>CM040481.1:11447791-11530803 GCA_022758105.1 Pangasianodon gigas
ATATATATATATATATATATATATATATATATATATATATATATATATATATATATATATATATATATATATATATATATATAATGAGAGAGCGTGAGAGTTAGAATAACTCTGACGTTGGCAGTTTGTGTAATAAATTTGAGCAAATAACACGTTCACTTGTTTTGCTCTGCTGTAAATGTTACAAATCTGAAGACCTAAAGTGGATCTTTCGAGCTTAATTTCTAGTAGGATTCCAATGGAATTTGTAATCACGTTTATGAAGACAATTTTGCCCTTACACTAGAATACATTTTCTATCTAAAAATGATTTTGGATATTGTTACATTAACATCCAAAAAAAATAAAAAATACTCTACAGCGTAATCATCGTTTTTCTACAGCTTCGTAGTCCAGTGATTGTTGAATAATTCATTTATTAGCATCTCACTAAGCCTGTGAAGGATATATTTGCCAAAAATGTCTGCATTGTTTCGTTTCTTTTTATTTGAAGAAATTCCGAAAATTAAGATCATTGCAGCAGTGTGTTGAAGTGTCAAAATTTTTATTAGTCATTAAACATAATGCTGTGTAATGCAGCCTTACATGTTTGTTAAAGATGCTCTGATTTTGATTCAAGATTTATATTTGAGTTAATATTGTAATTGCGTGGAACCAGAATGGTGGAAGTGACTTGGTGGAAAATCATCTTTTTTTCGTTTTCTTTCATTTAGCGTATACAGCTGTCTGAAATGTCACTTACATGCCTCTGCTTCCAAGCCTTTGAGTTGCTCTTGTATGTCTGAGCTTCAGAAATTCATCAGGTCAAATTTTTTTTTTTTTTTAATAAAGTAAACTGGAAGCCTTCATACCTGCATAACATTTATAGTTCAATATATTTTGGGAATTTTTTATTTTATTTTTTTTTTTTTTTAAAGCTGTCTAACTTACTGGATGTTTCTTTTTCCTGCATGATAAAACTGTCCACATTGTCTGTCAATTTCATCCATTAATTTGAATTTGTGATTAATTTTTTTTTTTTCATTCCTTAGAAATAGAGCGAGATTGTCACATTATTTTTTGAGATGGATTTTCAGGGCAAGGGTAGAGGAAGAAGGAATTGTGTTGCTGAATAAATGTTTTGTTTTGTATCTCTTGGATAATCTCATTTTTTTTTGGTTGCCATGGTTCGTGTTGCCATGGTTTCAGTTCAGTTTGCCTGTATGGCACTGTGAAGAGAAGTGGATCTCACACATACACACTTCATACACACAACCATTTTGTAAGTTTAAGAAGTTCGGACAATAAATGCCAACCCCTCTTATTTATTACACATGGGTCAAGCTCAAGGTCTCAAACTTCTAAGGAGAATATTGAACCATACTAAGCAATATTTTCACACTGGAGTTGGAGTTGATGATTTTTAACATTGAATCTAAGAAAATATGCCGTATCTCAAGTAATAATATAATTTTTACAGGGCTAATTTGCTGGCAGTGGCTGCATTTTACTAAATAAACAACAGGATTATTAGCATAGAATCAGCAAATATACAAAATGTTGTACAAAAGTAGTATGTGATGTCATGAGGACATTAAGGACAAATTATAGTGTTTCACTTAAATTATTTTTTGAATGAATAATTTACTCTCATGCTATAATTTGTGTCATGAGAGGAAATTGTATGTTGTAGGTCAGTCAATATCGCAATAAAGGAAAAAAGAGTTCTCAGAGAATAATCAGTGATGCAGCTTGAGTTACTTTGACCTCCCTGAATGTTTTATCCCTTTTATACCAAAGCAGTGTGTCAGTGATTACTGCTATTATTATTATTATTTAAAGAATGATATTTCGTACTTTTTATTGGTTTACGGTTACATTTAATGTTGTGGAATATCTGTACTTTCAGTTCAATTCAATTTTATTTATATAGCATTTTAACAATGGACATTATCATGAAGCAGCTTTACAGATATTCAGATATAGATACAGATTTGGATTTATGCCTAATGAGCAAGCCAGAGGCAACGGTGGCAAGGAAAAACATCCTGAGAAGACATGAGGAAGAAAAAAATGGAAGAGGAACCAGAGTCAAAAGGGAAGCCATCGTCTTCTGGGTGATAGAGTGTTTTTTGGAAAATATCTGGGATGTTTGGATGCTGTCACTCACAGATTTCCTGTTATCACTTACGTCATAAACAATCAGTTCCCTTAACCGCCTCAGAAAACAACAACAAAATGCGTTTTTCATGTTACCAAGAAACCCTGTCTTGAACGCTTTCCTGTATCAGACAACTTAAAGTTACAACTTTCCTAACACTCTGATTTACTAAGTGCTGACACTGGAGACTCCTTCCAAAAATGTCAAATAAACATTTCTTTAAGCAAACTTCACCATATCTGCCATTACACACGTTTTGTTTAGTTGTTTATGCGGAGCGTCAGTCAGTCGTACAAGTCTTTGTGTCAACACTAACCAATTCCAACCAATCAGAATCAAGCACCAGTCCCATGGTATCATTTTGTCTTCTGGGAAACATGTAAATATCTTATGTAGCTTCTGACAGGCAGTACTAAATGAACAAAATAAGATCTTTAAACAAAATAATAACAATTTACACAGATCATCCTGTTCAAAAGTTTACACCCCCCTGGCTCTTAATGTATCGTGTTGCCTTCTTGAGCATCAGTGAACGTTTGCACCTTTTGTAATAGTTGTGTACGAGTCCATCAGTTGTCCTAAATGTGAAAAGATGAATCGCAAAATCACATAGCCGCTGTTGGAAAGGGATCAAATATGCACAAGATGCCGGAAAAGTAAATCATGTGCAGGACCTGGAGGATTTTTCTGAAGAACAGTGGGCAGTTTAACTGCTCAGGACAAACAAGAGACTCATGAACAACCATCACAAGACATAAAAACAGTCGTTGATCATCCGGGTAACACACACAGTATTAAAAATCAAGCGTATGTAAACTTTTGAATTGGTTCATGTGTGTAAATTGAGTTATTATTGTGTCTTTTGGACTATATGTACACATCTGTTATGTGAAATAGCTTATTCAGGGCAGAACTAAATAAAAACAGAATGCAATTTTTATTGCATTTTTAAAAAATTCTTAACATTTTGCACATTCTGCATTAAGGTGTTTGTAAACTTCTGACCCCAACTCTGTTTTCCTGCTGATGTTTGAACGTGCACACAGCACATCCGCGCTCACACACAAACACACACACACACACACACACACACACACACACACATGCACGAGCGTCCAAACCCCAGCGTGCACGCGCGTCAGACAGTCTAGTCAGTCTCTCTGGCGCGAGCTTGTGCATTAGAGGAGTTGAGAAAAGCCTCCAGAAGGGGAATAAACCGCGGAGCGCGTGCACTCAGGATGTGAGCCCTAAAAACCGACTTGACAGCAACCAGGTCTAAAGCCTCTAGATCACTTCTTTCAGTTTTCTGCACTTGCTGAAAACATCCCCATCTGTTTCATAACATTCACCAGAAGTCAGGCTTCACGTCTTGTGAAGCAGTGCACCTGTTTTATTCCGTGCTACAAGTGGATTTCAGTGTGTCGGGCTTTTTAAAAGCGTGCAGCACAAGTTGGGTCTGTGGATGATGATGAGGATGATGAGGATGAGGATGATGGTGATGATGGTGATGTGCTGCTGGAGTCTGGGCTCCGGTGCCGCGCGCGGGGAACCGCAGGCTCCGCACGAGGACACGCTGGACTTCGGCTTTGTCCCGGCGGTGGTGTACGAGACGCACGCGCACTATGAACCCGGAGCCGTGGACGTGCTGTTTCACCTAGTGCACGCGTTTCTGCACACGGTACAACCAAACCCGTTCCCTGCAGGTGAGTCCTCCACCAGAAACACACACCAGCATCCTCAGGAGTGTGAGAAAACAGCACACCAAGAAATCCAGAACAGTATACTTACAAAGCATAGGGTGACGTCAGATACAATGGGAAAAAATACTATATATATATATATATATATATATATATATATATATATATATATATATATATATATATATATATATATATATACAGTACTGTGCAAAAGTCTTAGGCACCCTATTTTTTTTAATACAAACTTTCTTATAGATTTTTAGTTTATGACTTCTACATTATTGATTCCGTACAAAAACATTTTAGATTTCCAAACATTAGTTTTCCAGCACAAAATGAAATGTTACAGAAAAATGTTTGTATGTCAGTAAAGAAAGCAGCAGATGACATAAGAGACACTTTTCAGACAAAAAAACAGAATGAAGCATAATGAAGGCTGCTGGGTTTCGCTGCAAAAATAAGAAGCAAGTGTGACAGTCAGAGTCTCCAGAAGAACTGTGGCTGCTTCTGCAAGATGCTCAGTAACACTTACAGCTCATTTCCTTATAAAACTGCACACATTGTACCTGAGACTACTATTTTTTTAAAAAAGCGAAGAATCGTCACACCAAATATTGATTTTGTTTCATTTATTACTGTTTACTGCTCTTTATAGTATTTTTTAAATGTAGAAACATTTAATTTCATTATTTTTGAAGGCGTCTTTGCTCTACAGCATTTCTTTGCATGTGCCTAAGACTTTTGCACAATACTGTGCATATATATATATATAGCTATAATGGGAAATAAATACTTAAAAATTATATATATATATATATATATATATATATATATATATATAAATAATAAAAAATTATATATTAGGGTGAAAATACTTTCTGGGAAAAAATTACTCTCTGCCTTTCTCACTCTGTTGTTCTCTATGCCTGTCTGTCACCCTCTGTCTTTGTCTTTCACCCTCTTTTCTCTCATCCTCTGTCTTTCTCTGTATGTCTCTTTCACATCTACATATATGTGTGTGTGTGTGTGTGTGTGTGTAAAAACTTACAGCAAACACCTGTAAAATGTCTTTACAGTAAAGTACTGTAATATCTTACATAGTAGACTATAACATAACATAATCCAGTACATTTGCTCATTTAGCTGATGCTTTAAATAGAAGAAGAAGAAGAAGAAGCAATTTACATGAATTGACTCAAACTAAAAAGATTGCATTGAATCAGTAAACTAGTTGAGTTGGTTGTGGTTGCACGGTGGTTAAGATCAGAAGGTGGAGCAAGTCTGTTAACCTTCAGCGCAGTTGTATCCTGCATCAATTGTAAGCTGCTTTGGAAAAAAAAAATTTTACTATAAAAATGTAAATTACTGTCAAATTCACAGACAGCATTTTACAGTATAAGCTTTCTTAGCATTATTAAAGCAAAACACATGATACATTTCTGAAATCCTCAAGATGTTGACTCTACATGTGAAGGAAAAATGTTTATATCATATTCTGAAGAAGAATGGCTTAACCTTTTGTCAAAACTGATAGATGTCTATTTTAAATGATGTTTGCTAATTTGAGACATCTTTTCATTGGTTTAGGCCTTTACTTTCATCCTTTAATTTCAGTAAAAAAAATATTTAAATTAATTATCACTGTATTCTAATTTTGGTTGAACAAAGTATACTATGGAAATGGACTACATATTAAGATGCTGGTCTATAGAGTAACATTCTGTTATTCATTTCTTACAGCAGTAACAACAATAACAGGGTTTAGAAAATCCTCACTATTTTCCAAATTCATAACCATTCTTCTTTTCTAAAATTCAGTATGAGCAGATAAAGTGGGCCTAATAATCACAGGAGAAAAACATGACTAAAATGTAAGTAACATAATAATGTTATAATTCATTTCTTACAGTAGCAACATAACACAGGATTTTAAAAAAATATGTATATATCAACACCAATCTCTAAAATAATATGAACACAATACACTAGATATAAATCTCTGCATACTAAGTAGTAAGCCTAAGTAACATTCTGTATTTCCTGGTCTTATGCCTTACTAATGTGTTTCTTAAAATGCTTCATAAAAACACAATTTATTGCACATAAAATCCATCAATGTATCATTTAACCATAGTTGTTGGGTGTTTCATGCATCCATTCACGCATATATTATATTCTTTCACTTTTTCATTCTCCACTTATTGTATTTTACTTAACCTGAACCATGCTGTCCCAAATTACCAAACCATGCTCCTCAAGATTTTTGAGGCCAGCTTTCGGTTTGATGTTAAACACACCCCCTTATATGATGTCACATGAATTTAGTTATATTATTTCTTGCATTTCTATTCCCGCAAGCACTTAGTAACATACGTTTTGACTTCCACTAATCAGTATGACGTATTCGAATTTTTATTTAATAAATCCACAACTAACAGTTCTTATAATATATCTATCTATCTATCTATCTATCTATCTATATATATATATATATATATATATATATATATATATATATATATATATATATATATATATATATATATATATATATATATATATATATATATATATACCACACATGCCTGAGCATGGTGGTCCGAGGGAGAGCAGGGCATATTGTCACATTTTTGACTGTTCCTTACATTTCTTGGGTAGATCACAATGGAATAAATGTCATACCGAATGAAATAATGAAGTATCAAGCACATATTTTGTACTTATTATATCTTGCTATCTTATTTCAGTATGGCCTTATGGACAGAGCAGAGGCTATGCACTGGTGACTTTGCCCACAAATGCAAAATATATTACAGTGGTGAATTTTCAACAAACTCCATGGCAAACAACTGCAGATTATCCCTTCCCCCACCCCCCAGACCTATCAATAATCAATAAACTCGGTGAGGAACAATAGTAGAAAGCTGGTCTCTGAAATGAACAATATTGGAATACAGTGGCGTTTGGCAAAATAGTCTACTGTATATCTGACTAATCAAACTTTTCAGAGTCACAGTTCTGGCCCACATAATTTGCATTGTGTGTAGTTTAGGCATCGTGGGCCCATTTACTGAATTTCACACACTGCACTTGCTACTCTTTCTTCTGAAAGAGCCTTTTGGCAAAATGTGTCTTATTCTTTTCATCTTCTAATGCCTGCTTCACTGTTGTGTCAGTTAGAATTGCTGTTTTGCACTCTTTTCTTCCTTGGCAAGCTGGTTTTCTGGGGGCAGTTTTTGGATAAGACCAGACATCCTCTGGTGACAGTAGTCCTTTGTCAGCTCTGATATTGCTTGGCTAGGGGATATTGCACTAGTGGTCGCATAAAAACTAAGCAGGTCTGCATCTGACTTCGTGCCAGGCAGGGCTGGACTGGTGCAGGAACCTGGCAGGGCTGGGTTGGTGGTGGAGTCTGGCAGGGCTCTGTTGCTGCTGGGATTGGCAGGGCTGGGTTGCTGTTGTGACTATCAGGGCTGGGTTGCTGTTGAGACTGTCAGGGCTGGGTTGATGGTGAAGCCTGGCAGGACTGGATTGGCGGTGGAGCCTGGCAGGGTGATTTTGCTGTTGGGACTGGCTGGGCTGGGTGTAGATGGTGGAGCTTGGCATGGCTGGGTTGGTGTTGGGACTGGCAGTGCTGGGCTGTTGGTGAAGCCTTGCAGGGCTGAGTTAGTGGTGAAGCATGGCAAGGCTGAGTTGGCGCTGGAGCATGGCAGGGTTGAGTCGCTGTTGGGAATGGCAGGGCTGAGTGTTGATGATTGAGCCTGGCATGGCTGGGTTGGTGTTGGGACTGACAGGGTTGGGTGTTGATGGTGGAACCTGGCATGTCTCAGTTGATAGAGGAGCCTGGCAAGGCTGGGTTGGTGTTGGGAGTGGCACGGCTGGGTTGGTGTTGGAAGTGGCATTGCTGGGTTGGTGTTGGGAGTGGTGGGGCTGGTTTGGTGGTGGAGCCTGGCATGGCTGGGTTGGTGGTGGAGCCTGGCAGGGCTTGGTGGGTAGTAGAGCCTGGCAGGACTGGATGTTGATGGTGGAGCCTGGCAGGGCAGGGTTAATGGTGAAGCCCGCCAGGGATAGGTGTTGAGGTGGTGCCTAGAAGGGCTGGGTTGGTGGTGGGGCCTGGCAGGGCTGGGTTGGTGTTTGGACTGGCAGGGCTGGACTGGTTTGGACCTGCACGGCTGGGTTGGTGTTTGGACCCGCAGGGCTTGGTTGGTGTTTGAACTGGCAGGACTGGGTTGGTGGTGGGGCCTGGCAGGGCTGGGTTGGTGTTGGAGCCTAGCAGGGCTGGGTTGCTGTTTGGACTGTCAGAGCTTGGTTGGTGGTGGAGTCTGTACCCCAGTCATGCTAAAGCCAGCCTTACTGTTCAAGGGGGGTGCAGCCAGAGGATAGGAGATTGCCATAATTCGATGGATGTCATTGTTTTTTTTTTTCAGGATTGTTCCTCATCCAGGCTTTACATGAAGCATTGATGTGCTTCTTTAGTGGCCTGTACAATACTTAACTTACACTTTTCATGCTATACAGTTATTCAGAATGTATTTAGAACTGCCTTTATCCTTTAGGGCATACCATGTAAGTAGAATTGTCATGAATGGTATGATAATCCAGATTTGTCGTACTGGTTATTGTATACAAATGGGTAAAAATGGACACATTGTGTAAGATGCCATCTAGTCAGTTTTTGAGACTAAGGCTGTGCTCCAGTATTGTGTTTAACACACTCTCAACAATTTGCGCTTGCTATTTCCACTAGGGGGAATCTGCATTACTTTGATAAGGGTTGTTTCAGTACTTGTTTAGGTTATTTTGCTAGGATGAAGTGAATATTATTGCAGATTTCAGGGAACTTATGCAAACATATGCAATTTTTTTTCAATTTAGAAGAAAAATAAAGTTGTTTATAACTAGCTAGTGAAACATTTGATCGGCTACATTAAAACTGGAACAACAAACAGACTCAAAAACAGGTTATGCATTTCTTTTGTTTCTCAGGGTGATGAGAGAGGAAATGAGGACTGACTGTGTGTGTGTGTGTGTGTTTAGAGGAGAATAGGATTGCAGAGGTAAGTCCCTGCTGTCTAATCAATTAGCTGATCCGTCTCTCTGAGTCACCTCCCTCATCACGTAATCTGATAATCTGAGTGCCATATGCTGCCAACATGCACACTGTGGCCCTACAATGTACATTAAACTTCCCAAATTATGGTGTGATTATAATTCCTAGAATATATTCTGGAAATGTAATCTGCATTCACCAAGGTTGTTGCCATAGTAGAAGTTTAAATAACATTTTTGGAAATAATCACGAATTTAGAACCCTAGATTGCAATGTTTATGGAAGAATCATTCTATAGCCTATGTATATCAGCATGTAATATTACTTCACAAATAAAAAAAAAAAAAGTGCTTATTCCATCTTAAACACACAAGCATTCTTCCTCATTTATCAAGCTGGATACAAACAAATTTATTCATAAATCGTTTGTTAGGGCATTTACACCGGAAATATGGTATTCTTGAAAATGCTGTTAGTTCGGAAAAAGGTTCATATCCTATGAGAGCTCCTGAGTTTGTGTAAATTTATGTATAAGGACACTATACACTAAACTGTAGACTATACACTAATGCAAACCTCAACTGATCAGCTTCAAATTATATAATTGGCAATTAGTTACTGCAATTTTATACATGGATTTTGTCAAGTTTAATTACCTTATTTATTTCAATTACACACGCAAATTTAATGAAAATTTTGTGAATTTCATTTTAATTATTCATTATTTAAAGAAATATTCAAAATGCAAAGAAATTAAAGAAAGCAAGCCATGGAGGATGGTGAAGGAGGGGAAAAAGAGCCCATTTTGCTTGATTCTTGTGGTTGTCAAATTTCAAAATCAAGTGTTAAATGCTACTTTCATAATAACAAGCTGTTACAAGACACAAGCGGGTCGATCAGTGACGCTGTTTTGTGCCTGGTGGTTCAGGAGCCTTTTTGAGGATTGATGTCATCTTGAATTTAGTGCCTGCCCCTACTATAAGTTCAGACTTGGCCATAGAGCTTTCAGCAAGATGATGAGCCAAGCATACTTACACACAAATCTAAGGATATAAAAAGCTTAAAATGTTCTGCATGGAGGAGAGATCCATGCAAGATCTCTCCACATGTGTTTACAACCTTGTTAGAGACTCAGTGCTGTTATTCTCTACAGGACAGGTGTCACAAAATATTAATTGTAAGGGGGCTGATATTTTTGATTGCACTGCTTAAAAAATTACGGTGTTAAAAAAAGGAGAAAAGTGTTTATTCTGCTACTACTATACTATGCTACTATACAATGTTCAAAATATCACATTGCATGTTTTTTTTTAATATATCAATTTGCATTTTTATTAAGGGACATAAAGTGAATGCACTGTTTAATTTGAAAAATGTTTACTGGCATGATTGTTGCCATAAAAGAAGCATGAAAAATGTATGACAAATTAATAAATAAATCAAACAATAAATGCCTTGACAAATTAAATACAAATAAATAAATAAATAATCGAGATAAATAAATACCTTTGTTACACACTATAGCTGGATTGAACACTTCAGGGTTATGAGTTGTTATAACTTTTGGTGTGCTGCACACGTGACGTTGATTTTTTTCACCACCATTTGCTAGTTTGGCTTACCTGAGGATAAATCTCAAGTTAGTGATGGTTATATTTTTGGTACTAGACATAACTAGGCACTTCCAACAAATTATAGTAGTAGTATAGTATAACTAAAAGTGGGTGGTCTCTGTTATTGCACATCTAAAATGTTGCTTTTGCATAGTAAGTCATTTGCACACAAAACTCCTTTCAAACACAAAGTCCAGAGAGAAAAACAAGCGGGAAGGAAGGTAGAAAAGGGGGTTTAACAAGGGATTAGAGAGAAAGAGATTGGGATTGACAATAAAAGAACCATGAATGCAAACAAAAAAAAGACAGATCAGTTAAATACCCAGTAGAAGACCCCTTAAAGAGGATTAACCATATGCGTCTCCATGAAGTTGTACCTTCCTGTTTTACTCTCATACTTACACACATACACACACACACACACACACACACTTCTCGGTTTGGTCTGCTAAGTTAGCTAGATTTCCACTAATATGCAGCACTGGGGCTGGAGTTGATTTTCCCTCCACATAACATTCTTTCACGCTACACCAAGCGGCTAATTGAGCCATGCTGAAATCAAAGCTTTAGTAATGTCTAATATGTCTAATGTCCTGCAATAGATTCCTCCTTATATATGATTAGTCACTGTCGCCATTCTTCATCAGTGGAGCAGGAGGATGCTACGTTTACAGAATCATATGTCTACAGAGAGATTCTTTTGGACTGACTCAACTCCGGTCTCAGCAATGTACAGGCCGGCCTCTGAAAGCTCACAGGCTCAAAGGACAGGCTCTAAACTAGTCATGGCAACCACTCTACAATGGGCTTGCTGGAACTGAGAACATTTCAGAGGGGTTATCAGCCTATGGCTAGACCCACAAACAGAGATGTGTCATTGTCACAGTGAGAGGTGTACAGGCTCTAGCTTACTAGAGAAGCAAGGCTTTTCTAACTGAATGCGTCCATTTGGGAGCGGTGCCCCATCGGAGAGAGACCGTCACCACAGACCTTTACTGGCTGGCATGTGGCCCCTCCCCGTGTGAGATCTGAACACACCAACCAGATGGAATTTGTGCAATGGTGCAGCAGACAAGAGGGAGAGTGGTGTCTGTACCCAGAAGTGGTGTCCCAGATCTGGGAAAAACTTGGCAAGGCATAGGTGGATTTCTTTGCCAATACCAGGTCAGCACATTGCTGATTGTGGTTCTCCCTGGTGGAGCCGGACAGCCTGCTGGGACGAGACTTTGTTATCCAATGCTGCTTTTGCTAGTGATAGGGACACCCTGGTGGCTTCCTCCCTGAACAGATCTGCTGTCCCTAGTACATGGGCTTTGTATGCCCTTAGGTGGAAGCTGTATTACAAATGGTGTGCACCTCATCAACTAGATCCAGTGTATTGCTCCATTCCCAGAATACCTTTCTCTGACAAGATCACCTTTACATTAAAGATGTATGTTGCAGCCATCAAAGATCATCAGAGCACCATGAATGGCATCTTTCTGAAGGCTAATAAACCTATTACAACCTCTCTTAAAAGGGTGAAGTGCCTTCATCTTCCAAGAGCCCTGGGTCCTTACAAGCCTACGCAACATACTTCCTTTTTGCCAGCAATCGCTTCAGCAAAGTAGTGGGTAGAGTGCTACGAGGAGAATCTCCTTGTCATGGCCATTAATTAAAGACTTGTCACTCCAGGAAGTAAGTGGTGCTGCTACCTGAGCATCACCATATATCTTTTCCAGGTTCTATACCATCTAATCTATAACATTGCCTCCGCAATGGGAATGAATGTGGTGGTCATATATAGGTTATCCAGGTTTTGGCATAAGTTACCCACTCCTAGGGGTTGGGAGGAGTGAAATAACTAGAAAGTGATTACTTGTGTATGTAAATGTGGTTCTATGAACCCCAGATAACTACCAGGGTTTCTTGTCATTTGGAATCAGTGCTGATCCACTGGGTACTCAGCAAGAAAGTTCCTAGGAGAATGGCTGTATGTCATATGTCACTTTGTGACTTTGTTCTAAGGTTTTGGCCTGCATACCCATGTACACAAATAGTTATCCAGCTCATTTTCACCACCCCTGGTGGCTGTCTGAGCCGTAACCATCACAGAACCATACTTGTATCTATATGTAATTAGTGTTCCAGCCAAACATAAACTAAGCAGGACATCTAATTACTGTGTAGTGTTCATGGGCACAGAGATAGCATGCACTAGGAGGCTAGTCATTTAACATTCTATCTGTTAAGCCTACAAACGCCACAATTGTATATCTAATTTTATGTTATGATCACAAAAATAGGGCCCTTAAAGTTTTTAATGTTACAGAAGGAGGTGCATGGCTCTGTGTAGGTGCAGGTGTAATTTACTGGTATAACTCCACCATAAACTAGAATCCATGTAAATTATTCAGTGTTGTTCTTGGGCCTTGAGCTAAACCCTGGACTCTAACCCCAAACTGTACTACATATATGTGTAAATAGTTTTATTTGGACCATGCCAATTATTTAAACCGGAAAAGAGGGGATGAAAATTGGGATGTCAGTGGGTCATCTTTATCGTCTCACATCTATGCTGGAATCAGCAACGGACTCCACTTCCCATACTGCATTGTGGCCTACAAACACGACCACTCCGAACTACAGCTCCCAGTTGTCATGTTCTAGCTCCCCCGACTTCTGATTTAACACACCTGATTCCATTCACAACCCACGCTATATAAACAGACTCCAAACACACGAACCATGAAGTATTGTTCAGTGAACCTTTCTCTTGATGTGCCAAGCCTTTTGTGGTTACTGATGGTTTCATCCTGTTTGATATTCTGCTCTTTTTTTTCCTCGTCCTCTGGTTTTGTGATTCTACTTTTGTCTACCCCACTCTGCTTGCTGATTGCTTGAACCTAGCCTGCTTTTTGACTCCGCTTTTGCCTAACATTTTCAACCTGTTTGACATTCTGCTCTTTTTTTTTTTTAATAAAAGCACATTTTTGCAACTGTATCTGCTCTCGCTCCTGACACATACAGACCTAATGAAAGAGTTAGTGTGTTTATAAGACATGCAGTAAATGCAGATTAGTGTATAAGCAGCTTGCTATTTGTGTTGTGTTGTGACTGCTTATGTAGGTCATGATACTGATCATGTGTTTTAAATAGAGTGACTCACACTCGCACACATTCGCATACCCACACACTTGTGTAATCATGTTCTGTGCAGCTAAATATGGCTAAGTGTACATCTACAGCTCAAATTTTAACTTCCCAAACGCACACACACACACACACACACACATGCACACACGCATGCACACAAACACACTAGACATAGGTGCTGGTTTTACAAGTTCATATGTCCTTGAATTTGAATTGTTATTTAAACTAATACAATTTGCATTAGTTTGAATCAAGTTTTTTGATGACACCACAACATAAAGCTAATACACTCTAGTTAGGAAATGTGTGAGTTTTTTTTTTTTTTTTTTTTTTTTTTTACCTTTGCTGTATATACATGATTGCTAAATCCTTTTGTATAGTAAATAATCCCAAGCAGGGATAGAGATTAACTTTGTAGCTCACCAGCAACTATAGCCAGACATTTTCCAAACTACATAGCCATTCAGCCAGTGATTGTCATAACAAATATCATGACTTTCATCTTAAATTTATAAAAATGAACAAATGAATCCATTCATTTACATTTACCTCATTTGGCCGATGCTATCGTCTAAAGCGATTTACAGTCGAGACAGGATACGAGTGAGCAGTTGAAGGTGAAGAGTGGCACATCAACAAACCAAGAATGCAACTAGAAATCAGAAAAAGCAACAACAAAACCAAAAACACAACAGCATTATATAAAACCAGAAAAGTCCTCATTGAACATGTTGAACTTGTTGAATATTACATGCTTGTTGCTGATTGGCAACAGCACGCAATAGTCTGAGAGACAGCAGAAAACGGAAAGCTGCAGGATGTTTAGAGGAAATATGAGCCTAAATGAATCTATGACTTAGTGGTTAGCACTGTTGCCTCGCACCTCTGGAGTAGGGGGTTCAAATCCCGCCTCTGCACTAGATGCATGGAGTTTGCACGGAGTTTGTTCTCCCCATGCTTTGGGGGTTTCCTCCACAGACATTCATTGTAGGCTGATTGGCATTTCCGTCTTGTGTGTGCACTTGTGCCCTGTGACAGGTTGGCACCCTGTCCAGGATGTCCCCCACCCTGTGCCCCGAGCTTCCTGGGATAGGCTCATTTGTGACCCTGTGCAGGATAATCAGTATGGAAAATGCATGGATGAATCTACTGATGCTTTGATTTATGCATTTTTGTTAAGACCATTTATATGATGTTATTTTAGATACGCTGTCAACTTGGCCCAGCATTAAAGAATTACTTCTCACCGTAATAACATACGTAACATGACATTAAATTGTTTTCTCTAGACTAACTAGATAAGAGACTGTGCAAAACTGTGATAGTCATATGCCCTGTCCAATCAGCAACTAGCATGTGCTGTTGAGTATGAACCTACTCTTGCTGTTTTGTGTTCATGTTGATGTGTTTCTGAATTTGCGGTTGTGTTTTGGTTTGCCAATGTGTTTGGAAGCCTTGATGGCTTCCAAGGCAGATACATGATTTCTGGCATGTGTGCTAGTCACATTGTGTTTGACAACGCATAAAGGCATCTTCTTCATAGTTGGTCCCAGAATGCACTGCACAGTTTGGTCATCTCCCAGCATGTATTGTAAAAAAAAATAACAACATTTGCTATAATGTAAAGATATCTAGATATGATTTCTGTTGTGCTGTTGAGGTGCTCATGGCTTTGTTTTTTTTTTTTTGTGTGTGTGTGTGTGTGTGTGTGTTGAGTTGTGCCATGCTGTTCTTTCTACATCTGTCTTACACTTGTTTCTGTTTTTAAAATCTGTCTTGCAGGACCTGTTTCAATTTCAGCTTCTTTTATAGCATTATGCTCGGACTGGGTTTTGCCTCATTTGATTTTTATATATAAGTAATATCAAAGCAAACGTAATATCTGACAATGCTCCAAATGCATCTGGTAATGTCAGTCAGTGTTACGTCTCATACGTCTCATAAGTTCAGACTATTTTTTGCATTTCAAATGAAAGAGCAATATTATTTTTCTTGTTGTTGTTGTTGTTCTTATTGTTTTACACACACGTACTGTATATCCAGCTAAAGGAAACACATCAATTACTTTTCACATCATGGCAGCCTTGTCTTAGCTACACATTCACTCAGCTCAGTAACCCAACACTTCACCATAGCGAACCTTAGACTGACTGAATGCGTTCAGATTGGAAGGTTTTGAAGGTTTGCCTTCTGCTTTAATCTCGAATGATAAAAACAAAAGCTATGAGAGTTGGGCTAATGTCCATGATTCTCCATGATTCTCCATGATAAAGCATGTTTCAGTCCGGTTGTGAGTAAACATGTGGGTGTGTGATGACTCAGAATTAGCTAAGTAACAGTCATGTTCTAGTAATAATAATACATTTTATTTGTAAAAGACTTACATAGATAAGCATATATAAATAATGTATAGTGGTGACTCAGCCTACTTATAGATTGTTTTATATATATATATATATATATTTCTATATATATAGATTTCTATATATATGCATGTGTACAGGGATGATTTTCCAACATTGAATCTAAGATCACATGCATTTTACTCAAGAAATTTGGTATTCATGAAAGCTGCATAAAAATGTTGGGAAAATGTTCATAACCTAGTCCTGCTCATGAGTGTGTCTAAATTTATGAATAAGAAGACTAACTAATGCAAACCTCAACTTTCCAAATATTTCAGTTAACAGGGTTGAATGAATGAAATTTTAATTGGATTTAATGGACTCATGGAAAAACAAATTTCAGGCATAAGATGTTAAATGAAAATAATAAGATTTTGAAGTATTTTAGTGATTATTTTTCAAGGTAAATTGTAGTTATAGTGATCTAGGGCAGGCAAAAATGCTGTTTTCTAAATGCTTTATTAATGTGTTAAGTTATTTATCTGAAACATGCACATACGCTGTTCATAGGGTTTACCTTCACTTTACATACACATTTGTAGATGTAATATCAAATGCCACCCCAATTGTGGAGTCAACGTCAACATTTATTTATTTATTTATTTTTTTAATACAGATCTCATTGTCAGGATGTTGCAACAAAACATGAATGGAATCAAACCAGAGGAGCTCCAGAAGGTGTGTGTCTTTGTGTGGATGTGTATATGTTAGTTGTTAGACTTTATTACTCTGTCGAAATCTCACTTTCACCTTAATTTTGTCACTGCTGCTTCTTCAACATTATGGAACAACAGCCGGAGAACATTGTCCTAACGCTACAGGTAACAACTTCACTTGCTATCACATTTGTATTCTAATGGTCGGGAAAAAAAACCCCACTTTGACATTTATCCTTGGTATTACATTTAATTCCATCTCGATATTTGATCTTGTATTCGTTCGTCTGTGTACACAGTTGCCCATTAAAAAAATTAATATCTAAATATCCTGTCATATCAGTTTCTTCATTTTTTTTCACTATTTACAGATAGGTGACAAATTAAACAGATAAATCAGTGGCTCTGTTATGCTGTGGTTGGGTTTATTTATTTTTGCTGGCATGGTTTGGCTCCACTTGTCCCATTAGAGAGACGCGCCACTGCGAATCAATACAAAGCTCGGACTGATCACCATTATCCTATAATGAAACATTGAAATGAAATGAAACATACTGTATTGATGGGAGTGGGGTCTTATGACTCCACCCCCTTCCACAAGTCAAGAGGGTGCACTGAATGGTTTAATGAAGATGAAAATGATATAAATCATATGCTATGGACTTCATACTCAGCAGATCTCAGCCCAGTTGAACACCTATGGGAGATTTTAGAGTCGCATGATAGAAAGTGCTCACCAAGACACCAGTGTTAGTGCCCCACTGTTTTCAGTAAGAAATAATAGACTTTTGGATGAGACCAAGAGGCATAGAGCAATTATTTCCATACTCATGTTTGAGCATTCATGTGCAAGCACATTGCTGACGTACTTGTACGCACTTATGCACTTTGTTGGCTATTGAAATAAATGAGCTGGAAATCCATGTAAACCATCAGTCTATAATATCATTACTATAGCATAGTCTTGTTCTTATTCTGAATTGCAGTTGAGTCCAAAAGTCAAGATTATTCAAGATACGTTATTTAAAACATTATTTAAAATACATTATTTAAAATTGAAATACGTATGTATTTGCCATTAACAAAATCTTCATATTCTTTTGCCCATGATTGATGTAAATTGTACCATTCTAACAATCTTCCATGGATGCTCAGTGTTAATTACAGTGTTAATTGCATTGCTTAAGAACGAACCACTGATTGTGACTCAGTTAATGTGATGACTTGATGACTTACATAAAGAATGATGTAAGCTTGTTTTGTAATGAGCCACGTAAGGTTTTCATAACTGATGAAATAAACCATGACTCATATTTTTCACACTTTCTCTCTCTGAAGGCCATTTATTATGAGATCGGCTTCATCGTGCTGGCAACGCTGGGTGTTGTGTTCGTGCTACTGATGCCGCTGGTGGGTTTATTTTTCTGCTTGTGTCGGTGCTGTGAGAACTGCGGAGGCGAGATGCACCAAAGGCACCGCAAAAACGCTGACTGCCAACGTGGCTTCTATACAGTCTCGCTTATCACGTCATCTGTGTTTATCGCGTATGTATACAAACTTCCACTGAAATATGTTTATCATTTCCCAACCCTCAAGGCTATTTCTTTTTGTTATATAGCAAAAGAGCTGACAACTTTCTTATGCGCTTGTAGCCCATCTGCCTGAAGTTTCGACATGTCGTGCGTTCTGAGATGCTTTTCTGCTCACCACGGTTGTAAAGAGTGGTTACGGATGAGCTTCCAGTCCATTGCACGGCACCGTGCATACACACATTCACAAACTCGTTCATACCTACAGGCAATTTAGCATGGCTAGAATTAGCACAGATGAATAAATACACCTGCAAACTCTACTCTGGTGTACATTTTGGTCTCATCATTTTTCTTTTCATGAGAAACCAGACGAGTGATCATGTTATAAGGCGACAGAGTGGAGTGATTAGGCAATGGTTAATGTACAGTATTCATTAAAGAACTGGGTTTTGTTTTTTTTTTCAAAAGTAGTAGTAGATATTGTATAGTGTGAAATGGGCTTTACTTCCAACATGAGAAAATGAGAGATTATATCCTCAGCATAAGAACTGAAACAAAAGTATCTCGGTCCATGAGCTGTTTAAAAACAGAAATTAAGATTTTGATGCTGTAGAGAATTTCCAGGTGTAACTGGTGCGAGTGTGTGTTCTAAAATGGACCAGAATCATTAGGGTAAGTTTAAGGTTCTGGATTAATGATAGAAAGGTTGGGGATTTGAATTCAGGCCCTTAAGCAAGAACATTAACAGTCAACTGCTTAACTCGAATGTAAGCCAATTGCAGTAAAAGTGTGTACTGAGGAACAAGTGGAAATGCAATTTACACACACACACACACACACACACACACACATATATATATATATATATTACAGAAGTTTTAACTGTTTTATAGTTTCATAGTGTTTATTATTTCAAAGCTGTCATTCAAAAATATGTATCAGAAATCATGCTTATGCCCGTGCTCACCCCTGTGTGTGTGTTTGTGTGTGTGTGTGGCTAAAAGAGAGAGAGAGACAGAGAGACAGAGAGAGAGATCAATACCTCTAGTTAAAGTTAATTACACTAATACGTGGCTAGAAATAGAATAAAGATCGCAAGCTGGACATCCTCCATGGATCGTCCACCTGTTTATCTCACTCTATTTCTATCTCGTCCTCTGTTTTTTTCTGTGTATGTACCTTTTTCTGTCCATCCCCCTCTCTCACTCTCTTTCTGTGTGTATATAAACGACTATGTGTTGACTC
Organism: Pangasianodon gigas; assembly: GCA_022758105.1. Taxonomy (NCBI): domain Eukaryota; kingdom Metazoa; phylum Chordata; class Actinopteri; order Siluriformes; family Pangasiidae; genus Pangasianodon; species Pangasianodon gigas. The sequence continues at coordinate 11,467,271 of CM040481.1, forward strand.
CTGTGTGCAGGTTTTCAGCAATATGCATGTGTGTGTTTGTGTGTTTGTGTGTGTGTTTGCCATCAGTCCTTCACATTTTATTTCTCTAAAAATCAGAAAGGCACTTGTTAGTGGGATGTTGCTAATGCAGCTCTACGTGCCACGTTTATTTATTGGTTTGTTTATTCCAGAGGAAAGTCACAATTTTGCTGCAATCAAAGCAATGTAACTCAAATACAACTTTCTCATTAGAAGAAAGGCTCGAGAGTACACCTGCAGTGGTTTAGAATCTCACACACACACACACACACACAGAGACAGAGAGAGAAAGAGTTGTGACTTTGCAGCATTCACAAAAGCATGAGTTTCTTTTTCCCCATGTGTGTGTGTGTGTGTCTGTGTGTGTGTGTGAGTGTGTATAGCAGTTATGTGACATCGATAGCCCTTATTTTGTCCTCAGAGAAATTCTCCGCCTTCTTTCACTGCTCTCCATCTCTCACCTTTCCTATTTTTTCTTTCCTGCACTGTGCAGACAGCAGCCTTCATGCCACAATGAGCGTTTGTGAAGGGTAGACAAGTGTGAGCCCTGTCTGCGCAGTGTGTGTGTGCGTATGTGTGTGTGTGTGTGTGTGTGTGTGTGTTATTTGTTGCGTGAAACTTGTTGTGTGAACCAAGAGAACATCTTTTATAATGACACCAGAGTAATAGGTTATAATGAATATTATATTGATTGCCTATGGCCGAATCACAGCCGATGATGAGTGCGAAATTGCTTTTATACAACAATTCTAGAAACAAGAAATTAATATCGATATCGATATAACTGACATTTCGGACACAATATGGCCAAATGTTTTGTTTATTTTTGCTCCGCTAGTGGAAATAGTTCCTGAAGAAGCCACACTCACATAGCTGGCTAGCTAGCTTACGTTGATTTGCACATTCCCGTTAAATTGGCGTCCCTTCTTCCTTTTCATCTTCACCTGACGAGCTTTCATATTTTAAGTCAAAAGTTATATTCATGAAAAATGTATCGTTTGCCGTGTCCGCTGATGATGTCCCTACCTCGGTTCGTTTCGGGACAACAAACTATTGGAACACTGCTCGTCCAATCAAAATAAAAATATATATCTTATCAAATACCTAGCAATTTCATATTTTAAACATATCTTTGTTAATGCTTTATGAATACATAGTTTTGTTCATATTTATAAGCACAAAGTCAATTTGACGTCAACGTGTCAATTTGAAGTGGACATTGGAAGTATATTAAATAACAAAAAAAGTGTATATACTTATTTCCCCTCACTTTTCCTGACTCTATAGTAATAATAATAATAATAATAACAATAATAATAATAATAATCACAAAACCATGATTGCAATAGCTACAAAACCATTCTGTAACCACTTTACTCTGGGTATGTGTCCTCAAAATTATAGGACATGTGTGTATCCTGTAATATTATAGGACAATGTCCTCACATACATCCGGTCCTCACAGGAAAAAAAATATGTTTTTACAGATTTTATTTGAAAAACCTGTTGGTTAATGATGTTAAGGTTAGAGTTGTATTTAGGTGTAGGCATGTCATTAATTAGGGGTCCAAGCACCGAAGGTGCTGGAACCCTATTGTTTTTGTTAAGATTCTTCTTCTTCTGATGATGATGATGATGATGGTGATGATGAAACAAAACAAACAAAAAAGCCTCAAGAACCATTTAGCTCCAGCCATTCTAATTTATGATAATTAGCATAATATGCAAAACCTACTTTTGCGAACTAGTCCTAGGATTTTTGGTTTATCTTCACTAATTTGGTGTCAAACTTCTCAGCAATGTGTGAACCTCATTAATTATCAGAAACATCTTAACAATATGACCACCACACCACTGAGCCTAATTTACTCAAACAGCTGTAACATGCTTGCTTGAATGGATCTGCACCAACCTTGGAAGGCTTATACAGGACAAGATTCTGAGGTCATAAGCAAAGTTTGGGGCATGGTGATCCATAGGGGTGGAGCTATGGTGTCATAACTGTTTCTCATAAGTCGCATCAAGCTGAAATTTACGCTCCATCTATAAGAATATGACAATCACATGCCAATCAATTCTTATAAGGTGGAGCCTAATTCACACAAACAGCTTTAGCTCATGATAAGTTGCATGAATTTGCACAAAATCTGAAAGGTATATTGAAAGGTATAAGCTGTTATTTGGTAGAATGCATATCTGGACAAGTCTGTAAATGGATGATGACCTGACTACTTAAAAAAAAAAAACCTGTCCGTCATCAGCCAATCAGCTTTCAGCAGGCATTTAACAGGGTTAACACTGAGCTATTGTCACGAAACTTAAATGGTAGGTTCAGGTTGGGAACAATACTTACTAATCTTACTCAAATTGGCCACTTGGGGGTGCTATCCAAGTCTGTGCACACAAAAGCAATATTCAAAGCAACGGGGGTCTAATATTCAAGAATTATCAAAAACATGCTGAGATTTGCAAACAACATGCCAATCAATCCAACAGCTGTAACTGAGGACTGATTGTATGGATCCACATGAAACTTCAAAGGCACCTTCAGGCCAGTGTCATGAGGAGGTGTACAGAGTTTGGGGTATGAATGTTGACGGGGTGGAGTTAAGTTCAAATAGCTCTTTCTCAGGAACCAAAAGTCTGAGTCTGAGCTGAAATTTGGTGTTCTGAATTGTTCTGCTAATATGTAACTGGATTTGAATTTCTGTTGGGTTACTTCAAAAACATGGCCGCCTTCAGCCAAATGACTTTCAGCAACATTTCATACAATTTCAGACATTTCGTGCTTATTAAGTTATATTCATCTGTGGAATCTTTATTGTTCTATGTAACCTGGCAAGAACTGGTCATTGGGGGCAATCATTGGTGAAGGTGCTTGGACCCCGATAAGCATCGCTTGCGGCTATATTTATGTATTGTAATCATTTGTCAGTAGGAGGTCCTCAAAAATAACTGTGTGTGTGTTGGCATAAAGTAGTTGAGTTACTGCCCCTGTGTGGTTAGTGGCGGCTACTGCAAGCCACCTCTGTTACACTTTATGTGTACCCTTAGTTGCAATTTTATCAGGGACAGCTAGCATATAGGTATACACTGTACGTATGCAATTACTGAGTGTAGACCATCTCATACCTTCAAAGTGGTAGGGGGTAGGAGTGTAGATACAAGAGACATGTACAGGGGATACTGAGAACATAAAAAATAGTATGTACAGCATATGATAATTATGCCACATATATGCAAAATAACACAGTGTTAACTCTGTGTATGTTCCAGAGTGGGTGTACTGGTTGCCTACACTGGAAGCCACAACATCACATCCCAGATCAAAAGTACCAAACGACTCGTCAGCTCCAACATAAAAGACCTGAAATCACTGGCCAGTTATACACCAGCGGTAACACGCATCAAAAAACACACTAAATGATAACAGCATGATATTAGTGACAAAGTAACACACATCACAAACACACAGAATTCTAACAGCATAACATAAATGAAATAAAGTGTGTAGTTATACACATAGATACAGATTTCAGAACTAATAAAGACACTGAGAAACTGTCACAATCAAACTGTCACTGTTGATTTGTGTACATTTACAGCAAATCGAGTATCTGACTGCACAATACACAACAGCCAAAAATAAAGTTCTCTCCGATCTACACAGTAAGTAGTCTGTCTCTCTCTTTAAATTCTTTTGTATATTTATTTTATTTTTAGATGTTTTAGGTTATTATATTCATTTCCGTCTTCATTAACTGTGTGTGATTTTTTTTTAAAATTGCGTGTGTGTTTCGTCATTGTGATTGTGACCAGACATTGGGCCGTTGTTGGGTGGGCAGATACACAAGCAGCTGGACAGAGATGTGATGCCAGCTTTAGACAACGTACTGCGCATGGCAGCAGGTAAAGTCAAAACACACACATACTGTATATACATGGGCACACACACATGCACACACAAACACAAGCAGATTTATATGACACTTTAACCCTTTAAACTCCTATCGTGGGTCCTTTCATGTTATTTTTGCTGTAGTTACTGAAAAATTCTTAGTAGTAACCGGAAAACTATGGCTTGTGGGTTACGAAAATAATCTATATTTCAACAATAATGTGGCCTTTGGGTGATCGACAACCTGTCACATTTTTTAATCTGCGCTCTAATTATGTTAAAAATAAAATTATAATTGGTCAGCTGTTAAGAAAGTTAGTTTTCGGGTTTAAATAAATAAACTCCCGTACCCCTTTCTTTCATTTTCCAAACATTAACAAGACTAATTAATTAAAGCACGATTGATTTTATGTTTTTTCCATGTTTTTTTCACATAGAAAATTGTGTTTAATTTGTAAGGACTTTATGATGAAAGAATGTGGCCACTTCAATTCAATTCTTTTATTTATATAGTGCTTTTAACTTTATAAGGAACACCTGTACACCAGCTAATTCATATAATTATCCAATCAGCCAATCATGTAGCAGCAGTGCATTGCATAAAATCATGCAGATACAGGTCAAGAGCTTCAGGTAATGTTCACATCAGACATCAGAATGGGGGAAAACTGTGATCTCTGTGACTTTGATTGTGGTGTGGTAGTTAGCGCCAGACAGGCAGGTTTGAGTAGTTCAGAACCTGCTGATCTCTTGGGATTTTCACTTATTCACAGAGTTTACACAGAGTAATGTGAAAAGTTTGTGAAAAAAACGTCCAATGAGCAGCAGTCACGTGGTGGAGAAGAATGGCCATTCATTAGAAGAATGGTTTGAGTTGACAGGGATGCTACGGTAACTTAAATAACCACTCTTGACAAACGTGATGAGCAGAAAAGCATCTCAGAATGCACAAATCTTGAGCCGGATGGGCTATGACAGTGGAAAACCACATCAGGTTTACACTCCTATGAGCCACGAGAAGGAATCTAACACAGTTATAGAAGGGATTTATTTATAATCGCACTATCCATTAGCGCCCAGATGAGGATGGGTTCCCTTTTGAGTCTGGTTCCTCTCAAGGTTTCTTCCTCAGGGAGTTTTTCCACCTTGCCACCATCGCCTCTGGCTTGCTCATTAGCGATACATTCCCATATTTACGATTTATTTTGGTTTAATTTAATTTGAATCTATTTATTTCTGTAAAGCTGCTTTGTGACAATGTCCATTGTTAAGTGCTATATAAATAAAATTGAGTTGAATTGAATTGAATCTAAGGCTACAGTGGGCGCAGGCTCACCCAGAATGTATAGATGAAGATTGGAAAAAGACCAGGTGATGTTTTTCCACCTGTATCTGCAGGATTTTATGCACTGCACTGCTGCCATATGAGTAGCTGATTGGATAATTGCATGAATGAGTGTATAGGCATGAGTGTATAATTCACATGACACTGTTTACATACACATCACCATTCAAGAAGAGAGCTTACTAACCGATTCATTTAAATGAAAGGGGATTGTGATGGTGACAGACAATTTAGCATAATATTTCTTTGTCAATTTTTATAATTACAGTAACTTTTGGCCTGCGACAGTTCATCTATTACAAAGTTACAGAAATGCAAGATGATGACATTTACATGGACACATACATGGACATACACACACACACACATATGAACATAGCACTGACTGCTTGACTGCTCTCTCTCTCTCTGTCTCTCTCTCTCTTGCTCTGATTTTATTATAAAGTCAAAGTGGAAAGTGCTATTAAAGGTAACCGATCAAACCCGGCTTTCCTGTGCCATGAACTTAGAAAAAGTGACGTGGGTTTGTGTTGTTGTGACCCTCAGTTCTTCCTCCACTTTGCCTCCCTGTATTTGAACATCCAAACTTAAATGCAGTATTTATTGCCATTACTGTGAAACTTGTTGATGATACGACAGACAATTTTATCCAAAGCAAATCACAAATGAACCAGAATCTGATCCAAACCTACTGTATATCTAAGCAGTTAAATGGGTTAAATGCTTTGCTTGGTAGCCTGACAGTGGTTTCCTGGCGGTTCTGGGATTTAAATCTGACAGCACATTGGCCTTTCCATGTGATTTACTATGATTTACTATGCCCCCATGCCACTACTACACTTAAAAGTATGGACCATTTCACACTTTTGATGTAGGTGATGTACTGTAGGTATCCAAAATGATTCAATTATGATGACTAACTAAGCTACAGCATGTGCCAGAAAAAAAGTTTCTATGTTTCTACATTTCTACATGAATCGCCTGATTATACTGAATCAGAATAAATATCACTTTAAATGGTCTCTTTCAGGAATCTTTGATGTTTGATGGTCCAAAAAAATCTGTATATGTGAATATGTGTCTGGATGAATGTGTTATTAGTTCATTGTATGAATCCATGTGAGTCATCTCTAACCTGTGTGTGTACGTATGGTTGTATCCTCATTTTGCATGTGTGCATGTTGTATCTGTTGGGTCATATGTGTTTATGTGTTTAACAGTGTGCATGTGCCTGTACGGTTATGTATGTGTGTGTGTGTGTGTGTGTGTGTGTAGTCATTACTTGAGCATATGTGTGATTGTGTCTGGAGTTTAAAAGTACTTAAGTAAGGGTCTTTTGTTACCGCAATTAAGTATTAATTTAGGGCTTTTTACGTTAACTGAATATAATTCAAAATGTACATTTGTACTCTTACTTAATTACATTTTGTCCTTACAAATCACCAGGATCGTGACGCATGATCATGGCCATTTTTTTGCCTTTCATCTGCCTACCAGTTCTGTCGAGTGCATTTCACCATTATTTATTAATTATATGTGTCACAGTCTGGGAAAACCAGTTGGATGTCGCTGTGGTCGAATTCTGGCAAACTGTAAAAAAAAAAAAGAAAAAAACGGAAAATGGGTTTTGGCCAAAATTAGGCCAAAATTTTCTGCCTGTAACATACTTTTATATATTTTTGACATACTTTGAATTTTACTTTAGGCAACCGTAAATATATTTAAAAAGTTTTGCTCACCTTTTAATCTTATCCTGGGTATTTTCATGAAAAGCTCATGTTGAGTAAGGAGCCAGGTTAACAAACACAATGGTAAAAACAGTCAGTATGTCTAAAGACGTCTAAATGCCTGCTAGCTAAGTGTAATTTCCTCACACAATGTATGTCAGGCTTTGATTAGGTTGTTAGTTAGTTACATGCCATTAGTGAAATAAACATAAATCTAATGCATTCAGTTGTCAAAATGTCCATGCCCCAAATACAATTTTCTCCCTTTTCACTTTTGGGGTAAGTAGACTTTAAAATGTTCTTACTTCATTGTAATTGAGATGAGATGAAAAAGAGAAGTGTATTTCAGTTCAGAAAAAGTGTGGACTATTCCAGAAATAGAAAAAGTAGAAATAGAAAATGTTGAAATATGAATATGTGTCAGGTTTTCCCCAGACCTCTAGACATGTTTAAATATCCAATCAACTTCACACCAATTTCAATAAATACCATAAACAATTAACTTTGCTTAATAAATATCTATTAGTCTCACTTAATCTTCAGAATGTAAAGTGACTTTATAAAGTTACTTTTCATAGGAATTGTTGAATCATATGTGTTTTTTTAACTGTTAAGTATATGCAAACTTTTTCTTTTTCATTTTAATTTCAGCTGAAATGACTTTTTATTCTAAATATTTAACGTCCACTCACGTATATTTTTTGACTTCTAGTTTTAACTAAGATTTTACATTAATTCTATGGATACATTCGCTTCACAATCCTTTCTCTGTACCTGTATCTGTGTGTGTTAAGCAATGCGAGACACTAAGGAGGCTTTAGAGAATGTGAGCACATCCTTAGAGACATTACAAGAAGCTACTACCAAGCTGCGGAGGTCTTTACAGTCGGAGCGCAGTTCACTCTCAAACACACTCCACGATCCAGCCTGCAGCAGCGGAAACGCTACACACACGTGCGACAACATCCGGGCCGCACTCAACCAGCTCGCTGTCAGCGCCAACTTTAATGGGGTAAAACACACAAACACACACGTACAGTACACGTCTTGTATGTTTCATCGTCCACACTATTTTGTCCCATTCTATGAGGACATTTTGGCTGAAGTAAGATAAAAGCAGACATGATTGAAACTTCCTTTTTAATAATTTTTACTTAAACAATAACTGTATGATTTAATTACGTACTATATTACCAGTATGGGTATTGGGCATGCAACACTACACAGCAAACAGCAAGTACACATAACTATACAAAAAGAATGTGATCTAGAAAGAAAAATTAAAATGTTATGAATGGATGGGTTTGATATTTTACTGTATTAGTAAAATGGCATGCATATTGAACAAAAATTTACAGTAAATTTCCTATGCATCTTGTATTTTTGGACACACAACTTATTCCACCTCTGCAATTTTTGTGTTATGTTGCAGCTACCAGATGTCAGTCCTCAGTTAGCAAATCTAGAAACTGTGATGGAGACGGATCTCAGCTACATCGTACAGAAGGTACTACATGTGTGTCATTTATTCGCTTACATGTCAATCTGTCATCTAGTTCATTGTGTACTGGCGTGACAATTTTAAATAAAAGAGACATGACAATAAACACAAGACAGCATTTCCATTATGATACATGGAAAACCATGCTACTCTCATTATTTCCCTCTCTCTCTCTCTCTCTCTCTCTCTCTCTCTCTGTTTAGGGCTACTCTGCTTTTAATGACACTTCCAGGATAGTGAGCGAACAGACACAACACTTTGTGAACAGTGAGTACAATTTCTTCATCCTTCCACTTATCTCTAAACATTTATTACACTCACTGATGGCAGTATCTCCTGATATCTGATGTCTCATTTTTACATTTTTTTATATTTATAATTATGTTTATATCTGTTACTAGTAATATAAATAGATCCACCTGAGAGCAGGTATGTAGGAGTTCAAATAAAAGATGATAGGAATGCAAGAGATTAAAAAAAAATCACATTTTTGTTACTGATTTACATTTTTTTAAAACCTTATCAAAACCTTATCTACTGTATATCATGGTTAATTTCTGACATGCTAAATTTCTGAAAGATGGACGTCCATTCTGTTTTGTGCTGTCTATACATTTCTACTAAACACAATACTGTTCTTGTCTTCTGTTTCTGTACTCCTCTGTTTTGAACTTCAGCACTGCCCAGTAAGTCTCTCTTTCTCTCTCTCTCTCTCTTACTAATGCACTTTCCTTTTTACTGCTTTACACCCTTAGTACCTTTACGTATGATTTATTCAAATGTCTGACAGATTTTAAATGAATTTCCAAAGCCAAAGGTATTTCCATCAGCTATTACTATGTGAATATGCAGAAGAAGGAGCAACAGCATGATGTAACTCAAGGACATCAGACACACACAGACATAAGCTATTTACAAAACAGCATGCTGTTTAATAGATATATTCTAATATGCACACAGTGCTGTTGAATGCTCAGTTGTGTTTAGTCCAAATGTGTTGATTGATTTTATATATATATATATATATATATATATATATATATATATATATATATATATATAAATACAGTACTGTGCAAAAGAAATGCTGTAGAGCAAAGATGCCTTCAAAAATTATGAAATTAAATGTTTCTACATTTTAAAAAATACTATAAAGAGCAGTAAACAGTAATAAATGAAACAAAGTCAATATTTGGTGTGATGATCCTTCGCTTTAAAAAAAAAAATAGTAGTCTCAGGTACAGTGTGTGCAGTTTTATAAGGAAATGAGCTGTAAGTGTTACTGAGCATCTTGCAGAAGCAGCCACAGTTCTTCTGGAGACTCTGACTGTCACACTCGCTTCTTATTTTTGCAGCGAAACCCAGCAGCCTTCATTCTGTTTTTTGTCTGAAAAGTGTCTCTTATGTCATCTGCTGCTTTCTTTACTGACATACAAACATTTTTCTGTAACATTTAATTTTGTGCTGGAAAACTAATGTTTGGAAATCTAAAATGTTTTTGTACTGAATCAATAATGTAGAAGTCATAAAATAAAAATCTATAACAAAGTTTGTACTAAAAAATATAGGGTGCCTAAGACTTTTGCACAGTACTGTATATATAAATATATATATATATATATATATATATATATATATATATATATATATATATATATACACAACACAGTTCAGACAGTAGTGCTAGCTCCTGCGAGGTTTATACTAATGCGCTCGTTCTAATACGTCACCTTTTCTATAGTAACAACTTAAAAAGGGATTTGTATGAAAGCCTGGTGAGGGAACAACTGTTTATAGCTGTAGTTTATAATAATAATGTAAGTGATAACAGGAACACAGGAATACAGACATTCCACCACATTACACATAACTATAAATGAATAAAATGTACAATGTGTCTTTCAAGCTGTTTCTAAACTGCTGTGGTATAAGAGGAATAATAGACTTTGGGATGTGCTGTTATTGGAAGGCAATCAACTTCAGGGTGGCAACAGAGCACACCACCCTGTCATGTTTTATTCCCTACTTTTTATATTTAAGTGGCTCAGCTAACCCATATGTCCTCAGACCTGACTTTTAGTACAATTTTTGTACTTTAGTTTATCACTGTTTCACTTTTCCCTCATTCTGTGTGAGACAAGCTTGGTTCTTACCTCCATGTGTACACCTATGTATATCTACATCTCTCTCTATATTTCTTTCTGTGCTTAAGAAGTGAAGGCTTTGTTGGATAAGTCAGGAGCAGAAATTGTTGCTTTCACCAATACGTTCCCAGTGGAACCAGCACTGGAGAACTTCACTCGATTTCTGACAGAAAAAGAGAAGGACATAGAAGCGTTCTACCCACAGATTGACCAGTTTGACTTTTACAGGTAACGGGACACCAAACCGTAGTACTGTATTAGAGCTTTTAACTGGAATCTCAATATCATCATCAGAAGTCAAGCACAAGTCAATTAATCAAACTCATTATTTAAAACTGAGGATATGAATTGAACTCTGAATATCTAGCTCACTTTTTCATTTTCCTGATTGATTGATGTTGATGGTCCATACAATTAGTTTTTTTCTCCTGTTTACAGAGCCTGGGATTCCACAATGATATTTATTGTTAATACTGTATACTGTATTAATTTTCTAAAAGATATTTCATTGACACCTTCTGGAACATGAGCAGAACTTTGTCAAATAGGACTAGATATGTTCTTACAAAATCCCACTCAGAAATGCAGTCTTTCATTTAAAGTCCATTCAAATAAAAGAAAAAATGAAATTAAAAAATATTCCCTATTCCTAAAAACAATCCTAATTTGGGTTTCTCTCTCTCTCCTTAGGTGGATAGGGTGTGTGGTGCTGTGCTGCATGGTTGTGCTGATCCTGGCTTTTAACCTTCTGGGTTTGATGTGTGGAATGTGTGGCCATGATAAGAACACCACACCTACAACACGTGGCTGCCTCTCAAACACAGGCGGCAACCTCCTCATGGCGTAAGTTAGATTAAACAGGTATGAGCTGAATCTAAAATGAACAGCCAATCATAGTTGTTTAATAATGAAATTTTGAATTATTTAAGTATTTAATAATTATAATGCTGCCAAATTTTGCCACGTACAATATTATGTCCATAATTTGGTCAGCTAAGAGTAATTTTTCCATTTGTCTAAAATTCAAAAATTATATCATGATGCCCTATTTTGGGTGTCCACCATTCTGTAGTCATGAATAGTAGCCAGTCACTTAGGAAACCCCACAGTGTACCTTAGTGAGCACTGATGTTGTTAAATGTGACAGAATATGACTTCATCAGAATACAGAGTATAGTATAAACTCGTTTACTCTGAATCATGATTTCCCATATTACTGTGGTTCATAGTGCTCGTGTTATCTCCAATGTAGGGATTAGTAAGTTACCATTTTAAACATAGTTAATGTTCCAAATATGCAAACTGTCCCCAAATTGTTAAAATGGCAATATGAACGACTATTATTGTTCAGCAACTGAAGAAAAACATGGAATAATATTTTCAAAATTGAATACAATAATAACATTATGCAATGAAGCTGGAGGAATGTTCTCCCATTAATCATTTAATCAAACCTAATTACTTCAAAAGAATGCTAGATTTGTTTAGAAATAAATATTTACATGTAACTAACTAGCTTTTTTTTTTTTTTAAATAAATGAGCAGAATAGCTTGCAAGAAACTAGCTAGTGTGAAGAAAGCAACGAGGTATATTTCTAACCACTTAGATATGGATGTTCGATGTTTATCATTTAACATTGCATTATATTTGAAAAAAACTAGCCATTCATCAGTCCAATTATGTAAACGTAAACATCTATTCTATTTGTTTGTGTGTGAAGAAACACAAAATGTGTGGTTCTGCATGCTCAGAGTGGAAGCTGTGTTTTATTTGTGAACTCCTGCCACTAGGTGTCAGCAGTCCCCTAAACATTTCCCTTTTAACATTTCGAGAACTTGAGTAGCAGCAGACTATGACAAACAAGCAGTCTGCTTAAGGCAAAGCTCATATACTACTACTACAGTAACGACATCTCAAATTATTAACGTTAAGGCAAGGCCATGTAAGTTATTATGAAATTTGTTAAGGTGCCAAAGAATGCAAGTATTTTTTGTCTCCTTTCCTGCAATAAAATTTCAGTCTCTCTGGTGTAATATGCCAGTCAATTTGTAAGTATTGAATAGAACTAGAAGACATCTTGTTGTCAGAAAGCTGTGTCTGATCAGGCTGCTCAGTGTGAGGTGGATGGCACAAAGGCATTTGTAGGTCATCCTCCCTGACCCTGAACTATAAGTCCTGGCTAGGTAGATTTGGGCAGTTCAGGAAACTCCTTATTCGTAAGAAGGGTGGGCTTGGCTGGCCTAAGGTCCACCTGATTGCAGCAGTATGTGGCACCCTTAACCTTCACATATGATCCAGATAGCGGCTCTGTCTCTTGGTAAAGGTTTCATCATAATGCTCTACCCCATGCTCAGTTTTGGAAGGTCTTAGTCGGAATTGTTAAAAGTTCCCGTGGCTACTTGTCTTGTACGGTTCAGATTCTCGAAAAACACCTGTAACGGTGCATTTGACACAGGCAATGGTGTTTTTAATCTGCATGTCATCAGGCTCTGTGCTGGGCTGATGTCTGCCTGCTGTGGGAGCGTTTCTCCAGAGCAAGATGCCTTTCCATGGATTATTACTGCTTACAGAGGCTCTAGACAAGGTCCCTGGAGGTCTAGTGGTTAGGCTTCGGTGCTCTCTGTGCCGCAGCCCAGGCTCGATTCTCGGCCAGGGAACCAACCCCAGCCACTGGGGTGCACAAGGCAGTGCACCGGATAAAACTGGGGAGGGTTGCGTCAGGAAGGGTGTCGGGTGTAAAAACTGTGCCAAATCAAAAATGCGGATCAATGATTCGCCCTGGCGACCCCTAACAGGAGCAGCCAAAGAAAAAAAAAACAGAAGCTCTTGACAATTCTTATAGGTCACTCTGCTTTGCCATTGGGCTTCAGGTGTTTGGGGGATGTTCAAGGTCCCAGTTTTGGGCATATTTCTGAAGGTGGCACAGTCAAATTGTGGGCCAGACTCCATGATAACCCAATCAGTCTGACCATAACTAGCAAAATGAACTTTGCGTCTCAGCTTCCTCTCTCTGCAGTGGTTGATGAGGATAATGAGCTTAGCATTGTGGTCCCAGGTGGCCTCCTCTGAATCTCCCAAGCTAATGACCAGTATATCATGACCAATTAGCTCCACACCACTCAGTCCATTGAGCATCTCATGGTGGCACTGAGACCCCAAATGGCAATGGCAGTGTGAGCCAATGATTCCTACCACAGGGTGAATATGTTCTAGGAAAACTGCTTTCCCGATCAAGCACTGTAAGAATGCAATGTGAACATCCAAGTGAGAAAATGCAGTCTTTTGGGAGCTTATAAAGCACATCGTCCATGATGTAATGGGGCCTCCTATGCACTTTATTCGGGGACTAAGGATCAATGCAAATTGATAATGGGCTCACTAACTGGGGCTAGATGGCCACCGTGCTCATGCTCACTCCTCTCGGGTAGTGAATTGCATCAGTCCCAGACATTCCCATGTTGAGCCTGACCACAATTTCCAGTTTGTATCTTTGCCCCTTTAACTTGCATTGCATCCTGAATATCCTAAGAAAGTTCATTGCCTTTTCCTGAGTAAATGAGTATTGTTTTGCCTCTGCTTAGTTTGGCAGGATATCAGTTTCCTTTTGTCCTATTGTCTCTCAGACATATAATGTTACATGTCACTCTTGAATCCAACCGTTGCTGGATGCTATGCAGAGGTAAATTAACAAAGCACTTCCTTCCTGGCAGAGCTGTGTACACTCCAGCCCTGGTAGAGCAAATGCGACCTTCAGCATCATCCTCCTCTCATCTGGAAGTGTCTACAATGTCTTGATTTATTTTCATCCAAACTGATCAAGAGTCCCATGAATCAGGCATCTGCAGCATGGACATTGTCCTCAAGTCTGCCTTGTGCAACACTTTCATCCAGAGTTCTGCAGCTCGGCAGATATCAATAGCTGATGCGAGTGTGAGAGGCAATTCTGTGTGCTCTCATCAGCGATTCCAAGAAACAATCTGTCTCAAATGAGCTCATCTTTCAACTGCCGATAACCGCAAAGCAACGCTTTCTTTCGTAATCTGATAACATAAGCTTCAATAGCCTTACCCTTAAAATTCCTACTAGTGTGGATAAAATTACAGTAAAAGATTTCTCTTGCTCCTCCATTAAATGGATATTGTATCTGTAAATGGGTTTATATATGTCTGTTTGGTGGCTACAACATTCACTGTCCATTACCTTTCTTAATGCACTTTGGCAGACTTATCATTCAGTCTCCATGTCAGCGTGTGATACACTTTAATTCCAATTTAAGCATGTCCCAATTGCTAGCTCTGTCTCCAGATAAATCATGTCAGCTGAGGGTGCTATGGCATTAGCAGCCATGTTAACTAGCTTGCTTTTGGGTCAATACTAGAGAAAAAAAAACTTGGTTGGGAAGTAATCAGTTAAGAATGTATTCAATTTCCAGGTTTCTGTGTGTATGAAGAACCACACAAACCCTGTGGTTTTATATGTTCAGACCCAAAGCTGTGTTTTATCTGTGAAATCACATTATTTCAACAACACTGGCTACTACAACTAGGTTTCAGAAACCCCTAAACCCTTTCTCTGTTCAATCATGTCATTAACTAGCTAGCAAGGGTAATGCTAGGCATACTTCAATTTAGCTAACGTTAGACTTCTAATATTAGTAGGTCTATGATGTTGGTAGCTAATTAATGAGTTATACAAAATTCAGCACAGGCTGCATTCACGGCACAGCTGAATTAGCTTTGTTCTTTGTAACCTTTGTATTTTTCTCTTTGAAAACTCAGAGGCGTTGGCTTTAGCTTCATCTTTTCATGGGTGCTGATGGGAGTTGTGGTCACCACATTTGTTACTGGAGGAAATGTGGAGAAGCTCGTTTGTGAGCCTCTGGCCAACAGACAGCTGTTTATGGTAAAATAAATATATATATACACACACACACACACACACACACACACATATATATATATATATATATATATATATATATATATATATATATATATATATATATATATATATATATATATATATATATAAAGATGAGATGTGTATACATTCTCAGTGATATTCTGAAAACAATATTACTCCACTCCACATCTGTGTGTGTGTGTGTGTGTGAGAGAGAGAGAGAGAGAGAGAGAGAGAGAGATTCATGTTAGCTTTGTAAAGATTTGGAAGAAAATGTACTGATTTGGGGCAGATGCTGTACAGATATTTATACCATGGTCTGTCTGAATACTCGATTCTGATTGGCTGGAAGGTGTGCGTTCAAACTGTTGAATGCACAGGTAGTTCCAGTCAGTTTAATCACCGTTCTAAATTAATGCACTGCCTATAAACATTTGTAACCATAGTAACATACAGTAGTTAAACTCACAGCTTCATTATTAGTAGAGACGTGGCACAGATGCAGGTAATTCACACACACACAATCTCTCTCTCTCTCTCTCTCTCTCTCTCTCTCCCTCTAATAACAATTTGTTATAATTCATTCAAATAAATGTAATCTTATTGCACTACTTTATGTCTGTGTATAATCTCGAGTGGGCATAATTCTAGATCTAAGAATCCATATTTTAAAAAAAAAAACCTAACAAAAATTAACGATTATTTTTATCCTTTCTTTATCCTTTAAAATCGTGTAATACACACCTAGCTGTGGATTATCCCTTACATATCTGGGTCCCATTGAACAACAAAATTGTCAAGCCCCAACTGACTTTCTCAAAGCAGAACTGTTTGACAAATTTCAGTTTCAAAATGTCATATTTTAGTATTTATATTATAACAGGACATAATAATAAATAGTAATTAATTAATGTTTTTTTCTGTGTAGATCGTAGACGCACCATACGTGGTCCATCCTGGCAAAAAGAACTTCCTCCCCGGAATGCTGTTCCAAAACCCCAACATTGATCTTACCATCGGCAGCCTGTACAGGTGTGTGTGTGTGAGTCTGTCTATACATTTTGTGTCTGTCTAAGGTTAGAACTACTTTTGTAACCCATCTTGGATAAAGCTCAAATCTTTTTGCTTCTGTGACTGAGCTAATGGTGTACATGGCATCTTGCAAATGTTTTTACGTATACATTTATTCATTCATTTGCCATAAAGCTGAGTAGTTTAGAGCCTAACAGTGGCTTTCTGGGATATGAACTCATAACCTTCCTGTCACTACTCACAGCTGTGTAAAGAATAATCTTCCTGCATGAGCATGCTGTTCCCCAGCACAGTGAGGAAGAGGATGAAGGAGGAACAGAAAGAGCCCAAAGATCATAGTTGTAGAATTAGCTGATTCTTGTCATTGTTAAATTTCAAAATAAGCTGTCACAAACCACTTTCTTCACAACAAGCTGTTTGAAAGCATTGCAAGAAAGAAGCTCTTCTTGAGAGCATCTCGCAAAATGAGCACCTGACCTGAGCACCAAGCGTCATTAGAACTACACTTCTAACATAGATAGTGCAGTAGAACGTGGGTTCTTAAACCTTCGACTATCAAATTATACCTTCAGATCAGTCATAATCGTTCAGACATTAGTGATTTTTACTGATGGAAGAAAATTATATTAGGTTTGAAAAGGAAAAATTAGATTGTAAAAATGAAAAAAAGATGCATCAATATTCTTATTCATATTGTGTATCTGTACAATTCTGAAGAAAATAAATAACACAAAGCAATGGCTACTGTACCACAACAATAAGACATTATTTGTGTTTTTATTTCTCAGTGATTGTTATGAGAATAATGGCATATATTCTGCACTACAACTGGAGAACCAATTCCACTTCATCCAGTTCGTCAACAGAACCGTGGTGAGATTCATCTTTGTCCATTTAAAATAAAAGCAATTCAGAATCTTAAAGAGGTTCTCCATTCATTTTTCAGTATCTGGTGCAGAATTTAACAAGATGTACGAAACTGAATGCACTGTATCTATGCTTTACAGAATAACCATGATCTGGCAGAGATATTTGAGGGAGTGATGGTAGACTTGGAAGGAATAATCCTGCTGGAGGAAGAAGGAAAAGACAATCTTATCAATTTTGCCAATGCAGGCCTTGGGGACATCAACTATGAGGCCTACCTTTCAGAGGTAACACGCATCCACACAACACACAAACACACACACATTTACAGTATAAGTATATTAAAGTATATGAATATGATCATATATTACTATGCCAGTATAGTATACTATGATAATGATAAAGCGGAAATATACACGATGCTACACAAAATACATGTAACAGAATACACTCAGAGAGAGAGAGAGAGGGGATCCATGCACAAATGTGCTTTAATACAAATTCCGAGCATCTGCTGTGAAACCAATTCAATGTCATTAACCAGGCAGTAGTCATATAACAATCAGGCAATAGGACAATCCAAAAGAGTTAATCAATGACAGCCACAATATTTTGCAAGACTTTGCAATGAATGAGTGTTTGTATAATGCAGCGCTATTGTGAAACTTTTGTTTGCGGTCATGTTAGACCGCAACCTCTGCTGTTGCGGAGACATCGGCCTTCCCTCCGAAGCTCAATCACTTCTCTGACGAGGCCTGTCTTCAGTCAGTCTGGATGTTGAGGATGAAAATCTGTAATGAGAGATGGAATCTCTCTAGAATCACATCCGCACTGACCCAGGAGGTGAAATTCACTCCGCTGTCAGAGGCAATGTCCGGTGGGATCCGGTAATATCCAAAGACCTCCTGGAACATAATGTCCCTCTGTATGACCTGAGTTTAATGAAGTGTGAATCCAGTTCATGAGTTGCCTTCTTGTGGACTGAGGCATGTAGGTTTTCTCCAGATTACACTCTGGACGTGTGGGTTTCTCTCTTTTGAGCCCTGATTTCTCATTAGACAGAAGCCACAGTGTGAGTGTTTAGAAAGATGATCTGTTTCTTTAATCTATTTTGGACAGAGTGTCTGTCTTTGTGCTCTCGAATCCACATGGACAGTAAAGGATGTTCTGCTCCTTGCAGCCAATGCCTCCATTCCTCCAAGGCTGCTTTTATTGCCAGGAGCTCTCTATTCCCCACTGTGGAATTAAATTAAAAGGCGTATGGGTACATTTTTGACAGGACTGCTACAATTTCACTCTCTGAAACATCCATCTCTCTATAATCTCTATGAATGATAATGATAGGCCAGAATGTCAAAAAAAAAAAAAAAATGGGGCACAGGGGAATCATTCCTTAAGAGCTGGGATGCTGAGGCATCTCATTTTAGGCCACCGATCTGAAGTACTAAATGAAACTCAGGTAGAAACAGGAGAATCCTATGATCCTTTGTAGAAAGTTAGGCCCATGAAGTAATTGCTTCCAATTTGAGAGCAATGATCAAGCCACAGGACATAGCTAAAAAAAAAAAAAAAATCATAAAGACCTGATACTGTGATGATACTGCTGGTTCGTTTTTAAATTAGTGTAGTTGTGAATGTGTGGGAAACAGGAGACTTCTTTGAACACAACAAAGTGCTTTTGCCAATGAACACAATGGATTTACGGGCAAGTATCTCTTTATTTCTTGTAAATGTATTGATAACCCTGACACCCTGACCACCCACAATGATTCATGTTTAGTTCTTTTTTTTTTTTTACTGTGTGTGTGTGTGTGTGCGTGTGTTTGGTTTGGCAGGTCAATAAAGGAGTAACTGTTGTAGATCTTCTCTCCTTTGCCAATGAATTGGAGGCCGAGGCAGACCATCTGGTGAGCAAAACAACTTTACCATAAAGCACCCTCTCTGTAAAGTGGAAACATAGAAACATGTAGAACTGGCAATAACAAAACTTTAACAAAACCCATGGTGCTCTTTTTCCACAAGACAGTGAAGGACTGACAAGCGACATATAGCTAGTGAGTGTATATTATGTGAATATATGCAGTTAATTACTATTTATGCAATTAATATTGCAGACATTTACTTATACAGTCATGATTATGCTTAATTAATGCTTTCGTCTTTCATAACTCAAATCCATATTTGAGTTATACTGTTAAAACTGTTTTCAGTTACTTACTTCACTGTTTATTCACCTTGCTTCTTTGCACTACATAAATTATAATGCGGTTTTTGCACTACTGTACTTACATACATGCATATATGTGTGTTTATATATATATAATATGTATGTATGTATATATTCATTTGTATATCCTGTTCATATTCCTGTTATATTCTTAACATGTCTTCACCACTGTACACTGATTGTACATACATATATAGATCACATTTATCCCTATTTATAAAACCTACTGTACCTCCTGTACATAAGTCATCCATTCCTCTGTACATATCACCCTCATAGCTATATATCCTGATTTGTAATTTATTGTAAATATGAATATGGCACTTATGCACTTCTGGTTAGATGCTAACTGCATTTCATTGGCTTTGTATATGTACTTTGAACAATGACAATAAAGTTGAATCTAATCTAATCTAATCTAAAAGCTATAAATCAGCGCAACTAAAGTAACAATCCAAAGCCATATTCACAAATAATCATAAGGCTAAAAGAAGTAGCTCCTACCTGGCCAATTTAGGGGAAACTCTTAAAAAATGGGTATATTAATCCTAATATTAAAGGAAAAATCCATGCTGAATAACAAGCATATTTATCTTTATAATTATCATGAGATCTGTGTCAACAACTGTGTCATATAACTGCACTGCACTCTTGCTCTTTTGTTTTTTGTGAGCTAATAGTGAGACCTGAACGTAATCCTTTATGTTTGAGATTACTCAAATTTTTTTCTCCTATTAAACAGCATTATAACTGTTGGCACTAGCAATGTGACATCAGAGCGGCACACAATCACTAATCACAAATATTTTAATATAAATATATTTAATGTCTGAAACGCTCAAATCCATGCCTGCTTGTGTTCCTTCTAGAATGATAGCCTATTTGAGAAACATCCCATAAACCTAGAATCCATTTTACTTAACAGTCTATATTTTCTGGTGTTCATGCATGATTATTTTCTACCAGTTAAAAATGTAAGAATGTAACACATACAATACAGATAATGTAGCCAACATTACAATTTTTTTTTAAACAATTGTACACATTTGCTTGGAGGAGTAGTATACAAATTGCTGTGCTTCACTACACATAGGCTTCACTAGCGTAAAGTAGAAGTAGGATTGTAATAAGACGTCTTCTAGTGCGCATGTGTATTTGTGATACACATTTTAATTTAGAATTTAGTCTTTATTTGCTTTGTATATGATTACATTTAAACATACCTTACTTAACAGAAGCAGACTACAGTATGTGCCTTTATGAAAAGTTATCATATAGCATTTAACCTCTGGAAAATTTGTGGACGTATGGTGGATCTGAGCCAGACAAAAGCCCCATTCATAAGGGTGACCTACACACACACACACACACACACACATATAAACAAGTCAGAAAACAGAGGTGTAATGTGAAGGGAGCTGAGTGGGGGATTTTTAAAAGCTAAATTACTGTATGTCCATAATGATAGGAATATCACATGTGGAAAGGTTGTTTTAATGAAAAAGATTTGTGTGTGTGTGTGCGTGTGCGTGTGTGTTCTTTATGTTACCTGTGTAGCTGTTACTTATATTGGTCAGTTCTTACACACCCTACGTTCATGCCTCTCATGTGTGTGTTAATCGTGCAAATGTGAAATCTACTATGACTTTAATTTCTTCTTTCTTACACCTTTTCAGCCACGTGGTGCTCTCGGAAATGCACTAAAGGGCCATGCTAGCAGCATCAGACAGATCCATAAAGAGCAAGTAGTGCCCATGGAGCAAGCCATGGTAATCCCCCACACACTTTGTCCACAAAACACAGTAAAATAATCATTCATTTTGAATAACTGACCTATTTTATTTTTTTAATTCTGCTCCACTCCTTTTTATATGCAACTAAAGAAATTTGTCAGAGCCAGGGTAAGCTAGGTGTTCAGGAAATGTGATTGATCTGATATGTGAAGTTGTGCGTATTGTTTTTGTGTTTGGTTTGATGTGTGGGTCTCATGAGGGAACCAAGTTCCTCTTTACACGGTTGCTGTGATTAGCATAGAATGTACTGTGTGTGTATAATTTAAAGGGCAATAACCCTCATGTTCTGTTCACTACTTAGTGACCCAGGCTATCTCTTTTCATTTACTGCAGCATGGCTTTAATCTTTGTTTTATAATAGAAGCATAATTCAGAATTAAAGTCATGATGTAGCCAGTGCTAAGAATCACAGTCAATAGCATAAACAAGGCCAAAGGGTAATCCAAAGAGTAATCCAACGAACAAAGCAAGGGTCTAATGAACACTAAGGCAGTACAAAGGATCAAAAGCTCAAAATTTCCACACACTAAGCACATGAGTTGCTTAAATATTCCAGAACTAGGAAGTACCATGAAGTGATACCTGAGTTTGCATTAGTACTACAGTGACCATGACCTCTGCTGGTGAGGAGAGGAAGTGTCCCGTTATGTAGACACTGGGATATCAACTACAGGTGTTAATACTCAGGCAAGATGGAGCACTGGGGGTGCTGCCAAGGCGGGGTGTAAAGGCTTGATCACCCAAATGGTGCTGGGCAGATCAGGGTAGCACTGATGGAATCCTGCCTACAGGAGTGGTTCCAGAAAATCCTTGGCAGGGATCCATGAGCACTCCTCCAGACCATAGCCCCCTGAGTCCACCAGATACTGGAGATATCCCCCTCTTATGTGGGAGTTCAGGAGGGATCTCACAACATAAGCTGGAGATCCAATGACTATGCTGCTGGTGGAGTGTTAGAGGGGACAGCATTTTGGAGGCAAGAGTCCTGGAGCTACAGTCCTGAGAAGAGTGACATGGAAAGATGGTGACATTTGGAAATGTGATGGTAACTGGAGCATATACTTCACTCTGTTGATGGTACGGAGGATCTTAATGGGTCCAATGTAGCAGGAAGGCAGTTTCGTGGAATCAAGCTCAAGTTGCACTTCTCTGGTTGACTTGACTTGACACTATTACTCCCAACCTGTATTCAGGTACCTTCCTGTGGTGGCGATCAGCCTGGGTCTTCTGTCACCTGAGAGCCATCTCTAGTTGTGCGTGAACAGATTATCATACCTCCCCACTGTACTGGAACCACTAATTGACTGCTGGAACTTTTTCATGGGCCAGCTTCAACAGAAACAGGGGTGGTTGTTAACCCAGGTAGCACTGGAAAGGCTTCAGGTCTGACCATGAGTGAATGAGAGATTTGGGTGATTAGCTATCTGCTTGTGATTAGATGAATGTGGAGAAGGTTGTTTGGTCTTTTTGAGAGGGTAATCAGCTAGTTCAGGGATAGGGAGTTGTCCCTGCATATCCCATAAAATGTGTGGACTGTGGATGATGTTGCATATCGAACATGGAATAAAGTGGTGAACTGTTCATATTACCATGTTTCCTCTCCCCAAAATGCTGTACTCTCATGCCCACACTTATGCTCTTCCAGTTAGGAGAGAGATAATAAAGGGCCCCTTTGAAGCTTCTGTGGATAAACAGTGAACATTGCAGGAGAAATCCTCATAATGTTTTGGCTTCTCATTCAAACTTCTCCGGTTTGATATGTTGTTGTGGAAAGCAACAGGGAGTTGACTCATATTGCTGGTATTCTCAGGTGGGATTGTAGGTTGAGCAGTCAGCTGAACAGAACAAAACTACACTTAAGACAAGCTGAAGAACAAGGAGAAGGTTAAACAGCAAACTCCAGAAGTAAACAACACAAAAAACACCTAGGAACTATTGATAACCAATGAAATAACTTTACACACACTAAGAACAATTAGAACGAAACCAAGGCTAGGACATTATCAAAAACACAACAAGCAAGAATACAACAGGGAACAAAACACTGGATTCACAGACGGAGAAATATATTCAGATCTGTGGCAAGGTAATAGCAGAGCACATGAACGGTGACTGAGCGTTTTCTAAAGATTCTTTGATGAGCTGGGAAACAAACAGCGGTTGTTAATACTCAGGCGAGACAGAGTACTGGGTGCTGAGGGTGGGGCGATGTAAAACCAGACTGACACAGAGTTTTTTACAGAGCCCTGCTTGTTGGAAAATCAGTTTCAGCATTGTTTCACTTTTAGAGAAATGTAAAATAGGTCTTTTCGATCTGAACAGAACATAAGGGTTGACGGGTGCCATGAGTTTTATCTGTAGGAGTCTTGTGTGTGTGTGTGTGTGTGAGTGTGTGTGTTGTCTATTCAAGCAATACCGTGCTTCTCTTCCAGAGCTCATTAAGTCAAAGTATCAGGTTACTACAGACCACAGCTGAAGAACTTCCTGTAAGTCCATAGCTCAAAGGTTATATTTTTGAGGTTTGCCTGTTTTTTTTTTTGTTTTGTTTTGTTTTTGCAAACACACATACACTGTTCATTTATTAATTACCTCTCTTTCAGACTAAAGTGACTAATGTGCTGAGTGCCATTGATGCAGCTGAGTATCTAATTGCCAACAATGCCTCACATGTGGTCAAAAAGGTATCAGTGCTACAGTGATTTCTTCATTCATTCATACACAGTACATAAAGATACAAGTAGTATTATAGAAGACAATACTTGAGAACATGGGATCTTAATGTCTAACAGTACGAACATAATAATTCTGAGGTTTTGATATTATGAGAATATTCATATTGTATATGTATATTAAATGATGGATATTCTATTTCTTATCACTATAACAGGAGACAGATAAATACACAAAGAATCTGATGGGATACCTCAAACAATATGTTAACTGGGTTCAGCTTTCGGTGAGTGTGTGTGTACCTGGTTGTTCATGTACTCTATAATATAAAATTTGTGTAAAACTGACTGCTGATGCTGTCATGTGTGTTTTCCTGTAGTTAATGATGGAGGTAGCTCAATGCAAACCCATCAGTAACATCATTGACTCGTTGGAGATTGTTGGCTGCAGTTTCATAGTGGACTCAGTGGTAAGACATGCTACAACGCTTCCCCTGTGCAATATAGTGTACATGCATGGATGCATTTAACGGACATGCTAATGAGGGTACAACACACCCAGCATACACCACAGAACAAGATTCTTACTGTTCACACTCGAAGCCCTGAGTGCTGCATACGGAAGAGGGGTGTTTTTGGAGAGTTTGTGCGTATGTGTGCGTGTGTGTATGTATTTGTGTGAGAGAGACAGGAAAAGAGTGAAGGAGAGAGCAACTCATAGATGAAGAGATCTCTATACTATGCTATATGAAACATTCAGGCTGTTTCCAAAAATGTACTAACAGATATGTTTAAATGATTAGTTATCTGCAAATACAAATCTAAACACAAATGTATCTGTAGTCATGTTCATAGACTAATAACTCATACATCACTGAAAAAAGAAACAAAACAAGCAACAGGTATGACTGCAGAGCCATATTGCTGGAACAGAAGCGGGCAGCAGGCATGAGCCAAAAGAAGTCATATTCTAAGCTTAAGGTCCACCTTGGTGGAGAGTGCTGATAGCCCACCACCTGAGTGGTCAGACTGTAATGCAGGAGTACAACTCAGCAACAGTAGCGAGTGCGCTGCAGGGTGGTATTAAGCCTGCCTTAGTGAACTTGAAGCCGCATCTTCCACTTGACAAAGCTAATTGAATGCCTAACCCAACTCATGGTATAATCACCCAGATGAGTGACTGGGATATCCTACAATTCTTCGGCTTGTTAAACAGCACTAAAGAGCTTTTACAGGCACCGAGAAGCTGTGACATGAGAAACGTTTGCTGTGATGGCAGATGCAGAAGCACTAAGGTTTAGATTAATACCTTCAGTACAGTATAGAAATCCTACAGACAAGTGTTAGCTGGGGCATTTCTGATGCAGTGAATTAGAATTCACCCTCTACCTTTGCCAGATTTTTACAGACTGAATTTTGCTTCATCACAACTCTGTGGTGATCTTCAGTACATTATAGCATTAGGACTGAGTGATTCTTATCCTCGAAATAGTACATCAGCACCTCCACTAGTTCTGAAGGAAACCACCCTGGCAGTTTGGAACAAAAGGAAGTAGAACCATAGTAGAACCAACTTTTATAGACTATACACATGAGGTCACGGTCACAAATTGACAATCTAGCTATTGGTACTAGGCAAGGTAGTGAGCAAACAGGAATACTCTGTTCTGAAGGAAACTCCTTTTTACTATGTTATTGCATCTGTAGATGGCATTAAATGACACAACTAAGGATGCTCTGATCTGATGTCAGGATCGATATTGTATTGAAAATGAATGTGTGCAGTGTTTAATGTGTAACGTTTGTGGTAAAATTTGTAATGTTTGTGGTGTGAAATGTGTGTGTGTGTGTGTGTGTATGTGCATTGCAGAACACATTCTGGTTCGGTCTGGGTGGCTGCTGTTTGTTCCTTATCCCCAGTATCATGATGTCTGTCAAACTTGCCAAATTCTACCGCAGAATGGACACAGAGGATGTATTTGAAGAGTAAGTGCATGCGCACACACACACACACACACACACACACACAGTTATAGCTATTCACATTTGTATTTGTAGTTGCAAAGTCAAAGTGCATGAAACATTTAGCTCTTCCCAAACACCCAACAAACTGGAGTATATAATGTTTTTCAAATGTAAACACCTTTTTGATTTTGATTGAAACATTGTTTATTAATTTATTACTTTAGGTTTGCCATATCCTTTTCCATGGTCAAAAAATGCCTAATAAATCCTTTCTCCTTCTTTGTCCTCCTTTTTCTGTTCTTTTTCCTATGTTGATTACTTCCAGTTTTCCAGTACCTTGGCACTTCAGTTTTTGACTCATTTATATTACTGTCTGTTATCATTTCATCAATTTCTTTTAAAAACATTCTGCATTCATTCCAGTACCTTTTCAACAATCCATACTTTTCATTTTCCCAGTGTTTTTACTTCTTGTCCATCTTTCCTTCCCAGTATTTTCTTACATGTTCTCCTTACTTCTAAATTGGCGGGTAGCAGGTAACATTGCTGCCTCACAGCTCCAGGGTCACTGGTTTGATACTGAGATCAGATTATTGTTTGCGTGAAGTTTTGCATGTTCTTTCTGTGTGGGTTTCCACCGGGTTCTCCGGTTTCCTCCCACCTCCCAGAAACATGCCAGTAGGTGGATTGGCTACACTAACATACTGTAGTTGTGAATGTGTGTGCATGGGGCTCTGTGAGGGAATGGCATCCCATTCAAGGTGTATTCCCACCTTGTGCCTAGTGCACTCCATATCCACCATGATCCTGATCAGGATAAAGTGTTTATTGAATGAATGAATGAATGAATGAATGAATTACTTAATTAATTAATTTTTTTTTTTTTTGATCTCTGGATATTAATCTCTGGAAAAGGTGATGCAACCATAATTTAAAACAGTTCCAGATTTTTCAAATTTCATCATATTACTTTCCATTTCTTGTTTTATGTATCTTTCATTTTTTTTTACTTCTGTACTCACCATTTATTTCAGTAAGGACGCCAATATCATTGGTTATCTTAGTGATCACATATGTGGCATAAATTACCCCATGATGGTCAGGTACAGTAAATCCGTACTTTCGGTCTGCATGCCATTAGGAAGTCTTCAAATAACAATGATAGGAAGTTACTGATTCTATATTCTGCTAGTGAATGATAAATTAATGTTATAGTATACAGTATCAGTCAAAAGTTTGGGCATAGCTGCTTATTCCACAATTAGAATAATAGTGAAGACATGGAACATATGAGATAACACTATATGGAACTGACCAAAAAAAGTCATAAATCAATCTTATTTTTTAAATTCTTCAAAGTAATCTTAATAACAATAAACAGCATTATAATATGGCCATTAATATGCCAAAATTCAGACTTGTATAATATCCTGATGGAGAAAAAAATCTTAGTGTTTGCCTATTTACAATAAAAAATCAATATTAAACATTATAACATCAAATTGTTTACTACTGTTGTAGTTTTCATGAAGTGGTTTTCAGCTGATATGGGGTTTGGCAGAGGATCTTGGGTAGCGTAGTTCGTTTCATTTGTTTCCAGAGCAGGTTGCTGATGTGACAGTAGTTGAAAATGCTTTTCCAACAAGATTCCAACATATTCTAAGCACTTGTCTTTTTTATTTGTTTCGGAAATAAATTTCAACAGAGGCACTAATGTCACTACTTACATTGCCTTCAATCACTTCAATCAATCAATCAATCAATCAATCAAATGTCTTTGAAGTCAGGTGCAAACTCTTGACTGATACTACAAGTTGCTAAGTTTATTACATTTTATTAACATATCATCTAATGAAAAGCAATTGCTTTTTTGCATGTGCTACAATTATCTCATTTTTATTCCTTACTTACAGTCACTGATTTATCTCATATAACTCATATAAAATAAGGAATAACCATATTTCGTGAAAATTAGTTGGTTTAGTTGGAATTTATATGAGTAACTTGGATTGTGTGATTTATTTTTCAGCATGCTTGGCCTAAAAGTATATTTAACTATTGATATCTTTTAGTTACCAGCATGTTTCATGAATGGAGTATTACTTACTCAAATCCTCTCATGGCTGAAAGGACTATGAATAGTTCTCAAGATGTAGGGCAACCAATTATTGAGTACTCAGTATGTAAACACCTCAATTAGTAAAATTCTGCATGCAATTTTCAATTAAATTTTAGATGCATTTGAATTCTTGACTACAAATTTCATTGGATTTGCTTGTTAAATCATTGTGCTGACACATGGCTAGCTTGTATACTACAAAAAGAAGTCAGACATTAGTTAACAGTACCAACTGTTGCTGGCAGCATTGGTGTTATACAGGTCAGCTCACTACATGGATAGCGTCTTCTAATAGCCTCTAACAGTAAGTAACTTTTCTCAGAGGGCAGTAACATTATACACATCTATGTGTTTCAGTAAACAGTGGTGGAAGCTAAAAGCTCAGAATTTCAGGAAAACAGAGGTAGAAGAGACTTCGCACAAACGATGAGACTACACTGTAAGAGCACTCTAATGACTTGTTAAAATGGATTCTGTGTGTTTTGGTGTTTGGAAGTCTTAAAATGGCTACATTTAGATTAATTCTAAAACTCCAATAGGCTTCCTATATGCTCTGTCTTAGCTAATGATTCTTAATACCCTTTCTTTTGGCTCTATTTCGCCTAACACATTCATAGAAATGAAACATGCAGCACAAATAAATGCAACAGCTTTTAACCATTGAGTGAGCTCTGAACATTGACATTTCCTCAACCTCTCTAAGACCAAGATTATACCAAGTTAGTGACTGAGGGTTTATTTACTAGTTGAGACAAAGAGAATAAATGTAAGTAACAAAAGCAAGGTAAATTGAGATTAATGCAAAACAAAACTAAATAAGACTATGAAGAACTAAACTATAAACACAAAGAACTAAAGTAAACTAAACTTAAAATGCAAGGGAGATAAAGTTAAACTTAAATCAAGGAACTAATGGCCATAACAGGGCAAGATAAAGAGAGTAGATGTAAGAAGTCTGAACTGAACATAATCAGGCCTTGTCATAAACAGACCCATAAGGCTAGGTACAATTCCTAATACATTGACTTCTAGAAACATAGAGGATAAGCATGAGACAAAGTAATATATAAAACGTGGTGAGGGCTAGGTATAAATATAACTAGGCATAAATATATCTGGTCAGTGGTAGAATGTAAAGAATGGTGCTAACATGTACACAGGGAAGGAGGTGCAAGACTTTGTGATTAGTCTGTTTATAGGATGCAGAGGGTGTAAGTAATCAGGGGAGGCAAAGCATTGCATGTGTACTGCCAAGCACAGAGCATCCCCACCTTTTAACTAGGTAACCAGCAACATGGTCATGGTTGGCATGGTCAGGCTGACATAGATGACTTGATGAGGCTGACTTGATGTGGCAGGCAGCTGCATGTGCGTAGGGAAGGATAATCAGAATGTTGCTCACATGGATGAGTGATTGGGCAATCTGGACAATGTGTGTGGAACTCTGGTTTAACCAAAGGGTCCAACATGTCCCCAGCAGGGACCCATCTAATGGACCAATCTGCTTGCTCTTTTTGTCTCCTGGTGACTCTTGCAGGTGGACATGACCTGACGTCCATGTTAGAACTGCTTGCCACTGATACTTCTTCTGAGCCAGGTATCCAATAGAACAAAAGTAGCTGGTGACCAAGGTTACACTGGACGTACCTTATTCTAGTGAATGAGTGAACTAGGGATCTCTGGGAATACTTAGCCTGGGGAGAAACTTAACACCACTCCCCCTGCTGGGTTAACTGCATGCATTGGTCAGTGACAGTGTCCTCAGGTAGCTCCTTCCAGTGGAAGACATGGACAAACATGAAGAAAACACCAGAATATTATTGATATATTCTAATAAAAACTGACAAAAGACTGGACCATAGATGGGGCATTGGCTAAGCCATATGGCATAACCATATATTCATAGTACCCCATCATTGTAGAAAAGGTAGTCTTCCATTCCTCTCCTTCCCAAATACAAATAAGGTTGCAGGCACTTGTCAGGTCGAGTAGTAATGTGTAATATCCTTGGTACACAGTACAGGGCTTGGCTCCTCTAACTTTTCTCTTCACAAAGAAGAATCCTGCAGATACAGAAGAACTAAATGTTTGGATGAAGTCTTGCTTCAAGGCCTCATTGATGTATGCCATAGCTACCCCTTCTTTGATGGAGATAAGGTACATTTAGAACTGTTGGGTATGGCATAATCCCAAGAGTGATGACATAGTCATTCTTACTGAAGACCTCAGACGGGCCTGAGGACTCCTAAGGAGTTTAAGCACCGTTTTTAGTGGCAGTGATCTTGCTGATAGTAGATCCACACTGATGCTCAAGGCAGTGTTCCTTGCACTTGGTGGATCAGGCTACCTTTCCTTACTGGTCCAGAAATCCTGAGGTTATGTTGTTTTTCTTTCAGCCATAGTAATCCTAAAACAACAAAATTCTGTGGTTAGTCAGTGACATAAAAGGATCAGGTCTCATAATGTGCAGTTGGTATTTGTAGCAGTAGGGGCTTTGTTCCTCCCCAAGCCCAGTGGATGTTTGCCCACAGCATGTATATAAGAGGCGGCTAGCAAGGTTGCATTGGTATGACTTGAACCAGATGCTGATCTGTTGCATTTAGGACAATGCATGGGTGATGCTGATGCTGATATGTTGCATTTGGGATTGACAGTGCATGCAAGGGCTTAACCCTAGACATCTGATATATAGTAGATATATGGCCCAAATCCCCACAGTAAACCTAGGCATAACCTTGACTTGCAACCCACTGGAGTAAAGTGGGCCTAGCCTCATGGGCTCAGGTCTAACAGCTGAAGAGTTTCTGGAAGGTTATTGATGATGATGATGATGATACTCATGTAGCAGGTTATCCAGCTGGATTGAAAGGGAGATGAGCTGGTTGAAGGAGATTGAGAGTCACCCTGAGAGGCAAGTTATAGAGGCAACTCTGAAAGGGTTTGTAACTCTTCTGGAAAATATAGTGAAGAGAGTAACCAGGCAAACTGACTGATGGAGCTAGACACAGTTACTAGTATACTGACATTTAGAAACATGAGAATAAACAGAAACCCAGTCAAGGCAGTATAGGGAAGGCAAGGCAAAACTAGGCATAACAAGAAAGGAATAGTGCAATTGCAATCACATAGTATGTGCAATGCTTCATGAATAGACTCTCTGTTTTTGGACTATATCAACAGTGCATAATTACATATGCTATCAGGATGTAGATGTCAGTAATTAGGGAAGGCAAAGCATTGGACGCATGCTTCTGTACAGATGTGTCACATTCCATCACATCGTCCTTGTAGAGCTTGCTTGTTTTGAGTTTTTTCCCCACATTTATTTTATTCTGCTACAAGAAATATTTCTGCTTGTGCCATTATTAACATGTATGGATCTCTATTCACCATCACTGAGCAACAAGTTCTCTGGCAACTCCTCTATGCTTTTCATTGCAATTTTTAATTTACTTTGACTTTACTTCTTATTTATCTGCATGTTCAGTTATGGGCAATCATCTCTCACGTTTCAGATAAAACCTCTAAACATCTCAGGTTTAGAGAATTTCTTGCTTGTTTTAATTGACTGTACTTCACATACACTTGCCGTCCACTTTATTAGGAACACCTGTACACCTGCATGTTCATGAAATCATCCAATTAGCCAATCATGTGGCAGCAGCACAATCAATCACAATCATGCAGGTACAGGTCAAGAGCTTCAGTTTATATCAAATATATTTCACTTCATATCAAACATCAGAATTGGGGGAAAAAAGTGTGTGATCTCACTGACTTTGATCATGGCATTTTTGTTGTAACCAGGTAGGCTGGTTTTAGTATTTCAGAAACTGCTGATCTCCTGGAACTTTCACATGCAGCAGTCTCTAGAGTTTATACAGAATGGTGCAAAAAGCAAAAAAATTCCATCAAGTGGCAGTTCTGCAGGTGGAAATCGAGCTGACAGTACAGCTACGGCACATGTCGAACCTTGAGGTGAGGTGGATGAGTTACAACAGCAGAAGGCCACATCAGGATTGGCTGATTGGATAATTACATGAATGTGTAGTGTAAAGGTGTTCCTAATAAAGTGGATAGTGAGTGTATGTTTACATTCCATAAAGACCTTTCAGTGTTTGTGAAGTATTAATCTTTCATCTGTCTAAATTTCATTAGAGTTTTAGTTTTCTTTTCATTATGTGTTTGATAATGCTGATTTCTATTTATTTCTCTTAGTGGCACAGAGAACTGGAGTTAAATGGTCCAGCAATGTAAGAAAACCATGTGCACTTGCCAGAGTTTGACGACTATAGAGATTTATTTATTTATTTATTTATCTATTTATTGCTCATGAATTAATATTTTCCCTATTTTCATCAGGGCGTGACCTAGGCCTAATTTCATTCCAAAGGAAGAAGAAAGAAGATGAAATGGGGAAAGGGAAATATGCAGAAGGAGATACTGATTGCTTCTATAAAGCCAAATTATATCACATTCTAAAGCTATGAACTGTATTAAAGCTGTCTTTATTACTGTATTACATCATCAACTTAAAAACAAAAACATACCTAATACTTTTGACCATCTGATGCACTGCTGCTTATATATTAACACTTATCTATGGTGTTGAAAATATCATGACCATTACTTTGTTTACTATAAGAAGCTACAGCCTTTATAGGTTGTTCCTTTCTATTTAAAACCTGAGGATTTTTTAAAAAACCTGTATATTTAAAAAAAAAAGACAAAACAATTCTATAATTTTTTTTGTAAAGCCTTCATAAGGGCATAATGACTGTGATTATAATCCTTTGTAATTTGTTAACATTGTTCTATAAGCCTACTTATAAATGCTAAAAATGCTTTGTAAATCTCCAATAATGTATTATAATGAATTTATTGATGAGTTATAAACATTATGTAGTTCTATCATCAAATCATTTGATTTAATTCTAATTCCTTGCTAGAACTTTGATTGATTTTTAAATATGTATTGTGTTTTATATAATTGGGGGACAGCATGCTTGTAAGGCAAAAAAAAAAAAAACTCTCAAGTGCTTTATTGGAGTTTTATGAGGTTTTATAAGCTTTATAAGGTATTATAATAATGAATTATTACCAAATTACAAAGAACATTAAGCAAAGTTATAATTATTTATGAATGCAAAGTTCATAGTTTTTATAAAAAGTAGTAATTCTTGTAATTTTCCAAGAATGAGTTTGAGACAACTTGGCAAGGAACTTTTCTGAGTAAATGTTGATCTATGACAATCAGCTTCCTAAATTGTAATATGATTTCTGATCATTTGAACTATTATGAGCTCAGTAGAAAAAAAAAAAAAAAAAGTTGGCAGCTGTGTAAATTCTATATTTGACAGAAAACCAAGTTTGTTTCAAACATTAACTAGCTTTTTGAAGGTTGATAAAAGAAGGGTATATAAATTTAAAATAAACCTTATATAAAAATGTGTTTTTAATTATTTTCATCTAAATCTATTTATGATTGTTTTAATATAATGAATAATGAACAGAATTACTGTCTAGTTTTATAGAAATTAACATAAATGTTTGCATATTGAGGTTTTTCATTGTAAGTCTTTTGTAACCAAAAAGTATTCTAAACCCAAATGATCCAGATCTTACTAATTTGAAGTAAAGCCTCAAAATCTTTATGTTATAAAAGTTTTACTGGTCCTAGCATACAGCTGTTATTAGACAGTTGACAACTGTGTATAATTCCTTGATTTTTTTTTTTTCTTGTCTTAATTTCCAGTGGCTTACTGTATTTGCTTATTAATTTCTCTTATTTTGAAAATGTGGTGGTTTCATTTGTGAAACATGAAGTATTCCATTTTAAATACAGTAGTTGTTTGCTAAATCTGAAGCTTTGAGGAAGACCTTCATTTGTATTACACATAATATGCATCACATCTAATGATGAGTGAAAGCTTATTTACATAAACTATCCCTAAATAACTTTTATTCATTATTTTAAAAAAGTTTCAATCAAATGTTGATTTAAAGACAATGCACACAATTATATTCGGCTCTGAAAAAGACAGGAGAATATATAACAGAATTTTTCTGAGCATTTAATCTGAAAAAGAAGTGAATAAATGAAGTTGGAGTTGGAGTGGTAGGTAAGATTACAGGTAAGATTTTTATGCTAGTGACTGAAAGGCTGTAAGGAGTGTCATGTTGCTGCTTTCTCTTGACTCTAAACTGATCATATTTATCCTTGGAATGGATTTTGCCAAATCAATTCAAGTAAAATTCGTTGATTCATGCTTGATTCATGTACTTTGCAGACACTGAAAACAGATGGTATTCTTCTGTTTGGAAAGATTGTGTGTGAATTTGACTTACATTTACATTTATTCGTTTGGCAGATGAATATTTTAAGGTGAGACAGAATACAATTCAAGCAAACTGCTGAGGGTTAAAAGCTTTGCTCATGTTCCCAACAGGGGCTCTATGGCAGTTCTGGGACTTAAACTCAACCTAAATCTCTAAGCTATATATGTTAAAACTGTCTACACAGAGTGTATGTGGAGTTTCATATGGAGTTTGTGTAAATAGGAAAATAAAAACTTACACTCACTGAAAATTCCCTGGACTATGTCTTCTGCTTTGCTAATGTATCTGATACAGACAGAGAGTGGTGATTTAGTTTATATCATCTTATATTATATCTTCATATTAACCTTCATGTTTATGGTACATATACCCAAGACTTCTCAGCAAATAGATCCTGATGACAAATTAAAGGAAAAACCAACAAGTGAATTAGGAAGGTACTGGGCCACCATAACCCACGAGAACAACTTCAGTGTGCCTTGGCATAGACACATTAAGGGAGAAATTCTACAAGCCTGTGGAACTGTACTGGAGGGATGAACTCCATTTCCTTTAGTTGATGTTTTGCCAATGGTGATGCCTTTGATCTTGGTGTTTGGTCTAAACCATCATCTTGGGAAACTGAATCTTGGCATAGCTGATACACACAAATGTCAAAATGGCAAACACCAAACCACACATACACAGATATACCTTTCCAGATTCTCACAATCATCTCTTGAGGTGGGGCAGTGAGGTGGGGAGGTGATTCACGTTCCACTCAACTCAAAGGCTTCTTTGTAGGGAAAGTGCTTATAAAGCCTGCCTTCATTTAAGTACCCCCTGCACAACACTCAGCTGCTCAGTCTGCTCTGTAAGCTTCTGTCGAGCACATCATATATACCTCTATGTATCAGGAAAGCCAACTTCCAGGCTGCTCTCCTTATAGCTTGCTGCATTTGAGTCTTACCCACTCAGACTCAGAGCAGCAATCAAAGTAAAACCAGGCAAAATAAATAACACCAAGAGAAATGGCCCGAAAGAGAAGATTTGCTTCAGCACCAAATACAAAGACACTTGTGTAATAGCTATCTCAAGCCAGTTGAACTTCCTGAAGGTGCACATTGTATAGTTGGATACCAACCCATGCCAAGTCTACAACCCATGCCAACAACAACAACCTATAGCACTATTTTACATAGTTCACATTACCCTGGTTGGAGAAATATAACCCCAAGTTCTGTGGAGCTGCAGGAAGATAGTACCCTGATCTCTCAAATGCAAGGACCACTGCCTATACCTGTAGTGCATCTCTATCTCTATAGAGAGCCCTGCTGTTAAAATGGGCCTGGACATTCCCCTGGAGTACATCAACCTTGTGGAAGTCCACAGTAAGAAAGGTGCCTCTACCCCCTCTTAGACCAAGAACCATTACTGCAGTTTCTTTGATAGCAAGGGAGTACACTCGAGAGTGTGATGGACTGAGAACCAGAGAACCCCAGCATTCCAGCTTTTTGGATTGTTTTGTCCACCAGTTTGTTTCTCTCCAGAAAGCTGGTCAACCTTTGCACTGTGACACAAAAAGCCCTAAAAGTTGAGGAGGCTCATTGGCCAGAACTTAGTGATCTCTGAAGCTCTCTCAAGCACCTTTTCTTTCCTTGGAGTATTTTCAGGCCCTTTGCTGATGTAATTTTCTTCCAGCCATAGCACACCTTAAGTTTCTTATCAGTTTCTCTTTCTGTGCAAGTCATCAGTAAGGTGTTTGTCTTCCTCTTGGACTTTTCTGTTCCTAGTACTCATATGATTCATCAGTGAGTCATCTTTGCCCCTGCTCCTGCAGACTCAAGGGGTATTTTCCATTAGGTTCTGTTTGTACCCAGTAATGGGTGTCTCCAAAATACTGATTTGTATTGAATCCTGCTGACACGGGAAGCTAACTCCATGCCAGCGTCAAGTGGGGTCTATTTCCTACTGTAAGGTTTCTTTCTCCACACATGGTCTTTCCCTTGTTGTCAGCTCTTCTGTTTACAGTAGTTGATCTATAATGGTCAAAACGTACCCAGATCATCCAGCGCCAATGTCCATGCAGCTGGCGCCCGGGTCAGCATCATCAACCAGATCATCCAGACCCACATACATATCGCTGTCCCTTGAGTCAACAGCCCTGAGTCTCAAAAATGGTACATAGGCGAGGACTCTGCCACCCAGTGTTGTATTTCATGATAATCTTTTGGCCGATTTATCCTAGATGTTGAGAAGCCTTGCACCTTATACTGTTTGTGTTTGCATTCCACCACACCACACTGCTCCTAGTTGTGATTCTCTCTATGTATCAGCTTGTAATCTTTCCTAGTTATTATTGTTAAATATTAGTCAAATATAAAATATTAATATTCATGTCCATGTCTAGGCATAGTGCTGATCACGCTTTGTTCTACTAGTTACTTCTAGGTAACCTAGTTAGTATTGCCTGTTCTTTTGTCCTTTATATTTATTATTTCGTAAGGTGTAAGTTTGTTGTGCTTTTATATTTACTTCCCATTGTCTCATTTACGTTTCAGTTCACTATTGCATTCACTCCAGTGTTGCAATTATGTGACTGTACTCTATCTACAATTTTCTTTAAACATCCACAGCAAATTCCCTCTGTGGCCCTATATTAGAGTTATTGTTACATTACTGCACAGTCTGGTCATTCATATATAGCTCTTTCAAAATGCTATACTTATGTATGTATATAAATAAATTCATGCAGCTGACACTTTTGAATGATTATTTTGCGTGTGCCCAATATGAATGCGGATAAACAATATATATGAGCTAGGCAGGAGGAGACACTGTGTTCAACTCTGTGGTTTCTGCAACACATCCTGAAAGACAAGGAGTTTTTTCGCAGGCTAATTACCCCACGTTCAGTCCCACAAAACCCCTCTTTCTCAGCTTTTCAGTCATTCTCTTAACCCACCCCTCTTGCCCATCCCCCATCTCTCTCTCTCTCTCTCTCTCTCTCTCTCCTTCTCCCTCTCTCTCTCTTTCATGCCCAGTGTATATGCACACATATCTGGAAGCACAAATATGGAAAAAGTCAGCAAAGGCAGTAAGACTGCTACTTGTGTACAAGCACATTTTAAAACACAATTACACAATTTCAATGAAGTGCACAAATGTTTTTGTGGATGCATGATATTGGCATGGGTCATCTGACTTGCGTCATCCCTTCTCAAAACAATAGTCAATGGTTCACCTGTGTAATTGATTAAATAATGTGTTGTGAAAGACCATTAAGGGTTTGTGTGTGTGCGCAACTGCACCCTGCCCCCTTCAAACAAACAGTGACACATGTAACTAAAATACTTTTTCAGCAGCTCAACCTCATCTAATACACACGTCCTGCCACACACCAAACCAGACTACATTAAAAAATCAGTTCTTGCACACAGAGGTGGGGCGGAGATCCAAACTCCACATGACTCAAAGGCCTCTTTGTAGGTAAAGTGCTTATAAACCCTGCTTACATTTCCAGTACCTTCCTCACTGTGTACGCGCTTTCCTTTCTACGCTTCTTTCGAGTACTTTACCCAGCCCTCCACCCATCATGAGAGCCACGTTCCAAGTTGCTCTCCTGCTAGCGTGCTGCATTTGGGCCATAATCACTCAGGCTCAGAGTAGCAATCAGGGTAACAGCAGTCACAGCAATCCAGGTGAAATAACTGGCAATGATGGAACTGGAAGGACCGAGCCAATCCGTTTCAGCAACAAAGCCAAAGATGATTGTGTAATGGTTGTATCGAGCCACCGGAACTTCACAAAACTGCGCGTTTCCTGTAAAAGCAAGGGCAAGTCGTATTGGTGTGATTACTTGGGCAAGCCAAACCTGTGCCGGGCCTACAGCAACAACCCACGCCGCTATTTTACCCAGATCATGTGGGAGATGCGTAAATTACAGAATTCCTGCCAGGGCCTCCGCGCATATAAAGCCCTCATGTGCCGCTCTGCAACAGATGAAGCACAGATGGTCTTCCACGCATCCTGGCCCAAAATTCCGAAACAGCAGCAGCCTGCCAAGGCTGGCCCTACGCCCGAGTCGCCGAAGCCACAGCAGCCTGCAAAAGAAGGCTCCAAACCGGTTAAGAATCCTGCTCTCAAACCTATTCAGCCTCAGAAACCTGCTAAAACCACCACACAGAGCCCCACAGAGACACCCAATAATTGGGCAGACAAAGTGGCAGAGCAGCACTGTTGGAAGAGCATGCAGGGTGTCTGTTCCTTCTTCATCAGCTGGTTCCAGTGATAAGGAGCTTTCATATGCAGGTAAGAAACTGCCATGAATATAATACTGCTGATTAACAATATACATAGATTCTAAAAAAATTAAGGATTTCACCATATAAAAAAAATAGGAATATGAGCCAACTTAAACTTTTTATAATATTATTTTATGTACATATTATACTTTTCCAATAACCTACTTATCAATAATATTAGATTTACTTGCAAAAGTAACATTAAAGCAGACACTACTAGCCTAATCTATTAACTAGACCCAAACTAGTATCCCAGCATTGCACAATCCATTTAATGGGTCAATATACAGTATTTAATGATCAGTGAGTTTACATCTTTGAGTACAGTAGTATAAAAACAGTTTAAGATTAGATATGATTAGAAAAGTTAAATAAGTTGATGTGACTGTAGTGATTAGTCCTGTGTTTTATAAATTTAACACAAAGTGCACTGCAGGAATGCAACATAAATTCTTTGGCTGTAGAAGACTAGACTATCTTGACACCACTTCAACAACAACAACAATACTACTACTACTACTACTACTACTAATAATAATAATATATGTAATGGTCATCCTTAAAAGGCTTCTAAGAGGCTAGATTGTGTGATAGTCATTCAGTTACCTATAGAAAACACTGTAATGGAGTGTAATGGATTTATTGCACTCTTTCCCTCATGGATGTTTTTTATATTGGAAAATAAAATTGTTCTGATGTAAATTAATAAGAAATTTACACGGACCTTCCGTAGTTTTTTTTTTTTTTTTTTTAAAGTTTGGATAATAATGAAAATATATTATTCAGAACTGAGATAACTTCAGGGCGGCACAGTGGCACAGTGGGTTGTGTTGCTACCTCACAGCTCCAGGGTTCACTCCTGAGATCAGGTTACTGTCTTTTTTGCAAACTGTGAGTTTTGCATATTCTCCATGTGTCCAGTAGGTTCTTCTATTTCCTCCCACCTCCAAAAAATGCGCATGTAGTTGGATTGGCTACTTTAAATTGCATCTAGGCATGAATGAGTGTCCAAATGTGTCTCCATGCCATCCAGGTTGTTCCCTGGATACCCTCTGGATCCACCACTGCCCTGACCAGAGTAGATCAGTTCCTAACGATGAATGAATGAAATAAATGAATTTTTTTGGAAAAAGTTTATGTTGAAAATAATAAAATAATTTTTACACTCTCTTTCCACTGTGTTTATCTAGATCCACTGCAGTTTAGGTGACTTTTGGATCAAATCTGGATGCAGCGTGCAATAATGTGACAAGCAGAAGAAGATGGCCATGAAGCAGAAATTACTGTACTGCTATGATATATGATAGAGATCAACACCTGTTTATATATCTACAGTAAATTGTTACTAAACCTCTAATCTTTTCTTACTTTTTTTATATTGGAAAAGAAAATGATGTAAATTTGTAATAAATCTACACTGATCTTCTCAAAAGTGTGATTTTTTTTTATGTTTTAAACTTTTTATATTGGGAATTTTTTTAGAATGAAATGTGTTACTAATTATGAACTGCATTCTTCTTCCTCTTATTATTATTATGATTATTATTATTATTATTATTATTATTACTTGGCAGTAACATTTATAAAGCCAAAGAGGCCTACAATTTTACCAAATCACATTTATTATTAAATGTATGCAAAGCTCTAAAAGTGTGAATCCACTACAAAGTATTTGTATTTCACTAGCTAGCAAAATAAGACTACATCTCCCTTAATTAGTATTTATTAAACAAGAATACATTACACAAAAACACAAATTACTTTTAGATGTTTAAGAAATTCCAGTTGAAATTAAAATGTACATCGCGACACATCGCTTAACTTTTTTTTTAAGTTGTCATGAATCCATGTTTTCTGCACAAAACAAAACTAATGCATACCAAAGGTTAATCTGACACATAGTATTAAAATGTAGATTAAAATATAAGCCAATCCATACAATACAGTACATAATTAATAATCTATGTGCATTTGTCCCAAAAAATTGCACTGTTAATAACAATAATTGTTATTGTTCTATTACTGCACTATATCCAGTAGGTGGCAGAAGATGCTCACTGTACATGCTGTACACTCCTACATTTCTGTAGCATAAAAGAGCCACCATAGAATAAAGTTGAATAAATATTTCATTCATTATTTTTTACACCCTTATATTAAACAGTTAAATGCTGTTGTATGGGGTAGGGGAGGAATTGGTTTATCTTCATACACCACTTTCAAGCATGCAACCATATCAGTGAAACATGGGGCATGTGGATAACCGAACGGCAGGAGGAATGTGAAAGAAGATGTGAAGAACATGAAAGAAATCTGTAATGTTGTTCAGCAATGTTTCTCTGCTAAGCCACCAGAGGGCACCCTCCTCTGAGTTTGAACACTCTTCCGTGCTTATCAATACCATTTCCACATATGAACACTGGGTCAGGTGCGAAGCCTTGCCAACTGATCTTCTTTCATGTGAGTTCTGAGCCGTGTTACCTCTGACTAATATTCTGTGCATGATCTCTGGTTCGGTTCCTCTGTTTTGAATCTGCCCCGACTCTGGTAATACCTTGCCTTTGTATATGCTAACCCTTGCATTTGACTACATTGTGCATCTGCCCCTAGGATTTGTATTCCGTTTTTATTTTCTGTGCATGACCTTGGACTGTGTTTGGATTGGATTCTGGATTTTGATCATTGTACTAATAAACCTCTTGCACATGGATCCCTCCGAGTCCTGAGTGTTACAGACTCTTCCAGGTGATCTCGCCTTGTGGCAGCGCAAGTCAGCCATCTAAAATAGCCAACCTAGCTAGTTGACAAATTTTCATACAAACTGACTGCTCCAGTCATTATGCCAGGATGCTATTTTCATATAAACTGCCACAGCAGCAGTGTGGAGGCAAAAATAGGGAAGCAAAGTTTTAGAGGTAATATGTGCTGTTATTTGTGTAATTGTAAGTCAATAACAGTAAGCAAACATTAATAAAAACCACTGTGGAGAACAATGAGGGCATTGTAACTGTAAAGTTAGCTCTTTCAAAGAGCTCTCAAAGATAAAAAGACATCTACGTCAGATTATTTGCTGTTAGCAAATGTCTTAAAAGTAGATTATTTTGGACTTTTGACGAACCAAACGCAACAGCGTCACCAACGGTCGTAAGAAATATGCACAGAATGTTGTGAAGAAGAGAGCCTGGGGCTGAGTTCTTTCTAGCCCAGACTGTAGATTCATGCAGCCTATCAATGACAATCATGTCAGGTCATTGCACAAAGTGACATGCCCCGTAGATTTGATCTCCATTTGGGCTGCTATTATTCACCCCACTTCACTGACGCATCTGTAACAAGTGACTGAAAAGGTGCATGTCAAATACAGTCGCGGGTATAATGAACATGAATGAGGTGGATTATTTACACTCTCTTCTTTTTTTTCCCCCAAAATGCCCTTGTAGGAGAAACTAAAAGTAGATAGAGAAATCTACTATAATGTAAATGATAACAGGAACTAACTTAAATGTAACTATAAATGGTTAATAATAATGGTTAACATTCCTTAATAATGATAATAGTGCCAGCTATAAGTTTAAATAACGTCTCCACCATATGTTTTTCTTATGCATCTAATTCAGGGGTTCTCAAACATTTTGCAGCTAGGGACCCCTACCAGACTAAAAGAATTTCCAGGGATCCCTTTATGTTTCGAGCACATATTTCATTTTAAGAACAACAGAGCAAATGCAATTACTATTAATGTTATTAATTTTTTTTTATTAAGTTTTAGATTAACTCCTTTTCATTTCACATGTCAACTAAGATAAGTAAATAATAATCATAATATCTTTGATACTAGTTGATACTAATCTCCACAACCATTATGTGATTTTTAAAAAGCAATATAGTCATGGACCCGTTGGATATACGTCACGGACCCCTGGGAAATCCCAGACCCGTCTTTAAGAACCATGGACCTTATGTATAATATTAAAGGTCTCTAACAGGACAGCTGATCCCAACCTGTCCTCCAGACCCCTTTTAAATTGGCCTAGAACTTCTACTGCCCACTTATAAAACTTCACATGAACTCTACATGCTCATCCATTTAACTGAGTTTGGGTGTAAAAATGTATTTTATGCATTTTTAAATGAAACAGTTTACAATGTAATGTAGAATAAGTGTATGTGTGGACACACTGAACCCTACAGCAATCTCTTGGGACATTTGGTCCTGGGATAAAAACTGGATGGAGAACGTGAACCTTGATGTTCATCACAGACGTGACCACTACAAATTTCAAACAACTACATATAACCACCACGGTGTCACTTAGATCAAACATTTTTATGTACCACAGACTGACAAGTGGGAAGTAACAAAGTACAATTACTTAGTTACTGATTTTTAAGTATCTGTATTTTACTTGAAATTTTCTTTCTTGTAACACTTTTGAGATGTGAGCCCGAGAATGAGACCTAATACCCATCACTGTAATCTATCTGTTGCTACATACACATTGTGCTATTGAGGCAGTTTGTATTGTGACAGCTAACTGTTAGCATTCAGCTAGTATCGTCAGAGTTATTCTAATGCTAGCTATCATGCTAGCTGTTGTCAGTTAGACATTTGCTAGTGTTTTCCCACAGTCCTTGGTTCTTTGTTGAAAGAGGCACTAATTAAATGTTCTACGTCTAACCAACTAACTCACTAACTAAAATTAGTGCGATTTCAGGCAGAGATCTTTATCTTTTGTCTTTTTCTTTCTTGTACTTTTACTTTTACACACTTTAATAAAATTAAGAGATGAATATTGCAGTGTTATTTGAGAATTTGGGTACTTTTACCACATCTGCATATTCTTCTACAATATAGGTTATAAATCAGTTACACTGAAAAAAAAAGCTCATTGAATTTACTTCATTCAAATGCGTCTATCAATTCCACATGATTGAACTGAGTTATATTAACACAATTTGTTTTTGTTTTTGTACATCTGACATGATTTGATCATGTATTTTCAAAGCCCTGAATAAAACTGAACTCTGCGCTTTCACCTGAACTGAGGATCGAACCCTGGTCACTGGTGTTCAGCCAAATTACTGCTGCATTATTCTACTGCACATGTTCTAATAGTGATAATTTATTACTATAGTTATAGTTCCCATCGGTTCCCATCAATCTAGTAATTAGAAACTTGTTTAAATTAAGTTTAATATAAGCTTAATTAAGTTTGATGATAAACTTAATATTTTTAAGTGAACTATACGTAATATTTTTTCTTAAATCTGACCGACCACATCCATTTTGTTAGAACATGTTAACCCAGTTTAGGGTGTGCACCATGTTTTACTCTCACTCTTAAGCGTTCTTCATTTGTCTATTTATGTAGAAACCGACAACAAAGTGTTTTCCTATCAGAAAGGGTTCCAAGTAGAACCTTTTAGGAACCTGTTTCATATCCAATAAACCATTAAAGAACCTTT
This sequence comes from Pangasianodon gigas, assembly GCA_022758105.1. Lineage (NCBI taxonomy): Eukaryota > Metazoa > Chordata > Actinopteri > Siluriformes > Pangasiidae > Pangasianodon > Pangasianodon gigas. The sequence continues at coordinate 11,511,567 of CM040481.1, forward strand.
GAAGAGCACTTTTTAGTATACATACAAGTATACAACCATACTACAAGAGTGGATGCAGATGCTCATATGTCCCAGATGGTGTGTGTGTGTGTGTGTGTGTACTTCATAACTGTGAAATTCTTACACATAATATAATGATGTGATGGTTTGTTTGCTTTGAATGGTGGGGGAGTTGAAACACACAGAGAACTCTCTCTCTCTCCCTCTCTCTCTCTCACTCATCTGAATCAGAAGAGCTGGAAGAACTGGAAAACTGAATCATTTTCTCTTTCTTCTCTCTCTTTCTCACACACACATTATAAATTGTACAGTGTAAACTGGGACATTTTAACACACGTCTACAATACATCAGTCATTTGTAAATGTTGTTATTGACCTTTTCCATGGACAACTGATTTTGATCTTTGGACAAACAAAATGTGGATTTATTAAATCCCTGATAAAGCTCAATGTCTATTAAACTTAATTAAATATGTGACAAAAGTATTGAATGTAACTTTTCAAGAGATGAACAAAAATACACAATATGAAAAAAGAAAAACAATCTGAAACTGAATAGAATGAGATTTGGATCTACAGCTCGAGGGTCCAGCTGAGGAGGATGACAACGATGACAACGCCACTCCTGAGACCTCATCTCGAAAAAACAGTCGTATGAGACTACCTAAACCTCAAATATTAAGGTATGGGTAGACAATATACTAATATTAAGCTGATATACTAACTAAATAAGGAAGCAAGTAAGTAATTTCCACTACAAAGTACAAACATTCTAACTATACAGAATTCTAGCCAATGAGAGTAAGTCGCTGTTAAGCCCCGCCCACATGAGGTTTGTGCCAGACTTGCAAACGTAAACTCGCAGAGCGTAAACGAAAACTTTGAATGCGTAAACGAAAACTTTGAATGCGTAAACGAAAACTTTGAAAGCGTAAACAAAAACTTCGAAAGTGTAAACGAAAACTTTGAATGCGTAAACGAAAACTTTGAATGCGTAAACGAAACCTTTGAAAGCGTAAACGAAAACTTTGAATGCGTAAACGAAAACTTTGAAAGTGTAAACAAAAACTTTGAAAGCATAAACAAAAACTTTGAAAGTGTAAACAAAAACTTTGAAAGCGTAAACAAAACCTTTGAAAGTGTAAACGAAAACTTTGAGTGCGTAATTGAAACCTTTGAAAGCGTAAATGAAAACTTTGAATGCGTAAACAAAAACTCTGAAAGTGTAAACAAAAACTTTGAAAGCGTAAACGAAAACTTTGAATGCGTAAACAAAAACTTTGAAAGTGTAAACAAAAACTTTGAAAGCATAAACAAAAACTTTGAAAGCGTAAACGAAACCTTTGAAAGCGTAAACAAAAACTTTGAATGCGTAAACAAAAACTTTGAAAGTGTAAACAAAAACTTTGAAAGCGTAAACGAAACCTTTGAAAGTGTAAACAAAAACTTTGAATGCGTAATTGAAACCTTTGAAAGCGTAAACGAAAACTTTGAATGCGTAAACAAAAACTTTGAAAGTGTAAACAAAAACTTTGAAAGTGTAAACAAAAACTTTGAAAGCGTAAACGAAAACTCTGGCAGCGCATTCATAAACCATGATTAGCGAAAAGGAAGCTTAGAAAACTGTTGTTAAAAAACGCTGTTTATTTGAAGACCATGTTAAATGTTTGCCAATGAGTTCATTGTTTTCAGTTTCAGACTGTTTTTCTGCTTTGTGTGTTTGTGTTCGTTTCTTGAAAAGTTACATTCAATACTTTTGGCACAAATTTAATTCCATAAATGTCAAGCTTTGCTTTCTTTCACATGTATGGAGGAAATATGAAAACTTACAAGTCCCTAAAAAATTCTGATGATGATAATATGAAGTGTTTTCTGTCTGTTTTTCTTAAATAATGTCTTTGAGGGAAAAGTTTTGACTGAAAGCCTGAGTGAAGAAGGATCTTGTGATCTTTTTTCCCCCACTGTGACGTCACGGACGGGCGCGCGGGACGTGGGTGTGTCACTGAGAGTATATAACCTGTCGCGCGCGCGCTAACGGCTCACCAACCGCTGCGTGCATCACCTGACTCTCACTGGTAAGTGCTATATTAAAGGACCTCATGTGTATTAAACTCAGTTAGTGAAAAGTAATTAAGCGCGTAGAAAGCGGTTATAGAGGTCCTCGTATAGATTTGCACAAAATATAAACTAATTATTTTTTAAAATGTTGGCTACTCAGAACTCTCGGAGAAAAGATGCGGCTGTGCGGAAATCTCGCGATGTTTCTGCTGCTCGGCTGGCTCGCGCCGCGCGACTCGGAGGGTCGTGAGAAAGGGAGGGAAGGAAAGAAAGATGAAGCAGAAAACGGAGTCGTCTTCAAGGGAAAATTCTCTGGACGAGCCAAAGAGCGCTGCACGTGGACGGTAAGCGGAGAGCAGCAGTACACGCTAAAAGTCACGTGTGTCGTGATGAAGAAGGGGAAGCCTCGCCGCGAGTACACGTGTGAGTACACGGCCGAGCCCGCGCTCTGCGCGCGCTTCGTGTCCAAACCCAACGCCTTCTGGAAGCAGATTTCTCGCGCGCTCATGCAGCACAAGCGGCACCTGTGCAGAGACGCTCACGAGACCATCCAAGCGCGCATGTGCGAAAGCGGCCCTACTGGCGCTCACTTCAGGCTCGTCGACCCGATGAAGGAAATCACCATGACGACGCCCGCGGTGAGGGCGGGACTTCCAAAGGACACGCCCACAACAGAGTGCACCCCCGACCATCGACAGCTCGCGCAAGAAAAGTGCGGAAACGCGTGGGCGAGCATCTGCAGCTTTCTGTTCAGTATAGTGGAGAGTAGAGACTGCTGAGCGCGCGCGCGTGTGTGTTTATATATGTTTATATATTGTTGGGGGCCAAATGTCCCTGCAAGGAATATCTAAGTATTTTGACCTTCTGTTCCCCATTGAGATAAACTGCCCTTTTTTTTCTGCAAGAACTACAGCTTTTATTAAAAAAGAAAAAAAAAAAAAAAGCCAAAAGGTTAAGGTTATGGTTAGGTTAAGGTGTAGTTATAGCAACAAGTGTGTGTGTGTGTGTGTGTGTGCGCGTGTCCTTACAACCAATGTCCCTACATGGACTATCTGATTATTTTGACCTTCTGGGGACATTTAGCTTTTCCCCATGAAGTAAACTGCCTTGGTTTGTTTGTTTGTTTGTTTGTTTGTTTGTTGTGGGTTTTTTGGGGTTTTTTTTATACAAGAACTACAGATTTTATTTAAAAAAGCAACCTAAAAAAAAGCCAAAATGTTACTCAGGTTAAGGTTATGGTTAGGTTTAGGTGTAGTTATAGCAAGTGTGTGTGTGTGTGTGTGTGTGTGTGTAGCCTTGTGTGCACACCTCAGTTACAATAGAAATAGAAATACCTGACCTCGTGGGGACATTGAGCTAACCTTCCTACAAGAAAGTGTTTTTTTTTTTCTTTACAAAAACAGCTTTTATATGGAAAAACTAAAAAAAAAAAAAAAAAAAAAAAAAAAAAAAAAAAAAAAGTCAAAAGATTTCTTTGGTGTGCGAAGAATAGGTTCAGGGTTAGGGGTTAGAGTTAGGTGTAACATTATTTAGCTACAGTTAAATAACGAAAAATAACAAAGCTATTAATACAAGAGTGTGTAAATATACTAGCACACATGTCTGCCTTTATGTGTGGAGATCCTGAGGCCAAATCCCTCTGACTGATATTTTATATAATTTTTTATATATATATATATACTGTATATATATATTTTTTCATTTATCCATATTTCCTTCTGCTTAAAGTTTATATGACCTGCGAGTCTTTCAATAAAAAAAAGTTGAACCATTTCATGTGTGGTTGGCTTTGTTAATTTTCTTGACACAAAGAAACATATAATAATATAATACATAATAATAATATAACAGGAATATTAATATGAATAAGTAATATCATGCATTTGTGTAAAAATACACAAAAAAATCAGGACTTGGATTCCAACTTTCTTCTTCTGTTTGTCAAATAGAGCCTTCTGATAAGAATCTGTTCTCAGCAGTCGTTAACGTGAAGAGGCGATAAGCAAACCATTCATCATCAAGCATTGTGTGTGTGTGGGGTGTGTGTGTGTGGGGTGTGTAACATCGGGCGTAGCTCACCTAACTCGATTTTGATTTCCGTTCGTTTGGGCCGTAACATTATCCACATAAGGAACACACAAACACACACCGCTTTCTCTCTCAGGTGCAGCACGTGTGTATGACATGATAGTTTCTAAAAACCTCGATGTAAAATTCATTTTAAAGATAAAGTCAATTTTTAGTCAGCTTTTAGTCCATGGTTAGTTAGGTTCATGACTTAAAATCTAGCATTTTGGAAATCTGTTTCTTTTGGGACCTGGATGTAGTGTTTAAGTGTTGTGGAGAAAAATATAACATGAATTTTTTGTGATGCCAAAATTGTATTTGTAGATAATTGCGGCAAATGTAATTAGGGCAAATTATGGATTTTCAAAAAAAAACACTGCCATCGGCAATCAACTGAGCAATCGATGGAAGAGCGTGAAGTTTCTCATCAGAAAACTACCTAAAATGATAAATAGGTTATGACTCGGAAATTGAGTGGAAATTAACCCTTTGTATTTAATTAACCATTCACTTCCTTTTCCCCTCCAGTTAGGTGAGCGCTGTAGGGACATCCATCCATCCATCCATCCATTCTCTGTACCACTTATCCGCGGGGTACACGGGGGGCACAAGGCAGAGGACACCCTGGATGGTGTGCCAACCCATTGCAGGGCACAGTTGCACACACACTCACACACCCATTCACACACTACGGACAATTTGGAAATGCCAATCAGCCTACAACGCATGTCTTTGGACTGGGGGAGGAGACTAGAGTACCCTGAGGAAACCCCCGAAATACAGGGTGAACATGCAAAATCTGCGCACAGGGCGGAGGCGGGATTTGAGCCCCCAACCCCAGATGTGCGAGGCAAACACTAAGCAACCATGCACACCTACACCCCCCCACCCAGAAGGGAGATATGAAATACCTTTATAAGGTATGCACATGAAGGACTAGTAGGATTGGCCTTGTATACTATTACAATTTTAAGTCTCTTTGTTGCAGCTTGAAGTTGGAGCTTGCAGCTCGTTGGTGTACTTTATGTGTAATGGAAGAAAGCCATCTCACCACACCTTTATTTTACAAGGAAGTCCCCCTGTGACTGGATTTTTTTTTAATGGTGACATAAGGCAGCTCTTTTAAACAGATAAAAATACAAAAATATCATCTATGTCAGTATTCCTTGCTATAACAATCCAACCACACAAAACTTGATTGAAGATTTTACTCAGTTTCATATAAATTTCCTGCGCTTCAATGATTCAAAATGTTTAATGCAATTTGTCTGCAAATTCTTGCAAATGAAACAATGTTGGTTAGAAATACATCTAAGATTTTACCATTTCTACCATTCTAGCTCAGGGAATGTAAAAATAGGCATTTAGAAAGAGAATAAGAGCTGAGATTTTATATAAGATTTTATAAAGCTTCATTACTGAAAATATTTCAGTTGAATATTTATACCAGTGAGTATTTGCATTAACACAAAATCAAGTCCTTTTTTATATAAAGGAGAAAGTGGAATACAATGAGAAACTGGAGCATCTAGGCATAAAACTTTAACACAGGCTTTACTAGTACCATGCTGTCATGCAAAAAATAATATGAATACTATGGCTGCAGTATGATCAATAATATCAGCTTGTTTCAGTGCTTAAGAGCAAGCATACTAAAATATGATTACAAATGTACATTCACTAATGTCTATCTTTTTTTCATTCATTCATTCATTTTCAGTAACCGCTTTATCCTGGTCAGGGTTACGTTGGATCCGGAGCCTAGATATAAGGCGGGAATAAATAATAAACCCAACACTTAGGGGTAATTTAGTGTAGCCAAGTCGTCTACCGGCATGTTTTTGAACCCGGAGGAGCTCCACACGGACACGTGGAGAACATGTGAACCTCCACATATTGAACACACACATCAAACCTGCTGAGTCTAGTGGCAAAGCGCCTGGTGTGTCACCATGCCACCCCCATTTTAAAGGTTTGGTTGAACAGAGACGTTTAACAGATATCTGCTTCTGCACTTTATTGGTCATATTTGTAGTTTGCTGAAAGTTTGTCATCAACTAAAATCCAAGGATGTTTAAACGACTGAATCTTTTAAAGTGAGCAAAATCAATGTCATTGTTGAGTGGTCGAGTTATGGATTATGTCTCATTCTGATGTTCCCCCAGAACAAGATTTCCAAAGTAAATCTTTGTCTCATCCACCCATAAGACTTTCTACTTGTTACGTACTTTTTAGTAAACTATAATTTGGCTTTTCTGTTCTTGAGACTTACCAGTTGTTTCTTGTGCTAAAACTTCTGCACTTGTGACTCACCTCCTGCTGTTGTGGATGGTCCTGCATGGATACCCGAAAGATTTGCACTTCCCAAAAACAGTTAAGCCGTCTCATCCTTGCTTCAGTGGACAATCTCACCTGGATACTGTACATTTGTACATAAGAACTGTTGCTGTAATCATAAAGACTGTCCAGTGATCATTCCAGGGCTCTTATTCACAACAGGTCTAGTTCATCAAAAGGCACCATATACAGTATTCACACACTCATTCACATTTTATCTTAGTCAATCCACATACCTGCATGTTTTTGGGACGTGGGAGGAAACGAGAACCTGAAGGAAATTCACATGAACATGTGGGGAACGTGAGACTCCATGCAGACAGGAACCCAAGCTCAGCATCAATGGCTTTGTATTAATTTCAAATCGATTACATTCTGAGTCCACTCTAGATATTTTGTTAGTATTCTTGTACATAGAGTGTGCCCTGCCATTCCAGGGCACCATGCACACACTCATTCACACCTACGGACACTATAGCGTTGCCAATGTGCGTGTTTTTGGACAGAAAGAGGTAACTGGAGAATCCAGCGGAAACCCATGTGAACCCATGCGAAACTAGACTCAGACAATAACCTGAGCTCAGGATCAAACTATGGACCTTGGAGCTGTGGGGCAGCAATGCTACCCATTGTACCACTGTGCTCTGACGATTAATAAAAGCCATAGTGTGTGTTGGAAGATACATGTCTATTTGTGTAACCATTTCTTGTATTTCCTATATGGTAATACTTGCACTCTATACTTACTCTCTCAGTCTCAGGATCATGTTTGTACACGTGTCGATTTGCACGTGGGCTTCCGGACAAAAGCTCAAAGGCAGAACTTCTAGGAAGGGGAGTGGGCAGAGACACACACATTCCTCTGACTCACTCACACATACACACATACTCTAAAGGTAACATTTGCTTGGTATGTACAAATGAATGCATTGTGACAATAGTTGACCTTAAATTGGGATCAGTCCACTGACAAATTCAAGACAACTTACACAAGCTTACGCAAGAGATGACAAGCATCATGGACTCAAAATTTTATTCTTACCATTACTGACATAATTAAATATGATAAGGTGTTCTCCCATACACACCCACCCCCTAACACACACATAGAAGAAGGCATGTGTATTGTTTTGGAAGTAGGGTGTTTCAGCTACATTATTCTGTTGTGTGGCTTGAGGTGGCCTGACATTCCCACCCCTTAAACGCAACACTCTGATTGGTCAAGCCCACCCCTGCACCCCGCCCACACTTAATGGTCAAACATCTGTCCCATTGTTCCCATACTTGCTGAGGGGTACATATCTATATACACTCATGGAAATAGGTCAAGAAGAATTTTCAAGAACGTTCAGTAAAAACATTCATGCATGGCCACAAACAAGCACAAATTCTTAGGCAAAAGCAAATTGTCTCTGTTAAATTATTTAATTGACAAGCTTTATTTTTTAACATTCTAGTGCAGCTGTTCAGGATACATATGACCGCATCTATAATGCTCTGACATTTAAGACGCAGGTAATGTTACTGAACTGTAAAATTACATTCATCAAAAAAAGCAACAGGTACAGAGAGGACTCATTTCACTACTCCTGGTTCAGTTTGTTTCCTGCAAAAATCTAGCTAGCTATTTAATGTTAATGGGAAGATGGTAATCCAGGTAACATTGAATTAATTAGCTACATTTGGGCATTTGCTGCAACATGAATAATAATGCTTGTCACTTCATATTCCGTATAGACAGTAACACCAGCTCAGGATCGAACGTTGACATGACTCTATGTCCACATGGCTGTATTTCACTATAAATCATTTTCTGTGAAACACTTCAGAACCCGGTCACGCTTCGATAAAGAGTATATTGAGGATCCTTGGTATTACATGTAGGCGGTTTGTTGTCTTATTTGTACTGAAAAATAATTCTTTGTACTGATATAAAAAAGAATTTCTTTCATTTATCCTCAATAATCATTTAATTTGTACACATTTTATTTCTAGTCCATTATTTGACTCTTTTTATTAATACAGGGTTGCATGGTGGTGGTAGCATTGCAATCTCACAGCTCCAGGGTCTCTGGTTGAATCCTGAGCTCAGGTGCTCTGTTGTGTTCTTCCTGTGTCCATATAGGCTACTCTAAATTGCCTAAAGGTATAAATATGTATGCATTAGGAGTGTAAATGTCCAATGTCTGTATCTGTATCTGTTTAGTACTCAAAATGTCGTATCTGTATCTGTGTTCAGATTCAAACCCAAAGTGGGTGTGGCCTTCAGTTGGTTTTATTTCCCTATGTAACTACACGTTTGGGTAAATAGACGTGGTCTTTGTTTCATGCCCACATGAAAGTAAAAAAACCTTTTTGGTTGTGTCCCAATACACCCCTCGAATCAACCACAATCCCTGTAAACCTTTCTAGCTAGCATTGAAAAAAAAATTCTCTTATTCATACCTGTATTTGTATCTGTTTAGAACGCATTATCTATTCATTCTGAATAATGAATTCATATTCAGTTACGTGCCTAGAGTGTGATGCCCTGAGACTGAATGGCGTCTCCTCTGGGGTATGTTCCCACCTCATGCTCAGTGTTCCCAGGACAGGTTCTGGAATCGAAGTGACCCTGACCAGGACAAAGCACTTACTGAAAATGAATGAATGAATAGTATAACGCATCTACCTTTACTTGTGGCTAGGGTGCTGGGTGATATGTTGACCATAAACTTGACCATCACACCCAAACCATGGTTCCAAAACCATGGGCATTAACACAGAGTTTGCTGTTATAATAACCTCCGCTCTTCTGGGAAGGCTTTCCACTAGATTTTGGAGCGTGGCTGTGGGGATTTGTCCATTCAGCCATAAGCGCATTAGTGAAGTCATGTTGGGTGAGGAGGTTTTGGGGTCCAGTTCATCCCAAAGGTGGTCAGTAGGATTGAGGTCAGGGCTTTGTGCACGACACTCATGTTCTTCCACTCCAACCTTGGCAAATCATGTCTTCATGGATCTTGCTTTGTGCACAAGGGCATTGTCATGGAAATTGTAATGCTACAGCATACAAAGCATTCTATACAATTGTGTGCTTCCAACTTTGTGGCAACAGTTTTGGGAAGGTCCACAGATGGGGTGTGTGAAGGTCAGGTGTCCACATACTATCTTACACAGGACGGCGCATGTGGTATACGTTTAAAGTTTTACTCTAAAGGTACAAGAGTGCCTAGAGTGTGGTCAAACTATAAGATGCACTATAATCAACATTCTTAAGTAGAAGCTACATACCATCTTAAGGAAAGGTGCAGTTCAGTGCTGTTCATATTTCTTAACGTAAAGACACTGGACAGCTTTGTGTATTCAAAAACAGCACACACATATAAGGTTTAAGTCACAAATCGAATCAGTGTTTGAGTCTCCAAAACCGAATTGGACTGTAGCACTACTGGTTCTCGCACGCCATCTACTGGTGTAATGACATGCAGACAATAAAATAGAAAGTCAAAATAATATGTTTGACTTAATTTTGACTTACTGTGTCATATTTGCTCACGTTTTTTTTCCTCAGAGAGACCCCAATGCTAAAGCAGTAGCTAGCACTCTTGTATAGGACCCTTGAAATAAGCCTTGCCACATCGGCTTTCCTCCCCAACTCTAACTTCAAATCACATTTCTGAGAGGTCTATCACTCTTAAGTACTTTATGCAGATATACGTAGTCATATCAAGCTCATTTTGATTTGATTTTGACCAAATTCCTTCAGAACGTCTGTGTGACTATGAAGGCAACATAGTACTTTAATGCCATAATTATTATACTAAGTCTGTAGACTGCTTGCCTATAGGTCTACATAATTTCATGGTGGGTGCATAACTACATGGCAAATTCCCATTCATTCATTCATTTATCTTCAGTAACTGCTTTGCATGCATACTGTAACATGGAATAATAATAATAATAATAATAATAATAATAATAATAATAATAATATGATCACAAGCAGTGATTTCTGGGGTCCAAGCACCATAGCATTACATTATAAATGGTTATTATTCAAAATTCCTAATTATTTCAAAAGGCCTTGCAATGTCATCCAAACCACTTGGACTTCCAAAAGTGAACACTTCTGCAAAGGGGACAACAACTGCGTTTGGAAGTCTGATGCTCTACACCTTGAGCTACAGGAAACATTAAGGAGACTGTAAGCTTCTGGGCTTTTGGCTGATGGAGTCCAAAGAGTATTAAATGATCAATGTACACTTGAAAAATAATACATACTGTAAGGTTGTAATTTGGACAGAGGTTAAAGAGATTTTGTGCAATTACTTTTTGGATTTGTGGAACAATGCAATTGTAAAAAGGTATGAATTTCATCAGCATGTGAAGCTCGAACCCACGGCTTTTCTGATTGGAATGGACACAGAATAGCACTTATCATTAGTTTCTTCCTTGTTTTCCTTAAAAAAAATTCTTTCCTAATTTTTTGTAGCTTTAAAAAAAAGCATCAATTTGTCAGGTGATTATTTGAAAGAATGGGCGTTTGTGTGGCTTTATTACTAAATTACTACATGAATAAATCATCACTTATCTCAGAAATTATTAGTCTGTATAATGCCCATAATGTTTATTAAAGCAGTATAAGTAAGCATATAGCAATATTATCCACTTCATTGTGCTTTTGATTTTATAGCATCATTACCGAGACCTGCTTATTTTTTACTTTCTTTACTTTACTTTCTTTCATAAATTTTGGACCACTACACAATTACAAACATGTAATAGCATACAGGAAAACAACATTAAAACTGCCTTCATTATTGTGGATTATCAATGTAATGAGTTACTAAGCATCGCTATTAGTAACATGTACAAAGAATAAATATTTTGGTAAAAGTTGCCAGAATATTAAACTGCAGCTCATGTTTGTAGGTCCAGGAGCGGAGTTAGGCATCATCACCGCCACACAACAGAAGCAGGGTTTTACTGTAATCACCAGAGGTATCACCCTGTAATAAGAGTCACAAGAGAGAGGGAAAGATATTGTTCTTAAGCACTGCAATTTAAACAATATCACATCAGTATCAAAATATGATAAATGATTTTTTTTAGACTGAGTGTATGCACCTTAATCATTTTGTACAGAGAAGTGGCAAACATCCTCCTGAACTCCGCACGTATGTCCAGCATGTCGATTTCACTGCGCGACGCCATGATCTCTATCAGCGTATTATCGTCGGTCCCGGCGCCCTGTGGAGACGGCTGATTTGCATCAGCAACATGCTTTAAACACTTCTGTTGGTTGTTAGCGATGTATATATGTTGGAATATCAACAATATATACACTTCCTTTCCTTAGGTGGCTATTTGGAATCAAAATTTCTTACTAAAAAAAAAAAAAAAAGATCAGTCTGAGAGATCAGACTTCAAATTAAGGACTAATAAAGGAGGTAAGTCTGTTTTTCACTTTCACACCTGCAGTATTTAGAATGATTGAATCAAACCCTGTTGCGTTTACCACACTGGTGCGGTTCGTTTGGGCAGAACGCAGGATTTGCACTCGGCCCCTTCCTTCACGCCCCTCACCACATCAGAACAAACAGAAAACCAAAAGTAGTAATATCACTCCGATTCAGGTTGGGGTTAACAGACAAACAGGAGAGAGAGCATCCAAATATTATTAAGAACATTTGAAGGAAACCTGCATCAATGAAGCATTTCAGCACCACAGACAGCGTATGAGCGTTCATGTACAGTAGTGATACTCCGTGTAGGGCCGTATTCAGAGTCGCCGACGTACGCAGAGAGAGTTTTTTTTATGCATATAAAATCACTTGTGTGCAGTTTCCAATGTTACCGGATTATTTTTGACTAGAAGCACGTGAGACGAGGTCTTTCCAAGAGGGTCTAGACCACTTCCTTTAAACACAAGCACTTGTCTTTAAGCAGAAAAAAAAAAAAATCAGGGGATAGAAAATGCAGACTTAAGAAGGCAGTTTGCATGATTTTTTTCTTTGTCGTGAAATGTAATATGTTCTAACATGAAAGCAACACATAATATAAAATAGAAATAAGACTAATACAATGGTATATGAATGAAGATGGCAAGGAGATGGCAAGGAGATGGCAAGAAGATGGCAAGGACATCTAGGAGTCTAGATTATTGCTACACGAATATTCCTAGCTGTAATTATCACATTATGTCACTGCAAATTTGGTTTCATTTAAATCATATGGCTTCCACTCTCATTATTCAGCATCTTATAAAATAGCACTTGATCCAGCACGTTCTATTATTTTGCATTTTATTCGTTAACATTCATAATTTTATCCAGTCAGATCTTGAGAGAAGCACGTCCCAGATTAAGATGCTGCCTTCTCAGATGTCCAAAACACACAATTCAGTGCGACATATTGTGTATTACATCAAACTGTTAGCCAATGGTAATGGAGTTAATCCTGCTGCTTGCTCGAGCTGATATTGTGTAAGAAAATGGGCTTTAAAAAAAAAAAAAAAAGTCAGAATCACACCTCTGTTTTTGGCAAACTCTGAATACAGCCCATAGAATGTAGAGCCTGACTGATATAAGATTTTACCAAACAAAATTTGCAAACAATATCTGATAATATTAAGATTCCACAGGCGTTCTGCCATTCTGAGAGACTTTCTACCTTATAAAATTATACTGGACAATTTAATTCATTAAAATTGCTTTTTAAAAAGTCTCATAGCTTTCTAATTATTATATTATTATTGGTAAAAATATAGAAATGTAACAAAATATATGTATTTTGATAACAAATTATTCATATCAGTCAGGCCATAATAGAGAGTGTATCCCAGATGGAAGTACTTAAAAGGAAGACCTCGTCAAGAAAACTTAACAGACCATCACAAAATAGTGAATAATAAATAAATAAAGAAAGAAATCTTGCATGAAGCTACAATTAACCCCTTAAAATCCCAATTTATTATACAGTTATTCATCTTAAAGCACATTATTCACTCATATTCAGTATTCAGTAACTACACTGAAATTAACAGGAAACTAATCGTTACAAGAGTGAAGATCGTACATCTGGATCCAACGACCGGTCTTGGGAGGTTAAGGGGTTAAGGTAGAAAATGCGAGCAAATTATTAATATATTGCATATATTTCTATGTCCACAGTCCACAATTCCCACAGTCCCTTAGCCACTGAAACTACACCATATAAACCCCTGAAAATATCAAGGACTTTGGAGTATGATCTTGATATATTTCTTAAAATGGCTGATGTAGTAACAATGTTATCTGAGCATGAATTTCAGCATTTGGGATAAATCTCAAAGACTCTTACCTTCATTGCGTGGTACAGACACTCAGCTAAATAGGCAGGAACACTTCTGGCACACTTTACTGTAAGAGAGAACAAATGCAAGAGAGAGCAAAAGTACACAATATGAGAGATAAGAGAGAAGGCAGAGAGTATTTTAGTGATGTGAACTAATAGTTTTCAACTGTGTGTGTGTGTGTGTGTGTGTGTGTGTCTTACCCACAGCCAGCAGCAGTTCTTCCAGGTGTCCAGAGGTTTCTCTCTTAATACTCTCTTCGATCTGAAATCCAGCCAGTTTCATATACTCGGCAAACACTGCAAAAATGTAATGCAAGGACAATATCTGTATCAGTATCTGTTTAGTGCTCCAAATACTCCTAAATGTATCTGGATTTAAACCCGAAGTGGGTGTGACTTAAACAGAAGGGAGTTTTTTTTAATGTATTTATTAAATTCTAATGATATTTCCATGGAAACTCTGGAAACTCACTGGAAAAAAACAGAAGTAGAAATAGCAGCACTGTCAGCATGGTCTATGAATACTGGCTCTGATAGTTCCTCGACCTCACACAGAGACTTAAGCTCACGTTAAGTTCACGTATGCACCCAGGTTTTGGATTGAAACATCCTTGTACGCTGTTGATGCCATCAATTTTCACAGGAGCCCCAGGGCCACCAGACACAAAGCATCAATAATGCTACATGGCCTTTAACAGTGTGTTTGGGGCTTTTTCTTGTATTCAAACACGCCAACAGTGTTCATTTTAACACAAGACATGATTTCAATTATAAAGTCAATGATGTGTAGTAAAATTGAGATCCGGCCTTTTGTGCGTTGCTTCTAGACAGAACTTGTACTTAACTGTGCTTAATAGTGTTTTGAATTGCGTTTTTTTATTTATTTTATTTATTTTTTATTTTTTTGACTTGGTACGAAAGCCCTGAACATCAAGTTGTGGGAAAAAAAATCAAAGTGCTAAATTTCTATTATTATTTTGTTTTAGATAATTAAATAATAATTATGTCATTAGTTCATTTGTTCTTTTATTATTATTTAATTTATTTTGAATTTTTTTATTCTCAGTATTTTGACTTAATATTTAACCCCCTACAATCAACCAATCAATAACACTAATGTACTGAATATTAGCTTATAGTAATAATAATTCTTATGTTGTTTCTCAGATTGTAAGCAAACCAGATTTTGCTTTAGCAGAATTCACGTCACACACGTGAATATACGTCTAATGATTGGTAATTCACTTGCATTCAAGGTATGGTCAAGGTTTTGACTCCTAACACTACAAGTGATGGAAATCCATAATTGTCATTCATTATTTTTCACAACTTCACAAGCAGTTCAGGGTTTTCCATAACTTGGCCAGCTGACTTCCTGTTTTGTTTGGACAGTTATTTGGTTTTCTCCATAGTGACAGATGACCACTAGGATCTGTGAAACCTCATATTTTCCCCACAGAAAGAGGAAATGATCAAAGCCAACTACAGAGTTCATGAGGTACTAAGAGCAATTTAAAAACAGTGTATTTTTTGGCATTTTATGTAAAAATTTTCCACATATGTCTTTGAGAGCAAAAAAAGGTCTTATGGAAATGACTTTTCTTCATACGCAGTTTTTATGAAGGGTGCCAATAATTCTGGATACTGTGTGCGTGAGTGAAAGAGAGAGAGAGAGAGAGAGAAATATACCTCTCCTAAGATGTTCAGCACTGCGGTTCCCCAAAATAGTGACAAATTGTTCTTCATCTGTACCAAACTTCTTTTCTCCTGCTTCGAAGAGGGCCTGCATGCAAACGCACACACACACACATTAAAGCTTCATAGAGATATGCCTCTGGTGTCACAACTGCTTTAGACTCTGGTGATTAATGCTTCGTCATTTTTATGGGAGATATACTGGTAAAGAGCATTCATTAAAAAAATGAAAGAAAAGAAAACTCGCATTTTTGTTATATT
Source organism: Pangasianodon gigas (assembly GCA_022758105.1). Taxonomy (NCBI): domain Eukaryota; kingdom Metazoa; phylum Chordata; class Actinopteri; order Siluriformes; family Pangasiidae; genus Pangasianodon; species Pangasianodon gigas. The sequence goes on from CM040481.1 coordinate 11,527,299, forward strand.
TTTTAATAATTTCACTGGTGTTGCTCTTTAAAATAAAGTAATACTGATGGTGGCTCAAACAAGAAACACTTAGAGTCACCAAATCTGTCAAAAGAGGTGTTTTTCTAAACTTTACAGAAAATGAAATATTTCATAAATCATTCATACACTACATCCAGACCACTAGATGACTTAGAGTACTTTCCATTCTGCTATAATCTTATTTCATATTATTTTGCTTTTCTAAAATACATCCATACCTTTGCATCGCTCTGTACGGTGGCCTCTTGTACACCCTGCTGTCTGCTTGCCTAAGACCAAAATAGTTCTCATTAAAACAATAATTATCATACACACTTGTACCATTCTCCGTATTGACATAATACAATCATTACTTCATCATTAAAAATGAATTATACGTTATGTATATGCATGTTCTGCTGACTAGTAACATTACCTGCAGCAAAACGACCAGCAGCTGCCTGAAGGCTCCACCAGTGTCACCAGTCACATCATCCTCCAGGTTTTTACCATACTCTGCAACACACACACACACACACACACATACACACACACACAATTATTATCTATTAACCAACCCAAACCCTGATCCTTAAACCAATTCTACACATAATCAGCATTGCAATCTGTAACTTGCACCCATGCAAGAGTAAAAATCCTAGTACCCTGCTTGTAGGCGATATTGATATCTTGAATCTCTCTGCAAGTTCTTGAAGCCAGGATGTGAATCAAAACCTTTTCATGTGTTCCTACGCCCTGAGGAAAAAAAGAAAAACAGCAACAACACTTCAGACTGAGCTGGGTATGTGTGCATCTATAGAACCACATACAAGTGTGTGTGTGTGTGTGTGTGTATGTGTGTGAGAGACAGAGAGAGAGAGAGAGAGAGAGTGTGTGTGTGTTTGTGTGTGTGTGTGTGTGAGAGAGAGTGTGTGTACCTTAATGGCATTCTTCAGGCACCTGACATCATACATTGTGGGCGTGTCCATCAGTGCCACAATCAAAGTCTCAAATTTCCCTGTCAGCTCTGACTGCAGTTCACTCACCAAGTCCTAGAAAGAGAGAGAGAGAGAGAGACAGAGAGGGAGAGAGAGAGACGAATGTGAAATTAGTACTTCGAACAAAAGACATGACGGATTCATAGAGTACATTTAGAAATGGAATGAGGAAGTTAGACAAGAGGACGATGTTTAGGAGACAGGAGAAAGAAGGACAAATCTCTGTTTCGTGAATGACTCTCTAAAGTGAATCATTTCACAAGCTTCACTAAATCAAAATGGTTTTTTCCCCCATATCTAACTGAATCCTGATTAGAAAAAAAAACATAATTTTTCACTTCTATCATTTTGAACCAAGCATCTGCATTCACAACTCAACTGAATTGTGATGGGATTCTTGTTTGTGAATCTTTTTTTTTTTAATTGACTCCATAAAGCAATATGAATCAATTCACAAGCACAAATGAATCAACTACACGTTACGATGTTACACTTTTCACTCATAACGTTTCCATCATCTTTGGAAATTCCGTCTTCATTCATCACTCAGTGGAAGATCTCGACATGTGTGCACATGTGCACAAGAAGGAATCCCGTTACTGTTCACTGCTCCTGGCGGTTATCCAGGGTTCACAAAACCACAATTGCATACGTGGGCCAAAATTAAAGCCTACAAACCTCTAAATCAACCTACTCCTTAATATTCATTTTTTACCTTTAAAAAAACACTTCTGTTAGGTAAATCAACATAACAATATACAATAGCTTTCTGTACTGTGTAGCTCAATATGTGTTTGATATAGCTTACTTCCTGGTAAAAAATATCTGTCCACAAGTATGAACTTGTCAACAGATAAACTTTGTTACGTCGTTTTATGAACTTTGCTGTGTCGTCTGTACCACAGTCAATGTGAGATAAGTGACTAATAAAATACATTTTGCTTTGTTACGTTATGATACATGTTTTTACAAAAAACACCCAGACATTTAAGGGTTAATTCAGTGGTGTGAAAGAGCTGAATCAATAATTACAAACTCGCTTCCTTGTACATAACAATGGAAAACTATTCCTTATTGCTTTATATGAACTTAATCATTAGGCCAGGTTAACCATGAACCAATACAACATGGGCGTGTTGATATACAGGATATACAGCAAACAATTAATAATTCTCAAACACAAGTCAGTTACTGGGTCATCACCGTGTGTATCACAATGTAGACACAATGTAGGCTTTCTCCCAGATCGATCCTTTTGTTAAAGATTAAAAATCGAATCTGAAAATTGGATTGAAGAAGGGAAAAGCACAAGGACAAAAAACGAGAAAGAGCAGAACATTTAAAAAAAAAAAACAAGAGTAATGAGTAACACAGAGAAAGAGAAAGATACACAAAGGAACATATTTTTTATAAGACAAATATGCAAGTTATATTGTGTGTGTGTGTGTGTGTGTGTGTATATACATACACACATATATATACACAATTGTATGCACATATATATGTGTGTGTGTGTGTAAGTATATTGTATATATGTCCAGTGGTGGATAAAGTAATGAGAAATTATACGTAAGTTATAAGTAAAGATAAGTTTTATTACTTATCTAAAACTGTTAGAAGATTATTTTTGTTTTAAAGCAACTATGTTTAGCCTAAAATCTTCACTCAGTCTCTGTAAATTTGCAATATTTAAAGCTACTGGATTAGCTACTGGATTCGATGCTAGTCTAACCTGGCATTTGCAACGAAAACAGACTTAAAGACTAAGGAAATTAGCAAAACTTCCTCAACGTGTCTCTTCAAATTAGATAGAGTTCATGCCTTCTATATAAGAAAAGGAGATGCCTCATTTTATAGGAGTCTTTGCTTAATCCAGCATATTTAAACATTTTACTGAGGTAGGGCCAGGGGCGCTCATCCTTACGTGCGAATAAGTAATACTGCAGCCTGGTGGTTTATCCATCTTCAAACTCTAACAAATTAAGCTAACAATTAATAATTCACAATTCATGGCCAGTGACGAACTGATATGATTCTTGGTCGCTTTTTCCTACATGAACATCATTACTTTTGCATATAACTCCTTTATATATATATTTGTGTGTGTGTGTGGTTGGGAAACCATGTTTAAATTTTTATTTTTTCTTTTACAAAGAACTTATAAATCTTATAGTTTATAGACAAGTTTTTACCTTGCCGTGCAGGGTCTTGTAGGCGGCCTTGATCTGCTGCCGCTGAGCATTACTACGAGCCGTCAGCAGCTGCAGAATGGCTCCTTCATCAGTGCCTAAGCACACAGTAAAAAGCATTAGTAATGGTACATTAAAGTTTCATACAAATATTGCGTTTCATTTCTTCATTTCAGCTGTACCCAGTATATACCGTGCCTTGCATAAGTATTTGCCACCCCCCCGCCCAACCTCGGAAACCATTCCACTTTTCATAGTGTTACAACCTGGAACTAACTAATTCATGACTCACTACATTGTAAAACTAATACAGATTGG
>CM040481.1:11530903-11632564 GCA_022758105.1 Pangasianodon gigas
ACACACACACACACACACACACACACATCCTGTTCAGCCATCCATCCGGCACAAATCACTCACTCATTCCACCATACTCTTTCTGGTAGCTCTTAATACATCAGCACTTACTAAAACATAACACTTAAGATAATCTTCAACTATGTTTGTTCTTATTTCCCCAATTCAAACACCACCAGTGGATTCCAGTCAATCTGTTGGTATCCGGTTATCTACTCTTGTAAAACTTTCACATTTTAAATTCTATAATATTAGTTATTTCATTTTGGCATTCATGTTGTGCCTCAAGAGTGTTTCAGACTGTTAATACAGTCGAATGCAAATATAGTTTTAATCTGTTGGTATACCAGCGTTACATTCAGAAGAGTCTAAAACGGTGGAATATTAATGATTTAACTTCGGTTACTGTGCTCTGTTGACTTGTAAACTCTGAAACGCTCTTCAAAAACTGTGTGTGGCAGTGTGCACTGTGACTAACCAAATCCTTTCATAGCCTTGTAAAGAGCCTCGGCATCAGCATTGGCATTGAATCCGGCCTGAGCCTTGATGGTTCCTCTTCCAGCCTGGGCAGAGAAAAAAAATGGAAACATTCATTTATTTTTCAGTGTTTCTTCTCTGGAGCTCTTCACTACAGTCCTATAGATTTCTGTAAAGCTAAAAAGTTTTGGGGTTTTTTTGTAATGAATCCTATAAATAAAGTTATAAATATATTAATAATAATATGCATCACCAAATCTATACCATTTTCCTTTTTGTGCTGCCTGTCCTTTTAAGAACTAATGCCGGTCAGCTGAGTAGTTTTCCACAAGGAATTTTTGACTGAGCTAAAGTGTGGGATGAGGGGAAAAAAGCAACAGAGAGAGAGAGAGAGAGAGAGAGAGAGAGAGAGAGAGAGGGGTGGGGATGAAGTGGGTTTATGAGTCAGACACTGGCTAAGACAGAAATGAAATCTTATGCAATAGTAGACAAGCTTATAAGCCCATGAAGCTTCTAAATACTGTCATTCTCTCGTTCTTTTCATGCATACACTCTCATATTTATTAGTAAATGAGTTTGCAAAGAACGCTTTATTAATCATTAACATTTACAGAGCACATGCCGTTATTAATATTGGGTTAGCTAAGTGTATGCATTTTGTGTATGATACACATACAACACAGTAATGTGGTTTTCAGTACATCATAGAATTTACTGATATATAATACTAAATGTTGAAATATTGGGATTGGGAAATTGTTAGAATCTGTTTTATAACATACTTGTTACTTTTCTTCTTCAGTAGATTTTCAAAACTGCAGAAACTTGGCATTTAAAAAGTAAGCTACCCAAAAAATTGTAGCTTTTTTAAAATGCACCACACCAGTATACCTGCCATTATCTATAGCGGTACATGATAACATTAATAATTTGATCATATGCCATCATATTGGTCTACAATCCCACCCTTAATATGAGTCATAACATGAGTCATGTGTGGAAACCTACAACCCACAACTGTCACAAGCCTCTTGGCAGAATGAAGAAAGGAGGAAAGGAACTCGATGTTGCGCCATCTTTTTAAATGGTGCAATCCCATTCCTAATAATTCACTTTGGTTAAAAAAGAGTGGCATTTAATGCAACAAGAGCAGACCAGTGAATGCATAACTTAATTTTTTACACAAAATTTTTACCTTTCCTTCCCCTCAGATGTTGTTATGTTGGTCTGGGACTTCCTACTTGGCATTATAATCAGAATAACAGGATATACAGGGATGTAAGAGGTAGAGCTTAGTTTTCTTTGTTAAGTTCGAATTTATAATCCCAGCATGCCCTGATGTTGGAGTTTCATATGGCAACAACTATTATAAGCATATGGGAAAGTGGATCAAATCAGCACTGCCACAAAAATCCATCAACTGTCTCCTAGCTCTAGGACTGTGCAATAATGTTATTTTAATGTTACCGCAATCCTGGCTTTTGTAATACTGATCTCAGATGTTCTTCTGAGTAATCAGTGAGCATATACTGGTCACAATCATCTCTACCATGTCACATGAGGATTTATTTTAATAACTAGCAGTGTAATATTGCTGATTCTCTAATGGCTAGTATTTTATCCATATTATGCAGGTTTACTGCATTTAATGTTCCTCACTATTGATCAATTCTCTTTCGTGTGTGTTTGTGTGAGACTAAAAGTGTTTCTTAAATAACCACATAAGTAGTATACTTAACCTGTACATAATTATGTACATGCCCACACATGTCACTGTGGTGACAACCAAGTTGTCATGATACCTTTTCCACAACACACACACACACACACACACGCAAATGTGCACACACGTGCACACATCTTGCTATCCTTGTAAAGACCTGACACAATTATTAATGCAGTTACATAATGCTGTGCGTACATCTTAACCTCAGTAAGCAAAAGGAAATGTTTTGGCGCTTGTAGTGTTTTAAATAAAAGCAGCAGTTTTTGTTAAAAAAGAAAAAAAGAAAAGCAGTTTAACTTGTCCCTATAGCAAATGTCCCTCATTAGTCAGAACTGTCAGGTATTCTTCTCCTTGTGGAGACATTTGGTGCTCACCAATATGCACACACACATAGCTGTTAAAGGAGTCGACAGTGATATAGGTGCTACAGAGCAAAGGCGTGGTCACATGGGTGGCACGGGGTGGCACGGGGTGGCACGGGGTGGCACGGGGTGGCAGCTGCCACCTTTGAAATAAAGCAAAGCCTCCAACCTCAAGTCACGTCTCTGATACATCTATTACTGCAGAACGACTCAAGTTCAGCTCATGTTGATATCAGTCTTCACTGCAGCGTTAGAGTTACACTGACCAGAGTATCGAGTACTACAAAGCAACTATGAAGCTAATACAGTAATCTGATATTCTGCAATCTGCTCTATTGCCACACCTTTCAAGTTAAATAAGAAATACTGATCAAACACTATACAAGGATATAAACTTTGACAGACCTGGAAAAATAATGAAATTAATCTTTACAGTTTTTCCTAAAACTTAAATTTACTTAAATATTAGCTTTGCAGTGTGGTTAAATACGGTGTGGCAGGAACGTCTGACTAAACACAGTAATAATACATTATTATGAAAGTATACCACTGTGTGGTTTCTGGTTAAAAGCTGGGCCTGGGTAGGATTTTAGGTGGAATACGTTTAGTACGGGACGATTCATTATTACTATTATTCATTTCAAAATGCAAACCTTAAAACATCATTAATCAGACCTTCCTGGAACAGGTTCGTATTAAAAATAAGCACCATGTAAAAACATCATGTAAATTAAGAATTTTAATGTCATGTTGTTGTGTTGCAGGATTAAAGATTGTGTTTGGACTGTATGTATCTTTAAATGGAAGTACTTGCCCTCATAATATATTGAAATGAGTCAGATCTTCAGTTCCTGTTGTGCTTGCGTACACAAATCCCAATCTAAACAACAGCGCTCCTGTCTTATCAAGGCATGATGGGTAGAAAGATGTGGGATCATGTGCTGCTGATTCAGGCTAACAGAGCAGAGATTGAATCTTTTTAGAACTGAGGACAGATTTCAGCACTAAAATTACACATTATAGTAGTGGCTCTAATGCTGCTGGCTTTATTATTGCAATAAACAGGCTTTGCACTGCATTATTTGTTATGCATGAACAAATCTGTCAGAAGTAACTTACTTTTTTTTTTTTTTTTAACATGGCATGCTCACTTGAACATGCACACTAGTACACGGTTTTAGAAAATAGTACACATAAGTACCATGGTGATATCAGAACTATCTCTAATCTGGCTTTAATAACTCAATACACCATACAGTGCTGCAAGAAAAATGGAAGAAAAATGTACAAATCTCACTTTATCTCTCGCAACGGTTTTAATGACCAACATCCAATGAATGCATCAGACAAAAACAGTCTCACACAAGCAAACAAACAATTCCAAGTGAGCTCGCTTCTTTCAATGCTGTTCTCATATCAAACTATTCTTGCCTGTGAGAAAGCAAGCATTATGTTTACAGTCCAGGAACCATGGTTGTTTGAAAGGGATTATTAATGTTTATCAAGGTTTACGCATGCATCTATTCAAACACAATTCCACCCATGAAACCACAGCTGATGGAAGTGACATTTGTAAGAGCGAGCAAGCGAGAGAGAGAGAGAGAGAGAGAGAGAGAGAGAGAGAGAGAGGGAGAGGAAAAACCCGCCCTTCGAGAAGCACACACATATGAGTCATCAGCGTATTCAAGAAGAAAAGAAAGGATTGGAAAACTTTTCTCTACATCTCGGCTCATATTTAACTACAAGAGAAACCTCTTTTCCACCCTCTGGATACTTTAGATGACTAGGTTTTTCCCGCTAAAGTAAACCTCCTAAATCTTGAGTCATGTGTCTGGTCAACTTTTTTTTTTTTTCAAAGTTATTTAATAAAAAATAATTATTTTATTCGCATGACATGTTTAACAATGGTTAAAATTGTCACAAAAGAGTTTTAGAGAAATCTGGATGTAGATTTACATATAATAAAATATAAATATAATAAAATATATTTATATTTAGATGCCTAATGAGCAAGCCAGTGATGAGGAAGAACTCCCTGAGGCGACATGAGGAGGAAACTTTGAGAGGAACCAGCCTCGAAAGGGAACTTATCCACTTCTGGGATTATAAATGATTACTCTTCTACAAATTTACACTATAAAGTCAAAAAGTAGGCGTTACTACGTGTGTTCAGTATGAACAGATTGTCAATCAGAGGTCTGGGCTGAGCACAGGACAGTCTTTATGATTACAGCAGCAGTTCTTAGGTATAAATCTACAGTATCCTGGTGAGATTATCCACTGAATCAAGGATGACACTGTTTGGGGGAAAATCTTTAGGATATCTGTCTGGGATCACCCACAACAGCCAAGAGTGAGGCAGAAGTGATCAAAACAAACCTTTAAAAGCTTAAATTATTATTTTGACAACCAGATTTAGAGATTTAACCTCGAATTATGCTTAATAACATGTCTAAAGACACAATTACTGCTTTGGTAAATAGGTGGATCAAATTACATGCATGAACCTGAGATACTGTTAGCTGGCAGACAGAAGTTTGCCGATTTGTTTGTAATGAAATAAAAGAATTCAATATTTTTTTAGACAAAAAATGTAAATAATGAAAGACGTGAGAAAAACAGAGTTGTAGGATTTTTTTTTTCACTCATGGGAGTGTACAATGAGTGTATGCTGAACTGGAATGTACAGGCATCGCCCTTTCTTAACTGTCAAACCAGCAATGTGGGATGTTTGTACTGCATTTGGCAAGAGCCAGGTTTTGCACAAATCATGTTATTGTAGTGGTGTGAAGAATCTCAGTGATGAACTCAAGTGCAATCATTTGCCTACACTGTCTATGAATTTGAACACATCAGCACATTTGCAAAACTTTTGTCAGTATGCAACAAGTGTTTAAAATAATGCATAATGTGAAGTTACAGTGCAGTTACAGTGAGTACAGCATGCAAGGTAGTTCAGAAGCAACTAATTTAATCATTAAAAGCAAAAAAAAAAACTTTTTGCAGTGGGACTCACCATTTTTTTTTTATTTCTGCTTGACAAACTCTTCAAGTCAGCTCTAAGAAGGAAACAAAAGTGCATAATGAATTAAATGATCATGCAAAACAACACATATCACCTGACAGTCACGTACAAAATGACCCTAACAACAGGTAAAGGCTCACCTGCACGACTTATCGCGATAGTTCAAGCAAGCGTCACTGAAAGTAGATTTCAGTTAAATGTACTTACCGAAAAAAGGCTTTTCCGCACGCGCTGCAGGAGAACGAGGGAGAGTGAAGACAGGAGAAGAGGAATAGCCCTTAAAACAGCTTTTCTATCGCCAGAGCCGCACCCTGTTCACTGAGCGAGCTGCTGGGGATTATGGGTATTGTAGTTTTTGCCCCCCAAAAAAACACCTTGTTCCTAAGCTGATTGAGAGAAAGTTTATTTATGGAATAATGAAAACCAACCAAAACAAGTTGGGTGTTACAGTTCACAAGTTAAGACATTTGTAAAACAATAAAAATGATTGTTTTCATAAGCAGTAGTTTGGGGAGTATTGTGGTGTAGTGGTTAGCACGCTAGGTTTGCACTACTGTGATTGAGGGTTCAAGTCCCATCTCCACTGTGTAAGAGCAGAGAATGTAGGTTTTTGGGGTTTCCTCCAGGTATTCTGTTTTTTCCCCTACTCCAAAGACATGCATTGGCATTTCCAAATTGTCTGTAGTGTGTGTGATTGTTCCCTGCAATGGATTGGCACTGGGTCCAGGGTGTCCCTTGCATTGTGCCCCCAAGTCACCCTGCAACCCTGTGTATGGAAAATGGATAGATGGGATTTTAGCCTGTATAATATTCCCCTCACCTTCTTTTGTTACTCTCTCTGATTATTATTATCCCTATCCATGGGCTATATCTACTTTTATACCCTTTCTAGTTCATTCATTCATCCACAGTAACCTCTTTTTCCTGGTCAGGTTGGTGGTGTTGGATCCACAGCCCATCCAGGGAACTCTGGGACACAATATAGGAATGCACCTTGTGCTGAACTGCCAGCAGGGATGCAAACTTTTGAGCTTGCTAATAAATATATCTGCTGCCTTAAAACTCAGTTGCTGTAATATTTAGATCATGTAAATGCAGAGTGAGCTGACATACTGTCATGAGAATGTCTTTCAGGTTCAGCAAACTAGCTGGCTAACATTACTGCTAGCTCAAAAACAAAACCTTGTTCAAGGGAAGGTTTCTCTAGTATGATGCCTGAGGACTTACTGACCTATGCACTGAAACTCAAAATTATGCGTCTAAAGGTGACCACATATTAATGACTTCATCTCTATATTAATAGATCTTATTTAGAGAAAGTGCTTAACTTACAAATGTCTGTTTCAGTGACACATGAGTCTTACTAGTGCTTAAGCAACACATCCTATTGTCTACAATGATTAATAACTAGCAAAGTGAGTTCCTTAGCACAGTTCACAGATCTTTGTTAGTAGATCAGGTATACCCAGTTCCACTCCTTAGAGTTATGGCCCAGGTGACCTAACTTGTTCAACTAGTCTTTAGAAGCATCTGAGTTTCACAGCTCAGTGCTTTACAATTAGAGCTGGAATCCATCTACAGCTTTTAGAAAGGTACAACTCATTTGCATTTTACAGTGTCTGGCATAAGTACGCACCCTCATTGAACTTTTTATACTGTGTACTGTTTTGTACGAATGTTACATTGTGTACTGTTTTGTACAAATGTAAAAGTTATGATTGCGTACATAAAACCCCCGTTGCTGGGATACCCCTAAATTACTTCTGATGTAACAAGCTGCCTTCAGAATTCACATAATTAATTTAGGGATAAGGGAGTCCACCTGTGTGCAATTAAAGTGTTGCATGATCTCAGTATAAATCCACCTGGTCCTGGAAGGCTCTAGAGTTTGTTAGATAACATACAGAAAAAAAAAAAACAGCATCATGGAGACCAAGAAGCTACCAAAAAAATTCTGGGACTTTTTTTTTTTTTTTAAATGTCTCAATCAGGGTTTGGTTATAAAATAAAACCCCAATCCCATTTGGAGTTTGCAAAAAGGCATGTTGGAAAAAGTTTCTCAGGTCAAATGAAACAAAAACTGTAATTTTTGCCCCTAACACAAAGTGCTACATCTGGTGGAAAACCATCACTGCTCATCACCCTGAGAACACCATCCACCCAGTGAAGCATGGTGGTGGTGGCATCATGTTGTGAGGATGCATTTCATCAGCAGAGACTGGGAAGCTGGTCAGGGTTGACAGCAAAATGGAGAAGATGCATACTGGCAAAGCCAACCTGAAGGTTTTAGAATGGCCCAGTAAATGCCTATACCTCAATCCAATTGAGAATCTAGGGCAAGACTTGAAAACTGCTGTTCGCCAACCATCCCCATCCAGAACTTCAGCAATTTTGCTAAAAAGAATGAAAAAAAAAAATCAAGATCCAGATGTGTAAAGCTGATAGAGACATCTCAGAAAACTTGCCGCTTTAATTGCACCTAAAAGTGGTTCTACTGAGTGTTAACAGCCACATCTTAGAGCTCAGATTTTAATGGAGCTTCAGGTAGTTACATTAATACAACTAGGGCAGCTCGTGTTTGTAACAATGCTAGGGAGCTGTGGTGCCTTTCAGTCAGGGAAACCTTTGGAAACCTTTTTTTTTTAATTATTTAATTTTCTTTTTTAATTTTATTATTATTATTTTATTTTATTTTTTTTTACCCTTTTTTATTTCATGCATGGCCAGGGTCATCTGAGTCAATTTACATGCTCATCACTACAGAGGGAAACGTGGAACTGACTACCTACGGGCCCTATAGGTGAAGGAGGACCTTAAGGCCCTGGACTGAAAAGGTTGATTTCTCAAGAAATGGAAAAGAGGCCTACAGAGACTCAGACATTACTGGCATGCAACACAGTGGTCTTCCTAGCAAGATACTGTCAAGATAAGTAGCTGAGAGGATTTAACTCAGATAGTAGAAAACTCGCTTGACAGAGATATGGTAGCACAATGGGGTAGCACAGTTAAAACCTGTATTTCCAGCACAGGTAGTTTCAGATGACCAGTAAATAACACCAACCGCCTTATTTTCTTCCTTCTTAATATCCTGTGCGGCAAACGATCCATTCCTTTGGCTTGTCGTGAGATTATCATTTACATGCAAACATGCCTGGGTGGAAAAAACACAGATGGCCCGTACGGGGATCGAACCCGCGACCTTGGCGTTATTAGCACCACGCTCTAACCAACTGAGCTAACCGGCCGGCATGCGCTGCGTTTAACAACTTTTAAGTTTCGTTTGTATAGTTTCGGCAAAATTTTACCCTTGTTTGCTATAGACAATTAATTGTGTAACACAATACAGACGTTAACCAGCATAACGGTGTTTCATTTATTTATACTGCAGGGCCGTAAAATAGACAGTTTATGGTCGTAACGCTTGTAAAGACTGAGATGTTTCCATAACAACTCTCCACAAGACGGCGTTGTTGAAACCAGTGAAGCGGATTTACTTTTCTACTTTTACAACATTAGATATCTAACAGTGGCAGAATCTGAAATGACTACTCGCTATATGTGGCTATATGTGAAATAAATGGCTTTTACATCCTTTATAGTGGACGATATATCAAACAGGGCGCCATTTTGGATTAACAGAGTCTAGAGCTTCTCTCATATTTATTTGTCAAAAATCCTTTCTTCCGGAAAGAAACCTTTGCACAAATACTTTTTTGTGGTTATTTTACAATAGAATATGGTATCGCCTTTAATTTTTTTTGAAGAAAATCGATTAAAATGGTTAATTTGACTGCAAACATGTCTTGTCTCAGTAAGAAACAGTTTGAACACCATCCCTCCAGTAGATGTCGCTGTCGTGTAAGATTTCGAAATAATATTGCCCATCCTTCTGTGAATCAGACCAGATCACATCAGATGTGTCGATCCCTGACAAGCCCAGTGTATGTACCGACTCATGAGAATCGATTCTCAAGCATAAATAATAATAATAATAATAATAATAATAATAATAATAATAATAATGAAGTACATTTATTCAAACTTTTAATTTGATGTGGGTTCCCTGCTCAGAAGAATCTGTTTTTGCCATATTTAAATACACCAATCAGCCATAACATTAAAACATTAAATCCACCTGCCTAATATTGTGTATGTGCCACCAAAACAGCTCTGACCTGTCGAGGCATGGACTCCACAAGACCTCTGAAGGTGTGCTGTGGTATCTGGCACCAAGACATTAGCAGCAGATGCTTAAAATCGTGTAAGTTGTGAGGAGGGGTCTTCACGGATTGGACTTGTTTGTCCAGCACATCCCACAGATGCTCAATCGGATTGAGATCTGGGGAATTTGGAGGCCAAGTCAACACCTTGAACTCTTTGTCATCCTCAAACTATTCCTGAACAATTTTTGCAGTGTGGCAGGGAGCATTATCCTGCTGAATGAGGCCACTGCCATTAGGGAATACCGTTGCCATGAAGGGGTGTACCTGGTCTGCAACAATGTTTAGGTAGGTGGTACGTGTCAAAGTAACATCTACATGAATGCCAGGACCCACGTTTTCCCAGCAGAACATTGTCCAGAGCGTCACACTGCCTCCGCCAGCTTGCCTGCTTTCCATAGTGCATCCTGGTGCCATCTCTTCCCCAGGTAAGTGACACACGTGCACCTGGCCTTCCACATGATGTAAAAGAAAACGTGATTCATCAGACCAGGCCACCTTCTTCCATTGCACCATGGTCCAGTTCTGATGCTCACATGCCCATTGTAGGCACTTCTGGCAGTGGACGGGAAAGTCATGGATGTCAGCATGGGCACCCTGACCGGTCTGTGGCTACGCAGCACCATACGCAGCAAGCTGCGATGCACTGTGTGTTCTGACGTCTTTCTATCACAGCCAGGATTAACTTTTTCAGCAATTTGTGCTACAGTAGCTCTTCTGTGGGATCAGACCAGACAGACTAGCCTTCACTCCCCATGTGCATCAGTAAGCCTTGGGCACCCATGACCTTGTCACCGGTTCATCAGTTGTCCTTCCTTGGACCACTTTTGGTAGGTACTAACCACTGCTTACCAGGAACACCCAACAAGACCTGCCGTTTTGGAGATGCTCTGACCCAGTCATCTAGCCATCACAATTTGGCATTTGTCAGCGTCACTCAGATCCTTACACTTGCCCATTTTTCCTGCTTCCAACACATCAACTTCGAGAACTGACTATTCTCTTGCTGCCTAATTTATCCCACCTCTTGACAGGTGCCATTGTAATGAGATAATCAATGTTATTCACTTCACCTGTCAGTGGTTTTAATGTTATGTTTGATCAGTGTATGAATTTTAATCACATTTACTTATTACTCACTTGCTATTAATAATACAAGAGGCAAAGGTGTGTCAGAATATTTTCTCTAAAGTTGTTTTGCAGTCTTGCATGCACTGATCTTGCATGCACTGACATGCATCACCGGAGTGTTTTATTGTGTGTTGTCTGGCATTCAGTGTGTGCAGTCAGTGTTACTGTTGCTGTGTGCAATATCGTCCCCTTGATCAACAGAATTCTCTCACAAGACCTAATTTAATATTCAAACCTGACATTCACAGCAGTTACAACAAATTAAAGTGCGTATTTGAGTTTTTGGAGAACGCATGTTAAACTCATAAAATTATACAAATATATTATTTTGAGAGTAATTTTTAATTATCGTTTTAAACAGTTAAGTAATGATTAGATTTATGAATTGATTCAGTCGCTTCTGGACGTTACTGGCAGTTTCTAGAATCATCTGACCGCGGACTGTTCTATTTTCACTCCGAGCGAGATGTTATTTTTGTATTTTTTTCCCCAGGTTTTTATTTTTATGAAATGTAGTAATGTAACAGCAACACGCCCCTGAAATCGTGTTTAAAGCAGAGGGAAGGGGCTGAGACCCGTCAAAACCCAGTTGAAACTAACGAATTTGGAAACACACACCCCTCAGTCTGGAGAAAATGGAATGTGACCGGTTGCATATCAGCCGCGTGCACGGTTTATGTTTTAAAAAATCCTGACCGTTACGTTTGGTTCGTTAGCTTGTTAGCTTGCAGAAAAGAAAAAATAAAGTCAACCGCGACCATGGAGTGGAAACCGATGGAAATAAACCCTGAGGTTTGTGGTTATTGTTTTTTTTATCGTGACTTGGTTTCCTATGACGCTTTTACTTTCGCTGGACAAACTGTTAACGGATATTTGTTGTTGTTTTTTTGTTGTTGTTGCAGATGCTGAATAAGGTGAGTCTGCTGAATCATGGTAAAAGCTTGTCTTCATTTTATCCTATGTGAGGCGTTTATCTGAAAACTCATGATCCTCAGTGAATGGGCGTAGGCTCGGCTTAAGCCACCTGCTCTGTTACAAAACAGTAAACCTCCCAGATCTAATTAAATTGAATTAAAGCCTCATCTCTGACGGGCTTTACCACAAGATTGGAGGTTATTGGTTTTAACCTTATTGATAAGGATCTTCGGATTGTAAAACATGAGCGCTGGATTATCTGTGATGTCTCTAATTGACATTACATCATGGCCTGTTTCCTGAAGTTGTGGCCTGATGATGCAGTGATGTCTGTGATTCAGTGATGACATTGCTGATTTCCTGGTGGTGTCAGTAACTAAACCGTCCGTGGTGTGTATAGGTGCTGAGTAAGCTGGGTGTGAAGCCAGACTGGCGCTTTGTGGATGTGTTGGGCTTTGAGGATGATGCCATTGCTGGAGTGCCCACGCCCTGCTGTGCCCTGATGCTCCTCTTCCCATTGACCCAACAGGTGCACACACACACACACACACACACACACACACACACACACAGAGTCTCTCTGAATAAAGACTGTGGTGATGCTGGTGTCTTGTCACCTTCCCCTATATACGCCTCTGGTCAGGTTTGTCCGCTTTGATGGTATTAAATGTGTAGGTTACTGAGCTTAATAAATGAATTAAGCAAATTAATTTTCCTTTTCAGCATGAGGAGTTTCGCTCCAAGCAGTCGGTTGACCCGTGCAAGGACGTCTACTTTCTGAGCCAGACGGTGGTAAACTCCTGCGGGACTGTCGGATTGCTGCATGCCGTGGCCAACAATCAGGATAAATTCGGTTTCGGTCAGTAATTTGAGTTCGACTTGTATAATTCATTGCATATTGAACATGTAGTTGTATTCTTTTTATTCTAAAATTGAGTAACAAATGCATTTCATTAGATGCTTGGTGTGTGGTTAGAATTTAGTCAGGCTGTCTTTTCTCCAGGCAAATCTACGATGCTTATTCTAAACACTGTTAATAATTAATTATTGCTGACACACAGATTTGCTCTGTTTATAGCATTGCTCGAATATCATTTTGCAACTATATAAACTACATCTGTAGTGCAATTCTGGCAGGGAAAATTCTCCTGAAGAGGAAAAGATGTTCCAGAAAACAAAGTTTAACAAAAAATGTATATATATTTTATCATTACCCAGAAAGTGACTCTACCTTGAAGAAATTTCTCGAAGAAACAGCTGGAATGTCCCCTGATGAACGAGCCAAAAAGCTGGAGCAAAATAAGGTACTTGTGCAGTGTAAGCGAAAATGAAAATGGACACCAGGAGGCTGGTTAAGTGCTTTCTGTTCATATCGGATAAGAAAGTCGTTCCACCCTGCCTGTCCTTTGCACTATGTGGGTCTAACAGTAGGTGGGGCTTGAATCACACACGATAGGATCATCAAGCAAGTGCTGTAGATGCTCACTTTGTATGTGGATTGAATTTATTTATTTATTTATTTTCCCCAAAAGCTCAGTATTATGCAGGTCTAGCTTTTAATTAAAATACATTTTTAATTTGTTTTTTACTTTTATTGTCTTGATTTTACTGTTAGTTACAGTAAATATGCTATATTGTGATATAGCAAGCAAAGTCTGTAACTAGTTTTAGGTTGAAACATTTTTTCTTTGAGAATTTAAATAACACTATTCTACTTTGCAGGAAATTCAGACAGCTCATGATGAAGTTGCTGCAGAGGGACAGTGTCGTGTAAGAATCATATACTCACACATGAAGAGAATATTCCTGCTTAAAGGTTTAATACTGAATTATTTATTTATTATTATATTTTTTTATAACCCTTTTGGAAACAGCCGGAATCCGACAAAGTGAACTTCCACTTCATCACCTTTGTCACCGTAAATGATCAGGTTCATGAACTTGGTAGGTTGTCACTTGCATTACACTGTGCAACATACAATATTACTCACTTCCAACCAGTGAAATGTGGCTTGCTCAATACTGTTCAAAAATAATTTTCTACACTTGCTCTACAACTTACAGTATGTTCCCCTAACAATGACTTCACGATCAAAAATGAGAGAAGAAAGGCAATGTGCCCTAAGTAAATGCAGATTGGTACTTGAAATGATTATTTTACACTCGGTCACTGATGCGTCTCATTTTAATAATGCATCAATTATTGGATACTCGGGGTATCAGTCATTATTTGTGTAAAGTGAGGGATGTCTTTCTGCCTGATAAATGATGTCTAAGACTAAGAAACATTTTAATCTTTAATGATATGAATTAGGGCTGTCCTATTTGCTTCAGTTGTATTTGAATTACTTTAAATACACACATTTGAATATTACTTGGACTAATTTTATAAGAATGAGCATCAGCATTAGTGCTACACTATGCCTTTATATCCAATTAATCATGAAAGGTGAAAATAGTTTTTCTTAAAACAAATAAAACCATGAGGCAAATACCAAATCTTTATCAAAAGCTAACAGGAAAAAGACTCCAGTAAGGGCTTGTTGGAAATTGCTGAGTGCTTGAATGTGATATCACATTTGGGGCACATGCTTGCTTTGTATTGCTCTTCAAAATAAACGTGTAAATATTTTTTAAATGTAAAAATAAAGCATAGTATAAAGGACATGCATTTATTGGAAGCCATTTTCATACATTGACTAAAGAGGGCACATAGATTAAACTTTGCATGTAGCATATATTGATCTTAATTCTAAGCATTAGTTATGTATTCTATTAAAGTGTGTGTGTGTGTGTGTGTGTGTGTGCGTGCAGATGGCAGAATGAAAGGACCTGTGAACCATGGTGCAACGAATCCAGAAAGCTTTGTCATGGTAGTGTATCTTCTATTGAACTGAACCCATAATTTTGTGATTGATTGAATTATGGTATTACCAACTGAACAACGGAATGTTTCTCCTCTTGTAGGATGCAGCAAAGGTGTGTCGTGCGTTTATAGAGCGAGAGAAAGGGGAAATGCGATTCTCCGCTGTGGCACTCTGTAAGGCCTGAAGATGAGCGGTACCCTACTACTGACTGACCAAAAACTTCCCCCTCCCTTTCAGGCCGGAGCACATCACTCCTGCACAGTCCACACAAGCCGCCTGCTTATGAATCTCACACACTGTTCATTCTTTTCTCTATATCTGCCTTTCTTCATAACTGCCAGGCTTCTGTGCTGTTTGTACGTTATTTGTAGTCTTTGCACAAGTTGCCTAATTGACATGTACTTGTGATCGATTCAGTTCTAAATAAGTTGTCAGCTCGTCATCTTAATGCCGATTGGCTCAGATTTCGGATGTACACACCACCAGGGAATTTGTGTGTGATCTGGTGTAGAGTGCTATGCTAATCTAGCTGTAAGTAAAGAATGGGTGACATGGGGGTTTCAGTGATGCTGTTCAGCACAAATGTTTCCCATTGTTGCTAATACGGGGACTCTCTTCTATTGTTGTGATTACTGCTAATGTAGTTAAATAAATAAATGCAAAGAAACAATTCACTGGGTGTTTATGTAATTTTTAAATGACAAATGTGCACGTTTTGCTCATTCTCAAGACGAGAGTTGTCAACCTAAAGCAGCATGATCCAGATGGCCATCGGTCAGTTTTAAAAAAAAAATAAATCATCTGCAAAACACAACCACCCCCCACTGTGGACTTATTATACTGACATACAAAAATAGTGGAAGGAACAGGATTTTGTGTTTTAATGGGTTTACATTCGGTGCAGCAGGTAGTGTTGCTGCCTCACAGTTCCAGTTTGATCCTGAGCTCAGGGTTCTGTCTTTGGGGAGTTCAGCATGTTCGTGTCTACGTGGGGTTTTCTCTGGGTTCTCTGGTTTCCTCCCTAATCCAGAACACATGCCGGTCGATGGGTTGGTGTCTCTAAATTGCCCCTAGGTGTCAATGTGTGTGTGCAGTGTCCTGGGATCGACTGTTGTCACATCCAGAATGTATTCCTACCTCGCCCAGGATCTCCTCTGGATCAACTGTGACTCTGACCAGGGTCAAGCAGTTACCGAAGACAACTTTATTTTTATTTTTTAATAAAGGTAACTTGCAGTAGAATGCCCTGCGAAACTAGATAGAAGTGAATTTAACAGGAAAACTCAATAGAGGAAAAAAACCCCTAAAATTGCAGAAATGCTGGTTTATGTTCACTAGAACTTGGTGCTTCAGTCATTTAGCATCATGCTTAATGAAATATTTGACAGATTAAACTGTGGCCTATTTGAAATTATACTACAGTGCTGATGAATTCTTGAATTTGAAGTTAAAGAAGAATTTTAGAGCTGCCTTAATAAGGAAAAAGGGTAAAGCTGGGGGGTGAAACTAATTTCCAGACTAGAAAAAAAGTTTGCAGGACTATAGTCATAAAACTATCCCCATTATGTGCAATATTACAAACTGAATTTTCTTCTATAGCATCTTTATTTATAAATTATAGCATTAGTACAGATCTAGAAACACTAAAACATCCCAAACTGCACCTTTAATAACTTGAGACCATTTGAGGAAAGTATGAAGTGTTATTGTTGGTCAAAATCTTTTATAAGTTAGCTCTACTAACCCTTCAGCTGTAGTATAAAGCTAAACTTGCTGAATAATTTGAATGCATTTGTCAGAAATGTGAATGATTTTGTGATGTGTGTGTTTTTTTTTTTTTTGTGCAGTTCAATGCTATAATAATTGCAATAAAGGCATTAAGATAGGTATTGATATTGGAGGTAAATCATGCAAGCTACAGTTGATACAGTATCCTGTGATCAGTGTTGTGTTGTTATTACAAATCCTAAAAACTACGCAGCATTTTCTAAACCAAGGATCCACACAGGAGCGCGCGAGCGGAGGGCCGAATCCCAAATACATTCCCACCATCTACAGAAGTGCACTGCGTAGGGTGTGAAATAGTGGCTTGTACACCCTATGTAGTGCACGACACGTGCAATGGGGATGCATTTGGTAGCAAGAGAGAGAGAGAGGGAGAGAGAGAGAGGGAGCGATAACGGAACTCCTCCATTGTTTTCGTGCACATTCTTGTCCTCACAGCGGGGCGCTCCGTCCGCCTCTCGCATTGGCTGAGCGCAGAGCTGAGCTCCGAGCGCCTGCGTCTCTGCCTTGTATTTTTAGGTCGGACTGCGCTGAGCAGTGCGCTGGTGCTCGGGGTGGAAACTGCAGCACCTCGTCCCTGTTCATCGTCAGCATCCAAGCTACGGATTGGACGCATCAGACGCAGCAGTGCAGTGCAGAATCGGGACTTTCTCTGGAAATGGCCAGTGCTGAAGAGAGCTCCAGCTCCCGGCCGGATCACCACGAAGCCACCGAGTGCAGCTCCGGAGCAGCTTTTCAGGAGGCGCAGAAATGGATAGAGGTTAGTCAGGCGTCACATCTGTCGCGCGCGCACTGTTCCTGCAGCGCACTTCAGCTTTATTTCGCGTGTGGAATTTTGTCATAAGCGCGGCGTTGGATCAGTGGCATGAATGCTTACGGGCTATAAATATTATACCGTCACCTGTTGTGTGTGTGTGTGTGTGTGTACGTGTGTATGTGTGTGTGGTAGATGGCCTGCCAGTGCCACTGCCAGTGAGCGCGTGTGTCGGGTTACGACAGGCGCAAACAACGCGGCCGTCACGTGCGATGGATTCGCGCGGAAAGTAAACCACCTGAGTTCCTCTGGGAATTTCACGCGCGTGACGTATTTAGTCAATAATAATAATAATAATAATAATAATAATAATAAACTGTTCCATTATCTTGATGTCAATTTTAAGGTCAAATACAAACATCCAGATTTGTCGCTCCAAAAAAAAAAAAAAAAAAAAAAAAACCGACATATTTAGAACAATAAATTGCTTAATATGTCATTTTTAATGCACAGCAGTGGAACTGGATGGGGTCTTCTGCTGTTGTATCCCGTCCTCCTCAAGGTTTGGCGTATTGTACGTCCTGAGATGCTTTTCAGCTCACCACGGCTGCAAAGAGTGATTATGAGTATATGAGTGGTAAAGGGGGCCCAGGTGGGGGGGCGTCTGTGGTGTAGTGGTTAGCACACTTGCCTGGCACCTCAATGGTTGGGGGTTCAATTCCCACCTCTGCCATGCATGCCTCCCAGACTTTCCCCAGCCCAAAGACATGCATTTTAGGCTGACTGGCATTTCTGAATTGTCTATAGTGTGTGAATGTGTGTGATTGTGCCCTGCGATGGGCTGGCACCCCACCCTGTGCCCCAGGCTCCCCGCGACCCAAAGTAGGATAAGCGGCACAGAAAATAGATGGAAGTGGATTTAAGTAGCCAACTGCTTATACACTCACTTATGTTTTTTTCACGAGTAGATTTATTCAAACATGTCGAAATACAGTATATTATTACATTTAAAAGCATTTTGTTCACCCTTATCATTAGCTACGCTAATTAGTTGCTTAGCAAACAGGTTCTGTGTTTATGATACACCGTTTTCCCTTTTGTCTATTAACTGGATAGTTTACTTACTGTACAGCTGAAAACTGTCCTTTAAGACCTTATGCATGGACTTCACATGGCATCCTGGACATGCAGAATGTCATTTTACAGTAGGCAGATGACACATGAGAATTATAGAGTCAAGTAGACACCTGTAAAACAGGTCGGCTCCAGGTTCCTGGTTCCTGGCAGCCTAATATACTAGGCTATAAATTGATAACAAACATGATGTAATAATGTATGACAAGCTACTTATCTAGTTAATGCCTTAATCGTAGTGCGAAGTGTCGGAAGTTACAGTGACGAAATGCCTCGCAGCACTGTTATTAGTTATTAAACATAACTACATACCAAATGAAACCTTTTGTTTTGCTAAAGTCAATAACGAGTAGGGTTTTTTTTGTTTGTTTGTTTGTTAAGCATACTTATCTGTTCGTAGCTGCCAATTAAAACAAAACATGAATAGCCCAGACATGAAATCTGCTTGCTCTGGGTTTCTAATATATCCACCTCTGAAATCCAGATTCATAATAAAGCATTATATAATTTACCTGCCACTATCTACACTAGTCACTAACACCGAAGTCATAAAGACCTAAATGCACGTTTATGTAACTGTGATGCATTATTAATAACAGACATTGAAACAGAAAATTGAAGTTGTAATAAAGGTCTAAAAAAGGGATTGTCCTCTCCTTCACCAAGTGATTCATGTTGTCATGCTAACACCTATTCACAGTGCTGCAAGTGCTCTACAATTTCCTATTCCACTTCCTGTTCACTCAGATGTGTCAGTGTGCTCTATTTATAGTTTCTGATTGAAAGTTTCTCTCTTTTCTTATCTCAGGGGTAGGAGAAGTTCAAGATGTAGGCCTCGATATTAATACTCTGACCTGTTTTCGGTGAAGCTGTAGATCGGCTACATCTGAACTACATACTACTGTAGTAAATAGTACACTATATGTAGCTCGCCACCTATTTTATTACTCCTATTCTACTTAGTGTGGTAGCATGCATGGTAGAACAGCATGTCTGTCAGGCTACCGAGCAGAAAGTAGAACAAATCAATTTCCATCCCAGTTTTTATTGGTCTTTCTCCCTGAAACCCTGACCCTAATTCTTTCGTTTATTAGTATGGCTTCTGCTACCTCTTTTCTCCCTCTCTCTCTCTCTCTCTCTCTCTCTCTCTCTCTCTCTCGTTCAGTGTGTTCACTCTATCTGTGCATGTTTGTGTGAGGTATTTTTTTGCTGGTCCCCCAACGTTTACACACATCTGTTTTATAGAAAAGTCTTTTTTTTTTCCTGTAAATGGATAAAGGAACAATTTAGCCATAAAAAAGAAGAATGTAGTCGATCAGCCAAGAGAACTCTGGTGCTTCTTTAGCTTTGCAGTGGAGCTACAATGTTAATGTTACTAACAAATCATGGGAGTCTGTCACCCAAAAACTATTTCTTCAAGTTTGGGATTAGGATTATACTTAGGGTTAGGTTTAGGTTTAGGAGTAACATAGCATTAATTAGCTGTGCTAATAATTATATCAATGGAAGTTCCTCATAAGTATAATAAGATGCGTGTGAGTGTGTGTGTGTGTGTGTGTGTGTGACTGCATCTGTGAAGGTATGTCAGTGGTAAATGCAGAAGCAGCTGTGATGGGGAGTGCTTCATAAATAGCCAGGCTGAAATAGCCCAGCACACACACACACACACACACACACACACACACACACACACACACACACATTGGGGTGATTTCCTCACAGCGGATAGAATGTAGATTTTGGATAGACATGAAATTTTTTGAGGTGGTTATGTCTCTGCAGGGATCATGTGTTTCTTATCCAATGCAGGAAGTGGAATTATGGGTAACCGAATCCGGTCGACCTCATTAGATCCTCACAGGTGTATGAGAAATGGGTCGGGTGTGACATTGTCCAGATATTTTGACATGAAAATGCTCCGAGCAGCTGCCCTTGTCTGAAATGAACAGTCACAACCTATCATGTTTCGGCTCCTCTGCGTTGGCTTATCACGTTACAGGAGCCCTGAGGTTCTTCTCCTTCAGCCTATCAGGTTTCAGAGTGTTTCTAACCTGTTCTTTATATAATTCATAGTGTTCGATACTCAGAGAAGTCGGGTTAGAGATGAAGCACGGGATGCAGGAGGTAAAACATTTCGATCAAGCATCAGCCTGCACTATAGGGTTGTAAAGCGTGATGTTTGAGTGTGTTTGTCAAGGGCGAGAGAGAGATCAGTGCAGATGCCGTAATCTTTCTAAGATATGACATATAGCTTCTGACTATCTCTCTCCTTCACACACACACACACACACACACACACACACACACACACACAGATTAAAGGGCACAGCTGTTGGGATGGGAAATGCTAGAAAGAGGCAGCACATTGCTGACACGGGGTTGCAGACCCATATGTTCTAGTCCTTCAGTCATCAGCAGGAAAACATCCTTTAATAATACTAAGGGTCAGTCACTCACTATACTAAAAGTTAGATCAGTTCACAGGCAGCTACAATAAAAGTAAAAATGAATATGCATGAGACAAGAGGAGGTCCCTTTTCCTATTTCAGCGGCTGAATAGTGGTACAAGAAAGAATACTTCCATTTTTCAATCTAATCTAATCTCTGGTTACTATACTGTATGTGTGATTACCATTGACACGAATTTAAAACTGTGCATAAAACAGATTTATAAAGAAAGTCTAAGGGCAGTTGTTAGGACCGACAGTAAAGCTTAAAATGCAAAACCTATTTTTCAGCATAATTCATTCTTTGGGCAATGTGATTACTTTTTTAGAGGGAAGAATTTGTTTTGTTGTGTTGTGTTGTGTTGGTCAGATGCCACAAAACCTATTAAAATTCATAACCAGTTTAACATTTTACTCTGTTGTTCCACAGTTGGATAATTGGATAACATAAGATGACATAAGAACATAAGAACAGACTTAGTAAGACTTTCTCTCATGTCAGTCTCATCTTCATCAACATTTAATATTAGAGTGTTACAGTTGAGGTTTTAAGGCTGTGTCATATAGTGTCACGTTTGAAACTTAATTTAGTCACAGTGTAAGTCGTAACGAGGATGAACTGTTTTTAGAAGTCATATAAAACCCTTGTTTTTGACTGTTTTGATTGGTATTATAGCCTTAATCAGGTAAAATGTCACGGCATCAGTGATTCAGTGGTTTTTCTCAGTAGTAGTGCCTTTTTCACATGCTTTTGTTCACTTCAGCTATAAGTGCTGTTCACGTGCACTTCCCGTGGCTTTCTCCGGCACACTCTTTGGGGCGCTTTCTTGCTTGTTA
Organism: Pangasianodon gigas; assembly: GCA_022758105.1. NCBI lineage: Eukaryota > Metazoa > Chordata > Actinopteri > Siluriformes > Pangasiidae > Pangasianodon > Pangasianodon gigas. The sequence goes on from CM040481.1 coordinate 11,552,584, forward strand.
AACAGGTTCATCCAGGTTCATCCTGTTTCCTCAACGTGCCAGTCTTGCCTTTGCATATTTTGCAAACAACCGTTGTTTGCTCCATGTCCATTGTGTAAAATCCAGCAGTTCCATACGAACCATGCTGATTTTTCTTTTTAGGCACCAACTCCTCCGTGTCATCAGCATGCTGCTGTGTTACCAAGTAAAACGTAGGAAATGCAAACTAAGGAACCGCCTACTCTTTGCAAACTGTTATTGGTTTGTTCGTTTGCGAGCTGGACTTGCGAATGAAGTAAAATCTAGCTCATAAAACAACATGGATGCTATGTCTGAGTTATATCTGAACTAAAAAAATGTGTTTCGTATCACAGTGCATGTGCTCCGTCTGTAAAAACAGATCACGGAGACATTTTAATCATCATAAAGCCCACCCCTATGTTGAGCAATGTATTATATACATTGCAAGCTTTTATGGATGGCAATTTTCATGCCATGTTCATACCAGAAATTATAGGCAGAAAAGTTGTAACCTTTTCATTCAAAAAAACACTAAGCTGTCATCTCTCATTGTGTGTAATTTATACGTTGAATGGACAACCTGTGCTTAGTCTATCTACTTTCAGTTTTTCCTCCAAAGACTTTGATTTGTAGGGAAAAAAGCCTGGTAGAAAAAATAATCCACCTCGTTCGTCTTCATTACACCCACGACTCAGTCATTGCTGATAACGTGTTACGGATGTGTCTAAAAATATCAGCCCAAATGGCGATCAAATCTAGGGGGCGTGGCCATCTGTGTAATCACCTGACACGACTGTCACTGATAGGCTGCATGAATCTACAGTCTGGGCTAGAAAGAAATCAGCCCCAGCCTTGCTTCTTCATACCATTCTGTGTTTGTTTTTGTTTTTTTATTTCTGCCTTGGTTACAAAAAAAGTCCAAATTAAAACTTAAATTAAAGTCCTTTTCTTTTTGAAGAAAGGTGTCTTCAGCCCTGATTGCACATTTACACCAGTCTCTGACTGTAGGTCACTTTGGGTAAAAGCACCTACCACATGAATAAATGTAAATATCATGTAAATCACGTTTAGCACACGCCCCTCCGTTTGACCTCGCTTTGATAAACCTTTAGACCAAAGCTCTTATGTGGGTCAAGCAACTCCAATGAAATACACTTGATTCATTGGTGTAGAATTTCCAAAATAATCTGGGCGTAAAAGTTTGCGTTAAAAGTTTGCATTGCACAAAAAGGTTTTTACTGCATAAATAAATATATAAAAAGTTCAAAGACAAGTTTTTAGAAGTATTTTGGTGTTTTGATGCATGGACCGGTCTTATAGCACAGTGATCTGCCAACAATTACAATTTTTGTCAAGCCTGGAACATCCACAGCACAATAGTTCCTGCAGCCAGAAACCACAAAGTCCGCTGTCTCAAAGGCAAAAAAGTTTACAAAGTGCTCACAGAGACTCCTTCTACAAATGTTAAATAATGGAGACCCCTTCCATAAATGTTAAATAAACACATTCTTATAGTTGTTTTTCATCTATCCATAATTTATTAGCCTTCGATTATGTAGAGCATCTCCCATGCAACTTCCTGTGTAAGCTGTTACTATAGAAACAATAATGTATTAGAATGAGTGCATTAATATAAACCTGTAATTTGGATTAAAGCCAGAACTATGGTCAGTGCTGCAGTTATAGAAAAGTAATCAACACTTTCTGACCAATCAGATTCGAGAATTCAACAGTGCTGCGGTATCAAAATATCTTCAAATGAATCATGCTACAAAGCAGCAAATGGGCAACTTTGTTTATTAATAACAGTGGCAAGCAGTGGATAATGCATTAAAATATCATTTTATATAATTTTGATGTTAAAGAATTTTTTTTCACACTACTGTTTGCTGGAATCCTGTTAGAAAAACTAAATTGCAATGCACATCTTGTATTGTGAAAATAGTTTCCTGATATTATTGCATTATATTACATATAACAGCAACCCTTAATTAGTAGGTTTCATTTATCAGTCACTTTTTTAGCCTCCTCTAACGCACGTTTGGGTTGAATCCCAAATGCTGGGGGATTGTTGTTTTTTTTTTAATCACACTACTGCCTACTTCTGAAGAAATTCTGACCAATCCTGCCCACTCTAGTAGTTATTTTTGGCCACAGTATTTTCTGATGAGCTTGGTTTGTTCTATATCCCCCTATATATATGTATATATATTAAATATATTAAAAGCAATGTAATCCAGAGAGACCCTGGCCAGGATGAAACATTTGCTGAAGATGAATAAATGTATGCGGTAAAACTGCACCACACCACATCCAACATGCTCACATGTTCATCAGCGTGGCCTTTCTTTGTACCGTGAGCTACATATCGGACCAAAGACTTCCTGCAGCTTTTGTGTGGGGTCCTTTGGGTCTCGTGCTCGATACATAGGATATGACATAATTACTTTTAATCTACACAGTGCACAATGTGCTTAATAGACCACCATTTGACATTTGTGACTCAATAGGTTCATGCTGCAAAAACTACTTACGTGAAATAGCACTTATTCTGTTCTCTTTTTTAAAATGGAAGTTGAAAATTGATACATAATAAAAAAAAAAGAATAGTTTTAGTTAGCGAGACAGGCAGCGGATATTTAATTTGCCTTTATTTTGAATTTGTCTGGTTGGAATTGAACAAATCAGGGCTTGAAATGCAGTTTAGACGTGTAGTTTCCGACCTCTGACTAGGAAACACAAAGAAAACACTCCTGAACTCGGAATTCCTAGTTGTAAACTCGGGAAGGTCTCCTCAACCCCGAGTTCAGCAAGTGACATCAAATCAACATGGCTGCTCACAGCATAAAGAAAGCAGCACCTCTTCCCTTAAAATGAGTTATACTTTATATAGAAGTATTTGCTTTAGATCAATCATTGACTTTACAGTTTTGAGGTAAATATACATCATTTGTCAAAGTTAGCTGGCTAGTTTGTTGGTATCAAAAGACGAACATGGAGGCGTCCATGTTTTTTTTCCCCCACTTTGTAGCTTGAACACACGGAGGTTGAAAATGATATGATTACGAGGTAAGCTGAATGCAGCATTAGTTTAGGTGTCTCATAAGCACATGATAATATTCTCATGCTGTGACAGATTATCTGATAAATGTCAGTAATGTAGCAGTAATTGCAGTTAGTGGCCTTTAATATAATTAAACCTACGTAGTTAAGAGTTCTGTAGCAGTATTATTTGACTGATTGAAATGTTTCAAAGAAATTTTTTAAATAAATATTTTTGGTATTTAATATATTTTAAATGTAATCCAATGAATCAATTAATAAAAAAAATAATCGATTAATGATTAATTGATTATCAAAATAATCCCTAATTGCAACTCTGATATAAAGTATGCCATAAATGACATGCATTTATTTCATCAAATAAACGTAAGGAACGTTTTGACAGCATTCACCTGTGATTTGGCTTGAAGCCGAAGGTACTGTCAGAGAAAATTAATCAACACCTTCTGACCAATCAGATTTGAGAATTCAAGAACACCTTTGGTATATCAGTAATAGTATGCCTTTATGACTTGTTGGGATTTTTTGTATGCATACTCTGAGATTGTGTGCCTCTGATTTTGTGCCGAAATCCTGCTGCCTCTGTAATCAGTGAGCTCTCAAACAAGCAACAAGTAGCATATCTTTTACTGACCTGGAAAAAGCATTGATCTTAGTTTAGCATCTCTATTTTGGAGAGCATGGAAAATGGCCCCAAGGAGTCTAGACCTTAAATGATTTGGTCTACTGGACCAAGAGTCAGAGGCCACACACACACATACACACATGCTTATTTTAAAAGTTGCACATTCAGCATGCACTGTTACATAATCCTGATTTTGCACTTGCACAAGTATGTTGTGATCTGCTAAGTCCATTAACTTGCCCTTAAGTTTTATAGATGAGAAAGAAAGTGAGAGAACGGGAAAGGGTGGGCCTCCTGAAGGTCACATCGAGGTGTTCATGAAATGAAATAAATTTAGATGTGTCCATAAAGACAGTGCTTTGGTGTAAAATGTGTAGCTCTTACTCATTTGGTTTCCTAGCACAGTAGAGATAGTGAGAGAGAAAGACGGAGTGAGAGAACAGAGGTCCTGCTGAGGGAGGTTGAGAGGAGAGGGGGGTGAGAATGTGGCGAAAGACAGAAAGAAAGAGGAGTAGTGTTGGGTAATTTGTTTGGGGGGGGGGTTCCACATACTTTCGAAGTACACTGTTCCAGGCGTGTTTCCTGGCAACCCTGTGTGTGTGTGTGTGTGTGTTTGGGCATGCATTTTAGCTATTTGGGGACCAACTAAATATGGGAAGACTGGACAGTTTGACATTGTGGCTGGTCTCCGTTAAGAACAGTGCTTTTTTAGGGCTAGGTGAAGCATTATATCAGCACTGTAATACCCAAGTCAATGGAAATGTGTGTGTGTGTGTGTGTGTGTGTGTGTGTGTGTATGTTTTAGCGTATCAAGAGGGACTGGAACTGTTCCCCTTCTCACACACAAAGATGAGTTGTCTTAGACAGATATAGCACTTATGTAATTGCATATGTAATTATGATAAGGAAGTGTGTGTGTGTGTGTGTGTGTGTGTGTCCTCATGTGTTTGTGTGTGTGAGAAACAGAGAGAGAGAGCGAGAGAGAGAGAGAGAGACTTTGTTTGCAGGTCTTTTTTGCCGGTACCCTGAAGTGGCTCATGTTAACGGATACACTATAATAGGTGTCTAAGCAACTGGTGCAATACAAAACACACACACACACGCCTACACAAACCCCTGAATTGTAACTGAGTCACTATATGCTGTCTTTACAGCGTTTATGCAGACAAACAGCTCTTTCTTATATCTTTTGGTCTATAAACAATTTTTTTCTCTCTAATTTTTTTTTTCAAATAATTTAACACACAGCTCCCAGCTGCAACTTAAATGCCTTCTAGCATGAAGTCAAATAACCATGTGTTTGTGTAGTTGTGTGTCCTCAGCCTGACAGAGCTTTATACTTTATTTTACAAGGCTCAAGATAAAATGAACCATTTAGTCAGGAACATTGCTGAGATATTATTAGACTGTTGAAAATATGAGTACTTTAAATCAGCCAGCTTAAGTAAATGCTGCACATTGTTATTGACTGAAAAGTAAGAGAAAAAGAGTAGATTCGTAAAACATGTAACGCTTTACATTAACATCCCTTAACTGACATTATTTTCCGCATTAGTTAATATGAACAAACCACAAACGTCAGCATTAATAAACTGTACCTAACATGGACAAAGTAACTAACATTTGTAACACTTCAATAATAAACCAAATGTATGACCCACATTAACCAACATTCACAGCATCAGTGAATAAAATGAAGTCTACAATGATAAACATACACAATATCTTACTGAACATGTTTCTGGTGCATAACTGGCAAAATCCAGAACTGAGCCTGAAGCAAGATCAACCAAAATAATATATTATATATAATATATTTATACCTTGAGACCAGAGTTCAGAATTTATTATTAACATTAGGAAAATGTTAATTTATGTGTCGTCATGGATTAGAGTTAATGTAGATGTCAACATTTAAGCATCAATTAATACATGTAACTTACTTTGTTTACTTAAGGTTTATTAATGAAGTTATGTTAACTAATGCAGTAAATGACATTACTTAAGGTAAGCTTAATGTAAAGTGTTAACGTAATAAAGTAGCTGGGATGATTGTGATTATGCTTGTGCGATATGATTTTTCCCTGTTTGCCATATACCATTTTAAAATATTGCAATAATCTATTTAACTGTCCAGAACCAAGACAGGAAAAATAGCATTTCCGCCATCCTAGGTTTAAGAAGAGTATGAGAGGGTGTAATAATATTGTCAGTTTTGCAGTCGGGAGCTGCTTGCTGGCAGTGGCAATTGCGAAAACTCTACTGTATATAATGTGCAGTAAGCAGTAAATAAAATAATAATAATAAATAAACCCTAACAGTTACATTTTCAATATTATTCTTTTACAAATTGGTTGTCTGATGTCCACCTGGCCGACTTTTTTCACTGTTGATCTGTAGCTCAAATTGAACGCATCTGAGTGCTAAATAAATAAAGTTAAATAATGTTAACTATATATTTGTCTAATGTTAGCTAAGTGTAATATACGTTGATAGATTTTATTTGATATTGTTGTTGTTCCTCTTTCGGCTGCTCTTGTTAGGGGTCGCTACAGCAGATCATTGGTCCGCGTATTTGATTTGGCACAGTTTTTACGCCGGATGCCCTTCCTGATGCAACCCTCCCCAATTTTTGTCCGGGCTTGGGACCGGCACTGAGAGCACACTGTTGCGTGCAACCCCAGTGGCTGGAGTTGGTTCCCTGGCCGGGAATCGAACCCGGGCCACAGTGGTGTGGGCCTAACCACTAGTCCTCCAGGGACCATTTTATTTCCTATTAATTAATTAATTATAACTCAAAATATAACTATAAATACAATTCATCTTTCAGGCCTTTATCCAAATTCTTCCTTTGATCCTTGCTTCCTGTTTGTTCTTTTTCAGCCTGAGAGAGCTTTAAACTTTTTGTAGTCTCTGAGTACGTCTGTGATTTGTCTGTTTGACTTAATCCAGGTCAGATGGCCTATTTTTCTGCTGTATTTTAAGACACATCAGAGACATTCTCACTCCTCCTCTCTGTGATAGCACTCATCCTGGGTGTGTTCCAAACACTAATGTTCGATAGAAAAACTCTTATTAATATTCAGTTTAACAAGTAACAGTCTTTAAAAAAAACATTAAGGAAACATGGTGTTTGGAACAGTAAGCATAGAAGAAACCAGAAGTCACTAGAAAACAGAAGCTTTGTGCTTTTGTAGCTTGCTAGCTAATCGATTAATACTAATCACACTGTAAGGAAACTAAAGATAATGTCTATCAAGTTTGAGACACGTCTTAATAAGGCTGGTGTTCTATTAATAACAATAACTAAACATGGATTCTACTATTCAGGGCCAAGCAGCTGTGCGTTTTATAGCCAGGCTGATATAAGAATCATGTCAGAGACCACATGCCATGTTTAAGTGTCATATTTAGTGTAGATATTCTATTGTGTTAGTAACTCCAGGCCTGACAGCCTCCTGTTTTGGAGTTTTGGTGGAGGCATCCCCATTGATGCATTGGCTTCAAGTTGTACTTTTTTCAACATAATGCATTTATTCAAATATAAAGTACATTAGGCATATATGTATAATCTTTTGTATTTATTGCTAGCTTGGTGGTTACATTTCTAGTGATCGCAAAATTGTGAATTCTGTCGTAACATTGCCATAGGACCACTGTTTGCCCTCGAGCAAAGTGCTTAACGCTAACCTGCTTGGTTGTATACTTGGATTGTTTGCTTTTGTATCTATACTATATAAAAGCATCAGCCGAACAAATAAATGTAAACATATTGAGAGTGTTTTATTCCTGAAACTTCAACCCATGGAACCTAAACCAGTTGGGGCGTGCAGTTTTAGGAATATACATGTGTTAGCTTACATTGTTTACTTTACTTATGTTTCATTAAGCTTAATGTAAAGTGTTAACGTTAAAAAAAAAAGTAGCTGAAGTGATTGTGATTCGGTTTGTTTGATTTTTCCCTGCTTGCTATATACCATTTAAAAAAAAGTTGTAATAAACTATTAATTGTCCAGAACCGATAGCCTAAAAAAAAAAGACAGGAAATGGAGCATTTCCACCATTCCAGGTTTAAGAAGAGTATGAGAGGGTGTAATAATTTTTGTTCGTTGTGCAGTCAGGAACTGCTTGCTGGCAGTGGCAATTGTCAAAACTGAGCTGTATGTAATGTATGGTAAACAGTAAAAAAAAAAAAACCTAAATACCTACGCAAATAATTCCAGATTAATATGTCAGTTGGCTTATCTCCTGCTTTACTGTGGAGGAAAAGACTGCTTTTTTGACATATTTTTGAGTGATGAGTCATACTAGCATACTTCGATGATAAATTGCGGAGCTCCTATGTAAAATGCGTAAAGGTTGGCAGACCTGGTAACATAATATAATCAGTGACAGGCTGGAGTGATGCGGGCTGATAAGCAGCGGAGCTGTTACCACCCTGAAGGATACAGATTTCCCCAGTGAGACTTCTGGCAAACAGGAACAGGAGTCCAGTGTCAGTGCTATTTCCCCAAGCTCCAGTTCAGTCCAGAGCTTCCTCGTTATGTGCCCAATGAATGTGAAAGTAGAGGACAGTGAAGTGTTGGTGGTGAAGCACTGAATGGAAGGTCAGAATAAAGATCAGATAAACCAGCTATGCAAATGCAGTAAAAGCTAGCTCTTTTGTCATGTGGCTAAGCCCGTTTAACTCTAATCCAACACATTGTCAACCTTTTCCTCTCCTTATTGTTATGTTGTTTGTAGTTAAAGTCCTAAAGAATTGTGTGAGAGAACTTAAAGTTACAGCTTTACCTCTGACACTGGAGACTCCTTCCATAAACACCTCCTCCATAAAATCCTCCGTCACCATATCAATGATCACATGTTTATTAAATCTGTTTATGTGGATCATTTGCTACACACATCCCTATGTACATTGATAATATAGAAACAATAATATTAGAACGAGTGCATTAATATAAATCTTCGAAAATTAGTCAACACCTTCTGACCAATCAGAATTGAGCATTCAACAGCACTGTGGTATGAATAACTACACCAATTATAACAACATCGAGAGCAGTTGCTAGTGCTAGTGTGTGCTAATAACTTCTGTGTGTGTGTGTGTGTGTGTTGGATTGTCAGCAGCAGCTGTGCAAGCTTGCCTTCATGGCATTAACAACTTTGGCTGGCACCAGAAATTTCATTTGGTTCTTCCTGTCTCACTGCCAGTCACATTACATGTAGTCGTATAGTTGTCAATTAACTGTGTGTGTGTGTGTGTGTGTCTGTGATTTTGCTGACCTACTTGCAACTTTCATTACTTTTTGGCTTTGTTTGATGTAAAATAAATACTGGAATGCGTAAGAGTTATTTCTGACCTCATGACCTGCAAAACTGCTTAACTGTAATCCAGACCGTGTGTGTGTGTGTGTGTTCGTGTGTGTGTGTCTGATTTTGTTGATGGATAAATTAATAAAAGGAAAAAGAATTACGTCGCCTGTTAGAAAAGTCAGCGTTAGAGAGGTTTCGTTCTTTGAATGTCTGTGTGTGGGTGCATGTATGTGTGTGTGTGTGTGTGTGTGTGTGTGTGAGCATGAGACCTAATTTCCGTTTTAGCCCTGGTTTCCCTCCAATATACTAATTCCCAGCTCTCTCTTCTCTGGGTGATAGAAAAGAAAGTGACCTGATTCCAGCGCTAGAACCGAGTGTTAGTGCTTAGCGCAGTCAGCAGCTGCCAACCTACACACCAGGAAATGAATCCCAGACCGAGGCTTACATAAACCTCTGCATTAACAAAGTCTAAACGAAGCCTGTATGAAACTAATACGGAATATGATCCATATAAAGCCTATTTTATTAATGTAATGGAAACCTAACAGGGCGATAAAGAATAATGATGTATACACCTATACACACATACACATTGTGCTGCTTGGCTTTATGTCAAAAATAAAAGTGTGACTGATTTATCTTAGGCATTCGTAGCAGTTCCCAATGAGCAGTCTACATTTGAAATCCTGAAGGTCCCCAATATGAAGGCAGACTAATGGGCAGTTCTGTGATGTGATTTTGGAGGGATTGTAGTACATCATAGTGAAATAGTGAGGTATGACTGCTACTTAATTAGCAGTTTTTATATATGGTATATTAAATAAAAACACCTGCACCCCTGAACATTAGTGCTTAGTCAATCCTGTGTGAGCAGTGCAAAACTGGACAGATGAAAATGGAAAAGATTGGGGAATATTTTTCCATTTCCATTCATCATTTGTCCAGTGTCAGTTTGAGGTTCCTATTTTCAGCTGACAGGAGTGTGGTCTTCTGCTGTTGTAGCTCATCCGCCTTGAGGTTTAAGGTGTTGTGCAATTTGAGATGCTTTTCTGGTCACCACGGTTGTATAGAGTGGTTATTTGAGTTACCATAGACCCAAATGAGTAAACAAACAAAAAAACATATGTGACATACCAAATTTAAAAAAGTTATATTTAAAGTGTGCTGTATTTAACAATATTGTCCATATTGTCCAATTTTGTGTTGCCAAGTTACACTGGATTTATGCTAAGCAAAAATTCTACATATCAATATCAAAGAACTATTGTTGACTATGTGCAATTGATGTTTAAACCAAATCTAAAATTAGAAAGACAAATGCAGACAAAATTCATGTTGGCATACTAATATGGCAGAACAGGATTTCTTGAATCATGTTGGGAATTGTCCTCTTGACATCATCCAGAGTTGGGTGGTTACTGAACTATTGTCAAATGCAAATCACATGCAAATGTCCTCTCAGGCACTTGATCTCAGCCCATCTGCAAAGAGAATGGGAGAATCATTATCAATCATTATAAAACACCCAGTGGACAAGTGTTTCATCAGCAAGTGGTTCTCAATAGTATTTTTTAGAAGAATATGTGCTGCAAGAAATCTTCCTGGGGGCTTAATATTTGGTTTTCTGCCTTAAAATAAAGTGACGTTATGAGATTATACGTTGCCACAATGTCACATTTTGGTTATCAAATTAAAATACATAAACACAACAAGTTTGTTCTGTTTCAGTTCCACAAAAGATCAATTAACAATGAAGTACTGTCTGCTTTCGTAGTTACTTTACTTTCTGTCGTACATTATTTGCAACATTAAATGTGCAGAATGTTTTTCACTCTGACTGTTAGACACATGATGCAAATGTAAAATGTTTTTTATACCACAGCGCCGTTGATGAATTTTCTATAACAGGAGCTTTGACAGTAGTTCCAATTACAATTCAAATCCCAGGTTTATATAAATATGCTTATTGTAATATATTAGATAGTAATATCTCATTCACAGAGACTTGTTTGGCAGACGATCTACATAATCTTCTAATTATTTAAGTTTATACAATTGGGAAAATAAATGGAAAATACATGGAATATTTGGTAATATTTGCATTTTTATGAAATACAATATTCGGTAATGCAGCAATAGCACCGTTTAATTAAAATTTAATTTTAAGCCCCCTGCCACAACTGCATTAAAACATTGACAACTTCTCATCTAACTACCGAGTTGTTTAAGCTACCAAGCTAAGCATCGTTACAATTAACCTTGGTAAGACAACACTTTGAAAAGCTTTGAATGTCCTTCTTTCATGTAAAGCAGACAAGAAAGAGTGAGATTAAGATTGAATGGAGAAAGAGAAATGAGACGTGTGGGTAGACAAATCTGCTCAACGGATATTGTGCTATATGAAAGAACAATAGCGTATTCTTTGCAGTGAGACGTGTGTGTGTATGCATTCTTTCTTCTGTGCTGTTTGCTTTCCGACTAACTGTTTTTGTACATGTGAATACACATATTTCTACCAAAGAGCAAAAGAACATTCATTTGTGACCATTTTCATTTCTTACGGACAAAGAAACAGTGATGCATGCAAAATTACCAACCAAAAAAAAAAAAATATGAAGACGTATATTTAGAATCCGATTTAAATCATGGCATATTTTTAACCCTCATCCAGGATAAGTTTTAAATCTTTAACCCTTCCTGTTTGTATAAAACCATGTAAAAATGTACAGAGCTAATTTCCCTAGTTCCCTGTTAGCATGTGGTGTGTGTTTATGTGTGAATGTGGATGTTTGACTACTTAGAAAATCCGATGATCTTACATTATATACAGTATATTAGTTCATAATACTGTATATATTTATCAGTCTGTTTTAGACATACAGAATCCTTTTTCACATAGACATCCTTTGCTCAAAATATGCAAACACACACATACTGTACATTCATACAGAGATTTGTTGTACTACTATATTTGTGAGCATTTCGTTCTTACTTAGAGTAATTCTACAATTCTACACAGTTGACAATGTGTTAAGTAATTCTCTTAAACCAGCAGTAATCCTAAATTCTCCTAATTCTTATAAGAGTTTATCAGTCCTGGCTCTGTGCTGCACATTTTAGGCCATCTGACTCAACTAATCAGCTCATTCTCATGGCCTTAAAGGCTTTGGCTGTATTATATTATATTTACTCCATTTATTCATGGTCATGGTTGGAAATTCATTTCATTTGTTTTACTGTGAGCTCACGTTGTCACTATCCCATGAGAATAAATGTAATTTTCAGGATAGTATAGGACAGGATAATATTCTCTAACTTTTATTTTCATTACATATAAAAATGTGAGACTGTATGATTCTATACTGTATTCACACACATTTAGAATAGACACTTGATTTGAAAGATAGCTACATAACACAATCATTACATCTTATATAAACTCATGGGTATTCATAAAAGTTTTTAATTATTCTTAATTTACATTGTGCTTTTTTTTTTACAGCATATTTGATTTTACTCAGAAAGATGAAACTTCTGCTGTAATCATAAAGACTCTCCTGTTGCTCATCCCAGGATTCTTCTTCTTCTTCTTAGTACTGTTTGTCTTTTCTCGATTCTCTATATGTGCACTGTAATAATTGATAATCACACTCTCTGGTGTCACCCAGAAGATAATGGGTTCCCCATGGATTTAAGTCAGGTTCCTCTTAAGTTTTCCTTCGTGTGTCGTCTCTGGGAGTTTTTGTCGGCCCTGGTTTGCTCATTAGGGATGTAAATCTACATCCGGGTCTCTGTAAACCTGCTTTGTGACAATGTCTGTTGTTCAAAGCGCTATACAATCAAAGTGCTAGGTCAATTCATATTAATTGTTATGACTGCTATGATCTCAAATTAACTATTGTTATCGTCTTGGGTGATCGAAGGTATGTTGTGTTGAAATGTCATCAAACTTTTCTTGTTATCGCCGGAAATCAATATCATCAATGTTATCTTGTGATAGTGATATAAATAAATCTTTTAATGCTCCCACAATAATCACAACTGGGACACAAACAAATATGTTTTGACTGTGGACTGTCAGAATGACCTCATATTAAAATGATGCTATTATTGTGAGTACATCTGGTACTTACAAGTATAGAAAGGTGAGGACACACACATACACACACACACACTCACACGCGCACATGTCCGCTCCCGGGGCTAGGTGAAGGACATGAGACAATAAGTGACCTTTTGGTGCTTGAAATAGACCTCAGCTGTTTTACACTCTGAGAGGAAGTGTACATGTGTCTGTGTGTCTTCCTCAAAGCTCTATGTTTAAAACAAAGAGAAAATAACTGGATAATTGAAAAGCTCAGATTCTAGCTCAGAATGCTTCATTTTGCTTTTTTTTGTGATAAGTATATTGTTATAAAATACTTACATATGTGTCTCTCTTACAAAAAGCTGAGAAACATTACTGATCAATACATGTTCACTCAAGAGCATATCATTTGTCAATTAAGATGGATCAGGCTGATATACATGTGTATCTATGCCTGCGTTTGTGGTTATAGTTTTATTTATGTTCTCAAATTATGCTCTCAAAAAAATTAAAAAACTTTTAAAAAATTTTAGAAACATTCTCAACAATTAAAATCTGTTTAATGATTACTAAATGTGCTTCATAAATTCATTACATTAATTCAACACATCAAATCCATTAGAAACTTATCAGAGTTACAGATTCATAAAACTCGTGTGTGTGTGTGTGTGTGTGTGTGTGTGTGTGTGTGTGTGTGATTTTAAGGTGTTTGTGAGAATGTCCCCATAAGGATAGTAATAAGATTTGGCTGGTTTTTGGCTTGTTCTCACAAAATATTCTTAATTTTTGAAATAAGAATAAAAGATTTTTTTTTGTTACAGAGGTTAAGGTTTGGGTTAGGAGTTAGATGCAGGAAACTGATTATATGATATGTAAGGAATAATATATGACTGGTTGTGCCGTTACAGGAAAATAATCAACGACAGGGTGGTCTGAAGTGGAGTTACTGTTACCACCATGAAAGTGATTATTTTCCAATAACAGCATGTCCCATGTTTATTCCTCTTATACCTCTTAATATGCTAATGATTACTTATTTTATTTATTAAAGAACATAATGTATATTTTATCAGTTTATAGTCATATTTAATTTTGTGAAACAAGTTATTTCCTGTTATCACTTACATTATAACAGCTATAAACAATTGTTTCCTCATCAGTCTCTCTTTTTTTACTCTCTCTTGAAGTTAATAATAAGACAACAAAGGTGGATTTTCATGTTACAGAGAAATCACAAAGCTGTCTGTCCTGAAAACCTGAAAGTTACAGCTTTACCTTTGATATTGAATAGTACTGACATTGGAGACTCCTTCTAAAAATGCTAAACAAGCATCTCCTCATGAAAACCTTCACCATATCAACAATTAAACTTTTTTTTTTTTTTTTTTTTTTTAAATCCAATCGGAGTCATGCATTCAACAGCGCTGTTATATAAACTGAGCTATTCACCATACAGGATTTTGTTATCGTGGACATTTCATAATAATGTCATCTTAATAGTGAAAAAAATGGATTGCTTGATTTTATATAAAAATGAAATTATAAGAAACAATACAGCTTAGAGACAAAAATTCTGCATTTCCAATTTTTAGGCAGTGACGGGGAGAACTTTTGGTGAGAAGGACTTCAGGAGCAGTCTGGAGAATGGCATTCTACTTTGCGAGTGAGTCTTTTCGCCAATACATTACTTGAAAACTGGTAAAAATACGCATGATTTCCTTTAAAGTGATCTCTTTCTTTGACTGGAATAACATAAAGGTACACTGAATTAAAATTTGGACCAAACTTGAGTAGACGATTAACCCTTATGCATTATTTGGGTGAAAGTGGCTTATTTTCAGTTCTTTTTAACAGTTCATACTTTTTTTTTTTGTAATATCATAAGCATCATCAGTAGCCTCCATCTATAACACCTACCAACTTCACTGTTACTCAACAACAAACATCTGATCAGACATTAAGATATATTTTGTACCAAATGTTTCATTTTCCTCCTTTTCCCTGTAATTAATTTTTCTAGATGGCAAATACGGACATAATTAAAACCCCTAGATTTTCATAGGCTTTTAATCATGGTTTTCTATTCAAAAAATTGTAATTGGTCATATTGCATGGTGATTTTGTGTGTCTATTCCTATATATATATTGTGTATATACACTATATGGCCAAAAATATGTGGACTCCTAACCATCATATCCATATGTGTTTGTTGAGCATACCATTCCAGAGTTAGTCCCCCCCTTTTGCTGCTATAACAGCCTCCACTCTTCTGGGAAGGCTTTCCAGTAAATTTTGGAGTGTGATTGTGGGAATTCTGCCCATTCAGCCACAAGAGCATTAGTGATGTCAGGTATTGATGTCGGGTGAGGAGGCCTGTTGTGCAGTCGGTGTTCCAGTTCATCCCAAAGGTGTTCAGTGGGGTTGAGGTCAGGGCTCTGTGCAGGCCACTCAAGTTCTTCCAGACTAACCTTGGCAAGCCATGTTTTCATGGACCTTGCTTTGTGCACAGGGGCACTGTCATGCTGGAACAGGTTTAGTCCTCTTAGTTCAAATGAAGAGAAATCTTAAAGCTACACCATACAAAGACATCCTATACAATTGTGTGCTTCCAACTTTGTGACAAGTTTGGGGAAGACCCACATATGGGTGTGGTGGTCAGGTGTCCACAAACTTTTGGCCATATAGTGTATGTATAATGATGCGGATTAAGTCTCATGTTAGTATAGTTCTATTTCACCATCAGGAATGGTAAGAATCACCTGGATATCTGATTGTGTGCAAACGCCTGCCGAGACCTTTCAACAATGTCACATATCAGTCCTGTGAAATCTACCCTGTGTGCTGGGGTTGATTCAGATCATTCCCTTACAAGCTGGACAGCTGTGCAGTGCAACAAGGGGCACAGGGAGGTGTGGCCCACTGGTATAAGACCAAAACACATCAACCAGCTGGAATTAAGGTTGGTGCATCTGGCTCTAGAGTTCTTCTTACCAGTTCTGAGATGTTACTTTGTGGTGGTTCCCTCAGACAATATTGTAATGATCAGCTACATCAACCATCCATCCAGCACGAATCCAGTTGTCTCTCTCTGCCTTATAAAGAAGAGCTCCACAATCTGCTATATGCTTTCCCACCTTTCCCACTGATTTTTTTCTACGTTGCACAGAATTTAGAAACTAGGCCACAGCGTTCTTTATGTGGCCCCATGTTTGCTGGTTTCATCTACTGCTTCAGTTAGTGGTCAGAACACCCTGGCAGCTTCCTTCCCATGCAGATCTGTTGTCCCAAATGGATGAAGAGATTTGATACCATTAACCTTGTTCACTTGTGCCTGTGGGTTTGGCTTCTCAGACTGAATTGCCAACTGAGGTAACACTCCTGAATGCAGGAAACAATGCTGAATGCAAGAGCCCCTACTACAAGGGTCTTGAATGCCTATGTTCCATGATGGGTGTATACCCCATCTGCTGCATCCTTGAACTGCTCTAGCCCCAAAAAAGGGATTGCTAAACTGTTGCAAGTCCCCTTTATCCTATAGGTGTTTGTGGTACCCATCACTGTGCATCACAGCTGCCCCAATGAAAGGGGCGAGGCACCTCCATTTGCCACTATTTCTTAAGACCTTGCCATGCCTGGTGCACATCGCAGTACTACAGTACTATTTAGACTGATTCTCAGAACAACCTTTCAGCTGTAAGAAAGGAGGGGGTCTCTCTTGTCTAAGCAGAGGCTGACCTAGTGGGTGGTGGACTTCCAGTGCTGTGAGTGCTCTGGTCATCTCTGAATAAGTTTTAGGTTAGTCACAATGTGAGTCCTGTTGCTCATGACATCATTGGCATACGTTATCCAACTGATTCTTACCGCCCCTGGGTTTCTTGTCATTTGGAATAGAAGGCTGTTTGAGCGCAGTATTCATTGGAAATATTGTGTCATATGTCACTATGTGAATGTTGAAAGGTCTCGGCAATCATGTGCACAAGAAGTTATCCAGGCAGTTCTTGTTGAACCATAAGTAAATATTGATTTGCTGCAACACGATGTATAACAGAGTAGGTTAAAGTCAACAACATTTCTTTGCCTTCCGTTCTTTGCAGTGTTTGACTTTGAAAGTTAAAACACACATATATATACCACACATATCATATACCTGTGAATTTCTAATCACATATATGCGTCAGTGTTTGTTTTGGAGTTTTAATGATCAAATGCTCATCAACTGTAGGTTGCTGAGTTCCATCAAACCAGGACTTGTGAAGAAGATTAACAGACTCCCGACCCCCATTGCAGGACTGGTGAGTAGGAACTATGGATGCATCGATACCCATAGCATGATCATTTACTTATATTTGAAAAAAAATGCAATGACACCTATATCCGATACCACGTTATATTATGTGCAGTCAGTGTACAGTGCCATACAGTGTACAATACAGCCATACAGTGTACAGTGCCATACTGCATGCTGAACATCTTTCTGCAACATAAATCTCAGCATGAGGATTTCATTGCTAGAAGCACACAGCAGTAACCAATGCTGCAGTAACATTAGTGAGAAAAATATCTACAGACGACGCTAGGTGAATGAAAATAAGAGCAACCAGTATATTGTTCTTGATGATCGGCTACTATCAGGCATTGAATCGGAATCGGGATTCTGATGCAATGAAAACAAAAAAAAACAAGCTGTTATTCACCGGCCCACTGTGTCATGTCATGTTTTTATGTTATTGTAATTACAGCTGGTGGATTGCTACAGATAAAATAGGCTTTAACAATTAAGGCTGAAAAAACGTTCCTATGCTTGTACTCGTAGATGGTATCGATGCAACCCTAGCAGAAACATTTTTAACACATCTATTGGTAAAAAGTGCTTAGTTAAAATCTCCATACAGCTACATACTGTATATAAACTCTCTAAGATGCAGTGTATGATATCCTGGTGTAAGCAGTGTGTGTGTGTGTGTGTGTGTGTGTGTTGTATTTTGCTCTCCCAGGATAATCTCACCATGTTCCTGAGGGGATGTGAGGAGTTAGGACTAAAGGGATCACAACTGTTCGACCCAGGAGACCTGCAGGACATGTCTATACGCGCCAACCTAACGTACGCATTGGAGTGTGTGTGTGTTACTTCACGGCCAAACAGTGATGGTGCTTCTTTAGGGAACCTTTTAAAGAACCAGCACATGTTTGCACCAATTTAATTTTATTGTAATAACTAGCTTTAGCAATGATCTAATAATTTCATTGCAATTGGCAGTAAAACTTTTTTTCTACTCAGACCACTGATGTACATTTGCAGTATTTAACTGTTGAACTCATGTCATATTTTAACGGCAATCGTGACAATAAAGTCAGTTGCACAAGCTGTTGCCATGGTGATGAAATAGCACCATTATTTTTTGTTATATATGAACAGAACAACCCTGATCCAATTCTGAAACAAATCTGGCCTGAAATATCACAGAATTTCTTGTAGTATAATGTAAAGTAGGTCATGCGAAGTCGCCAAAACAGCAGCGAGTAGCTATCATTTAAGCAGTGTGGAAATACTACACACTAAATAAGGAGAAAAGCAAAATGGCAGACTACAATGCATGTAAACCAAGTCATATCAATGATCATGGGTTTCTTCCTATGGGGTAGTTGAGTGTTTGAGCAATTTCAGGTGCTATTCTGGTGTAATTTTATGATTTCTGCTGTATTTTCATTATTCCTGTCAGACGTTAGCAGTTGTCTGATGCCCCAGTATCACAGAGTGACCTTGCTAGTACAGTTACAATGCCATTTAATAGGAGAAAAAAATTCAGGGATCTCGAACATAACCGGACCTGCCAAATTTTGCGCATTTTACATAGAAACTTTTTTGAATTCTACGATATTAACTGACACCCTGGAAGCCCAGCCCCCTTTTCCACAATCTCACGTTAGTCTCGTCTCCTTTCGATTTAAAGTGCTTGAAAGATGCTTCCTTGCTTTCTGTCAAGGTAAATTGAGAATGTTTATTAATGTGAAACAAAATCTATCAATCTATCTAACTTAGCTAACGTTAGACAAGTATGTAGTCAAGATCACTACTATATTTATTAGGAATGCCATCGCAAAATTTTGCCAGAATATAGTCAAAAACTTTTTTTTGGATGAAAGAGACAATAAATAAATTTTAAAAAAGGTTAAATAGACTTACAACAAAGTATAAAAGCTTGGTACATGGTACAAATCATTTTAATAGTTTTGATAATTAGAAAGAAGTTTAAACCAAAAATTCCTCTCAGAATTGAATCATGAAATAAATCTTTTTGCAGAATTGAAGGTCAAATATTGGTTATAAATACTTATATGCAAGTCATTCTGGGTGGATTTTTCCTTTTCAGTACTAAGGTTTCATTGTTGGTATTGAAAAAATAATAGTGGTATTGTGCCATCTCTAGTGCAGTGTAGTGATCTCTCACAACAATGTTCATATGAGAAGAAACAATCTTTGTTGTTGCATTTGTGCTAGTTTGTGTCTGTGTGTGTGTGTGTGTGTGTATGTGTGTGTGTGTATCTTCTGTTAAATCTGAGCTTTACTCTCTTGTAGGGGTTCAGATTGCAGTCGGAAGCTGAAGAATGTAAGTACAGTAGAGTTGCATGCATGCACTGGTATTTTTCTTTGTATTTTCTTAAATGGTTGCTGTCCACTCCCTTTTATTTTATATGTGTGTGTCTGTGTGTATTTATGTGTGTGTTATGCCACTATAGGTGCTGATCACTATTTACTGGCTGGGCAAAACTGCAAACAGTTGTGCATCGTATAGTGGTCCAACGCTTGACCTAAAAGAGTTTGAAGGCCTTTTGTCCATGATGAGGAAGGTGAAGAAAGACCTGATCAATAACTTGTGGAGCTCCATCACAATAACACTCATAACAAATATGATTAACTCGTGGAACACATTACATATATATAGACTGCTCTCATTAATATAGTGATTTACAGACTGGCTTAATCCAGTGTTTATAATAATGTGATTCTGTGTGCAGGAGTGTGTGAGTGAGGAGCCTGACTCTCCTAAGCGCAGTGTACGGGACAGCGGATGTGTGGACAATTGGGAATCGGAACATTCAGATTCGTTGTCACCTCCGAGGCATAGACGAGAGGATTCCTTCGACAGCCTGGACTCCTTCAGCTCGCAATCACAGCCCACACCTTCCCCTGATACTGTGCTCCGTGCTAACAGTGATGGTGAGACAAACACACACACACACAATTATCTGTACTTTTGTCCAGTTCACGTCGTGTGCTTTTGTTTCTGTTCTTGTCCTTTCTGCACCCCTGTCCTGTCATTGGTGTGTTACCTGATTGTGTTCACCTGTTCTGTGTCTCACTTTTGATTGGTTTGTCTATTTATACCCCGCTGTTTCTTTGTTTCATTACGAAGTGTCTTCATGCGTTTCTTTGTCATTTAGTTCTGAGGCTTGTTTTCTTGTTTCCTGGTTGTTCACACTTGCTTGCGTATTGACTGTCTAGACATGGCTTACCCTTGTGTGATGTTGCCCATCTGTGTTCTGACCCCTGACAGTGATTTTCAGGTTCCCTGTAATAAAGCAAATGCTGAGTTGAGGCACTTATGGACATTATATATAACAAATAACTAAATAGTGTTTTCACTATTCAAATAATGGCACCTCAAACAGTTACCTGGGTATTCCAATACCCATGAAAATTCCTAATATGGCTACATTATGTGCTTTTATTGCCTAGATCATAGAAGCGTGAAAATTGTATTTTTATCTTAAGAAAAGACAATCGCAAGGAGGCAATATTGTAAGTTCATCTTAATATTGCATTTTTTGGAATACATTTTATTTATTTATCCATAGCAGTCCAGTGTTTTCTTGTCACTGATATTTTCTAAGGGTTATTAGGAAATGCAACACACTGTTGGGCCGAATCCCAAATGGCTTCCTATGCATATGACATAATGAAGTTATAGAACCTACACAGTGTAATATTTGTATTTTCAAAAGGCAATAAGTGAAATTTGCTTAGATTTAGTATCACTTTTAGGTTGCATACTTTGTTTATTTTATAGTAATTAATCAGAAAATCGATAGGTATTTTAAAAACAATAAATAATGATGTCTGCAGGCTAGACTTGGTTGACACACTTGCACACACACATACACACACACGCACACACACACACAACTGATGAATCATGAAGTATTATGAACATGTTAACATGCAACACACACACAGTGAGAGCATGAGAGTGCAGCTGTCAGCGTTATAGACAGACATTACACACCCAGCTGTGCGAGTGACGATATGTCACAGAGTGTGTGAGAAGATTCACACGTGACACATGAGAAGTGTAAACTTCGTGTGATTTCACACAGTTGGTGCAGAGAGATTTGTGTGTGTCTGTGTGAATTTGTGGTAAGCTGAACAGACTTGTCACATATGCACACTATACTTCTACTCTAACCACAGTAACCTTCCACTTTAACTACAGTAACTAATAAGGGAACCTTTTGGCTTTGTTTATGTTTTTTTTTTAATAGAAGCAGCAGTTTTCCTTGTGGGGACCAGCTGAATGTCCCCCCAATCTCTAAACTGTCAGATATTCTTATTCTAGTGGGGACATTCTAGTGGGGACCAAGATATAAAACAAGCGTATACAAACACACAAACAAACACACACACAAACACACACGGTCATAACAGATGCCTCAGGCGGTCTGAATGGAGATGAGGCTGTACCAGTCTCAAATTGTTTTTGTGTTTTTGTTTCGTCTGTGTGTCTGCATGCTTCTTTCTTTCTGTTACGTCTCCTACTGGCTGCAGTTTTTAAACATACAAATGCATAAATGTGTGTGAGTGTGTGAGGTGTAAAACATTAACAAATTAGTACGTTTATCATGTCTGAAAAGTAATTGGATGAATTCGTAACCCCTCGCCCTCTCTCTCTCTCTCTCTCTCTCTCTCTCTCTTGGTTTCTCAGATTTGGAGGGAGATCACAGGAAGTTGCCAGATGTGCTAAAAGACGACATGTCCGCCCGCCGTGTCTCCTATAAAGAGCCCCGTGCTGCGCTGCCTTTTAACCAGTACCTCCCCAACAAGAGTAATCAAAGCACCTACGTGCCTGCTCAGCTGAGGAAGAGGAGGAGCGAACGTGAAGAAGAACGCAGGAGTGGCAGCAACTCCACCTCCCCCGTTAGGTAACTTTGACAAACATTAATTTTTTTTGCAGGAAAAAAATGAAAGTCTCTTAAGAGTTAAGGCTTGGTGTCACAGCTATGGGTGGAGCGAAATGAAAAATCATTTACGCTGGTATACCACATATCAGAACACACACATAAACACACACACACACATATACACACCTACCAGAAAACACCGTTTCATCCTGAGTGTTTGTGTGCCACATTCCCCTGCAGAGAGGAGTGTGTTGGCATTTCCAGCGAGACACCTCTTGCTCTCAACTCCCAGAAAACTGTGACCTGGGCAGTTGTGGGAGGGGCGGAGCCTCAGCTGGATGAGGCAGAGCTTAAGAAGATGAGAAAGCTAGAGAAGGCGGGTATTAAAGTGTTGCCTGCTTCTGTGCGATACAGCAGGTTAGAAGGACATTGTAGTGACATTCACTGACTAACTGGACTAATGGCATGAGGGTTTGTGTGTCGTACCTCACTAATTAAAGTACATGCAGAGACTCGTTGGATGTTATTGTGGCTTGTAGTGTGTATAGACGTTGCGTGGACATGCAGTTGAGTGTTTTGTGTTGTGTTTAATAATCTGAAACATCTGGATCCTTCTTTCGGGAATGTATATGATGCTGACCCACATTTCTGCATTATCTTTTGCATGGTGGTTTATTTTGCAAAGAAGGTTGTGTAGAGTCTTTTGTCATTCAGCTTTCTCATCAGTGTGGCACTAGAGAGCATTGCTGCATTGATTTTGGGTTGAACTGTAACCTTTGTCTAAAATAAAGGTGTGTTGCGTCATCTGGATGCAAGTTGTAAGATACTAACTTCGTCGTCACACCGCATTCCTGCTTGTGTTGTTGACACCAACCTTCGCTCAGTCCTAAGGTGACTGCTGTGGAGCCCGATCAGGCTAAATCTCCGTCTCCTGACATCATCCGTCGATGTGATAACAACTTCCTGCGGGCTGAACACACTCACGAGTGGGACGAGGAGGATGATGAGGACGAAGAAGGAGATAGAAAGGTCCCAGATATCCAAAAGGATGACCTTGCGTCCCGGAGGGCACGCATGAACCAACCGAAACCCAATGTCGCGCATCAGTTCCTGCCAAGCTCGTGCAGCAGTAAGGACCGCGAGCGTTGGGAAGGAATCCGGCTTTCCTCCCAGCATGCTGTGCTGGAGATGTTGGAGAAAATGGAGCAGGAGAAGAAGAGGTGTGTGGTGTGAGAGAAGGCATGAAAGGGGAGGTTGGGCAAATCAATGTGGCAGAAATACAATAGCAAGATACCTAGACGTGATGCATGTCAGTGTTTTGATTATTCTTTGACATAGCCATATATTTTAATGTTAGACAACAGGAACTTTTTCAGGAACTCTGCAACTTTTCTACAGCATTTTTCCACCAGAGGAATCAGGGCTAATTTTAGTTCCTGGGCTGTAGCAATTTTTTAGCTTCTTCTCCATAGTAGGTCATTTTCTGTGGACCTGGAACTAATTGCTCAAAGACAAGCTTTATAAAATTTCCATCCTACTTACCTGGCATTTAAAAAAAAAAATAGTGTAACTAACATAAAATTAAAGCAAAATCAATGAACAACAGCACAACTTTATTTTCAGCATCCTCCATGTCTGCATTGATTCACATCTTTTATTTTACATAATTATCAAGGTCTGTGCATGGCAGTGGAAATCTAAAACAGGAACTTGATCAGGAACTGTGTAATTCTCATCCAGGAGACTTTCAGAACTCATTATTTCCTCAGAAGGTTTCAGGTCCTTGGTGGAAACATGCCTATAGTTTCTAGTATATTTGGAAAAGATACCTGTTTATTAAATGTGACTTTCGTGCTTGAAAATGGTTAGAGGGTCTGTCCGAGGCATTCATGCACCCATTCATTTCCACTGTCTTCTTCTTTTCTGTCTATATGTGTTGAAAATGTGTGTTGGCGGTGGTGTTTTCTCTTCCGTCTGTACGTGGATTGTGCGATGGAACTTTTTAATGTGTGCCATTGCCACGCTCCACCACAGTGAATCTGACACCACCTCCGCTGAGGTGCCAATTGTAACTCGCAAGGACAACCCCTTCCTAAGTACTCATGGGAGAAAGAAGGGTGAGGAGGAAGTGAGTGATGAGGAGGACAAGGGGCGGTCAGTTGTCCCGAACATACAGAAGGATGATCTTGCCAGGAGGCGAACTCAAATCGGGTCCCTCCCACAAAGGGATCCTCGTCAGTCATTGGCCCAGACAAGTATCACTCAATCAGACCTTGAGAAGTGGCAGAGACTTTCAATGACCATCGAAAACAGGTGCCTTAGAAACATATACAAATTTTCTGGATACACACAGGCGCTAATACACACATGCTGTCTCATACACAATCAGAAAAGAATATATTCTAGTCCCTTTCACTCTCAACAGTGAAATAATTAAAAAATGATTGTTCTGTATGTGTCCTTGATGGTCTTCCGTATTTGTACTTTTGTTGGTAATTCTGTTGCTTAAATAAGGAATAAAACACTTTTATTATAAAAGCAGCAAAGCAGAGTTACTCTGACCACCCTGAAGTTGATTATTTTTCTACAACAGCACATCCTGAAGGATTTTATTCCTTACTGAAGCATCAGCTCTACCAATATTACGATTATGAAAGACCACTACAATTTTAAAAGACTTATTATTTAACTGAGGGTGAACAAGGCTGGGGTGCATTTTGTTTTATACCAAAGCAAGTTGCCAATACTAATAATTTTTTTATTTATTAAAGAACGACACATCATACTTTTTATCCATTTATAATTACAGTGTGTGGAATGTCCAGGAAAAAAGGAGGCTCGTTCCTGTTATCACTTATGTTATAGCAGCTACTAACAGTCGTTTCCTCACCAGACTTTGTTTTTTCTCTCTTTTAAAGTTATTAACACAATAAATGCAGCTTATCATTTTACCAAGAAAGCACAAAATCCTAAAGACTTTCCCATGTTGAGAAAATTTAAAGGAGCAACTTTACTCCTTCTATAAATGTTAAACATAAATGTTAACCATCTCCTCACACACTTTTCTAAATCAGTTTGTGTGTAGAATTTGCCATACAAGCCTCAGTGTAATGTGTTACTGTAGAAACAATCCCATATTAGAAGAAGCTGTTAACGGAAAAATGAAACTCAAAATAAATACTGGCAGTAAAACTCAACTAAAAATGACAAACAAATTTAATAATATAGCATAATACTTTAAATACTTATATATAGCTTATTATAATTTTATTATAGTTGTGTGCACTGTGTTGTTCCACAGTGAGGCCACTCCAACTGAAGTGTCAATCATAACTCGTAAGGACAACCCCTTCCTGAGGCCCGAGAAAGCAAGGGAGAAAGAGGATGATGAGGATGAGCAGAGTCAGACAGAGCGAGGCGGACAGGCTGCTTTACCTAATATACAGAAAGATGATCTGGCTAGGAGGCGGGGTCAGGCTGGGGCCCTCCCACATCGGGATCATCAGCAGTCATTGGCTCAGACGGCCATGACGCAGTCAGACCTGGAGAAGTGGCAGAGACTGCAGATGAGCACAGAGAACAGGTGCCTGACCTCTGACCTGTCTGTAGGTTTGACCTGCACAAGTGTGTTTCCTGTGTAGTGCCCTAGATGGCCAGTAGGGAGTCATTTAGGATTTGTCCAACAGCTGGGATTGTATAGAGAAAGCTAGTTGCCCTTATGTTTACCTATTTCTTTTCATTGGTAATTTTGGGGTTTTTAAATTATTATGGGTTAATTTTTTTTGCTTCACAGTTGAATATTCACCTAGATAGAGTTCTCAGCAAAAGCTAAAAACGTATTCGCTAATGCATTATCCAGCATGCTGCTTTTAAATAGACTATGCAATAGCGGGCCTATGTATAGTCTGCTCTGTTTTCACAAATTTAGCTAATGTAAAATACTACCTAACGTAGCTAATACTCAATAAACAGTCTCCTTCATCATATCGAGATGACAGGTTATGAATTAGTTATGATGTCTGGCTGCTGTTTGGCACAGACATAAAACTGAAGGAAAATCTGTCTGTTTTGAGGACTTTTTTGTGTCAGGTTCCTAAATATGGGATCACAAGAGGCGGAAACATCTATAGTTTATCTACAATTTTTTTACACCTTGCTACACCGGTACGGGACACTCCTGAAAAGTACGCCTTTCTGCTTTTTTTCAGCTAAAGCAACAGTCAGAACAAACGCAAATAAACTTCAGCTGCGGAAAAGCCAAATCAGTGAAGGGGAAAGGATGTGGGATGTAAAAGACAAATGTTTGCTTCTGGTCACATTTGCTTTCGCTTTTCGCTGAATTTTATCTAGATGAATTTTAAACTGTGAATTCACAAGCCTCTGGTTCTGAGACTGTGGTTTCTATGGACAGTAAAAAAAAATTTAAATGTTTTTTACTGTCGTTTGGTGCACATGTGAAAAACATTACACATCTAGTCCACCGACATAGGCTAGGATTTTCTTGTTAGAGATGTTGGCACCTCTGGAAATGACCTTCACATCAAAACAGAAAGACTAGATTGGTTCTTGGGAACAGTTGTTGTCATTGTGAATGTTGTGTAAGTGGATTTTGAGTGTTTTGTATTGTGTAGATGTTGTGTATAGAGTATAATAGTGTTACGGTGTCCTGTGATGAACTGAGAGATAGCTACAGGAAACTAAACTGTCAGGCAAAATGTGTAGCTCCACAGGAAGTGCCTGAATAGAGATAAAACTTTGTGTGTGGGTGGGTGAGAGAGAGAGAGAGAGACAGAGAGAGAGAGAATGAGATGCTTTCGATGAGGACTTATTTGTGATGCTTGCCTCTGCTTCCTTTATGATGCAACGGGCTAAATTTTTGTGAGAAAGATTTCATCTACTATAACACACAGGTTGTTTCTCTTATTCTGTTCTCTTGTGACCTTAAATGGCTTTCTTTCAACATTTAACTGTTTTCACTTCTCATATTTCCTCTATCTTCTTAGCTTTAATTCATTTTTCATTGTTTCTCTTACTTACCTCTCCTTATACTTGTGTGTGTGTGTGTGTATGGACCTGTGCTGTGTGTTTGTTTGTGCCTGTGTGCATGTGGTGTGTACAATGTGGCTGTGTGTGGGTGTGTGTTTGCTTATGTCTGTGTGTGTGTGTGCCGGGTGTCTGGGTGTGTATATTGTGTGTGTGTGTGTGTGTGTGTGTGGTGCAGTGACTCGCCCCCTCTGTGTCAGTCCTGCCTCGCTGCCTCCTCAGTGAAGGTTGCCCACAGCGACCCGGCTCGTTGCCAGGGGCGTTCCCGTGGTGACCGCAAGCGCATTGTGACGTTCGGGGGTGTGACTAAGATGGAGAACATTTCCTGGGAAGAGGAAAGACAGGAAGAAGAGTGGAGGAAAGAGGGTGGGAAGGATGAGTCAGAGACGCTGCAACGCCTCCTCTCCTCAGCAACTGTTGCCATGCCCACCGCTGGGATGAGCTCAGGGCGAGAGAGAGAGTAGGATACACACGCATGCTCATAGACACACTCGTGCATATAGACAGAGTTTCAGACAAACCAGACACACACCATGACACACACAGCACACTTTGCTTGCTGAATGGCCTTCATTACACACACACACACACACACACACATATCTCACTGCTTGCTCTGGAATTGATGATTGATTTAGGCTTAGTGCTTGTGCAGGCATGTGACTGCGCAGGTTTGTAGATTGTCTTTAGTTTTCATTGTTCAGTACTGTTCTATTCATCTGCTTTGTGTGGTAAACATTTAAAAATAAAAAACGGACAGCTTTCCTCTATATTACCAAACATGTAGAAGTGACACATTACTTCTAGAGTAACTGTGGTGTTCAGAGTAAGATGGATTGGAAAATATCTGCTTAGTCTAATGCAGGGGTTGTCGACTAGTGGTCGGTTTGTGGACCCAGTATTTCAGCTCACTGACCTGAATACCTGAACAAATACTGTAGCAGAGCCAATAAAAAAAATCTGAAAAAACTGTCTGTAGTTCATCAACTCCTGTTTCCTAAAAACATAAACCAGCACAGCTTGTCTAGCACATCCTCTGCTGCGGCCTGTCACATGCGTTTATGTAAATTATTTAGCTGAAGGCAGCTCATCCGTTCAAAGACTAGCTACAGCGCCAGAGAGTCAGAAAGATTAGCGTTTTGACAGGATTTCAAAGACTTTTTTTAAATTCATTTACCCTTTTTGGTCTGATTAGTGAACTGACCACATGCCTTGTTTTAAATGTAGATGAAAATTGAATGTTTAACGACGACTGGACAGAAAAGTATATGTTTCTCATGAGAAAAATACACTTTTAGGTTTCTGGGTTTCTGCCAAATTTATTGGCCTTAAGGCCATAAAAAGATTTTTTTCCCATAGGTTTTATCGTATTTTATTTTTAAATAGAGTGAGCAATTTAGTTTTTAATGTGGCCATTAGATACTAAATCAAGGTCATGGTTTTTGTGTGATTAATTTACTATTTTGTGTTCTCAAATTTAAAAATTGTGTCCACTCTTTTATTCATTTGTGCACTCCTCTAAAGAAAACATGCTCACAGTTTAAAGGATAAGCTGACCAAGCAGTCAGCTACAATTACAGGCCGCATTGCAATTAATGTGCCACGTAAAATTCAGTCTTCAAAATAAATATTGTCTGAAATTAAGATCCCGCCTCCTTCAAGCTTCTTTAGGACTTTGTAGAAGTGAGGACAATGCACATCATTCCTTCTTGATGTTATGTAAATAATAAAACACGATGGGGTGTTGAAGTTAATTTTAACTTAAAATAATTACAGCTTATCAGGTTACCGAGAAACGCTTCATCCTGAAAACTTCCCTGATTTGGAAAACTAACAGGCTGTTACAAGCTTCTGACACTGGAGACTCCTTCTTTCATACAGAAAACATTTATCTTTGTTAAATAACATTCTGTAGATTTGTGTTCATTTCCATTGCTCAAAACATGCACGTGACATTCATTTTCGGTTCCTTTCTTAGTACAGCAAAATCTGTAATTTTTTTGTTGTTGTAATAATCGCACACACTACAGATGCAGTGCTTAGAGATTAGGTTGAAGAAAGCTGGAGGTTTGAGATTGACTGTGCTATAGTTTTGACTGCAGTCTCAGTAAAATAATGCCATACACTTTGCATGTATTTGGCTTGAGGGAGTAAAAGAGGAGAAGAGAAAAGAAAGCTTTGAATTATATGAAGTGTATCTACAGTTAGAAGTGTGTGTGTGTGTGTGTGTGTGTGTGTATGAGTGTGTGTGCACATGTTTGTGTGTTGAGGTGGAGAAAGTGGCACAATATCTGATTGTGTATATCTCTATTATTTAATAACTGCATTAGACCTTCTCTAGACTGGACTGTATTTTCTTCTGCCTGTACTTCTATTGTCCACATCTGTGTGTCTCTGTACTCATTCTTTCTCTCTATTTTCTCTATATATTCACCGTTATGATAAACATATCTGCTCAGTGGAGACTCAAGCAACCCAACCTCACCCCTCAAGTCCCCGCAACCCTCTATTTCTGACCCCAAACACCATTTGACCCTTGCTGAGTGTGAGGCTCTTGAGCTGAGGCTGGCTGAGAAAGCAAGGGATGAGAAGGAGTATGAGGAAGAGGAAGAGCAGGAAGAGAAAGAAAGACAGCCTGACCTAAAGAAGGATGACATGATGGCCCGACGGACTGGAGTGTTTCAGAAAGCAAGTGGAAACGTGTATAATCGGTTCCTCCCACTGCCTAGCTCTAAGAAGGAAACATGTCCAGCTGATTCGGTTCCAAAAGAGAGCAAGAGTGTATCCGGAGAGCCAGTCTTTGATAGAAACATAAAAACAAAGCGATTCAAAGTGGGACAAAGGTGGGCTTGCATGGTGTGGGGCATGTGTCATGGTAAATTGTCTAACCTTAGGTTAAAAAATTGCTACAGGTTAAAAGACAAATGTTGCTAATACTTGAAGGTTGTACTAATATTCGCTAAGATGTATTTGTGTTTAAGATTAAGCACTCTTTTAACAGAGTTGAACAGGTAAAACCTGAGCCAATGGTACCATCTGCCACTCGAAAGGAGCCAGAAGTTCTTGGTTCAACTTCGACCCATGCTGAGGTTCATTGTGACAGTTATCCTGATAATGATGATGAGTATAATGATGGAAGTTCCCTCCCTAACCTGGAGAAAGATGACATGCTTGCAAGGAGGACAGGATCATACCAAAAACCGAGTGGGAATCAGTTTAATGCCTTTCTGCCTAAACCTGGAGGTGTCAAAGGCAAAAATAAGTCTGTGAGTGGGCAATACCAGTCAAACCTCAAAACCAGCGGACAAGAAAGGAAAGATACTCAGGAGAGGTTAGGCACTTAAAGGAGAGGAGTGTGCATGAATGTGCTTTTCGTAGAAGTCCTGTGGCCTTAATTTAAATGTAAAAGTACTTTTGAAATGTATAAACTGAGATTAAGATTGTGGTTGAGTGTGATTGCCTAGACTGTAATATCACAGCAAAATAGATGAACATCTCATTGGTTGTGATTTTGTTTGAGTAACTTGGGATGAATTTGCTCGTACCATGGATTTCTTAAGCCCTCTTCACAAGGACTCTAACTATATTTCCCTGTGTTTGGTTTATGTGGTAGACATTGTGGATTTAGTTCTGATTTTCATGACCCTTGCTTGTGGTTGCATGTTTTACTGGGCACTCTATTGGTGTGACTTGTTTTGTGACTCGTGTATGTAGCACTCCTGAGTACTAGTTTTTATTCCAACCTTTGGGTTGGTTAGGTATTTTTGCCTTGCACTTGTTTCTAGTCAAACATAGGGCATTTTCCACTGCACATTAAAAATCAGAAATTGACCAAACAGGAACGAGTAGAGACAACTGGAACTTGACAGGAATGTAACTCAGCTTCTACCATCTGTCCCCAACCTGTGGACTGTAAATTTAAAAGGTCGTACCACCAGATACCAATGTGTTCGTGTGGTGGAGCCACTGCAGAGGTGCTTGGGCTTCTAGCCAATCTATTAGTCTGCAACACGAAGGGGAGGGTGAAATCAGGTAAGTGAAGTTAGTGACCCATAAACAATGGTCTGTTGTCACTGAACTGGATCTAGTGCTTCCTTTTTATTGAGATCAGTCAGCAGGCTGGCAAGAACCTAAAGGTTAGGAACAAACCTTCAACATAATCCAGCTAGCCCCAGGAACTGTCTCACCTTTTTGGCCTTAAACCATAAGCAGGCCTCAAGTACTGCCTTTATCTACTCCTAGGTGACCAGCCATGGGGTTATAATGAAAAGCGTTTCGGAACTAACATGTGCATCACAGTGTCTTGAGTGTCTTGACTGACTCTGTGTAGTTTATTTCATGTCTTGCAAGGACAGACTTGATCTCTAACAAGAATAAATATCCAGAGATGGCAGTGAGAAATATAGCGAATATAGCGAGGAATAAGCTCAGTGGCAAATTGCATTCAGCCTTCACAAGTTCAACTCTTTGTGAAGGTGGAGCTAAAAGTAGGGGTGGCAACTGACAACATACATACAAGTTTGGATGAATGAAAAGTCATAAAATAAACCATCAGCTAAGTATGTATCTGTGTGTCACATGTTACAGATTACATGTAGTAAAAACAAACACTATCTTTTGCAAGGCAAAAATGGTTCAGTTAAACAGAAATTTCAAAGACTCTCCTGAGACATTGTTGTTCCTCCGGATGTTAAAAATGCACAGACTGGAAATTTGAAGGACTGTGGGCGTAGCTTTGTATGTGCTCATTTTCACCACAATTCTTGTGCCAAGTTTTTAAAAGACTATCTCAAGACATGTATTCTCCAGAGGAATGCTGGGTCTGGTTGATGATCTTTAAACCACCTCTCATATTAGCATCTTCTTTCCTGGGTATCGTACTGGTAGTTGGGACATCAGTGCATTTTGGACTGCTGGCTGTGGTGGCCTCTTCTTGCAGGGTGCCAACATGAAAAGAGAATGTTGACATGTCCCGTCCCTGAGTTTGTGACATGTGGTCCTCTTGCCATTTGTATGCCGTCAGTCAGAGTGTTGGGTTGGAGGCACTTGACCCACTACACACTGCTGGTTAGGAGTCTGATGATGAACTGCTCCAGCACCTTCTCTGGGTTCTCGTGGTCTGGCCATTCTGCAAGAGTCAAGGATACATGGTGAAGTACATGAACAGAGGAAGAGGACAAACGAGATCTAACACTTATAAGTATTTACAATTGGAAAACGAGAATACAGACACTGAGTTTGTTACAGGTGAAGGTAAAAGTCTGGCCCCCCTCCTCAAGTGTCACCAAGAAGAATTGCCTAGGGTGACCTGAGTGTAGGCCAACCCACTCAAACACAGCCCTCCT
Source organism: Pangasianodon gigas (assembly GCA_022758105.1). Classification (NCBI taxonomy): domain Eukaryota; kingdom Metazoa; phylum Chordata; class Actinopteri; order Siluriformes; family Pangasiidae; genus Pangasianodon; species Pangasianodon gigas. Next base: position 11,585,238 of record CM040481.1, read on the forward strand.
TACAGCTAGTTCTCAGGTGGCAGACTATGAAGAGAAACCTGAGCTAGCCCCATGCTGAGGCAGTGCTCTGGAATATGTCCAGGTATGCCTTGACTTCAACCGAGAGTGCCGTATTGGCCTGGGAGACAGTGCTCACAGGTGGAGTTGAGGGCTGTTCAAAATGACTTGACCAGCAGCTTATGAGTCCATAATTTTAGCAAATATATCCTGTTATTAGCTTTACAGGCTGAAGACTGTCGCTCCAGCAGCTCTACAAGGGACTGGAAGTCTTGGGCAAGAGGACTCTGCTTCATCTACATTTTGCATCATTATCTTAGCCAGTCCCATGTTTCGATACCCGTGTATCAGATTTTGCAACATGCTACTAGGCAAGCACAACAGGCCTGGGGGTAACAGGGTATAATCCAAGACAGAGGATGTTTATTGATGCTCAAAGCCATTGTAACAAAAACAAACATCCATGAATACCACTCCAGGATTTTAAACTGAGTCACATTTTCTAAAGATTTTGGCCATTCTGTTCCCAGGCTGCCCTCAAGGGTGCCGTCTGTGTATGTGGTGTTGCACATTGTCTGGTCAAGTACTGGTAACCAATGAGCAATGAACAGTGCATCTAGCCCCACCTCTTAAGTGCCATTTGTTTCTCTTGGTATAGTATCTATGGTTGGTCCCCACTCCACACTGCTGGTTAGAAATCTGATGATGAACTGCTCCAGTGCCTTCTCTGAGTTCTCGTGGTCTGGCCATTCTGCAGGAGTCAGGGATTCTCTGGGTGAAGTACATGAACAGAGGAAGAGCACAGACAAGATCTAACACTACTGTCTGGTGTAGTATTGGCAACCAGTGAGCAATGAACAGTGCATCTTGCCTCATCCCCAAGTGCCATTAGTTCCTGTTGGTACAAAAACAGTATAAATTGAGTATTTGGTACTGGACTACTGACCAGTGGGGAAAAAATGCCAGTTTTCTGGTGCAAACAGTTCTGGTAATATGTGCAGTGGAAAAGCCTTGGGCCCTTAGGTGCTTGGATTCTATTTTGCCTCACTTGTAAGTAATTTTGGATAATACATGTAATAAATGCTAGAATTTAATTCTAGGCTGCCCTAATCATGGATCAGGGTTTTATTAACGTCTTGGTAAAGTTTGCTTTCAAGGCACGGCAATGAAGTTTTTAAGTAAACTTGAGCATACATGTTCTGTTGTGACTAATGTTTTGTTGTGAGGTCTTTTTTTTTGCTTGTCCATATAACCTTCAGCATCCATGTTTGGTTTGAACATGAAATACAGAACAGAGTGCTGCTTCTTCAAAATGTTATTTCTCTTCCCATCTTTTGCTTCAGTAACCATGGCTACAATCTCATCCCCACCCCTAGATCTGTGACCCCGCCCCCAGCAGATGTTGATGACATGCCCAGAAAATGCCCTCAAATTCTGGATGGGCAGAAAGCAGACACTGTGGGCATGATGGGTGGGGAAAATGATGTTGTGGGCGGGGCCCAGGCACAAAGCCCTTTACCTTTACCTGTCCCTGATGCACGGTACACGTTTTGCCTGGATGATGATGTTTCCCCCCTGATGTGAGGAGCTCCTTAACCCTCTCAAACACACACACACACACACACACACACACAAACTACATATTTTCCTCCTTGTACTTACATACTTGGATTACAACAATCCAATAACAACTAGTTTTGTCACATTTAAATCCTGTAGAGTCTGAATAGAAGTCTGAGTCCAATACCATGAACTGTTTTTATTTGATGTTATCAAAAAGTAATACATAAATGTACTCAGTATATATAGCATGTTCTGGACAGTAAGACGACATTTTTCTTTCATGTGTAAAGACAAAGCAACATATGTGATATTTTGGATTTTTTTAATTAGCCAAATTGGAATATGCACACTTTTTAGTGTTTTTTGTGGTAGATTGCTCCAGGAGTTGTCTGGAAATATCTGGAAATGTATACTACCAATAGTTTGGTGCCAACAGAACACTGAAAACCCCATAGCTATGCTATCTGTAGTGATATTTAGTAGCATTAAAATAAATACTCTGGTCATAGTTGAAATATAGCTTCAAATTATTACGTCAAGTTAAAGTAGAAAAGTATAAACTCTTAAATTCACTTAGAATTTTAAGTATATTTGTTTTGTTTTGATTTTGTGATGCCATTTAACTGAATTAAAGTGTAATGTGTACAATTATAACATCGGTTAGTGCAGTACTTTGTGTTAAATGTCATTGTTACTACTGGTTTCAATAAATAAGAACAATTATTTTTAGACCTATAGTACAAAAATGATCGTATGAAAAGTACTTTGTAAATATTATATTACTTTTGGATAACTAATGAAATCAAAATAGTTATTTGTAGTAGAATCAGACTTCTGGACTCTATACTATGCTTCTTTTTTTTTCTAAACAAAAGCAGGTATGCATTTGCATGTTATGTGACATAATTCTCAAAGGATTACTGATCAGTCTTGTTTCAGTTTTGTTCCCGCTAATCATAAATCATGTGTGTTTGAATTGAAGTATGTGAGCTGCATTTCTGTATACATATTCTCTGCAGGAAACTGATTTCTGAATTATGTATGAAAATGCATTTGAGTAATTAAAAGTGATTCTGTGTTATGCGATGCTTGTGTACAGAGACACATTGCTCTATATTGTGTCTAAATCTCATAGAAATGGTCTAGAAAAGTTATACTTTTAACTTAATAAGTTATACATAGTTATACTATGAAATTATTACTATTGTTATTATTATTAGGGGTCCAAGCACTGCAAGTGCTGGAACCCTATTATTATTATTATTATTATTATTATTATTATTATTGCTTTTATCAAAAGCTCACAGTCTTCTTCCTTTAACTTTTAATGTTCTAGATTCAGTCACAAGGCTTCTAGTGTTTCTGATGAAACCGAGTAAGTGCCTGTTTTTTGTCATCCATTCTGCTGACCTTTCACTCTCTGTGACTTGCTGAAGAATTGCGATTTTTGCATGTAAATAACTTCCTACACTCATGCATCCAAAAAGAGATGTTCTGATCTAATCTTTCGTCTAGATAAGTGTACTGTGGTGGAACACTCACTAGCACATACACTAGGTTTTACACACTCTAGCATACACAGTAGTATAATGATGCTGAGAATGTATTTTAAAGGTTGTTGCCTAATTTGCTGACTTGGGACTTGTTTCATTATTTCATTTCCTTTCCTTTCTGCATCCTGCACTGGATTTTAACCTTTCAACCTCGGCTCAAGGTCTCGTTCTGCACACGGCCTTGGACTTGTGTGTATGCAGTTAACAGTTTTGTTCCGCTTTGTTTGTTGTTTACAGGAGCATCAGTTTGATTGACATGCGTGATGAAGAGGAGGATGTGGACTCGCTGTCACCACACAGCCAAACACGACACGAGAGGCTGCACAACCAGTACAACAAACTCAAAGAAGAGGAGGACCAGTGGCAGGATGTGAGTCACATCCAAATGAATGCTACATGTAACAGTATGAAGGAAAATAAAAACAGGATACAAACATATCTGTTCACACATGCAGCCCTGTAATGCCTCTGGAAAAACTCCATACAATGTCTCCTTGTTATATAAGTAAGGAGTAAACATGACGCAGACGTGCTGTTATAAGAAAATAATCAGTGGTGGGGTAATGTGATGCGTTCTGTCATGGTACCCAGAAACCACAAACCCCTCCATCCTGAAGACGTATCTGTGTGTGTGTGTGTGTGTACAGGACCTAGCTCGGTGGAAGAATCGAAGGCGCAGTGCCTCTCAGGACCTGATCAGGAAAGAGGAGGAGAGGAAGATGATGGAGAAACTGATGACGTCGGAGGGAAGTTCTCATCGCAGGAAGAGCATCAAAACTTACAAAGAGATTGTGGAAGAGAAGTAAGGGGTCATCACTATAATCCACTCTCTCTCTTTTTCTCTGTTTCTTTCTCTCTGTGTCTTTTTTCTCAACATGAAGTCTTACCCTCAATCTTTCATACTTAATTAAAAATATGCATAAAATAAGATTATTTGGGGCTGCAGCATTTCCCTGTAAATAACTATACATTATAATGTTTAACATTTATGCAACTTTATACAGACCTTTAACATGACCTTTTAGTTTATTAACAGATCATACCTAAGTATCTGGTAAATATTTGGGGGGGAGGGGTTAAACATTATTCTTACTGCAGTACTAAAAGTGGGTCTGCAGTGTGCTGTGAGTCCTGATTGACCTTCAAAAGCATGATATTGCAAGATATTTCATCATGTTTTCATGTCCTTGGATTCTCTTTCAATGTGCATTGTATATAAAGCATGAATATTAAATTTAAGTCTTATTATTTATTAAGTGTTATAATTATTTGTGCCCTTTTCTCTCTCTCTCTACACTTGCTCTAGGGAGCGTCGGGAGCAGGAGCTGCACGAGTTATACTGCCAAGCCTCGACTCCCGAAGAGAAAGCAGCCATATTACAGCGCTATGCCCTCCGCTTCACCATCAGTGATGCCATATTGGAGAAACTCCAGCTTCCAAAACTCCCTTCTGTTGCAAAACTCCAATCTGCATACACGCTGAATGAAGAAGCTGAAATTTCAGAGTCTCAGACATTCACTGAAATGGAAACAGATTCCAGCGACCAGTACCTTAAACAGATAACACACACTATAATGCACAGCCACCTCAACACTCCAGATTTATCACCTATCCAAGACTCTAGAACTCCAGAAGTCCCACTTCATTCAGAAATCCCCCTCTCACCAGCACGAGACTTGAAAACTCCAGAAGTCCAACTTTCTCCAGTCCGAGACTCAAAAACTCCAGGAGTCCAACTTTCTCCAGTCCGAGACTCAAACACTCCAGAAGTCCAACTTTCTCCAGTCCGAGACTCAAAAACTCCAGAAGTCCAACTTTCTCCAGTCCGAGACTCAAAAACTCCAGAAGTCCAACTTTCTCCAGTCCGAGACTCCAACACTCCGGACGTCCCCCTCTCACTTTATCTTGACTCCAAAACCTTAGAAGCCCCTCTTTCTCCCATCAAACCAACCAAAACCCCTGAAGTCCGTCTCTCGCCTGTTCGGATACCCCCTGCGCCATCCAGACCTGTGCCATTACTAACACCAAAACCATACAGCCAGCCCAAATTTAATCAACCTTCTTTTAAGCAAGTTAAGGTAAAAGATATTCTTTTTTTTCGTTACAAACAGTAGGGCTCAAAAGCACTAGGGGTGTGACGCAGTGCCACGATCCATATTTTTATCCATATTTTAGCCTGAAGTGGGCGTAGCTTAAACAGAACATTTTGTTGTTGCTGTTGTTTTTAAAATATGAACTCCTCCACAAAGCACTGGGAAAAGCTGAAAATGCCAGCATGGTCTGTGAATTCTGGCTCTGATAGTTCTTCAACCTTAGTTAATATTTTTGTTTGCATATGCCTGCAATAGATAGATAGAATTTATTCGGTTCTATTTCCCAGAATATAAACAAACTAGTAGCCTAATTTAAACCCTGACCAGGCAGGCACTAAGGATGTCATAAATACATGGCATATCACTGCACGTTCATGTTAATAATCTTGTCTTTCTTGGTTGTCTTTCTTGGTTGCATACCCGCAGAAAGTAAAAACTTGACTTTTTGACTCATGACTTTCTTTTTTTGGGATGCATGGGATCCCAGTCCTGATGCAAACCTATAAGGAACGCAGTAACTGAGGCAATAACTGGAGTTACTCATTATATCACGGCTGTTAAATACTCGATTCTGATTGATCAGAAGGTGTTGATTAATTTTCTATAACAGCAGCTCTGACAATTATATAAATGTGATTGTTCTAATATGTTAATACTTGAGAGCGGATGCTCCATGTTAACAGATTAAATAAATGTGTGTAATTGTTGATATGGGACAAATCAAGGGTTCTTTTTTTTTTTTTTTTTAGCTATATGAGATGTCTACATCTATCTAAGGACAAACTCTCCTGACCAAAAAAAGAAAAATCTCATTTGTCAAAATTGTGTTAAACAAACAGTTTTTGTTGGTAGGCTTTTGTACCTTACTGTATATTCATCTATAGGTTAGCCCTTCAGTTACTGTATTTTATGTTGGCTGTGTTTGTTTTGCTTCAGAATGATGGACTGGTGCGTGTGAATGGTGACTCCATTGTAGAGGACACAAGAGAAAGTCCAGTGAGACCTGTTTCCTTCACCCCGACACCACCAAAACCAGCAAGTCAGAGTCCTCAGCGAGTGTCAGCAATCTCAGCAGGAAGTGAAACCATGGCTCAGGAGTGCACTCAGACCTCATCCATTCAAAAAACTGAACATGTTAAAGAAGAGAGTGACAGTCACAGCAGTCCGGTTAAAAAGAGTACAGAGGACGAGATTTCCAAAACTCTCACAGATTCAGAACTAACAGGTTGGAGACTTTTCTGCTCTTTGGCTACGTTGGTGTGCTTGTTGAAAAAAAAAGCCTCAGTTTGTATTGTCTCATTTCATCTGTGTATGCACTAATCTTGCATACTAATGTTGGAAATTTGGCCTGTGTGTCACCTCATATTTATACCCCAGTGAAACAGGAAGTCATGATTTACTGCTTAAGAGTTTGTAAAGTGAACGTAAGGTAAAATATAAGTGGGAATGTGCTTCAGGTACATTTTGTTCATTAGAATTTCTAGATGTCAATAATTGTGACCCATGTGTTTTTTTTTTAATATATACATTTTGATAAAGGGTTTTCATTTTAGGTTAGATTTAGTAGAATATTAGATATTTTTTTCATTGTGAGATTAAGCTAATTAACCACAAAGTCATGTTTCCATTATCCATCTTAACCAGGGGTGCCAATAATTTTGGAGCTGACTGTTAAATACACACAGAGTGTAATGATTGTTAAAAACCGCTCTATGAAACAGTTATAAACTGACACAATACACAATATAAACTGACATGAATTGTCTCTAGACCTGCTGTATTGTCTCTGATGTATTAAGACAGTTTGATTTCTCAAGACCATGTTTATATAATTTAAGCCTGAGTAGTCAGTCAGAGATGTCTCAGCATGTCTTGAGACGTTGCCAGCGGCTCAGTGTGTTGTTTCTTGCTCGTCATAGGAAAGCAGACCATCCCTGATACAGCAGTGAAGCGCAACTGTGTGGTGAAGACGACCATCGTGACGGAGCTTAAAGAAACACACTCATTCCCCACAACAGATGCTTCTATTGCTGACCAGGTATAGCTAACACTTTTATTTGGACTGATGCAAAAAAATCCTTTGTAGCAGGGGGTGTGTCTAAGTGAGCTTCCTAATTTTGGTGGCACTCAATGAGCCATTAAACTGTAAGACTAATTCATGTCTTTAACGTATTATTAAAAGTGCATGTATTCTAAAGACACTACAATACACAGGCTCTTAAAGCAGTATGTAGGACATTTAGGCAGATGGATTATGAAATGAAGTCGTAAGAAAAGGTATGAAGCACTAACATCTGCCACAAACTAAACTTTTACCTTTGTAACATTTCATATGAATAGAGTTGTGCAAATTATGTATCTTTTTTAACATCACAACTAACCAATGAATAAATAAAACATTTAATTGCTGTGGTACAAGAGGAATAAAACACTTCAGGATGTGTGTTATAGGAAAATAGGAAGTGTTTAGGGGGGTGGGATTAATGGGTTGAGTCAAAACAGGAAGGACCAATCATAACCGGTAGGATTAGGGTCATATTTGGAGGATTTCCATCAATTTTGGTTTTATGGGTAAGACTAAAAATGATTATCAGATGTACTTGGTATTTTACAATACATTTTGCAATTGTATTGCTATAAAATAAATAAATATGTTACATAACATTAGGATTAATAAGCTGAGATTAGATGTTATCTTGAATGTGTATTCATGTAATTTCGGATGCTTTTGAATGGTGAAATGATGTAATGTTTCCCCAATGTTTAGATGAGCTGTTCAGATGGATTAGGCCAGAAATCTGATGAGATTTCCTTCACTGAGTCCAGAAAGGCTGACGTTACGTCCTACTCAGGTAACAAAACTACACTACCCACAGTTCCTTGCTTTGCCAATCTTTTAAACTCTCCCCTCATTAAACTTGCTTGTAAAATTTTAATTTACTTTGGATTTCCCTTCAAATTTTGAATTGGATTCCTCACTCTGTATTCTTTATCCCTGTTTCTGGCTTTCTCTCTGTTCATTGTACTGGCTCTGTATTTATTTTTAAAATCCACCTTTTCTCTCTCTGGCTGTTTTTTTTTATTTATTTTTTTTATTGTGTGTCCTTATATATGTATATACGTGTGTGCGTCAGAACCTACAAACACTTCCAGTAGCTCTAGGTTACGCTGGGAATTCTTCGCTCCTGCAGGTAAAACTGGCTCTAACGAGGGGTTTCCTACCCCAGTAGTGCTTATGGGTCAGAGTGGAGAAGGAAGGCGCATTCATCCACCGTTTCTGTCGCTTCTTGTCCTCTGTCAGGGTCTGATCCTTGTTGATCTGTCCATTCTGAAATGTTTTACACGTTTATACATTGCAACCTGCTGAGGGCATGATGAGATCTTTTACAATTGATATGCATTGGTATATATATATATATACAGTACTGTGCAAAAGGCACCCTATTTTTTTTTAGTACAAACTTTGTTATAGATTTTTATTTTATGACTTCTACATTATTGATTCAGTACAAAAACATTTTAGATTTCCAAACATTAGTTTTCCAGCAGAAAATTAAATGTTACAGAAAAATGTTTGTATGTCAGTAAAGAAAGCAGCAGATTACATAAGAGACACTTTTCAGACGAAAAAACGGAATGAAGGCTGCTGGGTTTTGCTGCAAAAATAAGAAGAGAGTGTGACAGTCAAAGTCTCCAGAAGAACTGTGGCTGCTTCTGCAAGATGCTCAGTAACACTTACAGCTCATTTCCTTATAAAACTGCACACACTGTACCTGAGACTACTATTTTTTTTTTAAAGGGAAGGATCGTCACACCAGATATTGACTTTGTTTCGTTTATTACTGTTTACTGCTCTTTATAGTATTTTTTTTAAATGTAGAAACATTTAGTTTCATTATTTTTGAAGGCATCTTTGCTCTACAGCATTTCTTTGCATGTGCCTAAGACTTTTGCACAGTACTGTATACATATATATATATATATATATATATATATATATATATATATATATATATATATATATATATAAACCTGCTCCATTATGTCCTCACTAGGCTTCCATAGTAAGAACCAGGAGGGAACCATTTTTAACACACCCTAGCAATCTTCTCACAGTCCACATGTTCATATGTGTAGCAGCTTATGTATACATATATATATATATATATGTGTGTGTGTGTATATGTATATGTGTATGTGTGTGTATAAATATATATATATATATATATATATATATATATACACACACACACACACACACACACACACACATACATACATACATACATACACATATATATAAATATATGATCCTATGTATAGAGCTCCTGAGGTGATATGGTTGGCCACAAATTCATATATTAAGGCCACAAAATACTTAACTCATCACTATTTTAAAATGAGTGACACAATTCATTTGAATTTGACCATTTTGGCCATAGGAACCTAAACATGAAGATGACTGACGATATTAAATTTTGCTTTAGCGTTGCAATAACACATAAAGTTGACAAGGGTGTGTTAAAAAATGATAGAAATACAGGGAACTACAGTAGTGGAACCTACACGATGAGTTCCTGATGATTGTGTTCCTTATAAACTGTCCTTTTTTGCAGCATCCTCCATGACGCTTTGTTTGGACAAGTTTTGAAGATGCTCGTTTCATGTTTTCATTACTGTCATGTTCTACACTGTTTTTATGTCTTCATTAGCTTGTCATAGAGCCACAAGCAGCCATGTGGTTGGAAAGAGAGTACTGTATATTTCAGCGTGTAAACCATCTCCTCTCTCTTTTCCTCTTTCATTTTCCACAGAGGGATTTGACTTCACCAGCGAATGTGTGAGTACCTCCAACACACTCTGTCACCGGCTTCCTTTCCTTTGCTGTCTGTTTTCGTTTCCTTTACACCAAGTAGAAGCTGTCCTGTCATTTCCCTTTTCCTCCTCTTTCCTTTCTTTTCGCTGTGTGTAATTGTGTGCGTCAGATCGAAACCCCAATCTTGAACCTTGCAAAGAGGGTCAATCACTGGACGTGGGACCCTAACGAAGAGCGTAAACGGCAGGAAAGGTGGCAGCAGGAGCAGGAGCGCCTGCTACAGGTACACTGAAAGGTCACAGGTCTGTCACATGACCTGTGACCTTCCACAGCTAAAAGATGGATGCTCAGCTCTAACTATACTGGACATCCATAAGATGTAAGAAGAGGCTTGTAATGATTGTGTAGATAGATTTCAGTAGAAATTTGGATTTCGGATTAAGTACTGAGTTAGTATTTGTATCTCGCGGTCCAGAGGCGCACTCACTGTCCTTGTGGCCTGTTCGTTTTTTTTCCACTTGGTCTGTACACTCATCAATAGTATAGCACCTGAGGGCTGGTGATCCTCCGTTCTCATCTCATCTCATTTCACCTTTTCTATTCTATCTCTCTTTTTTCTGTCTGGGCTTTTCAAGATAGCTCTTGGATACAATGGATCAATTTTTACAATTTTTTGTTTATTATACAACGTATAATTGCACTGCATACAGCTGAAGAAGTACACAATGACAAGATTCGAAACAAGATTACATCATTATTATTATTATTATGCAACACAAGATTGCGTAAGTCTCTGATGAAGGAAAGTCCAAGATTCATTTCCAGGCCTGTTTGTGTTTCTAAAACCTGGTAGAAGAGGTTTATATAATAGCGGAATAGCATATACTCCTAGACACAATGAACATGTACAAAAAAAAAAGAAGTACGAAAGAAGTACAGAATAAAAACACACCAGGGCATGCCATTATAGGAAAATAATCAACAACCGGGTAGTGTGAAGCGACCTGACACAAAGTAGATTATTATATTAGCAGCTATAACAGCACAGTGTGTTGTGTAATGCATTAGAACGAGTGCATTAATGTAAACCTGTGATTTGCCTTTCAGAACTACAGTTATAGAAATTTATACCAAAGCATGTTTGACTTCTTGAATCAGAAGGTGTGCGTTCGTTTTCGATTAAAAGCAGCTCTAAGTTTCTCTTTTTTTGGTCTCTCTGGAAGTTAAATAAGACAAAATATGCAACCTGTTTTGTTCAAACCAAAAACCCAAAAATCAAGAATTCACCAGCGTTATGATGTAAAATTTGTCAGTTTTAAACAGCAAATTAATGTAGGATTTACGTTTTGGCCTATATCCTTAGAATTCTGAGCGAAGTGAATAGTGTCTGGAGCTCTAGGTACTAAGTCTAAGATTATTTTAGGGTAAAATATCACTCTAGCAGAAATTGCAAGGGAAGTCAATGAGACCATTTAAAACATTACTGGAAAACAGATTGATTTTGATCTGTCTATCCCTGTAGGAGAAGTATCAGCGGGAACAGGAGAGACTGAAGCAGGAGTGGGAGAAAGCTCAGAAGGAGGTAGAAGAAGAGGAAAGGAAACACCATGAAGAGGTACATCTCTTCCTCCCTCCATTTCTCAGACATCCTGCTGCAACAATGTTACAACGGTGCGGACTTCTTCTGTGTTATCATACATAACTGATGAGTGATGGATTCTGAATAGGAGCAACGGATCTTGGAGGAAACGGTGACCCCGCTGACCCCGCACTCATCCTGTGGTGTGACGGAAACCCCGCCCACCTCCACAACCCCCCACGACACTATTGTGTTGTCATTGGCTGACTGGGAGAGGAAACAGGAAATGCTGGAGAAAGAGGCAAAGATGAACCAGAGAAATGGTTTAGAGCACAGGTGAGACAGTGAATATCGACAGCACAGTTATTTTAGAGCAGGAGTGTCAAACTCATTATACGTAGTCCAGTGTCAAGTGGGCTGGACCAAAAAAAAAACCATGTTTATTAGCCCAATAACATGGCAACATCCACACTTACATGGGTTTAATTATCTAGAATGCTATCTAAAAGGTACATTCTGAATGCCCAATGGATTGAACATATAAGATATACAAAACAGATGAACAGACTGCACTTCATTACCAAGAAAACTAATTTCCTGAATTATGGTTTTACCATACAGAGACATGCATAAGTATTTTACGTAAAATCATACGTCTTGAACTGTTCTACCCTGGAAATGAAATGGATTTAATTGGGATTATATGTCAACTTTTCAGCCTTCTAACGAAGAATTACACTTCATTAGCACATTTTGTCCAGAGAAGTGTTCATGGCCGTGAGTTGATTACTCTATTTTGCCCCCTAGTGGAATAACAGAGTCACTTTAAAAAAAAAAAAAAAAATCTTTCTATTCAATTACAGTCCACAAGATGGATTTAATTTAGACCATGGATTGTAAATTCATATTTTGGGCCGGATTAGAACCTTTATTGCTCTGGACCTTTCCAGCGGGTTGTATGATCGAAACCGCTGTTTCATAGTGTAGAAAAATATAAAGAAAATGATTACAGATCTCAAATATATAATTTGGTAACACTTTATTATAATGTTCTAGGGAACCTTTTACCACTCTGAAGTTGATTGTTTTCCAGTAACAGCATACCTTTCATCCATTTATTTATAAGTTACACTTAATTTTGTGGAATGTCCACAATAAACTGTTCCTGTTGTCACTTACATTCCTGTTATTCCTCCCCAGCCTTCTTTTACTCTTGTGAAATGCAGCTTGTCATGTTGCCAAGAAACCACAAAGCTCTCCTTCCTGAAGACTTACCCGTGTCCGAAAACGTTTAGCTTTACCTCTGATTGTGACAACGCACTGACACTGGAGACTCCTTCCAAGCATTCTCCTCACATACTGTATATAAATGTCTCCTCACAAAAAAACTTCACCATATTAATGATTACACGTTTTTTTTATCTGTTTGTGTGGAGTCTGCTGTGTAAATTACTATAGAGAAGAAAACATATTAAAATGAGCGCATTGATATAAACCTTGCAGCTGGAACTGCTGTCAGAGCTTCTGTTTTAGAAAATTAATCAAAACTTTCTGACCAATGAGAATCGAGCACTGTAGTATAAAATGTATTCGTAGGAGTCCATATGAAGTGACTTTGAAATTGTGTTAGGACTGGAAATGTTTTGATAGTCGATGAGCTACTACACATCATGAGCCATAAACTGGACCGTCTAAATGAAGTGAAAATAAAAAACAGTCGAGTTGATAGTCTACAGCATGTATAGAGTGTGTATATAGGGTATTGATTAAACATCAACCACAAAACTGTTTGCATTTTGCTCAGAATTAGTCGAGTGGCTGACAAGATGTTAGTCTATAGACGTCTATAGATAGTCTATAGATGTTTCCTTGACTGTTTGTAGAGTTTCTATGTTCTAGATAAAGTATTATCTATGTTTTTCACACACAGGTCTGATCAGACAGAAGCAGTGTCATCTCCACAACAGAACGACCAGGGAGCAGAACTTCAAGAGAGTCAGTCAGCTACACCACAGCTGCAGTTCACACAGGGTGAGCTGTAACTAACACCAAAAAAAAAAAAATCCACATTCGAATGTTTAAGATGTTCTGTGTTTACTTGCTTAAAAACTATTTTTCTTGACATAGAAACAGGCCTCTGAATATACCGTATGTCATTTATATATACGATATATTTTATTATATTAATTATGTGGACATTTTTTAATTAAATGTATAAATAAACTAAGAACGCATCCTAAAAGTGATATTACACGTAAGTAGTTAACACGTTCTAACACACAATAATTGGAGTCACACTGTCTGTGGATAAATTTCAAAAAGCCTTGTATAAGTTATAATATTAATATTTAATATTCTCTGTAGTGAGCATATTTAGTGAATAGGAAGTCGTATGAGATTCGGCCCAAAAGGTGGTTTTTTTTTAAATTATTTATTTATTTATTTATTTTATTTGTATTTATTAATGAAGATAAAAATGTAAAGGAAATATAGTTAAATAGCACTAACAAAAAATTACTCTATGTCCATAAATAAAAAAAAAAACATGGTATAATAATAATTTTAAATTTTAAATTAAGTAAAATTTTAAATTTAAATTTAAATCCAAGTGCTTGATTATTACTGTTGTACTGTTACATAAATTGTATCAATTGATTTTACTTTTACTCATTTATTTTACTTCTTTGGGCTTAAAAACACTTCATTAATTATTTATGTTTAAATTAATGTTTAATTGTTTAATTAAAAAAATCTATTTTTAAAAAATGCACATTATCATCAAGTCAGTTATTAACTGGATATTATTCCACAAAACCAATGAATAAAATAATATATTACATAAAATATAGAATTATTGTACGTGAGCTGAGTAGGAGAATGCCGTGCTTTAAGGTTATCTGTAAAACTTGTAATGAAAAAGTCAAGAGGTGAAATTTTACTATTTATTTTACTATTTTGGCCAAAAACATAAAGTGTCATTTGTGGATATTTTCAGAGGTCAGAATTTTGGTGCAGCCCTAAAAAAAAAAAAAAAAATTGTGATTAAATCATGATATTTCCTCCTAGAGAAGCAACAAAATGTTGACCTTCTTTAGTTTACACAATATAAACTATAAAAAATATATATTTTTTTACTTTTGCATATTAAAAGACACAGAAACAGAGACACACACACACAGAAATATACTCGGTTTACATGTGTGTCAATACAGATGGGTCTTGGAGCTGTAAATCAGAGAGCCGACAGGAGTGGAAAAAAACGGCCTCCCTGGACCGGAATGTGAGCCCTTCACAGAGTCAGCCTCCCAGGATGAGGAGGTGTGTGTACACGTGTGTGTGACGTGCATGTGGGCATGTGTAACGCATATGGATATGGATAAGCTTGTCTCTGATACACACAGCGTGCATTTGTGCTTGAACTTTATTTTGAAATGCATCCAAGGATTTTTAGTTGAAAGAAAAAATATTTGTTTAATGGCTTTTTTTTTTTTTCATTTCATAGTTTTTAAGACCTTCAGACTTATTGGTGATGCAGTTAAAACTTATCTGACGTGCTGAAAATGAAAGCAAGCCAGCAACAACAGCAACAACAACAAAAAAAATACTGCTTGCTTTCTCATGTGTGTGTATGTCTGTATGTCTGTATGTCTGTACGTTTGTGTATGTGTGTGTCTGCGTGCTGATGTGGTCAGGTCTGGGTCGTACGAAAACATTTTAGGGGTACACACATCTCCATCATCACAAGACACATCACCCTCATCTTCAGACAGGTAGGACATACACACACACACACACACACACACACACATACACACACACCACCATTGCTTGCACCACTGAGTAGAGTGCATGTGAGGCATTTCCCATCATGTCATTAGGCAGTGCTTGTTCTTGCATGCAGTTATGGATATGTATATGCACTTTTTTTGTCATGCTCTTATATTTGTGGTATGATTCATGACCTTCTGACTCCACCACCAAAACTGTTTTTAATTCATCACTTAACAGAAATTTCAAGTCACTCTCAAGACTTTAAATGCACAAGTTTGATAAACCTTGGAACCCTGAACCCTATAAGGAACTCTAATGAGTAACATGATAGGACTGGATTACGTTTTGTAATTATACAAACTAATCTTAACGTTGCAACTGAACTACTAGAGTGTGTGGATTTGTCGACAATTGTAGAATGTTAACCTTTGGGTATGGAGGACTAAAATTTTAAATAAACACAATAACACTGGGTTTGCGGTGTAGGGAATAAAAACACTAATAGGGGTGTGTAGTGTTACGGGAAAATAATCAACATCAGGGTGTTACTTTTACCATATACACATACAGAAGTCTTTTCTTCCTCATATACCATAGTAATATGCCAACTATTACAATTTTTATTTTATTAATGAACAACACATTGCAATTTTTATCCATTTAAAGTTACGTCGAATGTTGCGGAATCTCCATGAAACAGTTCACTTCAAACAGTCACTTACGTTATAACAGCTATAAACAGTCGTTCCCTCACCTGCCTCTCTTTTCTGTTTTATTCTCTTGAAGTGAATGAGACAGAACAACACAGCTTGTTTTGTTTCTGAGAAAGCGTAGAGTTCTCTGTCCTGAGGACTTTACTGTAGAGGAAAACCTACTGACGGTTTCAAAACGTTTACCCTGGAGAATCCTTGCATAAATCTTAAATAAATATCTGCTTAGAGAAAACTTTACCATATCAATGACTACATGTTATTCCTTGTTAAATTTTTCTTCGTAAGGTTTGTTATTAGCATTAGACCAGGTGGAGCGTCTGGCATACAAGCCTCTGTGTAGGTTGTTACTATAGAAACGATAACATATTAGAACATGGGCCTTAATACAAACATGTGATTTGAATTACAGCCAGAACTACTTTCAGATAATTACAGAAAATTAATCAAAAATTTCCGACCAATCAGAAACGAGATATCATTCATTAAGCGTAAGCAGACATATACGCAATCTGTTGTTTTATCCGCTGCTCAGTGGCTGTGATATAGATGAGATAATGCCTGCTGAAGTGTTTCAATATCTTCCCAATTTGTTGCACATTATAAACCTAATCTTTCCTACAAAATATCCCATAACAAATTCTTCCAATTTGTGTAAATTAGTCATATTGGCTCGCTAACTGTTGTGTAAGAGAACCCGAATACGTATAGCTGATTTCATTCAACACCAAAGTATTCGTTAATCTAGTTAGTTATCTCAAATGGTGCACTTTGCATACTTTTAGTGCTTGGGAAAATGTACTATTAATACTTGAATGATGAAAAAAAAATGAGAATGAGAATGAGTGCGTAGAATGTTGGCGACTTTGCACAAAACTTGAACTGTACCAGACTGCTGCTGAGGCACCAGATGGCGATGCAGTTTAAATTTCGCTGAGTTTAAACCATATGTTTTGTTTGTTTGTTCTTAAATTAGGAGTTGTTCCTGTGGAGGTTGCTTAGATGTGGTTCAGTGACGTGAGGTATCACGTGTAGTGATTAGTATCCAGTACAGTGTCGTATAAGACTCAGCTCCTGATATGTTGGATAGACGGGTGAATGACGTAAATTTTCACAGCTAAAATAAATAAATAAATAAATAAAACACATTAATCACGTATTATGATGAGAAGTCTAGACCAAATAAGCCTACATGATGCATCCAAATACAACACAATGTTTCACACTTCAAGACTCAAGACAACACACTATACAAAATTCAGTCATGATGAGTAATCCTACCAAGCGCCGTTCTTTAGTGTATTGTATTTAAGTTCTTTAAGGAATAAAACACTTGGATGTGTGCTGTTACAGGGAAATAATCAACGACTGGGTGTAGTGTAATAATCAACGAAGTAGGGTTACTGTTACCTTCCCAAAGTTGATTATTTTCCTCTAACAGCGCATCCTGAAGTGTTTTATTTCTCTTATACCACAGCAATTCAGCAACAATTACAATTTTTCATTTAGTAAAGAACAACATGGCATTTTTTTTCCATATATAGTTATGTGGTGGAGCATTTGCCACACAAGTGCATGTGTAAGTTGCGTTAGAAAGAGCACATTACTCTAAACCTTACCCTGGAACTACTATCAGAGCTGTTGTTAGAGAAAATTAATCAACACCTTCTGACCAAACAGATCAGAGAATTCTACAGCGCTGTGGTATAATTCTGTTTTAATGTACAGCGAAAGTCTGAGTCCATTGCCCAAAAAAATAATAATAATAATTTTAAGCCCTTAAACCCCCAGCCTATTATTCAGTTATAAATTAACACATATAATATAGTTACAAGAGAAAGGAATTTAAGTCTGGACCTATTGACTGACCTGGACGTTTAAGGGATTAAATTCATCATTCATTAAAAAACCAATATGTAATTTTACATTGTTATAAGCTACATCATTAAACTGTATAAAAATCCTTATATGAATTAAGTGTAATTCTTTAATGGAGGCACTGTTGGAAGATATATTAGAGAAAACATATGAAGTATTGCTATCAAAGTGAACAATTGCTATAAAAGCACAATACTTTAAATGAATGAAAAAAAAAAAAATTAAAAATCATTTTTCTTATTAGATAGATCTACAGTATAGTTAATATGAAGGTTTTCAAAACAGTCAGACAAACAGAGAGTTTCCCTGAAATTATTCTTTAAAATATCTGCCGATATTTATGTTGAAACTATGCCGAATTCTGCAGGTCAGTGAGCGCGAAGAAGCTGTGCTCCAGCTGTGCACAGCCGCTGGGGAAAGGAGCCGCTATGATCATCGACACTTTGGGCCTTTACTTCCACATCCAGTGTTTTAAGGTAAGATACACGTGTGGTGTGTGTGTATGTGTGTGTGGATGTGTTTGCACATGCAAGCTACTCTGAATTACCCATGTTTATTTTCGAATATTTACTCTGAGTCACCTGTGTGTCCCAGTGCGGTGTGTGTAAAGGGCTGCTTGGTGAAACGAGCACAGGAACCGATGTCCGGATCCGGAACGGTGTTCTCAACTGTCATTCATGCTACATGAAATCTCGTGGTGAGTAATTTAATAACGGCGTGTTCTATTGTGTTTTAAGCGTATTATGATTGACATATTTATTCGTTTCATATTTATTATTGTGCTTCATCGTGTAATGGGGACACGATACAGAGTTATTGGTTTTTTTTAAATATATAGATTAATAGATGCCTAAATGATGCCTAAATGGTAAAATTGAGTTTTACTCTCCGCCCAAATCTAATTTTTTGCAGCTATCAGATTATATTGTGCACAGAAATGTAGTCACTGTACAGTTTAACAGGGTCCAGTGCTCTTGGTGAACTTTCTACCCCTGAAATAGTTTATTCATAGCTGTAGTTGTTAATCCAATACTACAACTGAACATACACTTTAACAGTAATGATTATTTATTCTTTCCTGCAGTGAAATGTCTGAAGTTTTAGTGGCAGAGGTATTGAAACTGCGAGAAATTGCAGGTAGTGAGATGGAAAATATGAAAAGACCTGCCAGCCTTTACGCATTTTGCATAGGAGCGCCACATTTAACATTGAAATGCTCCAAAATACACCAAAAGAGCTGTTTTATTTTTCCATAATAAAGACAACAGATGACGTGTGCAGATGTTTTGAACTCTCTGATATTAACTGACACTCTGTGGAAGCTCCGCCCCCTTCCCCCAAGTTTTGGCCCATGCTCACTGTGCTTGAACGATGCACTAATGAGGCGCCTTCGCTTTCTGTCAAGATAAGTGGAGAATGTTTTGAGTTCAACTAAACTATTTGGTCGGAAATTCTGAAAAACTGCACTTTTTGAGCCAAGGACGAAAATGTTGACAGAAAAAAATGATTAGATAGGCTTACGATGAAGTATTAAATAATAACACTGTACAAATAATGTTCAAGCTGATCATAATTGGACAATGGGGGCACACGTTCTCCAAAATCTTCCTCATGGGGGGAAAGGTTTGAATATGTCTAATCAGTTTTATGTCCTAATTCAACACTGTCAACCCTGGGCACGTGATCAACTGCTGTGCATTGATCACGTGCATTTGGACGTGTTAGACATATTGGGCCATATTCAGATTTGAGTTACACGTGCGATGTGAGGAGTTATTACTGATATTCAGACGTAGCTACAGCTGCATGATTTGTGTGGATTGGGTGGAGTTTGGCAAAATTACCCATTATTCTGAATCCAGCGCCACCATCTGACAGTTTGATTTAACCACAATATGTCATGCTGAAATTTATTATTTGGATTGTAAATATGAAAAAAATTATGAATTTATGAATGAAAAAAAATTATGGAATGCCATTTGAAGCCATTATTAAATAAATAAAACTGACACTGTGGTACTGTTATCATACCATGTATTCTTTATATTATTATTAGTATTATTATTATTATTATTATTATTAATAAATGTCTGTATGACACTTTTATTCCCCACAGCTGCTGGTCAACCCACCACGTTATAAAGCCTTTTTGCACCCAAATTGAAGAGGAACTGGAACATTTGCCAAGCCCACAGAAACCTGGGCCATCTTCACAATGAACACTTAATTACACACAATTATATTTCATATCATCTCAAAAAAAAAAAAAAAAAAGCACAAATCGCCTTTTGACACAAACGGATTAAACTGGAACGTTGTGGGGTATTTGGATGATATTTCTGTGTAAAGCTTCATATTTCTGTGGAAAAAAAAAAGTCTTCTAATGGCAATAACTCTAATCACCACATGCATGAGCATGCACTGCAGTTAACAAATATTAAAAAGTCGCTAGCTTAATGTACAAAGTGGAGCGTTCCACTTGCAGAACATGGGTAGATAAATTAGTGATAAAAACACTGACCTGTTTTTGTTTTTTTTTTCAACTAAATCCCATTATCTAACCGTGTGATTGAGACGTTAGCTGAGGGACGTGGCTGTTGCGTATTTACATCAGCGGTTTTGCACTTTAGACTTTTTATCTACAAACCTTCAGCCACTGACGACAAACATTTGAGAAGAAACACAAAGATAAGCGTAATAAGCAATGATTATTTAAACCTTTATCAGTTTTGCTTGGAAATGTAGAAAGTTTGAGAATCTGTCAGTTCTACTTGGCTTCCTATCAGACCTCAAGTGCACTATCTAGACCCTTTTTTATGACCTATGTAGTGCACTTATTGGAAGTAGGCAGTCATTTAGGATGCACCTGGAAATTTTACAGCCGAGTCCCAAATGGCTCATCAGTGGATATTGCACATATGGTATAGTGCACTATCAAGCATGTAGAAGATATTAACTTATACATTACACTTATAAAGTATACTTATAATTCAAATAGTGAGTTATTTGGGGTTAATTTCAGCATTTTTTTTGTGCGTGTGCAAAAATGTGTGAGTTTATTTTGCTCTATATGGCCATAACTGAAGGCACCATATGCTGCATACTTTATTCTGTGAATGAATAAAAAGAAAAATCCCAAATATCTCCTTAAAGCACTACAGAAGGTGTAGAAGCCAGTATATCATACCCTATACCCTCTGTAGTGCACTTATTTAGGTATTGGAAAGCCTTTTGGGATTCAGCCAGAGATTGAATGGTTTAAAAAAAAAAAATGTCTTGGTTTGTTAACTCGAGGTTTTAAGTTAATTGTAGTGTTGAACTGTTTTTGAGTATTTCCTCTTCATTTTTCTATTTATGTTCTCTTTTATCATCTCATTTTGATCAAATGTTAGTTTGCTGTTGTTTAAAAAAAAATGCATGATGTTTGAAGTCTCATAAATACTGGATGAATATCGATTATTTCCATGGGGTTGTTTTGGTCGCTCAAGTTCGTTTCATTTTCACCGTCAATTGCTGGAGAAAGAACAAGATTGTCGGTTTAGTTTCGGAGAATTCTTTCTATTTTTCCAGACATGTGTCGGTCATATCTATTTCCATGCCGTGCCTTAAATATGACCGCACCCTTGATGGGAGGTTGTGCGGTCGTGTATGTGTATGCAACATCCAAAGCTTTGTAGAGCTACTTCATTTTATTTTGCAGCGCACAGTTATAGAATGCGCTATATACTGAGCAAAATTCTCTCTTAATCCTGTTGTGTTTTGTTCGTAAACCTTGTACATGGCAAAAATCATAGTGTTGAATTAACTCTTAAGGTATTGGCGTCCAACTGGACTTTACACGTTAAAGATTCACATGTTGATATACATGGTAGTTTACACAGCAAGGTTTAATTCATCATTTCATGTTAATTCAACAAATAATTTAAAACAGTCTTGGAGTTCGGAAGCTTACGTTTTTACATTATTTATCAGACCAAGTTATCATTGTTTACATAGTTGGACAAATCATAAATCTATTAGCTAGCCCACTGGGCAAGTAAAACCTCCATGTTTTTGTTGCCCAGAAGCTGACTATACTAAAAAAACAAGCTAGCATAATGTAATAATGTATATCAAGCTAGTTAGCTAGTCAAGTGACTTAATACAGACGAAAGAAAACTTTATCCTCATCTAACAAAATTTGTAATGTAGCATATCATGTTTGCGCCCTCGACAAAAAGTCAAAGTTATCCAACGTTTTTGTCTGTGAGGTGTGGTGTTCCATCCTCGCATTTCACGTGAGACATTTCTCTCGATATGTTTAACCACGAGGTAAATGTGTGTAGTAAGCAGGAGAGTTATATCCCGACTTTTGCGCTACACTTTATTTTCCTTGATCTCGTCAGTGTTTTCGCATACACGTGTATTCCAGATTCCAAAAAGATCATCTGGTATCCATGCACACTTATTAACCCATGTAGTCGATGTGTGTAGTGCGGCAGGAGGTGGGATTTGGAACGAGTTGCACACACTATAGTTACAGCATCGAAGTAACGCACCACCATAAAACGTGTTGTGTTTAAGCATTTAAACATAGCTATGTACCGAAATCTTTTGTTTTGCTAACATCTCTGCTGGGCAACTACAAATAAAAAAATATATATATCTGCTTGTCCCAGGCACCAGGGCTCTTGATTTGTCCACCCATGGTTAACATTTATAAAAATTTATAAAAATTGGAACACATGTTCTGCAAATACAAGCCCAAGTCTGTTTAAATAACCTTCATAGCCTTCCTTACTTCACATTCTGTTACACTTTGAGTCTGAAAACAAGTATAAAATCAGGATATGTCCCAAACACTAGGAATTGATAGTAGAGTACTGATTAGAATCCATCATGCATATTAAAATGTCATTTGGGACGGTGTAGAGAAACACAACGACGAGTCACTTTTCGTTATCGTGATCGGCTAATTAGCGGTGAGCGAGATATCACTCTACATAAATCATGAAACACACTTAGCTAATCCTTACTGAGGGAAGCTAGCAAAGGTAAACAAATGTGACCTCGACCTCTATGTTTGTTTTTATAACATAGCTAATTTGAAATTATTTGAATAGTCGTAAGCAAACTTGCAGCTCACTAAGTATGAGCACTGTATGAGTGCCGAAAAGCGGGATTTTTTGAGACGTTTCTAGTAAGAATGCTGAGTAGACATAAATTCTAGTGTTTGGGACATGGAGCGTTTCCACATCTATCATGTCTGCCTTTTATTTGCTTTGCTAATCTCTAATTACGATATAATGAGTAGGTTATTAGCAGGATTATGTAGCTGATATGGTTTTGTTACTCAGAGAGGAATTGAGTTGTTGATGAAAGTGACCTGTGCTGAAGCTCTATATTTATTTGATCATCTTAGGACGACCTAACGAACCCGACAAACCCTCCATAAGCAGTGGGTTTTATAGCAAGTGTATGTTTATATAAATAAACTATTTTAAATGTACTTCTGTGTGTGTGTGTGTGTGTGTGTGGTGTTGGAGACTGGTACATGGTTTTGTTGTTTTATATTTTTGCCATTTCTTGAAAATGAAAATGGGAAAAAGTGCTGATTAGTATTTTTTATTCTTTATTATCCATATGTTAGGCATGATACATGATTTCTAGATTCTAGCTATTCAGAAGGTTTTAATGCATTTAATGCATAAAACATTCATAATTAATTAAAAACCTCACAATTACTACATAATTACAAAATATTAAATAGGATTTTTTTTTTAAAAAGGCATATAAATACATATGAAGTCCTGTATATAGATTTTCAATGAATTGAAAGTAGCAGACTTAAATGAAGTGCTAAAATTAATAATAAAAATTAAACATGAATAATTAATTTAAAAAATAAAAATGACATATATAAAAAAATTACAGTTGCTAAAAACAAATATTAAACATCATTTCAGTGTCACTGTATGAATTTGTTCTCAGTAGATTAAAAAATACTATGAAAAAAGATTTACATTTACTAAAATTAAATAGAAAAATAAAAAAAATTCCAAAGAAAAGGTTCATAATTACTTGTTTGAAATGTCATTAATAATAAAAGCTGGAATTTCTAAACAAAAAAAAAATTAATTGATTTAAATTACATTTCTCTGAGAAATAAAAAATACACTTATGTACATGTATATGTATATACACTTATGAATGGTGGTTTCATTCAGGACCTGTCAAAAAAACTTTTTAGAGTGAAAAAATCAAGTACAGTACAAATACTTGTATACTGTATAATGTACATAAATATGTATAAGCCTAGTCCAAAACTTTTTTTGGATTTTGTTACAGTGGTGGAAATCACAACCCATATTATCAGAGTTATTATATTTAGGGGTCCAAGCACCAAAGTCAACTCAGACCTGATGTGTTCTACTGGTAATAGAAAGTAACAGAAATAGTAATAGAAAGCACTATGGCTCCAAAAAATATTATTTTTGAACATTTTAAATAATATTCATGAAACAAATCCATACTGAGGGGGTCAAAAAGGGGTCCTTGGCTCCAAAAAGTTTGCGAACCACTGCTTTAGAATCCAGTAATAGCACACCCTTAAGTGTTAACATCCTAATGTAATGAATATAAATATGGTATGAACAATTGTTTAGGGTGTTTACAGGAAGCAGTCAAAATTGTTTACGAATTCAAACCGAGATGACAGTATTAACATTAGCTGCAGGTTTTTATTACACAAATGTACAATTTTACCTTGACTGTATCATGGTTGGGCGTTAGGACGAAAACTTTTCCATACGCCATCCATTGCTTTTTGGTAGAGGACTGCATGTGGCGTCACTGGATGAACAGAGCTCACCAAACTTCACCGATGATGAAGCGTGTGAATTGGACCCTTCCAGATTTTTCTCTTCTTTAGTTGGGGCTCGAGTCACACTGGCTGCACGATCTTGCCTGCGCACTTTGGCACGCCTGTTCTGAAACCAAACCTGTAAGAAAACCCATGCGGCGACTGAGAATCAGTGCGACAGCATACAATACTGGCCATGCATTATGCTTTAACCCTCTACTGCACACATTCATCTTCAATAAGCGCTTTATTCTGGTGAGGGTCGCGGTGGATCTGAAATCAAACCCGGTAACACTGGGCACAAAGTGGGTGAACTCACCCCAGATAAAACACCAGTCCATCACAGGGCACCACACACACACACACACACACTCATTCACACACTCTTTAACAATGTAGTGTAACCAATCTTTAAATTTAAATTTCTTTAAAGTTTTCTTTAAAAGCTCAAAAAAAAAAAAAATCCAGATAAATGGCATGTTGCCAATTGGCAACAGTGTGCAGTAGAGGGTTAAAGAAGCACTTTGTCATTTTAGAGCCCTCTGCTGCCTTGGAGGTGAATTACAATTTCAATAAAACATTAACATCTTCTTTCTCCATACCAGCTCAAGGCTTCTAGTGCAATTAAATATGGCTTGTGAGTTAAATTTTAGATAAAACTGTGCATTTTTTTATTAGGGATTAATTTCATAATGCAATGTACAGTGGTATCAGTAGCTAGTTCAAAATTTCAATATCGTAACAAGTGATATATTGCCCAACCTGATTACAGAATCACATCTCAGCCACAAGAGGGCAACAGCGATTAGAATAAAATAAAATAAAATGTTACCTGGATGCGAGCCTCGGTCAGATCGATCCTGTGGGCGAGCTCCTCGCGCATGCAGATGTCAGGGTACTGAGTCTCAGCAAACACACGCTCCAGTTCCAGAAGCTGCGTGTGTGTGAAGGTGGTGCGCACTCGCCTGCACTTCGGCCTCCTGCCAACACCTGCAGCATCAAGGAGGTTAGGAATAAGGGGTAACATTACACTAGAGACATGGAGTGTTCTCAAATTTAACATTATCTTTTTTATTAATTATTTGAAACAAGGATTAAAACCCACAATCCTGAGATCAAGAGTCCCATGCCCTACCAACTGTACCAGGAAAATGCAGAGTAGAGGTTTGCCAAGACTATGGGAGGCTGTTTAGGTCAAAAGTACAGTGAAACAATTGCACATACACACACACACACAAAATACACATAATATACATAATATATATAATAGAATATAGGCTTTATGAAACTCTTGCACGCCACGGACTACATGGGAAGCCCAGGCCTCCCCTAAAATGCCCTTAAAATGTACCAATGAAATGTTTACCAATGCATTCATCAATCTTGGTGAAAATCAATATTTTAGCAAATCTCAATTTCAAATATCTCATTGCAGTATCGTAGACGCCTATCTATAATAGTTTTAAACAACTAGAACAGCTTGTTATTTTAGATTTGTAATTTGTAAATGAATTTTAAGTATGAAGTTATGTTTGATTATTTGTATTCATTTTAGAAATTTGTTTTTTGTTTATTTTAGCTAGCTCTAGCTAGCTAGATGTCACTACCTTCTTCAGTGAAATTTAGCTAACTAATTCGCAAATTATCTGCGTTTTGGTGTGACATAGCAGACAGTGCTAATGTCGTCGACCGGATTAAAAGTGCTCTTAGTTATGAGGCCAGACCAACCGGTTTAGATAAAACAGATAAAAGAGAACTCACATATATATATATATAGATATACTGTATACTTCAGCTTTCTTAGCCGCCACTGATTTCCTCCTATGGCTTCTTCCAGACATTAAAAAAATAGGAACAAACAGTTGTTCCTATTAATTTTTTTCATTTGATCAGTCATTATATACTTGTATATAATGTATGTATGTACATTATGTACACCACTTTAATAGGAACACCTGTATATCTGCTCATTCATGTGGTTATCCAATCAGCCAATGTAGCAGGAGTGCAATGCTTAAAATCATACAGATACAGGTCAAGAGCTTCAGTTAATGTTCACATCAGACATCAGAATGGGGAAAAAGTGTGATCTCTGTGACTTTAACCATGGCATGTTTGTTAGTGCCAAGTGGGCTAGTTTGAGTATTTCAGAAACTGCTGCTCTCCTGAGATTTTTACACAAAACAGTCTCTAGAGTTTACACAGAGGACAGAGGAGAATGGCCAGATTGGTTCAAACTGACAGGAAGGCTAAAGTAACTCTAGTAACCACTCTTTACAACTGCAGTGGACAGAAAAGCATCTCAGAATTGCACAACATGTCAAACCTTGGCTTGAACTTAGCACTTGAGTTGAATGAATAAACAAAATACAAAAAAAATCTAATTTCCAATGCTGAATGAATACGTACAGTGTTGAATTAACTCTTACAGTGATCATTTTTGTCATAGATATTACCATTACAGATGTTCATTCAACACTGTAAGTGTTTATTAACTTTGTGGATATTTCTCACCAGTTGTCTTAGGTTATTTTACCTATTACGCAGAGGGAATTTGGTTGATCTCTCAGATTGTCCAGGATGCAAGGTCGTGGAAGAACAGGAAAAGCTCTGCTCTGGATAAAATTGACCTGAACTCCAAAGGGATGACTGGAAGAACCGAAGTCCGAAGCGAGGCTGGCCATTCCCATCAGGTACTGCGGCTCGCAGGCTGCAGAGTCCAAGCGAGAGAAATCCATCGTAGAGGGAAAGTCACACATTTCTGCTCCTTTGGTTCAGAGTGGCGCTTTTAAGTGTCACCTGCTTCGTGACCCCCCTTTTCAGCAGTGTTTGCATGACAAAAAGCTCACAGCAGCAACCAGCCTTCTCCATCACCAGCCTGCACAGAGGGAACCCAGTCAAAAATGCCTTCTTACTTATTAGTAGGACCCTTTTCATTACATCATGCTATACTTTTCCCACTTCTGCCTTAAGACTCATAGCACTGTCCATCTCTACCTTTACTATAATGTCATATTTAATATTTATAGTATTGTGATGCCTTGAAAAGTTGATCAGATCGGCAGCTATGGAGACTGAAATGTTTATGAGCAGCCTGTAAAATAATCTTAGCATTTAGAGCAAAGAAATGCTATAAAGCAATGATGTCTTCAAAAATAATAAAAAATAAATGTTTCTATAAAGAAAAAATACTATAAAAAGCATTAAACTGTAATAATTTCTACCTCCACTTTAATGTAAATTACAACTGAGCCTACCATTTCTGCTTAAGGTGCAATATTTGTATATTAAGATGGTAATTGTGTTGTGTTGTCTGAGATGTGTGTGTGTTGAATGTATCGTGTTGTGACCAAACACCAAGAAAAATTCTTAATACATGTAAATGTAGACGTATATATGTATATGTGTATATGTGTGTGCGTGTGTGTGTGTGCGTGTGTGTGTATACATATATATATATATATGTACATATATATATATATATATATATATATATATATATATATATATATATATATATATATATATGGACAATTTCTTTATTAGTGTTGCACATGCACACATTATATTTCAGGACTACTACTCTGTTATACTGTTGTATTATTGGCTATCATTCTTTTTTCTATTCATATTTTTATTTCAGCTGTTTGCTATGTGAATTAAGATGATTGATGATCGACCACGTGCGCTATAGTGCAAAGAGGGCGGGGTCACGTGACACCGTTCAAGGCGCCTGCATCCGGCCATGTCATCCATCATAACGCACATATGAGAGGCTCGAGCTGTGCATTATAAAGCTCACAATAACTACCAGTGTGAGGTGTAAAACCGGCGGCTGGTGTCTGGTTTAAAAAAGGACATCTGCCTGAATGCAAATTCTGCCCACGGACAATCAGAGGTCATAAAACAACATGAATGGATAGAGAGATCATTTTGGGCCTTTCTATTCAGCTCATAAACTGAGGTTATGATTCATGAAAACAATCTGCAGGCTGGTGATTAATGATGTCTGTTGGTCTGATTATAAACAATGAATGATACATAAATCAGGTTTGTCTCATTTGTGCCTTTGCAAAAAGTCCTACATTGACTATAAGTACCTTTAGAAGCATTATATACTGTAAGTAGCTATGATATCTATAATTGACAATAATTATTTATTCATCTATATTTTTTGATTGTATATAAACTCAGAAAAGCTCAATGAATTAAAATCATCCTTTGAGACTCCACGTTTATTCAGGGAACTAGTTCATATTTAATGCAACAAATGTGCATGTACAGCAAAATAAGTTAAATTATGGGACAATTTTATGGGTCATTTTAATGTTAGGCCTCCAACATTTTTTGTCATGGATCAAACCTTTATGGCTTTCTGAAATCCCCAGGATGGTATTTAATGGTATTTAATCATATTATATATACTAATATACTAATCATATATACTAACATTCTCACAGAACCATTCTTTGTGCCAAAGCAACCTTTTTCGGATAGCAGGAGTGTGATTTAGGACACTCCCGTATTAGGTTTAGGGAATCATACTATATATCAGAGGTAGAGATGAAATGAAATACTTATATTTTTTCTGCTGGTCAAAATACATACATATAATATATCTGAAATATTCAGCAGAGCTCAAGAAAATATATTTTTCAAAGTAAAATATACTGTGGATACACTATCAACTTTAAAAATGTATATTTTATAACTATATACACTATATGGCCAAATGTTTGTGGACACCTTATCATCACACTCATATGACCATCTTTTTGAACATCTCATTTCAGATTTATTCCCCCTCTGCTGTTATAATAAGCTCCACTCTTCTGGGAAGGCTTTCCACTAGATTTTGGAGCGTGGCTGTGGGGATTTGTGTTCATTCATTGTGTTCCAGTTCATCCCAAAGGTGTTCAGTGGGGTTGAGGTCAGGACTCTGTGCAGAACACTCGAGTTCTTCCACTCCAACCTTCTTAAACCATGTCTTCATGGAGCTCGCTTTGTGCACAAGGGCATTGTTATGCTGGAACAGGTTTGGGCCTCTTAGTTCCAGTGAAGGGAAATTGTAATGCTAAATCATACAAAGACATTTCAGACAATTATGTGCTTCCAACTTTGTGGCAACAGTTTGGGGAAGAACCAGATATGGCTGTGATGGTCAGGTGTCTACATACTTTTGGCCACATAGTGTATCTATGTCTCCAAGGGGCAAGCAAATATATCTTCAATATCAAAACCACACTTTAGATGCAGTAAAAGACGTGGAATTTTGGATGTAAAATGTTTGGTGGCAGTTGAGTTAGTGTGAAAATCCTTGTTCTTAAATTTCCCCTTTTTCTGTTCTTTTTTTTATGTGAACTTGATAAAATGGCCAAATGAGTACAGGCACAAGTTACTGACTGTATATAACAGTCTTATATGTTGAAACTTTGGAATCCTGTACATCCAATTAATATTTGTTATGTGTATTTATAGCCTTGTTCCAGGAAATAAATGACATACTATTCTGAGTCCATTATTAAGTTCTTATTTATTTGAATCAGGTGTTTTTAGAGCAGAGACATCAAATGTGAAAGTCTCTGGATCATCAGGAGCAAGATTGGGATCCACTGCTCTGCTTATTTCCAATGAATTTTCACATTTAATGTTGTACGTCTACAAATTAGTACCTGCGTGTGCCCTTACCAACCATTACTCCAGGTAACAGAACAGAAAGCTTGAAAACTTCAGAAGCAATCAGTAGTTCATGTGATTGCGAGTATTTTTCTATTAATTTAGATACCATGCAGAAAAAAAAAAGCCAAAACAATATAATGATGATAATGTCTATTTATATTAAAATATTCTCTCCAACACTTTTCAGTAAAACTGAAGAAAATATTCCCTCAAATCTCAGAAAGAAGCTCTGGGAATATGGGGAAATTAAGAAAAGGCAATTATTTAAAAT
Source organism: Pangasianodon gigas (assembly GCA_022758105.1). Taxonomy (NCBI): domain Eukaryota; kingdom Metazoa; phylum Chordata; class Actinopteri; order Siluriformes; family Pangasiidae; genus Pangasianodon; species Pangasianodon gigas. The sequence continues at coordinate 11,615,989 of CM040481.1, forward strand.
CTGATTTTGAGAAAGATAATACTACCTCCACTTTTTGTATCCTCACTCATCTGATACAATAAAATAAATACATAAAGTCATACACAAGAACAGCCCTAGGGTTAGGGTTCCTTTACTGTGATAATATAATGTTAATATAAAATAATAATATAAAATATTTTTTTCTTCTGTGTTTGTGTAGTTACTTCTCTCGAAAGCAATTTGTGACAAATATTTTTGGAAATATATTTTAAAATGTAAGTAAATTATATAGAGTAATGATATATTTATATAAAATATATGTTTAAAAATATTTTAATATATTTCTTTGGTATATTTTTGGCCTTTTTGTATATTAAAATTATTTTTCAAAATATATATTTTCAGTATGAGTGATCTTGGCCTGCATAAAGATTGTTAGACGTTATTTCTTAAACCTAATATTTTTTTAAATGAATATCTGGTTTAATAAGCTCTTGTATTATCATGTATGGAAGTACATAAAATCTTTAATATTCATGGACATAAACACAAGCTCAGCAGGTGCTAGGACACATGTGTAGATGATGCAATACTCATTTCCGCCACATGTTACTGGGGGCGCTGTTCAACGCAGTTCGCAGCTCAGCGTCTCTCAGTCAAATAAACCATCGTATTAAAATTAAACATCTCTGTTACTGCACCTATAAGTGCATAGTACGTTCATTATTACGTTTTAACAAATAGCAAACAGACTGTGGGCTCTTATAATATATAATAACCGATTCTTTAGCTACCAGAAAGCGTACGCTTGGACAGACGTCATTACTGCGCGTCATTGTTTTGCTACGCTGTCGTCATTAAATCGCGCAGGAGGCTGCTCATGCTTAGAAAAGGAACGTGAACGACTTATTTTATAAACTGTATATACATTTGCCACATTAGAGCGGCAAATATGAAGGAAACTCCTTTATCAAACTGCGAGAGAGTCTTTCTCCTTAAATCTATCGAGCAAAAAAAGGTAAATAAATAAAACTGCGTGGGCTTTCGCACAGTGACAGCAAGTTAACTGAATTTTCTCGCTAGGGTTAGGGTAAGCGGCTAAGCTCTGAATATAAACATAGTTCCAAATGGCCTCGTGCTCCCTATATAAGCGCACTGCATAGGGCATGAAATAATAGCTTTCACGCTCTGTTTTAGTGCACTACGTGTTCAGGGGGGAGTCAATTGAGATTCTGTCTAGAATAGACCAGTGGTTCTGAAAGTTGTTTTCGTGATTTTCTAATTTTGTTACAGTATTTTATAATTTTTTTTTAGTTAAAGTTAATATGCTTATGAACAATGTCAACTGAAATCTAATGACTATTTTAATTTATTGAATTTTATTTGAAAGTTGAGAAAATTAAAAAAAAAAAAAATATTATTGTACATATTTCAGTAATGTACCTAATTTTTTTAATAGTTTGTAAAATAAATTTTTACAGAGGGGATCTGTACATTTTTTATTTGTTTGTTTGTTTGTTTATTTATATTAGAGTGAAAGGGGTCCCTGACTGTAAACATTTAAACAAATATTATTGACTTACTTTGGAAAAAAAATTAACTTTACAAAAAAAAAAAAATCACAAAAAAAAGTGAATGAATGAACAAGTCAGTAAAAAAAATAAATAATTTTTTTTGTTTGGTTTTAGCGCTTGGATGGAAGGCAGACCTACGACTACCGCGATATAAAAATCACATTTGGAACAGACTACGGCTGCTGTACAGTCAGTCTGGGGAAAACGAGGTAATGTACTGTAACATCTATACACAACAACCAGATATCTACAGAATAGCTATACTCAGATCATCTCTAGGTATATGGTACAGTATGTACAAAGAGTACACTTTGATGCATGTATCTTTGTGTGTGTGTGTGTGTGTCCTCAGGGTGTTGGCTCAGGTGTCGTGTGAGTTGGTCCCGCCAAAAGATTCGCGTCCCACCGAGGGCCTCATGTTTTTTAACTTGGAGCTTTCTCCGATGGCATCGCCCAGTTTTCAGTCCAACAGGTACGTCACGTCTGCATGATATATTGTATATTGTGTTCTTGTTGTAGTCGTGTCATGTGTCTACCTTCGCGCTTACCTTTGCGTCGTCTCTTGTAGGCAGTCAGAGTTGTTAGTGACACTGAACAGGCAGCTGGAGAGATGTCTGAGGAACTCCAGATGCATCGACACGGAGTCTCTGTGTGTCATCTCAGGAGAAAAGGTGACGCCTTTGGTGATATTTTGGTTATGGCTGTCTATATACATTTCACACTTACAGTATGTTCTGTATTGTATTTTCACTGACACACTCTTACACCTGATTAAGGTAGCGAAGGTATACAATGATAAAGAAACCTCATAGGCGCGGTACAAATATGCATAGTTAAATATAAGTATAATCCGTGTGCAGGATTTTATTTTAAAAACCAATCCATCATGTAGAGAATGGAGATGCATCAAGAATCGATTTATCGTTGGATCAAACATCACATTTAATTGTAGGGCGGCATAAAGATTGCCACTCCTACATCAGGTTTAAATCCTATTGAAAGTGTTGTCCTTATTAGTCGACATTATTTACCAGTGATGGTCATGTTCTTGATTTGATTGACAGGTGTGGCAGATTCGAGTGGACGTTCACGTTCTGAATCACGACGGGAATTTGATGGACGCAGCGAGCGTCGCAGCCATATCGGCCCTCTGTCACTTCAGAAGGCCAGAGGTCGCCATCCAGGGCCGAGACATCACTGTGGTGAGTGGGATCTTACTACAGTTCTATAATAAATTGTATAATTGATTGATTAGGTATTAATCCATCAGGACTGCAATATTTTATAACGCTTTATAATTATAGCTCGCTTCAGCAGTCATCTGGGAGTGATGTTCAGTATCTGCTGAACTTTCTCAGCTTTTAAACACTGTCTTATGCGTGCCTGTGATATCAGTGAGAAGTAGTGACATGTCTTCACGATTCTAACACAAGTCCAGATGCTACGTCTTACTGCTGTTACACCGGATGACCGAGATGTGTTTTTTTGTGTTTAGTTCAGCCCGGAAGAAAGGGATCCAGTTCCGCTGAGTGTTTACCACATGCCTATTTGTGTGAGCTTCGCCTTCTTCCAGCAGGGGTAAAAAAACAAACACACCATGTAACAGCTGCACTCGGGACATGCTCATAGTAAAGACTAGTTAAGGTGTAGCAGATATGATGATGATATTTGTATAGATTAGATTGGATTGGTGTGTAACTTTTCTGAACCACCAGCATTTTTGATTTCTGCATTTTTATCCATGAGTAATTGTAGCTTTTATTTTTCTATCTAGTGTTTTCATCACACTTACCAATGCTGATCAAAGTTCTTTTAGTTGAGCATCTCTGGTAACAGATGGTAGATATGCAGGTGGTTAAGCTTGTCCTCGTCCTCACTGTCTCCTGCAGCACATATTTGCTGGTGGATCCGTGTGAGAAAGAGGAGCTGGTCATGGACGGACTCCTGGTCATAGCCATGAACAAACACAGAGAGATCTGCTCCATTCAGTCCAGCGGAGGCATCATGCTACTCAAAGACCAGGTAGAGGAGTGTGTGTGTGTGTGTGTGTGTGTGTACGTGTACAAGAGAGAGAGAGAGACAGACAGACAGAGAGCACGGGACAGAGAGAGACAGGGAGGTACGGACAGACAGAGAGAGAGAGTGAAAGAGAGAGAGAAGTACAGACAGATGAACAGAGGGGGCTGATGGATGAACAGAGAAAGAGAGAGGGACGGATAGACAGATGGGCGTACAGACAGAGAGGGAGAGGGATGGTTGACCAGACAGACAGAGGGATAGATGGACAGAGAGAGAGAGATGGAGGTACAGACAGATGAACAGAGGGGGGATTGATGAACAGAGAGAGAGAGAGAGAGAGAGATGGAGGTACAGACAGATGAACAGAGGGGGGATGGATGAACAGAGAGAGAGAGATGGAGGTACAGACAGATGAACAGAGGGGGGATTGAATGAACAGAGAGAGAGACAGAGAGAGGGACAGATAGACAGAGAGAGGGATGAATCAACAGACAGACAGAGAGAAAGGGAGAGAGAGGAATGGATGGGCAGAGAGAGAAAGGTGTTTACTGAAAAAATTTTGAAAAGTTTAATGAGCGTGATGAAAATATTTGAGCCTGTTGTTTGTGTGTGTGTGTGTGTTTAGGTTCTGAGGTGCAGCAAAATAGCCAGTGTGAAAGTGTCAGAAATCACTGAGCTCATCACTAAAGCCTTGGAAAACGACAGACGAGTCAGGTAAAGTAAAGGCGTGTGTGTGTGTGTGTCTGTGTGTGTGTGTAAGTGTGAGATTCACAGGGTGTTAAAATCTGCTGTCTGAATATAGGAAACCACCACCTCCTATAATCGCTGTTTGAGAGAACTGGCAGAAATGTGTGTCATTTTCAGTTTGCATGTTGTTCCACACCGTTCTGTCACAAGCTGCAATTTTTATTATTAGCTTCAGGAGAGAGGAAGAAGGAGAGTCTGGCACGAGAACATGTGTTTATAGCTGTTAGTGATAGGAGGTGTCATTCTTTAATAAAAAATTAAAGAATTATTGGAAATTGCTGTGGTATAAGGGGAATAAAACACTTTGGGATGTGCTGTTGTAGGAAAATAATCAACTTCTGGGTCGTAACAGTAACAGAAAACACATCACACATCACATCACCCTTTGTTGATTAATTTCCAACAACATTATGCCACCAAAGTGTTTTATTTCTTATATTTTAATTAAAATAAAGAAACAATTATTAAGCCTACTGGGCTACATTACATTAACTTTTAATTTAGGAGGTTTTGTGCAGTACTGTCATTACAGTCATGGAAAAATAAATATTTGTAACTTTCGTAACTTCTATATTTAAAATAAGTTGATGTATAAATGGTGGAAGGACGTACTTCGGACGGTCACCTGCATGATTTTCCTTCCTTGTGTTGCTTGAAGGTTAAAGATTTGAAAATAATTTTCGTTGTCTTTTCAACCAATAGAAAAGAAGGCGGCAAGTTCGGCTTCGCAGAGTCCATAGCTAAGGAGCGAATCACAGTCCTGACAAGAGAGGAAGCTCCGCTGGAGGTGACAGACGTCCAGGCGACGGCTGATGAAATCATCAGCAAAGCGGACGCTCCTCCTAAAACGTATCTTTATCTGGAGATTGATTCAGAGAATATCTTTTTGTTTCATTTTTTTAATAATAGCAAAGACAGACGCAATTTAGTGTAGAATTTGACTGACAGACTAAAATGGGGCCTTGTTGATCTTTTTTTAACGCTCGTATCCTTGACCGTTTGATCAGCGTGCCCTCCCCTGTCATTGTAGCCAATGGAACTGGACAGGTGGGGGAGGGGCTACAGAACACTTGGGGTTTGGAAGAAGACGATGAGGAAGAGGAGATGTCTGACGTAACTGAGCGGGAGAAGAAGAAAGGTACTGTATCTGTTGGTCTGTCTGTACATCTGTTATAAACTAATCAAACTAGTGAAGTGACAGACGATCCATCTTAGTGATGTGTTGATACCAACACAGGTATAACAACTTTCTGATTTACTCGCATTCGTAAAAGCGTACTGATACCAACATTCGATACCATGTGATCCTATATGATTTAAGCCTAGTACACTTTGCCTCGCTCATGACCAGACGACGCGAAATGACAGCGAAGCAAAGCAGACTGCAAACTGTGCTCTGTGTAAATATCAAGAAGAGGAACTACAGCATCTTCCTACAATCCAGCTAACCTGATAAAACCTCTTATGACATTTAAACAGCATCTTTAATAGAGTGGATGAGGACGACCGACCTGAGAGTGTAAAGCAGTATCCGTGAGCGTGGTCGTTAAAAATGAGTGAAACAAACATATTCGCAAGAGTAGAGCAGGGAAGTTAGAGTGCAGAGAAACTGCCCTGTGTGAGAGCACTTCAATTCAGCGAGCACTGAGCACTTATACATGTGCAATTCCTTTCCTGCACACTCGTTTTACTCCTTTTGATATCGGTAGCATATTAATATTGACAAATACCAAAATGCATGTACTCGGTCTGAAAAATGGTGTTGAATACTGATATTAAAAAAAAAAAAACCACAGGAACACTGATGACTGAATGCTTGTATTGCTGAAATTTCTGAAAGACTGCAGTACAGGTGTCTCTACTCGCCCACAGAAGCCAGTCCTCAATCGACTTAATGTTTTTATTTAGTCTGTATTCCTTAATGTTTGTTTTGTCTTGCAGATGAAGTGATGGTCATCTCAGACAGTGAAGAAGAAGAAGTTGTGATTTTGAATCAAGACGACCAGTAAGTATAGTCCGAGAGCCTCCTGTTTGCCTTCAGTTCAGTAGGATATGTCCGTTTGTTATTCTATATTAAAAGAAACCGCCACCCTGAAACACATTAAATGTGTTTATATTGAAGCATTTGTGATATTAGCTTAGTGATTCTGGTGCTTTAACGCATTAGAATTTTACTCTGAAGTGGGAAGTCTGACCTCAGAATTACGTCATTGTCAAGCTCAGCATGTTTGACCTACAAAGTGATAAAAACAGGAACGCATCCATGATAGCGTGTGCTTCGTTAGTAACAAGCTATCACTGTTATCATTAGTGATAATGAGTTTATGATGTATTTACGTTCTTAAAACTGAACTGTATGGTCAGTGTTATAGATTTTACCATCTAATGAGTTTATGTAGATTGATCTAAAGTAAATTACTGTTGATGTTGTGAGTGGTCATGTTGACATCTTGGGATCGAGGAGACATTCCCACCTTTCTGAGTAAGAGTTCCAAGCAGTGTTTTCTTTAGTTTTTCCTAGTTGGAGGTCAGAAATTCTGAGCGAAATTCAGGGTGGATTTTTTTTTTATTCAAGTGTTCATCTAAAGTGTAAACTAATTAATTCATTTTCTTTCACACAAATTCCAGAAGCAAACGCTCGTAACCCTGAAGAGGAAAACTGTGAAAGAAAGAAGACTGTTCTCCGTGTGTGTAACTGCTTACACTCTAACTGATGTTTCCAGCCTCTCATTACTCAAGAATAACAAGAAGATGTCATGAAAGCTGGCTTTCTCTTCAGTGCCTTTAGATTGATCAAAATGATCATTTCTTGGGCATCAAAGGAAGACAAATAAGAGTTAAATAAATGTTTCTTTTTTATTAAAACTGTTTGATTCACTGTATGTGGGATGATTTTGCTTTGACAAATATAATACACTGGAAATGTATGAATACTGTCATAAACAATGTTAGGGCAATAATAATAACAATAATAATATGCAAAAGTGCTCATATTATATTAAAATATAAAAATATAAGATAAATCATTTTAAAAATGTGTAAAAAAATAGAATAAAGGTACAATAATTAGAGTAATGTAAACATAACATGGTGGTGACATCAGTAAAAGTAAAGCAAATTATAAAATCTAGTTAAATGCTAAAGTAACAAAAGGCTATACCATTCAGGAATTTGAAAACTAGTAATGAAAATTTAACGTTAATTCTACAGAAATTAAACTAGTCTAATATGATCTCGTATTCTCATACAATGGGGATAAAAAATCTACCCAGCTCTGTGAAAATGGCAGGTTTTTGTGATAAAAAAATGAAACCAGGATAAATCATGTCAGAACTTTGCGTTACTTATTGTAAGCATCTTTGAGCCATTGAAAAGTATGTGTTAAATTAAATGTATTGTTATTGTTATTATATTTGTTGATTGTAAGCATACTTCATTTTGAGTTTGAATCATTCAATTGTACATCTCTAAGCATGAATTTCACTTTCAGACTTTAGATTTCTCTTTTGCAAACCATTAAATTCAGTTCAATTTTTGTGAGCTCCCTTCTGAGTCCACATTAACGGGACTGAATATGGTTCATTAAAAATGAGCCATTTGTAGGAAAAATATAAAAGCTGTTGTGGCCCGTACGGGGATCGAACCCGCGACCTTGGCGTTATTAGCACCACGCTCTAACCAACTGAGCTAACCGGCCGGTTGATCACAGGGCCATTTTGTCACAATATAAAGTAGCTATGATCTGTAACGCTCATTGTCTTAAATCACATATTGTCTTAAATCATCCAGACTTTCACCTAAATGTGAAAAATACATTATCTAAAAGTTACATGTTCGCATATTAGCTCTAACCCTAGCTGTAATACTTAATAAAGGCATGCTCCGGCGCTGAAACAGTGTTTAGTTTGGCTCGTTTTCAGTTTGTATTTGTTCTATTTTTGTTTGGATGAATTTTCGTGCCCTTAGGCGCGCTCCTTTTCTCGGGAATGAGCGGCGCGTTCACTTGACGGCACTCGAGGGCGGCGCGTTCACGACAGTCGAGGGCGCGCCCGTAAACGTTGCTCAGGCTTCAAGATGGCGGAAGCCCTGACAACCCAAGAAGAGGTGGTAAGACACCTTCACGTTTTTTCCATGCACGCTTTACTGCGTCCGTCGCGTCCTGCGGCTATGGTTTATCAGCGTTTTTAAGTTGCGCTATAACTGACAAGAACGAAGGCTAACTGTTTCTTCCTCAGGGTTCACAGTTTGTAGTGAAAGACGCGGCCCAGCTGCTGTTTTCTAGCCATTAACATTAACGTTAACGTTAGCCTAGCTACCCGTGTTCGGCTGCTCGCATGCTACAGGGCTAACTACTCTCCTGGGAATAGTACGCTTATATTTGATAGTTAAGCTGTTAAATGATGCCTGACACTTAGGTACAATATTCCTTTAATTAAGACGCAAAATGTGCCAGTATTGTCAAAAGTGAAACAAATAAACGTCTTTAACACTCCTGGAGCAGCTAACAGCTAGCTAGCCTGTTAGCGTGCCTGCTAAAAGGCTCGTTTAGAAGGCTGAATCACAAATGCCTCTGTACTCCCTGAGTAGGTTTACTAAACGGGGTTGTCCAGAAACGCTAAGAACGGCTTATCTAGTTCACTACATATATGACAGCAGGTGATTTAGGCTCGAGCCTGAGACAGGGCTGGAGACAGTCTGCTTGGTAGTCAAGCACATTCCTTCTAATGATTCGCAGTGTTCATTTATAAACATATTATACTCAAATCTACTCTGTACAGCTCATAAGCCAGCTATAACGCTTCATAGACAATTTCTCATTAATGTCAAGCTTTAAAAGAAAAGGGCCAGCAGAGCTTTGTTGTAAAGAAGGCTGCTATTTTATTGTGTAGTTGTGTATTGTGAAAGCTGTTTAATTAATGCTGTAGATTTACTCTGCACAGTCCCAGGAAAGTGACTGGTGTTTATTTGATTCTCAGTAATAATGATGATTCCTGTCCGATACTCGGTTATACGATACATCACGATATTCAGTCATGACACATTTCTGTGAGTGCTCTTGTATTCAGGTTGGGAGTAGGGCGCTTAAAAGGGCCCTGGATTATGCACTATTCCTGAGGAAAACTAGGGAAAGCCGTCCTTAGTAACAAATTCGGGATGTATAGACACGATACGGACCAGAAACGGTGAATCGGTATCGGATTGGATTTGATATTTCCCAGTGGTGGATAAATCACCAAGCTTCCAGTGTGCTGCCTAATCTTATAGTTTGCTCGCATAATAATAATAATAACATATGGGGAGGTAGTTGAGCGTATCTATAATGATCACATTCGCACCATCGGAGGTTAGGAGGTGTGGTGTCGCACATAAAAGATTCGAGTCTGACCAGCGTCTCTGTTTCCTCTCGACATAACTGTGAGACGTACGACAGCTTCACACTGGACTTGAGTTTGGTCAGTGTTTCCACATACCTGCGTCTTCCTGATTCAGAAAAGCTCATCCGTCATCCGTACACGCTTGTTAATCCACTAAGTAAAAAAATCATTCCAGCATCAGGTCACAGCTCGCACCTCAGCCAAGCGTAGCTACAGCGTCGAGGAGAATCACGCCGCTGTGAAACACATTAAGTTCAAACATAACTACGTGCCAGATGAAAACTTGTTTCCCCAAAGACAAAGAATGCAGCTCGTCGTCTTGTTAGCAAGCAGCCGGAAAGTGCAAATCTCTCCATCCTGACTGTTACAGAGTGACGACACTGACTGCACACTCATTCCCTAAATGTTAAATAAACGTCTTGTCTGGTTGGTTGGTTGGTGGTATCGTATGCAGACGTGTGGGCTGTATGGGAATACTGTTTATAATACCAAATGAAATCCAAAAGTCTTGATCTTTTCCACCATCGCTAGCCTCTATATTTGAAGCCGGTATGAGGAGGCTTGTCTTCTAAGCGTCCTTATTTTGGACACATGTGAGTGCAGCATGCCATCTTTCCCAGCAATAGCAATCCCCAAATTCTACCAACGAGACACTGTGGAAAAAAAAAAAGCAGATGGATCTGCCGCTCTGACATTTTAGTTAGTATACCATGACACGAGATTTTTTTTTTTTTTGGGTATTATTGTGATCAGATTTTAATCCACCAAACTCCTCTAAAGTATGGAAACTCTTTACACTACGCTCTTTACACTGCTCATGACATAACTTGTTTTCATGTGAGTCATATTTCACTTTATGATCATTTGATGTGGGAATGTGAGAAACCGAGGAAGCGGAATGTCCCTGTTTGAATCATGCTTATTATGTGGTTCATTTTTCTGACTTATCTGGGTTTCTAGCTCTTTCTAGCTGTGATCCTTTGGCCAAAAATTCTGTATATTGTATGACAACTTGAGATGAAAATGAACATGGTCTCAAGTAAATGATTAGTCTACGAGATTTCTTGATGAATGTTATGTTTAATTTTAGCGTACATATATGTATACAAGGGGGAGTCAAATGCAAACCTTTAAAGTGTGACATAAACTAGAATTGAACAGAATTTCTTTCTAGAGGAATCCAGACACTCTGGAGCACCCTAAGCGCTGGAGCACATGAGATTATGTAGAAAAATGATGCACTTTTGTGACACCTATTTGTAATAAACAATAAATAATGACGTTTTCATTTGACTCACCGTCATATAATATAATAATATATAATAATGTATTTTGTGTGTCAAGTCTTCAAGTCTCCATCCTGCTTTCGGCTCACATCCCGAAAAGAGTCGATTCACTGGTTCCAGGGAATTAAAAACCTATGAGTCAGCCCCGAAGCTTTAGAGTCGACTCCATGTACAGAAAATGGTTCACCTCGTGCACACACACACACACACACACGGCAAGCAAAATGAATCGGGTGTTTATATTTCCAGTGGGTGTTTATTTTGCCTTTCTTTAGAATCTGTCTGGTCAGAATTGAACGAGTCAGGGCTTGAAATGCAGGTCAGACATCTAGTTGCAAATGAGCGTCACCTTGCGTCTCATTTAGTTGACAAGCACTTGACAATAATATTCTTAGATTTTAGAAATGAAGCTGTCTGTTATAAATGGTATTTAAAATGCACAGGGATTTACGAATGGCAAATTTACAAAGTACAAACTACTGTTCATGCTGCGTATGTTAAATTTGTCCTTTTCTGAACATAATGAAGAATGTAGTAGTTTTTGGAACTTGGTCTCCTGAAATGATAAACATACCAGGATTAATTCTCGCTACTCTCTCGCTGTCTTGGTCACAGTAGCGCAACAAGGCAGCGCATCATTCACATTAACACTGCTGGTCATGAATGGCATCACAGCACGTCATCTGCACACAGCTGAATATGTTGCGTGTGTGTGTGTGTGTGTGTGTGTGTGTGTGTGTGTGTGTGTCAGGCGGTGGAGGAGTTCCTGGCTGCATTAAGATGTAGGGAACAGTCGCAGAACGCCACCCTCGTCAGTCAGATCACTGCCGTCAAGTTTCTCATGGCACGAAAGTTCGACGTCTCCCGAGCCATAGAACTCTTCCAGGCTTACAAGGTAATGTCATACTTACAGTGTCAGTCTAATGGTAGTGTAATACAAGAGTTAGCCATAATTAGTGGTTCTCTCAGTACAGAGTACACATGTTGCTGGTAATGTAGCTTTTTTAAAGTTCATTGCTCTTTCCTGGGGTAATAAACCAGTGTCAGTGCCTTTTCACACCAAACACACATTCCCTCTGAAAGCCATGCTGTGATATTTCTGTGTTGTCACGTCATTGGTTTGATTTCGGTTTTTTCGGATGCTGTAAAACCAAGTAGCTGGAGCTACTGTCTGAGCTGCTGTTATCGAAATTTAACAAAAATTAATCAGAATTGAGAATTCAGCAGCACTGTGGTATAATGAAATATCGTCTGGTGTCTACTATCAGGCTCATTGTTCATTCTGACAATAAAACTGCTCAAAACTACCAGATGCACCTAGGCCTTCCTTTTTCATTTGTTTATTTAGGAGATTTCTTTATGCAAATCAGTTGGCAAAAATACCCATCAGACTCCATATGTAGGGTTGTGATGAAAAAAAAAAAATCAATGGCCATCATGGGAATAGGGTTTCTCGGTGCATTGTGGGTAATACGTCTAGTCGCTTGGATGCTGAGACGACAGAATATGAAAATACTATTAAGAATCTTTTCACTGGATTCTGCAGCCTGAAGTGCTTCCTAAAATGGCTGACATTCTGCTAGTCCCACTAACTCAACATGAAATCTATGAATTGTGGTGTTCAGGACAGAGCTCTGGCAGCTCGGAGTAATTTAATCCCGCAGTTTATTTTGGGCCAAACAATGAACTGCCAGCTGTTCTAAAATTGGGTATTAAAAATTCCAAGAAGGAAAACACTGCTCCGACATGCGTATAATTGTTCCAGACATTATTTACAGTTGTTCTTGAGTATAAATAGACTGTAGTAGATTATACACAACATATCTGATATCATTTTTTGAAGATTTAGATCATTTTTTAAAATACAGATGCAGCATGACAACACACTACCTCTGCTCTAACTCTAATCAGCTCAAACTGGTGTGTGTGTGTGTGTGTGTGTGTGTGTGTGTGTCATATTTGTCTCTTCAGTATACTAGGATAAAGGAAGGTATCTACAATATTAACCCAAATGAAGAACCTTTGAGGACTGAGTTATTGAGTGGCAAATTTACAGTCCTGGTGAGTCATTTGTAACAAGTGATTTTTGGATAATTAAGTGAAATTAATGAAATAAAATAAACCCTCTAAAATCCACTTTGCTTTCATACACTGTTAATAAGTGAATGCACAAAAGTCATAATGTGTTAATGATATTCATCTGAAAATTTGGTACGAAACAGTGTAACAGTGTGTATGTTCAGCTTGAATTTTTATTTATGTTGTGCCATGTGTGAAGATATTTTGCTTAGTTTCAGTATAGTGTTGTCATTTACAGCAGATGCATGTGTTCAGTTCGTGCTGTACGTGTTTCTGTTCATCTTTCCAGCTCATGTGCATTATGAGTAAATAGCTGCAGTGTGTTCCTGTGTTTATAAGTGTGTGTGTGTGTGTGTGTGTGTGCGCGCACACGCTTGCAGCCAGGGCGTGACGCTAAGGGCGCAGCCTTGGCGCTCTTCACTGCCCGTCTCCACCGTCCTGACGTCACTACCCACAAGGCTGTTCTTCAGGCCATCATCTATCAGCTGGACAAAGCCATAGAGAGGTAGAGACGGAGACTGAAACTGTTTTCAGTCCACTCGAAATAAATTGGTGTTGAAGTTGAAGTTGCACACTGATGTTTCAGAACTTTTATTTCAGTAAACAGGCAAACTAACTTGTTTACTGAAGAGGTTTTGAGGGAAGAAAAAATGTATAAAATAGAGGGGAATTTGTAATACTCAGTCATTTTTGATTACTTTTTCTGAAAAGGTGTGGATGCACCTCTCAGCTAGGGCAGGTGCGATTATGCTACACCAACAAATAAGCTACTAGTATTTATCAGACGTGTAGCAGGAAATCAGATTAAATATTGAAACTGGGGGTGAATTAGACTGTGCCCTGTTTCAGACATAAATCTGCTTCTGCTGTGTCTGATTCAGTCTCAGTCATTATAATATTTTTGTCTGTGTATTCAGTTTTGACAGAAATCCTTAATAAATGCAGAATTATTAAACAGGGCACCAGACAGATCATTAACCTGGTTATTTAAAGCACTCAGTTAAGTTATTCTCTGTATTGTCTTATGATTGCTGTTTTTTTCCTGTCCATTTTCCTGAACTAACATATTTGTGGAATGGTTTATCGCCAGCCTTTTAATTTAACCCTACTGTGTTTCTTCTCTCTTTAGCATTCAGACTCAGAGAGATGGTCTTATATTCATCTACGACATGACAAACTCCACCTACGCCAACTTTGACTACGAACTCTGTGTCAAAATTTTAAACCTTCTCAAAGTAAGTGTCCCAGCATTAACATACAATCAAAGTGCATAATGATTGACAGCGTCTTCTGTCCAGTGAAGAATGTTTTATCATCAGTACTAACATCCATTATGTCCGTTTGATCTAGGGAGCTTTTCCTGCCAGATTAAAGTGCGTGTTCATCGTGTCATCGCCACTTTGGTTTCGAGCGCCGTTTGCCGTATTGCGTCTTTTTGTGAGAGAGAAACTCCGAGAGAGGGTAAGTATTCGCACCCTACTTAAATAATTAGAGGATTTTAAAAAATAGCTTCAGCAAATGAGCTGTGAAGGAAAGCATGACGGGTATCAAAGTGTAATTATTTAGTTTAGCAAATTAATAATAATACTAATAATAATAATAATAATAATAATAATAATAATAATAATAATAAACAACTTAATATGACATATTGCATACATTTAAAATGCAGCTCAGAATGTTTTACAGTGTAAAGTAAAAAAAAAAAGATAAATAAAAAACAAAATGGTCAAAAATACAATACTAAAAAAAGATAATGAAGTATATAATAGTAACGATACAAAGAAGAACATATTAACAATAAAAAAAGAATGTATATTATATGTAATTTATAATATTATTTAAAATATTTTATATACAAAGTGCGTGAAAATATAATAAAAATACAATAATTAGAATAACAAGTAATATAACTTTTTTTTCCGGAAGTCCCGACAAATCAACAGAAATGTCGCTGCTGCTCCTTTGAACGTATTATCTGTAACGATTTTGCTCAGTGTGAATCAGGGAGGTCCATGTGCACGGTCATCTAAAATGGTTTTTAACTTTTGTGTGGTGCTATACAGAGAAACCTCCATGCAGCAGTAGAGCTTTAGATGTGTCTGGACGTTTATTCCTGGTCTTTTGTCACTTCAGGAAAATTAGTCTTTACTTTAATCACTGTTGTAAGTTAAATTGTCAATTAATAAATTTTATGCTAATATTATTTAACATGGCCACTTGGTTGATGATGTGTGTTTCCCTTCATCTTAGGTGTGTACTGTAAAAGCTCATGAACTGGCCAATCACATCCCGGTCAGCTCGCTCCCGGAGCACCTGGGTGGCTCGTCACAGTACAGCCACATGGCCTGGATCCAGTCATGTGTTAATTCCACCCTGAACAACTCCACTGATGGCAACACAGACTGTTTGGACGGTCTGCTGCACTCCTACTGTCAGGATCAAAACCAGACGGCCAACGCCAACCCGGGTGCCACGTTGCTTGGGAACAGCCTTGATGACGGCAACGCTAATCCTCAGAACCACCAGCACACCCATTGGAATGGCCTGACACCACTTTGTACAAACGCCAACATAGCCAACGGCCGTCAGGCTCCACCCCCTC
Organism: Pangasianodon gigas; assembly: GCA_022758105.1. Lineage (NCBI taxonomy): Eukaryota > Metazoa > Chordata > Actinopteri > Siluriformes > Pangasiidae > Pangasianodon > Pangasianodon gigas. Next base: position 11,631,635 of record CM040481.1, read on the forward strand.
AGTCAGATACGCCCCCAGACACGCCTCTGCACAACAAACACAACACAGAAACACCGTCAGTGCCAAAAGGAGGCGTGAATGACTGCCGGCGAGACGGCAACGGCGCTGAGCAGGAAGCCGACTTCCTTGGCGAGGAAGCGGAAACAAGAGACGGAGTCCCACCCCTTCCTCAGAAGTCGTCGAGGCCAACACCCCTGTCACGTAGCCCAGCCCATGAGACAAGCTGGCCACTTGGAACGGCATCGGTACATACAGCCGAACCAGGGGGAATGACGGTGCAGGAGCTGGTGCAGCACGTCAAAACCAAGAAGAAAAAAGGCATCTACCAGGAGTACGAGGAGATCCGGAAAGAGCCACCTGCTGGAACCTTTGACTACTCCAAGTGAGGATGATGATGAGTATGAATAAATTGGGTTGATGATGACGAGTTCATTAGGTCAGTCATCATGAGTCAGTGATGAGTATATTAATGTGATAATGAGGATTGTGAGTAAGCCTGCATTAGAATAATTATGATTAGATTGATATAAGATAAACTTAATTCATATTCTAAGGGAAAATTATTGAAAGTAAATAATGAAAAATCAGAAAGTAATATAAATTCAAGAATAAATAAAACCAAAGGATACTGGAAGCAACTTTTATCTTAATGCCATCTTGAGCATGGTCATGAATTACGATGATAATCATGTACATTAGAATGGTATTGATCTGTATATTAGAATGGAAGAGGTGAGTGTATTAGGGTGGTAGTGATGAGTGTATTAGGGTGGTAGTGATGAGTGTATTAGGGTGGTAGTGATGAGTGTATTAGGGTGGTATTGATGAGTGTATTAGGGTGGTAGTGATGAGTGTATTAGGGTGGTAGTGATGAGTGTATTAGGGTGGTAGTGATGCGTATATTAGAATGGAAGAGATGAGTGTATTAGG
>CM040481.1:11632664-11773889 GCA_022758105.1 Pangasianodon gigas
TGTATTAGGGTGGTAGTGATGAGTGTATTAGGGTGGTAGTGATGAATGTATTAGGGTGGTATTGAGTGTATTAGGGTGGTAGTGATGCATATATTAGAATGGAAGAGATGAGTGTATTAGGGTGGTAGTGATGAGTGTATTAGGGTGGTAGTGATGAATGTATTAGGGTGGTATTGAGTGTATTAGGGTGGTAGTGATGCGTATATTAGAATGGAAGAGATGAGTGTATTAGGGTGGTAGTGATGAATGTATTAGGGTGGTATTGATGAGTGTATTAATATGATGATTGTATTAGGGTGGTAGTGATGAGTGTATTAATATGATGATTGTATTAGGGTGGTAGTGATGAGTGTATTAGGGTGGTAGTGATGAGTGTATTAGGGTGGTAGTGATGAGTGTGTTAGAATGGAAGAGATGAGTGTATTAGGGTGGTAGTGATGAGTATATTAATATGATTATGGTAGGACAACAAAGAAAATATTAGAGTTATGAAAATGATTACATTAGGAAGTAATTATTTTCCCCCCGGCTAACCTAAAACCTGTGAGATGCAGGTTATCGTTTACATTGTCGGACAATTCCAATTTTTTTTTTTCTGATTTCTGACACACTGTTGGATATGTATAAACAGCACAAATAACCTTGTGATGTTTGTCTCAACAGGAAACCAGCTAACCAGGTCAAAAACCGCTACAGTGACGTGCTCTGCCTGGACGAATCCCGTGTCCGACTTTGCCCACTCAATGACGACGACGATGAGGTCAGCAGCATCTTCAACATTTAGCATATTAGAATTGATTATTTAATTTTCTCAATAAGTATATTTCACTGAAAAGAAAGTTCTCACATCCTCTTAATAACTGAACAACACTCTGCAATCGTATATTGCCAAGTTATGCGAAACATCAGATATTCAGGGTGCACTTTAAGACAAGCCGTGTCCTTTGTTCATGTGCTGATCTGTTGCGTCAGTCAGTATTACACATGTTCTCAGCATAAGACACACCAGGTGCTGAGAAAACATATCAGATTTTATCCAATACTAATATACCGATCCAGCATTTCAGGCCAGTGTTATTTAAGGTTGTTAATTCAGTTCAGTTCAATTTTATTTATATAGCGGTTTTTAAAATGGACATGTGTAATCCACTACTGTTGTAAACATGACATTTCTACCACAGAACAACAATGGCAATGCTAACCAAACTTTTTTTTTGTGTCAGCACACCGCCTTTCCTCGCAGCCACTCTCACTTACAACTTAAAAAACAGTGTGCTTGGTAATGATGATGTAAGAAATGTTATGGAAAAGTCTTTATAAGAAAGAACTACATTTAAGGGATATTTTTTCTTTTTTTGTTACATATGCAAAGGTCATGCAAAGATTCTTTTGTACTAAATATATACAGTACTGTACAAATGTCTTAGGCACCCTATTTTTTTTTTTTTTAGTACAAACTTTGTTATAGATTTTTATTTTATGACTACTTTTTAAAAGCAAAGGATCGTCACACCAAATATTGACTTTGTTTCATTTATTACTGTTTACTGCTCTTTAAATTTTTTTTTTTAATGTAGAAACATTTAGTTTCATTATTTTTGAAGGCATCTTTGCTCCACAGCATTTCTTTGCATGTGCCAAAGACTTTTGCACAGTACTGTATTTCTGTATTTCACCACCAGCTTGTGTGTTTGTAATGGTCGATTAATACTATGTGATATGTTTAGACTAGGTAATCATACCATAAAACGTCCTGATAATGATCCAGAAATGGTGGTCTAGTTGTTAAACTCATTTTAATCTGAATGTATTTTGTAGATGTAGATTATATTATTATTATTATTTATTTCTTTAATAAATTTTATAAACATTATTTTCACGTAACAGTTGTTTCGTACATACACAAATGTGTACAGTAGAGTATAATGCCTTTTGGCTAGCTCACCTGCAAATAAAAATCCATTTATTGTAGACAATGCAAGTCATTACATCATTAGAGCAGGAAAAAAAAAACTTGAAATGATAAGTTTTAGTAACACTGCAAGCACACTACCACTGCAGACATAATGCAGGAGAATTGACAGCATAGAAATATCAAGTGTCACTTCGATTTATATAATATGGTATACTTTTAACTGCTCTTTCTATTTGACTTTAAGGTCTGAAACTGAAAAAAAAAAACATTGCACATTGGAGTCTGACTTCCCCTGTTCTTTTTTTGTTTGCTTTTCCTTCCAGACTTCAGACTACATTAACGCAAGTTTCATGGACGGCTACAAGATGACGAATGCGTACATTGCCACTCAGGGTAAGAAACTACTCTTTATCATCCTCATTCCATCTGAACTTTATTATGCCTCATCTAAAAAGCAGGCTTTGCTGAAATCTTCAGGGATATAGGGAAAAATAAACTTCAGCTACTCCTTGCTAATATCTAGATCTTATGGATACTTTTTTGGCTTTGAATTTTGCTTCATGTGAAGCTGGAACAGCACAACATTTAGCCTTTATTCCCACATCATCATATGCAAATCTGTTCATGGTAGTGGCATCCCAACCATGAGGAATTCGGGAACTCCGCTTGAAGCTTAGTTTCCCTACATGTACATTATGGCTTATGAAGCGGACTTAGAATTGTAAAATGTTGTAAATATTGAAGTGCTTGGTGTAAATACACCTTGATGGTGAAAATGACAGTGTTTGTGTTGGCCCTAATGATGAGTTTTATATTTGCGGTTTTAGGGCCTTTGCCAAAAACATATGGTGATTTTTGGCGAATGGTATGGGAGCAACTGGTGTTAATCATAGTCATGACAACAAGGTAAACGTGGCTGAAACACCTCTCATCTTCCTTTCCACCTTTCACACGTTGTACTGTTTATACTATTCACTTATTTCCAACACTTCTCTCTGAGAAATATCTTTACCTAATTTATAAGAAGTATTCAGGTCAGTTTAAATTCTCTCTCTCTCTCTCTCTCTCTCAGAGTTGTGGAGCGAGGCAGAGTGAAGTGCGGACAGTACTGGCCTCTGGAAGCAGGCCGCACAGAGGAGTATGGGTACTTCCTGGTGAGAAACGTCCACATTGAGATGTTTCAAGATTTTAAACTTTCACATCTGGAGCTCTATAATAGTCAGGTACGTATTTCAACTTCCTCTTTTGTATACCTCCTCCACCGGGTGATGGAGGCATTATGCTTTCAGGTTGTCTGTGTGTCAGTCAGTCTGTCTGGCGCAACCCTCCCCATTTATCTGGGCTTGGGACTGGCAGTGAGAGTGCACTAGCCTGTGTACCCCCAGTGGCTGGGGTTGGCGCCCAGCATGGGGCTCAAACCCATGATCCTCAGATGTAGAGTCCCATCCTTTACCAGCTAGCCGAATAATTAGAAAAATGCAATATTTGAAAAAAGTATTGATGTTCTCAGTAACATGACGAGCATTTATTCTCTTATTAACTTCAAGAAGAAGAAAAGGAGAACCTAGTGAGGGAATGACTGTTTATAGCTGCTATACCATAACTGATAACAGGAAATAACTTGTTTTGCTAATATTCCATTAAACATTAATGTGCCTATATTCCCTTCTGGGATCAGTAATTACCTACCTATTAACCTACCTACCTATCTACCTAGTAACCTACCTGCCTATCTACTTATTAACCTACCTACATATTTACCTATTTACCTACCTACCTATCTACCTACATACCTACCTATATACCTACCTATCTATCTAGTAACCTACCTGCCTATCTACTTATTAACCTACCTACATATCTGCCTACCTACCTACATAACTACCTACCTACCTACATATCTATCCATATACCTACTTATCTACCTATATACCTGCCTATCTACCTATTAACCTAACTACATATCTACCTACTTACCTACCTACCTACCTATGTACCTATCTACCCACCTACCTATCTATCTACCTATTTACCTACCTGCTTAGCTACCTATATGCCTGTCTACCGACCTACCTGTTTACTTACCTATCTATTTACCTACTGACCTATTTACCTACCTACCTTTGTACCTGTTTACCTACCTATTTACCTACCTACCTGTCTACCTATTTACCTACCTACCTACCTGTCTACGTATTTACCTACCTACTTAGCTACCTATATGCCTGCCTACTTACCTACCTGTTTACCTATCTACCTATTTATCTATCTACCTCATTAATTAACTAACTAACTAAATGGATCAAACATATAATATGACGGCTTTAAACGAGTCTAAATTTTTAGCTTAGGCAAATTGCTCTCGTTCAAGAGGACTAAAATATTACAGGATGTGCTGTTATTGGAAAATAATCAACTCTGGGGTGCTAACTGTAACTTAGCTTGGTGTCTGGTCACATCGCACCACCCTGTGTGCACTACCCCTTGATTATTTTCCTATAACGGCACACAACTGAGTGTTTTATTCCTTTCATAACCTTTGTTTGTGTCTTTTGACATTTTCCATCTTTGTCCTGTCTCACACACACAGACTGGTGAGTGTAGAGAGGTGTCTCATTACCTGTACATGAGCTGGCCGGATTTTGGGGTTCCAAAATCTGCGTCAGCCATGTTGGATTTCCGGGCAAAGGTGAAGCAGAGGCAGGAGCTGGCATTGCGAACGATATTTCCTGATTGGACGGGACCTCCAGGAGGTCCTCCCATAGTCGTGCACTGCAGCGCTGGAATCGGAAGGACAGGTAGGTTCATACACACCTGTTTCATTCCAGAGCAACAGCGCATGCCATGTTCTTCTTTCTTTCAGTGTTTTTAAAATTTATGAAGTTTTGTTCCTCCGTCATTCAATGTGTACCTCTTTCTCAGGTACGTTCTGCACGCTGGACATTTGTCTCTCGCGCCTTGAGGACATTGCTACGGTGGACGTGAAGCAGACGGTGCGACGCATGCGCACTCAGCGCGCCTTCAGCATCCAGACGTGGGACCAGTATTACTTCTGCTACCGAGCCGTGATCGAGTACGCACAACAAAAAAGACTCCTTGCACCCGTCGAGTGGTCCGACACAGAGCTGGAGACGGACAGCGAGTGACAGAGAGTGAAGGAGAGAGTAAGAATCAAGGTGCCAAAAGAAAAGAGATTCCCTGCTCTTTTTTTGTCCAGACGGCATGTGTCTGCAGGTGGAGCGCCGCATTCCTGTTCGGCTTTTTTCTCCCCTTGCTGGGAAGAAGGAAAAAAAGCGGTAAGAAGTAAGAGAAAAGGAGTGGAGGAGAGGATTCTCTCAGCCTGCCACTTTGCAATCCCCTTCAGAGAGTCGTGGCTTGGTGTATGAGTTGTAGCAGTTTTTAAAAATAAAAAAAAACTTGCACACAGTGAATGAGAAACTTGAACTATTCCCCAGCTTGCCCCCTTTTTTTTTTTTTTTCCTCAGTCCACATGTGAGAAATATTCTGATATCAATGTCGTGCAACTCGGGGTTTGTGTCACACTTGTGAAAATAGTGTGAAAGTGTTAAAACTTGAATTTTTTTTTTCTCCATCACAGCGACACGGTAAGTTGTGTGCAAACTGGGTGCAGCACGACCATTTTTTTTTCTTTATCATCATTCTTACGTTTAGCGTAAACTAACCTTCAAACCAAAGGTAACGCGTCGAATGCTTGGATGTATCTGTAATGATCATTGTGACTTAAACCTTGTATAGTCTTGTAAGATACATTTATATATTGTGCATAATAACCTTTGGGGAAAAGTCTTGTTTTAATATAATACTCGATGTTATTCAGAAATATATATATATATATAAATGAATATATGTATAAATATATGTTGGGGTAGAACAATAAGATGAAGAGATTAGAATATCACAGAAGAAAAATATCACGCTACTTCCAGTCCTGCATTCTGTTTTAATCCTTTTCGTTTCTCTACTTGATGACTATCAATCGATCGGCCTTAAATCCAGGGCTCATGTTCACCAAGTGACCAGGAATAGGAGATTTTTTTTTAAATAGGTTCTCTCTGGTTAACCCTAATCTTGGGTTGATATCGAAGGTCAATGTCCAGTGTGAGTGTATTCCCAAAAAAAAAAAAAAAAAAAAAACAGGTCTAAAAGAAGTTTCTACAGTTTGAAATGTGAAAATGTGTGTTGCAATCTGAAGAACCTAAAAAAAAGTGTGAAATGCATGAACTTCAGCTTGTAAAACAAAAAATGGATTGAGATTGTCATTAGATCGAACGCCTACCCTTTCTAGTGAAATTGTTCTGGATTGGGGGGGACAGGGCTTATTTCAGGGGCCAAAAAAAAAAACAGAAATGAAGAAACTAGCCAGATCCACTGCATGTCAATATTGAAGATCAGGGTTTTTTTTTTTTCCTCCTGATAATGATACTTATTACAGGTCTAGAATCACCTATAAAAATGACAAACTACACGTTTCATGCAAAATATCGTCATGATCTTATCTCCTCATTCTTAGACGACTTGGGAAATAGTGGCCTTTAAACTTCGTATCACTGCCTGTAAGAAAAAAAAAAAAATACTGAATTGTAATTCGACCCTTATTCCTGCTTCTTTCCTCCTCCCTAAACCACGGCCTTGTCTCAGTCTGAAGTCCTGCATCTCAATCACAGTGGAAGTTTACTGACACTTACCAACCTGTCACGTCAGTGTTGCTGTGTGTCTGAGCTGCAGGTGGATTGGGACGGAGCCGGCGGTTGTGCAGTGTAAAGTCCCGGGGCTCTGAGTGACCTTGGGGTTTATTTGTGCCTTCAAGCTTTCAGTAGCGCAAGCGAATCTCGTTCCAAGAGCAGGAAAACTGCATCTTGCGTACGTACGAGGATTATGTTTGATAATCTCAGGGGTATATTTGCTGTTGTCCTGGTGTCAATTTTTTTCTCACATTTTTTTTTTTTATTCCATTCTGGCAGTTCATCATTTCAAAATGAAGCATAGCAATTTCTTTGTATCATATAACAGTCTGTATTATAGTCCGTTGTTTTTTTGTCTTTATTTATGTCTTTATACAACTTCAGCAGTATTTGAAATTCAAGTGTCGGTACGTCCGAAGAAGAAAACAAAATGGTTTAATTTGATAAGCTAACAAAATCAACTGACTGACTTTGATTTCATGCCACTTCTGGAACCATGTTACTTGCTATTGAGCTTTTGGGAGTCATTATTTAAGAATGTCTATCAATAACAATGTTGTCTTTTTTACCAAAATGCCTGTTGCCGAATGTTTTGACCGTGTTTCCCCTGATTATTATTGTGCAGAACTTAACACAAAATATGCTAATTTGGGGTGTTACGCAGTTGTAATAGTGACCAGAACATATTCCTAGTATTCATTATGCTGGCTTCTTTACTTGGAGAGGCTGTGTTCCAATACGTTTTCTTAACACACCCTTGTCAACTTCCCCTTCCCCTTTACCTTTAAGTCCATCACTTTCTGTGGCAAAGATTTTAAGAAGCCTGGTTAGACAGAGAGCCTAAGCAGCTCCCCAGTCGCTACACACTTCTCACCTTGTGTTACAAGTGGCCACTTGTGTAACATGTAGGGAATAAAACACTTGGTGCTGTTTTGGTGCTGAACATAACGGCATGCCCAGAACTGTTTTATTCCTCTTATACCACAGCAACGTCCCAACAATTATTGTGAAATGTTTATTTCTTAATGGTGCATTATACGTCTAATCTGTTTAGAATGACATGTTGTGGGCTGTTGAGGAAACAAGTTAGTTCCTGTTATCACTTACATTATAGCAGCTATAAACAGTCATTCCTTCCCCAGCCACTCGTTTTTTCTCTTTTAGTTTATTGAAGAAAAAAAAAATCATAGATTGTCATGTTACCACAAACCCAACACCTCTATCCTAAAGACATTCCCGTGTCGGAAAACTGACTGTTACAAAGCGCTGACACTGGAGACTCCTTCCATAAATGTTTAATAAACGTCTTCAGAAAACTCCGCCATATCAACAATTATATGCTGTTCTTTGTTAAATAACAACACATTTTTACTTCGTTATTTGTTATTAGTCTTAGATTATTTGGTGCCTCTGGTGTCCCTGTGAATCAGCAGTTACTGTAGAAACAGTAACACTAGAATGAGCGCATTAATATAAACCTGTGATTGTCTTGCAGTTGGTGCTATAGAAAATTAATCAACACTTTCTGACCAATCAGAAACAAGAATTCAGCAGCACTGTGGTATAAATGTTTGGCTTATTTCCAAGTCATTATCAAGTCGACTAGGGCGTGTTAAAGCTGTATTGGAACACAGGTGTAGACAATGCAATGACAGACATGTTAGTGGCAGCCATTTTGATTTGATTTGCGTATCTGCCATCCTTTTTTGGTGGATAAAGGGAAAAAAAAAGAGCAACAGGCAGGAAGAAAGACAAATGTGATGAGTACAATTGGGAGCTAAACTGAAAGTCGTTTTGTAATCAGCTTGTGATTACTCAGCAGTTCCTCACAATGCCTTCTCTTTCAGTTGTAAACTTGTGCAGTGACAAAGCGATGAATGTGGGAGGAAATATTTATAAACTTGAGATCTACATACACCATTTTTACCCAATGTTGACTGCTACTACGAATATTATATAATATCACAAAGTCACTATAAAGCAGTGTCTGTATATTATTATTGTTTCTAAAATGAAATGAAATGAAATCTTGCATGGACGGATGGCGTCAGGTAAAATGAGTGGTGTGAAAGGAGCAAAGCGAGCGTGGGAGGGGTGAGCCGTTGAGTTGCTGTAATAACGATGAGAAAGATGGGAATGCAGCTGTATTTCATATATTTTTGTTTTCTCATCTGTGCCTGATGTTTTTGTGATTGAGTAATGGTCTTTTTACCTGCCGCCTGCATTAGTGTCATAGTAAACATGACTATTATTCTGAAACCGCTGCTGTGTGTGTGTTTTGGGGAGAGGGGGTGGTGAATAAATATTTAAAATACAGCCCAAAAAAAAAAAAAGGTACATGTGAAACTCTGAATTATGCAATAATCAAAAAGCTAAGAAGAAAACTTAATTAAAAAAAAAATTATTAACTTAAAAAAAAAACCCTTAGGAATAAGGAACCCTTTTTTTAAAAAAAAGGTTTTATTTATTTATTTTTATTTATTTATTTTTAATCAAAACATAAAGCTAAGCCAAGGAGAGTTGAAAATGTAAATTTTCAATACTGCACTACTTCTGACTGATCACCTTCATCCTATGATGAAACACTTCTGCTCACGTTTGCTCACCTAAAAAATTGGCTGGTCTGCGACTAAAGGTACAGTGTTCTAAGTTGTTTGAACAAGCCTGAACCATTCTACATGTTCTCCCCATGTCCATAGGAGTTTTCTCCCAAAAACTTGCCAGTAGGTGGACTGTCTAAGATCACTTGCCCCTACGAGTGTGTGTGTGTGCATGGTGACCTGCCGTGTATTCCCGTCACACCCAGGGTTCCCAGTATAAGCGCCGGAGCCACCACGACCCTGACCAGGATAAAGCGCTTACTGAAGATGAGTGAATGAATTTCTTCTCCCCCAATCATATGTAAAAAGAGAAAATAAAACACTTAAACATTTGTTGCCAGTTTATTTGTAACAAAACAAAAAAAATGTTCCACAAATACCCCTGTATTCTCACATGACTTTTTTTCTCACAACAAAAGTAGGAAAATAAAAAAGCATAAGATAATTTCTCTAAAATATTTACATTTACTACAAAATAAGAGGTAAATAACAGAAGACAGGCCTCACTTGTGCTCACGTCGACTGGATGGTTCAAATCGCAGAAACTCTCACATCAACTTCTTACAAAGTGGAAAAAAAATGCAATAAAATGGATATTTGGTCATATCACATGATGAAACAAACAGTAATGATTTATTTCTACATGAAACATCAATGTTCCAAATATGGACCGTTCACATTTCTGGCACTGCATGGACGATGGAAGATTAAAAAAAAGCTGACCAGGGGCTGAATTTTCACAGAGATTAGAAATATGGAAATAAAATGTGTAGAATTAATGTTAGGCTGATGTTTAGAGTTTTTGCAATTAAATTTTTTTTTTTTTTAAGTTTAATCATGGCAAATTTGTTTAAATGCAGAGAAACACACCTAACACTGTTTAAGAGAAGGAAATGAAGTCCTAAATGTTATAGTGGAGCCAAAAATATTCAAATCAGCTGGAGCTTTGGCTCATGGTGAAAAGTTGCGTCCTTGAGAAAACTTGGTCCTGTCCTCTCGTTCAGCTACTATGCGGAGAGAACTACAATCACGCCATCTTGTCTTCTGGAAAACATTTAACACTAAACACTACAAAGTGTATATTCTCCTTAAGCTTTAACACCAAAAGATATTCGTTGTATATCGTAACATGCACACACTGTGGTCACCATGGTGATAACGGAAAAACACTCCGTACTCGAGAATGAGGAATGGTTAGTGCATAGAGCGAGAGTGTGTCCTTTCCCCACAGTGTGAATTAACACCGAGGCTGCTGTCGACACACACACACGCACACACACACACACCCTAAGAGCATTAACGCATCTCAACAGCTGATTACGTTCCTGGGATGAGGGAGTGCTTTTCATGGCAAAAATAAGCTCAATATTCAGTAAATTGAACACACTGGGTGTAAAATGACCAGCACATGTTTGTGGCTCGAGTGTTGAACTGGTGTTTTTTTTTTTTTTTCTTTTACATTTATAGTGCAAATTATATTATAATATAATATAGAATAACTTACATATATCCAGGAACCCTGCATGAAAAGCCTCAAAAGGTGAAGATGTCTACACGGACAAAGCAGCACCTCGCTAGCTAAAGTTTTCAAACACTGCATGCTCTCCAAGAGGCAAGATACGATAATTACAATAAAAAAAAGAGAGAGAGAGTGAGAAAGACAAGAGAGATTTAGTGTAATATTTAGTAACTGACATAATTCCTTTTGATGACTAATAATATAAAATATGAATGTTCTCAAAATTCATGAATTAGGTCAAATATAGTATATCCATCCAAAAATGTGCATGCAAACACTTTATGTAGTAATAATTCCTAAAGGCCTTGGCAGCATCAATTTGGATTGATCAATATGGCTTTGTAAAAAATTGTGAGTGTGTTTTGTGAGATATATGCTCATAATCCAAGCGATATTAAAATTTGGTGTGGCACGTGTAATCCTAGTTTATCAAAATTGTCTAAAATGCAGGTACATACACAGAAATAGAATGAAAGCAAACTATTGAAAACTATGATAAGGCACTACTACTGTCGAAACGATCATCTGTGTTACTGTGGATGTATTTTGTTAAGGTGAACTGTAGAATTTTGTGTCTCTGCTCATCTCAGGTGCGAAATTAATCCAGCTATTTATTTATTTTTTTTAAATTTGTGTCTCACTCACGTTTCATTGTTGAACACGACCGACACTGTAAATGTGCTAATATTTGTGTGGCAGCCTGGGAAAACCCTTTACATGGTGAAGTTTTTGACATTTTTTACTATGTATAGCTCTGAAAACTACAGACTTGAAGTAAAATTATAGAATTTTATACCACAGCGCTGTTGAATTCTTGAATGCGATTGGTCAGAAAGTGTTGATTCATTTTCGATAACAGCAGTTCTGACAGGTTTATATTAATGTGCTCGTTCTAATACTTAATCAATACTAATACTTTATAATTTCTTAACTGCTCATGCACAGTTTAAAAATGTGTGTACTTGTGCAAATGGTGAGGAGACATTTAGTTAGTATATTCGGAAGGAGTCTCCAGTATTTCTTTACATGGGAAACATGACAAGCTGCGTTTTTTTGTTTGTTTGTTTGTTTTTTGGGCATATTTCAGGCGAGAGGCAAAAGTAGAGGCTGGCGAGGGAATGCCTGTTATAGCTGCTATAACAGGAACTAACTTGTTTTTCGAGAACATTAAATGTGATTATAAACAAATAAAAAAATTTTTTTTAAATTGTTAGCATTGGCAAAACGCTGTGGTATAAGAGGAATAAAACACTTCAGGACTGCGGGACTTACAGCCATTTCATTACAACACGTAGCTCTCCAACAACTTGATTAACGCGTGACATTCACTTAGTGAGGAAACCATACTTAACTAGCAAGGTTTTAGAAAGACTGACTACATTCACTGCTGTGTTTGTTAAACTGGCTCCTAACACAACGTGATCTTTTGCAGGGAAACAGCCTAGTCAAGGTTATTCACATTGTTTGGTGAAATATGTTTATGGTTTCTAAAAGGTGAGATGTAAAAGGATGTTATAGACAGAAACCTTATATTTTGAATGTTTTCCAGAATTCAGCTATAGCACCTGACGGATTTTTCCCAGACCACCACATACATATGTGAATACTGTATATATAGTAATATTTATTTTAAAAGTTAATTCAACAGGCCATATAATTACTGTGGCTTATTCTGTGTGCTTTCAAGTTAAATCCGAAGTGCAGTCATATTCAGTATTGCACAGCCTTTGAGAAAAGTCGCGACTGCCAGTGGTCCACTCTGCGTGTGTGAGTATTTGTTTGTTTGTGTGTCTGTGTGTCTGTGTGTGTGTGTGTGCGCGCATATCTGTGTGCAGTTGGGTGCTGCATGAGCTCAAAAACTTCGGTGATTAGGTATTAGCCCCAATCTCTTACAAGTTGGTAACTAATCAGCGGTACAGTTCAATCAAAAACACAATCAAAAATAAAAGTTGTTTGACCACACGTCTCCCAGGCGCTGGAATTAATGTGGTGATTATTTTAAGCTTATCTTAAGATAGCCCTGAATCGAACTGAACTAAACTGACCTTTGAATCAATTCAGTGCTACCTTACGTTTCCAGAGCCAAGAACACACAGCTCGACAGTACACTCAGTACAGACAGTGTAAAGACAGCCGCACTGGGAGAGAGTAATTTAGCACAGAAGATTACACGGGAGGAAATGTCCTGCTGGTCCAGAGAAACTGGGAGAAGCCAGAGACACTTTATGTTGCATAGTGATCGAAACTGCCGAGGTACTCCAGTGCTGCACGGTAGCAGAACTGGTACTGTTCCTGTGGAGCACAAACACACACACATAGGCATAAACACACACCCAAGATATACTGTGCATATTTTCTGACTTCAGCATCTTCAGTCATGTGTGTATGAGTGTGTGAATACACACCTCCGTCTGCACCATGGCTGGTCTCTGTGTTCGCAGCATTTTGACAGTCTGGAAGATGTCGACCACTCCTTCATAACGCATCCTCTCCAGCACTATGCTCAAAGTGATAAAGACACCTGTCCTCCCAACACCAGCACTACAACACACACACATTATAATTATACAACAATAACACAGTTCATGTTATTACTATACACAGAAGTATAAACACTGTTTAAAGTACTGAAAAAATCTCTGCACTGAAAAATATTCTAATTGTCAAAATAAAGAAACTTCAACTTATTGACTTAGTGATTAACATTTAGTTAGTCATCTCAGTCGTAAATGGTCTACCCACAGACCGTCTGGGGCATGGTGTACACTGAGCTGGCCACAAGTACTACAAAATCTCATTAGCTAATCCACGGCTTGGTGTGTACACATGTTCATTTTTCATCAGTGGGCTCAGGAAACAACCTTCTGAACTTTTTGCAACAGCAATTCTATTCAGTTCAGTTTTATATGTATAGTGCTTTTAACAATAGAAATTGCCACAAAGCAGCTTTACAGATATCTGGAAGCAGATTTTAGGCAAGTAAAAAAAAAGTCAAGAAGAGTCAAAAAGATAACACATTCTCTTCTGGGTGATGCCAGATAGAGCGATTATAAATCATTACAGTGAAAGGATGTTCAGAAAAAGCACATTGTGGATAAGAGTTCTGGGATGAGCACAGGACACTGTTTATGATTACAGCTGCTGGTTTTAGGTACAAATCTACAGTATCCAGGTCAGATTATCCACTGAACCAAGGGTGAGTTTTGGGCATAAGATGTTTTTGGGAAGTGCAAATCTTTAGAGTAGTCATGCGAGACCAACAATCACACAACAACAATGGTCAATGGTTTATTAGTCAAATGAATGCTTGTTGTTAATCCAAGAAGCACATAGTTTCTCCCTTAGTCAGATCGGGCCCTTACCTGCAGTGTACTGTTATTGGTCCGTCTTGACCAAACTGTTCTTTTGTCTTGTGTACTTGGCCAATGAAATCTATGAAGCCTTCACCAGACTTTGGCACGCCCTGCTCCGGCCAATCAGTGAACTGGAACTGGCGAACAGTGCGGGACTGACCGTCCTGACAACACAAACACATTAGGATGACTGTGTGTGTATGTGTGTGGGTGTGTGTGTGTGTGTGTGTGTGTGTGTAAACAGCCAGACCATTCCAGATTGTTCCAGGAAAAACAGGTACATGGTGAGCTGGCAGCGTGACTCATTGTATGGGTGGGAGTGTGAGTGGATAAATGTGTGTGGGAAAACAGAATTCTGGTGCTTCAGGGGACATTTTGTTTGTTCCCGTAATAAAAAATGCAGTTTTCGTTAATGATTAATTTGGTTAGTTGGAGTTAGAATGATGTGTAGAAACAGAAATATTTAGCTACTGTAATTCAATTCAATTTTATTTGTGCAGCACTTTTAACAATGGACATTGTCACAAAGCAGCTTTAGTAGCTTTTGTAATACAAACATCTATGAAAAACCAACAAAAGGACATTGAAGTGTACATGTCTGTGTGAGCAACACACCCTGGCGTCAGTCACTTTAAATTCTCGCAGGATGTACTGCGGCATGTTGTACTCAGCCATGGGGTCCACCACAAAGTACTGATAGCGTGCTGACCTCTCTGACGGCCAGTATTGGTGGCACTTCTCCTGCAACACACACACACACACACACACACAATTTCAATTCTTTAAATTGAACACTGGAATCAGGACTGTAATATACAGCGTGTCCCAAAAGTCTCCATACGTAGGGGAAATTAACACTTGTTTAGCAAAATGTAACGTTATTTACAGGACATCCTCTACATGATTGCCATTTCTTTGTAAACACACACACAGTCGCCTCTCCCACTCAAGATGAACGCGAGTTAACGCATCTGGTGTAATTCGATGCATGTAATGTAATTCGATGCATGCCCATCGCAACCTTGTGGCAGTTTCCCGATCCAGCCATGAAAATGATTTCAATATGTTCTTCTTTTGTCAAAGGCATTCTTAAAGACTATCTGAAAAAATATATACAATATAAACTAAGCATGCAATATTTTGGAAGACATTTTGCTAAAAAGTGTTAATTTCCCCGATGTATGGAGAAATTTGGGACACCCTGTGTATAGCACAGTATGGTAATACTAAACAGTGAATGTGTGTTTGTGTGTTTGTGTAACTAACCCTTCCCATCTCTCTAAGTTTAGTGAGCATCACTACAATAGTGGAGTTGTGTTCCCACAACATTCTCCAGTAATCTTCAGCTGTCTCAGCCAGAGGACCCTGCGTCGCGATGTACGCCCTCTGCTGCCTGCAGGGAAAAGGAGAACGAGTGAGTGAGAGCGGGGGAGATTTTACTCTTACCGAAAAGAGGGGACAAGAAACACACTAAGAATATATCTGGCAGTCTGAGTAAAATTTGACGTTTTATATTATACAGTATATAGCTCTGAAAACTAGAGCCTTTCCTGAACTAAAGTATGTTTCTCTTTTGCACATATCTCAATCACAAGTAGTTCTAGCACTGGTTACCCTCAAAACTGAAAAGGAAGCAAATCACAATTAAACATTCCAACTTTCCAACTCCACTCACAGGAAACACCACGGTGATTATCTAAAAGAAATTGTTCTCCACTCTTCTAGGGAAATATATTTTCGTATTTAGTATATTTATCCAATTGTGGAGGTTTGCTGCAGTGACAGCAGACCACACATATTACTGCTTTCTATTATTTGTATTATTAGATTTATCTTACATTGTTTATCAGTTTCATTTTGCTGTTATGAAAAGCTCTGCGCCTGAAATCTACTGTCATACTGACTCAGGCCTTCAACAGGTCATGCAAGTCTGAGTTAATAGAGTATTGGAGTGGCCTTTAAGACAGAGATAGGGAAAAGGGCACGGTGAATACAGATTTAGTTACATGTGGATGTCTAATCCTGGAAAATACCTTATCTTGAAAAGTCAATTTGTCTTGCTCGCAGTGGTTGTGATAAGTGAGTTCATACCTATAACCATCTATAAAGCTGGCATTGACGTAGTCTGAGCCCTCCACTCCTCGGATCGGCTGCAGGCCCACACGTGTGCTCTCGTACGGCATGATGTTCACCAGCCTGTTTTTAAACTTGTTGCAGGGCAGGTTGGCACTCACAAATCGGGAGTTGTGTGCCCTCGCATTGGCTAACCTCTGAATAAAAACACAGGACAGAATAAGGACGATCTCTAAAAACATAAAGTACATCTAATACATGTGGATCATGGGAAATCCTGTTTACTGATTATATTTGTCTACTAAAATTTCAGAACTGACTTCTTTGCTGGCACTTGTGCTAAAGAGGAAAAACATTATAAACATTATAAGAAATGGGCAGTCTAAGACAGACAATTATTCTGACAAGTAGACAAATATTCTACAAACAGGACAGGAAATCATTATAATTTAAAAAGAGGAAACACTTGGGAGTGTGCTGTTACAGGAAATTAATCAACAATAGAGTGGTATGATGAGACCTGACATGAAACGGAGTTACTGTTACCATACACTGCAAAAAATGACATCTTACCAAGTGAAAATATCTCAAATATTGTCAAATTTATCAAGTATTTCCTATTATAAGATTACAATAAACCAAATATATGATTATTAAAGCTATTTCGAGACATTTTTGCTCATTTAAGCTTTACCTTTTATTATTCTATTGGCAGATAACTTTGCTTCTTTCTAGAAATAAATGCTTAAAATGAGCAAAATTATCTGCCAATAGAACAAAACTATTTCAAGCTTAAATTAGTAATAAATAAATAAATAAATAAATAAATAAAAATAATAATAAAAAGGCTATAAATAGGTTTAATAATCTTATATTTGTTGTATGGTAATGTTATAATAGGAAATACTAGATAAATTTGACTATATTTAAGATATTTTCACTTGCTAAGATTTCATTTTTTGCAGTGTAGCACATCTCAAAGTGGTTTATTCTTCACATATGACAGCATTTTGCCAACAATTACAATTTTTTATTTATTCAATGACAACATTTACTTTTTATTTGTTTATGGTTATTTTATAGTAATGTTGTGCAACATCCGAGAAACGAGATAGTTCCTGTTATCTCTATAAACAGACTCTCTTTTTTTCTTTCTCTTGAAGTTAATAATAAAAAAGGCAGCTCGTCAAGTTATGGAGAAGCCACAAAACTGCAAAAAAAAAGTGCTGAAAACTTTCCTGTGTTGCAAAACATAAAGTTACAGCTTCTGACTGTTACGAAGCGCTGACACTGGACACTCCTTCCAAAAATAAACAAAAATAAACATCTCCTTACAGAAAACTTTACCATGTTAACTAGTGCACACAATTTTTTCCCATTTACGTGGAAAAATTCCCCTATGTTGTTACTATAGAAACAATAACGTATTAGAACGAGTATTATAGAACGTATTATGCTTGTAAACTAAATAAGATCATTTACGGATGATTATATCAATTACACCAGCTTAGCACTGAGACTTCAGATATCAAATGTGAGCACTGAACTATAAAAAGATGTGAAGGTGCACAACATATATAACTTATTAGCACTTCATGTGCTGAGCTGACACACTCACTTTAAACTCGTGCTCCATGGCACTGATGTTGTCAGGTGGCTCGGCCTGTGTGAGTCTCTGGATGTAGGCGTAGAGGTTGCGCGCAGGCACCTCCGTGTTGCCGCAGGTGACGGCTTCCAACAGCGCGTCGTATATAAACACGTACTGCTCCTCCGTCTGCACCATGTAGTTTCTCTGAGAGCGCATCAGTGTCACGTGACCGTACACATCAACTGTCTTCTCCTGCTTCACACGCTCCAGCATGGCATCGATCACGATGAAGCAGCCGGTACGCCCCACACCCGCACTGCGACAGACAGACAAAGAAAAGGAGACAGAAAGAGTAAGAAAAGAGACACGAGCATGACACCCCTGTAATAAAAGACCCACTTTACATTTTTAATAAAAAGTGGAACAACAGTACATGTTTTCCGTATTACTAATAATATTATATAACAGTTATATAGTATTAAACATGAATCTTTATGTTCATGTCATTTTACCCTCATAGTAAGACAGTGAAATAAAGGAGATCAAAAAATTACTAGTTTTTGTAAAAATAAAATAGAAAGGCAATTTTAGTCCCTGTCACATGACCATGTATTATTTACATTCCCATCTACACACACATGCACCTGTCCTTAGGAGAGTCCAAAAAGCAGGTACGATGTTTTGTGTGTCTATTTGCTTAAATATTGTATACATTTCTAAATGCTGAGATGAAGATGAGATATTGGTTATTGTAAAAATCAATTCTGTTTGTGATCACAGCTATATGACCCAGTCAAAGGTGGGTTTTTTCACAGTAGAGAAGATGACAATATGTTGTAACTTTGTGTTCTTTGCTGCTTTATTAGTTCCCCAGTGTTTTGTAAAGTACCGGTGTGAGAGTCAGTACCTGCAGTGCACTACGATTGGCCCGGCGTCTGGAGGATTACAGGCTTTGACTCTGCGCAGGAAGGCCAGGAAGGGCGTGGGGTGTTCCGGTACACCGTGATCTGGCCACGCCGTGAACTGGAACTGACGGACCTCCCGCTTCTCACTGCTGCCACTCTGTTCAGCACACACACCACACACACATCAAAGGGAACATCAGCGAGGGACCAAATAAACAAGTGAGATTATATGTGCATGTATGAGAGACAAGAACAGAAAGAGAGACAGCAAAGTGTCAGCGAGAACGCTGTCATGGAGAGCTACTAAGGGAGCTAATACATTTGTGTGTGTGTGTGTGTGTGTGTGTGTGTGTGTGTGGGGTCACCTTAAAGAGAGCGAAGGTCCTGACGCAGTATGCAGCAAGCTCTACGGTGTCTAGCACAGAGACCTGCATGAGGCCGTACGTCTCTGTGCCTCGGCTTGGCCAGTACTGATCACACTTGTTCTGCACACAGTGTAACAGTCTTCCTTTAACCTCTCACACACGAGTATCACCTCAGCAGTAAGCAGCACTTCTACATCACGCACCTCCTAAAGTTTGAGCCAACTACCAAGAACTGTTTGAATTTTGAAAATGATTCAGTACTGCATAGTTAAAAGCTGTACATTTTTTTGCTGTTGGAGAAATCCTTGCATAAAACTGAAAAATCCTGGGTGTTTTTTTGTAGGAAAAAAAAAATTGTAATTCCAGACATATACATTACATTGTATACTGACTTTTTAAAAAAATTTGTCCAGTTCTTGGTAGTATACCTTTGGGTCTTGTCTCATGTGCACATATGTTATACATACTAGGAAAGTTTATGGGCTAAATTACCATAAGCGAAAACCCTGGTTAGTCTTAGTTTCATAGTTACTTATGGATATAAACATACCATTTTCACTCTATTAAATCTGACCTGTTCATGAAGTTTTATTTTAACACCAGTAACATGCAGTGATCGGGTGACTAACAACACAATCAACATTATGATTAGAGTATCAATCCCAGCATTTTGGAGAAACAGTTAGAACGAAAAGACTCAAAAGAGAGTGAAGAGGTGAAAAATAAATGTGGAAGAGGAATGAATAAAGCTAGGTATAAGGAAAATGTGTGACGGACTGAAAGAGTGCACGAGTGAGAGTGTGATGAAGGAATAGAAAGCTTGCCTTGGAGTAGAAATAGGAAGGCATCTGGAGAACAATAGACAAACATATCAAGCTACTGAGTCACAACTGACAGGATGACTGGACCACATGGGGAAATGGTATGAATGAGGTTCTTATGTCACTTCAGGGTTATTTTAAAGGAATAGTAGCTAACAAGTTAATAAGTCCATATTAATAAAAAGATAAATGAACAAATCAAATCATCTTGGGCCACATCTCTCACCTCAAACTGATACTATCATCCAGTTCATACAACTTTCATCCATTTTTGTGATTAACAGTGTGTCATCCAAAACATAGGCAAGCCTACTATAGATCATGTAAGTTATATTTTTGCTTGTAGGTTCCATTATGTTGAACTGCAAGACTATAAACTTTCTTTACAAGTTAGCTACATTAGCCTTGTAAACAAAAAAAGTAAACTTCTAACACCTACAGTGCAAAAAAGACAAAAAAGACATCTTAGCAAATGAAAATATCTTGAATATGTCAAATATATCTAGTATTTCCTATTATAAGATTACAATAAATCAAATATATGATTATCAAAACTGATTTCTAGACATTCTCTTTACTAATTTCTTTACTAATTTAGTAAATACTCTTAAAATAGTCTTGGTCTATTGGCAGATATAATTTTAAGCATTTTTCTAAAAAAAAAAAAATCTAAATGATCTGTCAATATAATAGAAAAACAATTAAAGCTTGAAATGAGTAAAAGCATGGATAATCTTATACTGATTTTTAATAATCTCATAATAAGAAATATTAAATAAATTTGCTGATATTCAAGATATTGTAACTTGCTAAGATACCCTTTTTTCCCAGTGAAACGTTTTGCTGATAAGC
This sequence comes from Pangasianodon gigas, assembly GCA_022758105.1. Taxonomy (NCBI): domain Eukaryota; kingdom Metazoa; phylum Chordata; class Actinopteri; order Siluriformes; family Pangasiidae; genus Pangasianodon; species Pangasianodon gigas. Next base: position 11,653,359 of record CM040481.1, read on the forward strand.
TGCATTTTTTTTTGTGTGTAAAAAAAATTTTGTATATATTTTTTTTCTATTTTGACTGACTTTATTTTAAATACTTAATCATGAAGCTGTTATATATAATTTACTTAATGTTTTACTTTGTCATTTTTTTCTGTTTCTGTCTCATATTGTTGTTTTTGTAACTCCATTATAAAGGAGGACTCGTCCTGACTGTGTTTGATATTTAAGTAAATGAAGTGTATGCATTTGTATAATAAAAAAGAGTGTTTTGAAGTGTACAAAGCTTTATCTTATTGTTTCTGAGCTCCATGGCCACCATGCACTGCACAACTGTTCCATTTTCTATTCTTTTCAACTCCAGTGAAAGGCCTTATTGTTACTTGATGAGTTAATTCAAGCATTTTACAGCAACAAAACCTGAATTCATAAGGCTAGCGGTGACTTGATTGTGCTGCAGTTTGATTAGAATGTTAGCTCTGTGTGTGTGTGTGTGTGTGTGTGTGCACGCTCACCCTTGATTTCTCCTCCAGTTTGGTGATCATGATGATGTTAGCCGTGTGCTGCTCCCACACCATCCTCCAGAAGTCACTGATAGTATCTGGCATGGGCCCCTGTGTGGCGATGTAGGCGCCTTGTCTCCGGTACCCGTCAATGAAATTGGCATTGATATAGTCGCCACCTGGCTGACCTGAACATCAACAGCAAGAGAACAGTCATGAGAATTCAGGAATGTTCATCTCAGGAATTAGCAATATAAACAATATTTATTAAGAATAAAATTTAAAAAGGTTACTGTGACCTTTGAACAGAATGCAGGAATCAAATAACCATTTTCATACCATGCAAATACAACGAGGAAATTATGTACAATTGACACCTCTGCACTAAATTAATTCCAAAATCTATTAAAAATGCTACACAACATTGGATAAAACATGATCTGTATTAAACAGCTTTTAAAGTCAAACACACACACCCACACGTGTACACACTCACCATCACTGTTAGACAGCACCACTCTGGTGTGGTCGTAGGCGATGACATTTGCATAACGGTTCTTTGGTTTATTAATGTCCAGGTTTGAGTGCTCCCAAGAGAACTGCTGCCCGGGGTCAATAGACTAAACATGGAAAAGTGCCAAAGAAATTACAAATGACAAATAATTATGCTCTTAAACATAACCTTCACACAATTTCGAGTTGACTTGCATAAGAATTCGCCTCCATTGTTACTGTGAGAAGTATTAGTCAGGGTTTGGTTACAAAAAAAATTAACAAACTTTGAACATCCCACAGAGCACCATTAAATTCATTATTTATTCAGAGAGGGGATTAGTCAGAGAGGCAACCAAGAGGCCAAGAATAACTCTGAAGGAACTGGAGAGTATAGCCCAGACGTTCCACAAATCTGGGCTTTATTTCAGAGTGGCGAGAAGAGAAAAAAAATGTTGAGTACTAGTTTGCTAAAAGGTATGTTAGAGACTCTGCAAATGTGGTTCTCCGGTCTGAGGAAACCACAACTGAACTTTTTCAGTCCCTTGGCACAAAGTGGTACGTTTGGCAGAATTTCAACATGGCTCATCACTTTGACAAGACCAAACCCACAGTGAAGCATGATGGTGGTAGCATCATGTTAAGGGAATGCTTTTCCTCAGCAGGGGCTGAAACACGGGTGAGGGTTGAGAGCCAAATACAGGGCGATACTAGAAGAAAACCTGTTCTAGACTGTAAGAGACTTGAGACCGGGGTGGAGGTTCACCTTCCAACAGGAAACAACCCTAAGTACACTGCCAAAGCTAGACTGAAGTGGTTCAAAGCCAAGTACCTGAATGTTTTCAAATAGTCCAATCAAAACCCAGACCTCAATCTGACAGAGAATATGATTTGAGAGTTCATCAGTGGTCTCTATCTAATTTGAGCAATTCTGATCATTTTGATGAACTAATGAAGACTACCAGTTATCCTCTTAAAAAATTTTATATTTACAGTAATTCAGGCAGCAGAACTTTTATCCATTTATCTTATTTATATTTAATGAGCAAACAGTCAGGAATCTAGCTCTTAAGCTGTGAACAATTGTGCTAGAAGCTTTCTGTAAACCAAATAATTGTATATCTGCAGAGCTGCTACATACGGCATTCATGTCGTCCTCTTTGAAAATACAAATTTTCTAAGAAGATATTTTTATACTGAAAACAGTGACTCAAAATCACTTTGGCATGAGTGACCTTACCTCATACTCCTGTGAGAACCTCAGGCTCTCGTTGGCTTTCTTTCTCTCTATGTAACTGGGCAATTCTGAGATAGGAACTGGAGGATGACTGGTCATACCTGCCAATCAGAAAGCACGAGGTGAATCTGAAAACAGCCTACACACACGCTACAAAGTGACGGAGGCGGCTGAATTTAGTGACGCTTCCTGATGCATGAATGAAAAGAAACTAGTTTGGTTCTTCATACGAACAGAAAGCAGCTTCATGATCAAGTAAGAGGAGAGAGAGTAGATTGGTAGCTTATCATCGCATAACCGATAAATCAATTTATAGTTTTGCGTTTTAGCAGTTTATTAGCATTCCAGCCCCATTCCATTAGGGATGACATTAGATGACAGTTATTTTTGTGTTTTTCTGTTTGCTTGTCTTTAGCTCTTAATTAATAAGAATGGGTTAGTCATGTCTGTTCTTGGAGATGGAAGGTAAAAGGTCAATACAAAAATGAACAACCACAACTAACTTGGTAAACGACGATAACCAGAGGAACGCAAACCTAGGAAGGAGAGAGCATAACTTTGCTAACTTTGATATTATTTGTGCGTATGTGCTTTTCCAGCATTGGGTTATGTAGGATGTTTGTGGGAAAAGCCGACGTTGGGAAGCAAGTTTGTATTACCGGGTGTTGGGAAGTTGATTCTGCGGAGCTCCACAGGGTCTGAGGGATGCTGGGAGCTCATAGCTTTGCCACTACTTGGGAAGCTGCACTTTCTGCCCTCTAATTCTGCCCGCTTCCTATAAGAGGACATCACAAGCACAATATTTCTCCCTGCTAATATTCTGTATTTTATTTGCAATCTTACAATTCCATTTTGTATTCACTGACCTGTCCGGTTTGCTGGTTTGTATCCAGGTCATAGGGAAAGAAAAATAATGTTAAAAAGATACATGCTGTGCATTCAGACATCCATAGCATGCTAAATTAGCCATTCAAAGCTCCCTCTTTGTTCTTCACCATAATTGTTCTTCACTTCTTTTCTCTCCCACATGCTTTTGTAATCCCTCTACACTTATTTCTGTCCTTCATTTCACCTCTTAAACAGAAGGATGAGGATGACTATGCTGATGATGAAGATGACAGCCAGGACAGGCCCCACCACCCAAAGCAGCCCCTCCTCCTCATCCACAATTGGCTGAGGCTCCATGTCTGAGAATGCCAGGGGGTCGGAAAATGGGCTGGTCGAGTACACGGTCTACAATAAACAACAAATAACAAATGATAAAGAGGAAGAGACCAAGACAGAGAGTGAGACAATGTGAGAGAAAAAAAAAGAGAGAGACTCACATTCTGTCCCAGCTCTAAAATGGCCAGCACGAAGCAGACATACTCCTGTCCGTTTAGAAGCTGTCGGTTCAGGAACACTCCATACACACGCCCGTCGCCCAGCTTAAATTCGGATGGAAGATTCTGGAAGTAGGCACTGATGTACGGCTTCAGTTCAGCCTGCCTCCGTAAACGTACCGATCGGCTCGTACCATTGATCATCCTCAGAAGCTGAAACAAATATAATGTAATATAAAAAAAATTGTAATATAAAATACAATTAATGACAATCTAATCTAATATCTGTGAAAAAGTACCTCATCTAAATTCATGTCATCTGGATCACTCCAAGGATTCTGGAAGTTTCCTCCTCTCTGCCTCTTCAGTGGGACGACAACGATATAGAAACCCCTACATGGGTTAAAAAAATAAACACCACACATAGCATGTACCTGATGGCTGCTCATGATATTAGATGAGAAGGTGTTCCACAAAACTCCTAAATAATCCACTTTAAAACATTTATTTTATTATTCAACAGCAAATAAACTGATGCCAAGAATGAAACCATATATTAATGCCTGTTTATCTTTGAAAGACAGGAAAGCTTAGCCCTGATAGCGCATTTATGCCAACCACCCCAGATCCTTGATGACAAAAATAACTGGCAAAATAACAATAAAAAAAAAATTATGCTCACTATGCTTACATTTCACTACTGAATCAGTGGAAACACTACATTAACTTCCCATTATCTGTGTGCTAATGACGGGAACTAGAAAGCTAATGAATATGCTATTTTTATTTCATTCAGCTGTAAATAGACAAAAATGTTGTTCTTAACACTAGTTAAGTGACCATGATAATAAGCATGATGTCTAAATATAAGACAATGACAGATTCGGCTTCGTGCCTTTGTATCCTTTGTTGCTATTTTGTCCGTTGTCTGGACCCTTTGTTGGTGCTTTAAAAAGGTGCTTTTCATTGGTGGATAAGGCAGACTGCATTATTAACTATATTAAGAGTTTCAAGTGCAGTAAATGTACAGTGGGTTTTAATTATGTGAGGCTGACCTGACAGTGGCGTGTGTGTGCACGGAGGGCAGCTGCAGTGTGGCTGTGCTCTCTGAGCTGCTCTTCTCCACTAGCTGAGGTTTTCTGGGCAGCAGGTTTGGAGCGGTCATGGCGTCGGCACGGTGCTGCAGGCCCTCACTACCGTCTGCTTTATTACTCAGGAGGAACGTGTAGAGCGACTGCGGCTTTAACTCAGTGACCCGCTGCTGCCCAAGACGCCCGTCTACATCCAGTTTGCGACCATCACCATATGAGATCTGAGCGATGAGGTAGAAACGGACATTGCATTATATAACTACGAGTTTCAATATACATGATGCAACTTTCAGTATTTGAACAGTGAAATACTAAGCCCTACTGCACACACACTGTGCTATACTTACGATAAAAGTCGAGGGTTTGTTCGGTGAGGTTCTTGGCTCCCAGGCAAGCCATACTGAACTCTTCATAGCAGCCTTCACATGGAAGTTCACAGCAAACACTTTAAAAAAAGAAATCAACACTTTTCACTGTTTCATCACAAATGTGAGACTCACAAAACTATCAGGAGATCCAACTTGAATGCAGTGTGATTAAGAAGTGCAGGAACAACCTGACAGCTGAAAAATCTGTCCCTGATATTTATGTCTGTCATGTTATTGACACTGTGATCTCATCAGAGCGAAATTAGTACCTACCTGCGGATCAGTGTCAGAGCTGACGTCAGATCAATTTTAAATGCCTGGGGGAATTTAATAATATATACAGCTATAGTCAAGTGCCTCACCTTAGAACGCAACTTTGGTGGACTTCACCCAAAAAACAAAACAAAAACAAGAATACACACAGAAAGACAGACCGACATGGTGACAAACACACAGACAGATGTAAATGTAAAAGGGGTAAATGCCATTGCTGTGTAAGTATACACACACACTGTATGAGTACTTTGTATCTGCTTCGAAGGACAGTTGTTTCCTCACTTCTGTCGCTGTTACTGTATGTAACTGCACACCACGTGATACCCGTGATGAATATAAGTTAAATTTTGCGTCTCTTCCGTTCGTATCGTGAGGAATGTTGAGTCCACTCTGCTTGTAGTCAATTCTGAATGTGTTGAGCTTCTGAGGTCATTGCTATGGTGACCTTAGGCATGTGCAACACAGACGTGAACACTGATGGTGAGCTGACTGTAAGTATTGTAGGCACTGGGGAGAAGACGCAGTGACTTTTATAGTGTGTGGGAGTCTGTCATATAAATAAATGCTACTGACACTATCATAAATCACACTAGCACTTTACTGCACAACAATATCTTCTGGACTGAACTCATTTATCATATATTTTGATGGAAGGTGATTGATTTATAAACTACAGAGGTCACAGGGGTCAAACAGATTTGGTCAATAATAGTGGCACCAGGAGAAGCTTGGCATGTGTGTGTGTGTGTGTGTGTGTGGTCTCGTACCTGTGACTCTTTCAGCAGCAACTCTTTGATACTGGGATGTCCCACTCTTTCCCCAGACCAATGTCTTGTGTAAGTCACCTGGTCCTTTCGTGCGGTCGCTCAGCAACAGGAGGTTGCCATGACATGCTTGCTAATGTGGAGTTCAAAACCACCACAGGGATGATCCGCGGGGGAGCCCTAAGCACTATAGGGGCAATGTGGGGTACAGGAAATGAAGTAATAATCTCACAGATCAACCCAGGCCATCAAGGTGAGTGTTGCAAGAGAACAGGTTGAGGTTTGAAAAAAAAAAAAAAAAAAAATTTTCAGAATGATAGAGGGCACAGAAAGAACTGCTTTTTTATTTTCTGGGAACATTGTTGTCTGTTAATTTGAAAACAAAATTTTAAGCTCAAACACTGAAGACATACTGCCCTCCTTGATGCGGCTCAACTGCGGCGTGCAGGTGGGTCCTGGCTCTGCCTCTGTGAGAACAGCGACCATCTTCCCTCAGTGCGATAGTAAAAACAGTACAGTGGAGCATCCGCGATTTGAACCTCGTCTTTGTCATGTTCCATGGCAGTGTATCGAATGGAATAACGTAACATTTCCATTTTCCCCAGGATGAGGGACGGAGCTGAGCTTATCAACAGACAGGGTTTGTGCATGTCACTTCCCAGTGAGGGGGAACAGGTTCTGAAGGGATGGTGTGTGGGGTGGGAGAGTTCAATTCTGAGTTTTGGTTAATTTTAGAACAAGAATATAATGATAATGATGAGGATGATGATGATGATGTAAGGACATTAAATTCAGACAAGAAAGGAAACAAAAAGACAAAACGAACATGAAGACAGAGACCGCAAGAGTGTGTATGGTGATATTACACATCATTATATTAACACAAATATGTCAAGACTATCTCTAGATTCAGGTTTGTGCATAAACACAGAGACAAACAAAGAAATATTTGACAATAAACTCACCTTTATCTCCTTCAGTCAAGCTTTTCCATTCTGCCTCCTTTTCCTTTCTCCATATATCTATTAGATACTTTTCGTAAACTATATCTTACCTGACTCACCGAAATGGGCTTGGCATCGTGCGCCGTTGCCTGGAGCCTTTTCTTGTTTCTTTTAATTCAGCATGTCAAACAGATAAGCCATTAGGAAGACAAAATACAGACTGTGGAAATTTTCTAAGGCCGAGTCGCCATTTCTGACTCAGTTGCATGTTTTCTAACTGCTCTAACACTCATCACCCAGCTCATGAAGGCCTTAATAATTCACCAGTGAGTTTAATCAGGTGTGTTAAAGCAGAACACAGGGTCTGGGCATCAATGCTGTAGCTCATTCAGCCCATACAGATCTAGTATGAGGTCATTCTGGCAAGTTAACTGTGTTAAATATGTTAAAATAGTTATTATATGGTAACAGGTTACAATACTTCTAAATGTGTTTAAAGCATTTATCAATTTCAGCTTATGATTAAAGCAGTCTCTAAGTAAACATAGTTGTCTCATTCCATTAGCCAGATGTAACAAACTGCATCAACTATAACAAACAATGATGAAAAATTATTTTTTGAAGGTGCTTATGCAGCAAGGCATCAGAAATGAAAATACATTTGAGAGGCACTTTGTATAAAGACAAACATGGTCTAATTTAACCTAAGCTTAATAACATACCAAAACAAATAAAGCTAAGCTGATCAGCATATGTCTTGGAGTTGGTGTATCATTAGAATTAAAAATAGAATTTCACACATCTGGCTTAAAACATTCATCTTGAGAACTGCAGTTTAACTTTGAAGAGGCTACAGTGGTGTCGGGCCATAATTAATGTAAATATGCATTAATCAATTGTCAGAAAAGACAAAACTGCCCGAAAGACTATTTACTATTCAAGTCAAATGAAAGAAACAAAATCTGAATTGTAATCTCTTTCACATAAAAATCCTTAGACTGTAACCTGCCTTAAGTTATTCATCCCAAAGAGAGCAAACTAACAGCTTACTTTTTCTACAATAAATAATAAATAAGTGTAACTTTGCAGTGTTATTTGTTTGCATATGATCAATATATTAAGAACTTATTGAATGTAACTAATACTTGTAATTTTTGGGGGGTTAAATGTATAATCTAATAATTAAGGAATAAAACACAATGGGGATGTTCTAGAAAAATAATTAATGAAAGGGTGGTGTGAAGATTTTTTTTTTCCAATAACGGTATGTCCTGAAGTGTTTTATTCCTCTTATACCACAGAAATTTGCCAACAAAGGCATTCTTGTATTAATTAAAGAACTACGCATTGTTACAAATCCCCCTCAGTACACGGCGTAGGGAGCGCTGCATGGACTTTTGGGTTGACGTGTGCTTTAATTGATACATTCTGGAACCACTGTAGTTCTATTTATCACTTACATTATAGCAACTATAAACAGTCATTCCCTCACCAGACTTTTTTTTTTCACTCCCTTTAAATTACAAACTGGAACGTGCAAAGTCCTCTGTCCTGAAGACTTTCCTGTGTTGGAAAGAAGTTAGAGCTTTACCTCTGTTACAAAGTGCTGACACTGGAGACTCCTTCCATAAATGCTAAATAAAAATCTCCTCACAGAAACCTTCCCCATATCAACAATGAGATCATTTCTTTGTTAAATCACAGCACTTAGTCTTGTGGAGCACCCGTCATACTAGTCCTTATGAATTAGCTGGTACAACAGAAATGATAACGTTAGAATGAGTGCATTAATATAAACCCTGAAGCTGGCACTACTGTCAGAGCTGCTGTTATAGAACATGAATCTTCTATGAATATAAACCTTCTGACTAATCAGATTTGAGAATTCAACTGCACTGTGGTATAAATGTATTACTTATTAGTAGGAGTGGGAAAAAAAAAAAAAAAAAGCAAGTAAAAGTTTTTAACTGAGCGTACTTTCCTTCACCACTGTGACTACTTCACTGTTCAAATTATTTTCTATCTCTAATTTCTAATTAGAGTCAGTTTTGGACTCTAAAAACATTTTCTGTTTATATTTGAACCCGTGTGTGTGTCAGGTGTGTGTACGTACGGGTTTGTGGAGTTTGTATGCTGAGCTCGCTGGTGAAGGCCCCCACGCCATGTTTACTACGCGCTGCTAACTGAAAGGTGTAGGTGGAGAAGGGCTTCAGATTCTTTAGCACATAGCTGGAGCTCGGTTCAAACACAATCTTCTGCAAGAGAAAGGGGTTAAAAACTCAATGTGCGTACACATAAAGTGTCTGTATAAATATGCAGTATATAAAACTTTTTACCGCTCTCTTTACTAACTTTACTAAGTTTCTAAGATACACCAATCAGCCATAACATTAAAACCACTGACAGGTGAAGTGAATAACATTGATTATCTCGTTACAATGGCACCTGTCAAGAGGTGGGATAAATTAGGCAGCAAGAGAACAGTCAGTTCTCAAAGTTGATGTGTTGGAAGCAGGAAAAATGGGCAAGTGTAAGGAGCTGAGTAACTCTGACAAGGGCCAAATTGTGATGGCTAGACAACTGGGTCAGAACCCAACTCCAAAATGGCAGCTCTTGTGGGGTGTTCCCGGTATGCAGTGGTTAGTACCTACCAAAAGTGGTCCAAGGAAGGACAACCGGTGAACCTGAGACAGGGCCCTGGGAGCCAGGATGTACTATGGGAAGAAGGCAAGCTGGCGGAGGCAGTGTGATGCTCTATGCAATGTTCTGCTGGGAAAATGTGGGTCCTGGCATTCATGTGGATGTTACTTTGACACGCACCACCTACCTAAACATTGTTGCAGACCAGGTACACCCCTTCATGGCAACGGTATTCCCTAATGGCAGTGGCCTCATTCAGCAGGATAATGCACCCTGCCACACTGCAAAAATTGTTCAGGAATAGTTTGAGGAACATGACAAAGCGTTCAAGGAGTTGACTTGGCCTCCAAATACCCCAGATCTCAATCCGATTGAGCATCTGTGGGATGTGCTGGACAAACAAGTCCAATCCGTGGAGGCCCCAACTCACAACTTACAGGACTTAAAGCATCTGCTGCTAATGTCTTGGTACCAGATACCACAGCACACCTTCAGAGGTCTTGTGACTCGATGGATCAGAGCCGTTTTGGTGGCACAAGGGGGACATACACAATATTAGGCAGATGGTTTTATTGTTATGGCTGGTTGGTGTACATGATGAATTATTAATTATTATTAATATTTTATTAATTAAAATTAAAAACATGACAAATTTACCTGCTTCCTGCACACACATTACAATTTCATGACTTCAGTTTAGGATCTTGTGGCTAAATTAAGTTGTGCACATAATTAACTGTCGAAGTATGGTATAAAAAAAAGCAAAATAATGGAATGCGCTGGATCAAGTGCTATTTTATAACCTGCTCGAAGCCATTTTGTAAAAATAAACCAAATTTGGATAGATTGATGTGATAATTACAACTAGGACTATTCATGTAGCAATATACTGGCAATACAACATACTAGACTCCAATTAGATGTTATAGTATATTGTATCACAGTTGATGGCAAAGGGGAAAAAATGCTTCAGTCTGCCTCAGTCTTCAGATTTTTTATTCTTCTTAAGAAAAATCTGGCAACCTTTGAGGCATGAACTACAAGTCGCTGATTTTAATTAAAAAAGCAGCTGCGTAAACCGACTCTGACTCTGAATACAAGGAACTTTCCCCACGTAAATATTGACGTAACTTAGAACTGAGTAAGGCCCTTAGTGGGAAGAAATTCAAATAAAAGTAGCATATTTTTAAGTGTATGACTATATTATCACTCCACAAACAAATGATCTATAACTGAGTTTTATTTACTGATTTATTTTTACTGTTGGTGCATTACTGTGTTGGACAGGTACAGCTTACCTGCTCAGGCTGGTCTCCGAGCCTGTATATGAGTTCATATCCTATGATGGCATCAGTGCCACTGTGAGCTGGAGGAAGCCAGGAGAGCAGTATGCTTGTCTCTGACTTCACCTCTGCTTTCAGCTCAGTGGGCTGAGAAGGAACTGGAAAAGGAGACAGTGAAATGATATCACATACTGAAAGGAAAAAAAAATCTGCAGTCTGTAAGTAATTAGACAGTGATACATTTTTGTTGACATGACTCTGTGTAAATTACAGAATGGCAGCATTCATGTGAAACATCTGTATTAGGTGAAGTATAGTACTTTCTATACACAGTTCCCCCCATTTCTAAGAAACATTACTTAGTGAAAAAATGAACATGAACTTTTTGGCATGTCTGCAGTTGTGACTCACTCTCTGCTGCTATTTTGTCACACATGGATAAAAACTGCACTTCCCAAAAACAGTTTCCTAACAAACACAGGAACTGAACAAACATCACTGCTAGTGCTTAGCTGCAAATCCTTTGTATCTAACATTTACGTGTATTGACAAATGACACAATGAGACAAAGCTGGTCGAGAAACACAGAAGCTGCTAAGGGTTTAATTAATTAGGCTCCCTATAATAAAGAGATGTATATATGTTTTCCCATCAAATGGAATACATAAACAACAATAATTTTTACTGTCTAATCATCTATGAACTCTATATTAATTTCCTTATATGAAAAATCCTTTACAGTACAACATTATGTGACAAAATTCAAGATTAGAACACACACACTCTCACACACAAGTGCACACACCTCCTGTTTTGGCAATGATGTGCAGGTCGCTGGAGAGAGGACCATCTCCCACTGCAGTAAAAGCTAGTACTCTAATGTAATAGGTCTTGTTTGGTGTCAGATCCTGTATTGTCAGGAAATTTGCTCCACGAACTATCTCTTTCTCCCATTGGTTGACTGGCAGTGACGAATCAGATGTGTAGTACACCCTGTAGCCGACCACCTGTCCGTTTGCCTCCTCTGGCTCCTCCCACTGCACCATTGCCGTGGAGACACTGAGCATGCGGCCTCTGACTCTACGTGGCGGTGAGCTTGGGGCTTGCTCTGCTGTGCGAGCTTCTACTGTAGGACTCGGAGGACCGCGGCCAATCGAATTCACAGCTATGACCCGGAAGTGATAGTGCGAGTAGGGGCTGAGGCCGCCAACGCTGTACCGTGTTGTCGCCACAGCGTCAATCTCTTTAAAAGGGTCATGGGAGGAGGTGGGCCGGTGCTGGATGACATAATAAGAAACAGGAAGTGGGTTCCCGCTGTCCCACATCAAGGTTATGCTAGTGGCTGAACGCTCCATGACAACTGGAGCTCCTGGAGGATTTGGGAGGGCTGGAAAGAGAGCAAGGGATCTTTAATATTACCTGCTATTAGCTTCTACCAATATGGGTTGACCAAAACTCATATGTTTACATTTTAAGTAAATTATTGTGGCTTATTAAACATGTGCAGTTTTGTGCAGTTCTAACCATTTGCTCACACCATCCCTGCAGTGAAAAATGTTGGTGGTAGCATCATGTTGTGGGGATGCTTATCATTATTTTCAGAACTTACTGCCACTTTACAATGGACGTAATGGTGTGAAAAATATACGTTTAGTGGGGTAAGTATATAAACCATATAAATCATAGCCACCGGTTCATGATTTTAAGACAGCAATCCTAAAACACTATTTTCCCAAATATTCAGACATTTCATTTTTATCCAGTTTTTTTTTTTCAAATAGTTGCTTAAAGCTCATACACCATTGTTAGTTTCATTTCAGAGAAATTCATTTTGACTCTATATTTAATGATGCAGCGATATATCAGTGTCAGTCTGAATGATAAGCTTGCCTTTGACTGTGATCTGTGCAACTGTTTCAATAACGCCGAGAGTGGACATGGCCACGCAAGTGTAATTGGCTGACTGTCGCACGTCTGTGAGTTCTAGCACGTTCTTTCCAATGGGCATGTCATCCTCTGGGGTCAGGTCCTCTGTTCCAAGCATCCACTTCACATAAGGCATAGGAACGCCCACCGCCTGGCATGTGATGTTCACCCCTCCTCCGGGCATGACTTCGTAATCCATGGGCGGCACAGAGAAGCGTGGAGGGATCCGGCGCACTGGCAGAGTGACAACAGATCAGTCATTAGCTCTACTACAGAAGGGCTCGTTATCATACTGACATGGATTCAAGCCATATATTCAGATATGTGATCAAGTGAAATGATGACTGATGAATTAGAGTTACAGCAGTGGTTCTCAACATGCAACTTTCTAATATTATATTTAATCCAACTTAAATAATGAGCCTAATATTTAAATAGTTGGACAATAAAAATATATATAAAATAAAAATAGTTCTAGCAGACTGTGACCCACTGCATGTAAAAAAATGACTGTACATAATGTAATTTATAAGCATATCATGCATAGTAATAGGCTTAGACATAAGCAGTAGTAAATTCTAGATAAGAGTGACTATGATCATATACAGAATTAGGATTAAATGTGTGCACAGGACTTACCGTCTCTCAGTTCTGAAGAGAGGAAGAGAAGCGGAAGAAAGGCAGGAGAGAGAAATAATAACAGCATAGGGAAGAAAAAAAAGCTCATCTCAGAATAGAAAGCACTAGCTCCAGGTGGTGAGAAACTAAAAAGAAGGCAAGAGAACTGAAAGGCATTTAAACGCACACAGCGCTCTTCTCCTAATTAAACCATTTTCACCAGTTTTAGCCGTCAAAATCGGTTCAGTTCAAGCAGGAGAAAGCTGCTGGAAGCCATTTCGGATGGAAAAATTTGGCCTCAGAAAGTAAATTTATAACAGAAGTACTGTAAATTAATCCACGGTGATCCCACATCTGATTATGAAACGGTTTGGCTCTCAAACTGATGGAACCATGGGGTGTTTCTCAAAATGTCAGCTGGTTCTCCAGACTGCACTTCAATGGGTCTATCTGTCTAGAGTATGCATATATATATATTAGTAATCTATTGTTAAAGTACATACAGAAACTTACGCAGGTCAAACATAATAATGTAAAAAATTCATCCACAATGACATTTATCTGTCATGCTACATTTATGACCATCATTAATCAACAGGGTCCATCAACAGTAAATCAGGAATGTGCTTAGTGTATATACTGTATGCTTCTTTAATACAGAGATTCTACAAATTGTTACTGAACCCACCTCTGACGTAGAGGTTAGCGGGTGTTGAGTAACGCGTCCCATCACTATTCGTAGCCACACACTCGTATTTCCCTTGATCAGTTTCTTCACTCCGATCAATTTGCAGTGCACCTGAACACACACACACATGCAAACACACAAACACGCACATACATAGGATGGGAGAATTTTTTTTTTTTTAAATACACATTCAAAGGTCAGATCTGGTCTATTGCCTAGCGTGCGTGTGTGTGATGTTCCTCACATACTCAAACTAGCATGAGTGTGTGTGCGTGTGTGCTTTAGCACAACGGAGTAACAATGTTCTGGCTTTCTGGCATATTTAACAGATGTTCACAATTAACAGCAATAAAATGCTGGTTTGCAAAAAAAAAAAAAAAAGAAAAAAGAAAAATTTGAAGTGCTGTAAAAAATAGTAAAAATAGTAAAAATTCATTAATAGATGCACAAAGGCCACAGAGAAGAAGTTAACAAACAAGTTAAAAAAAGAAAACTCCATTAAGTACCACAGTCAAATATATAGTATGTGCACCTCTAAGTAGAAAAATTCAAAAAGATGTTTGATTAGAAAGATGAGGTTTGTGGAAGGAAAAACAGGCAGTGTCCAAGAGGAAAATTGCTGAAAGATGAAATGAGGCTTCATTAGAAGAGATGAATGCATCCACAGAGGGAACAAGAGAGTGAAAAAAAACAGATATCAAGAAAAAAAACCAGTTAAGATACAGTCAAGAGGTTCATGGATTAATTCATTAATCTTCTTAAATGACCATGTTCTCATTTAGTTTATAGCTCACTATCAAGCAAAGCTATATCCATCTAGCAAATCACTATCTATATAGCTCACCATCTACCATATAAATAAATGTTAAAAATAAAGAATTAGTAATATATTCAACTTCAGGAAAGTAGGTATGATAAATACAACCCCTAAAATTGACAGGTTTAATCAATGAAAACTAGAATGTGATGGTCAGATAATGATGAGAGACAGAGAGAGAGAAAGAGAGGGAGAGAAGAGAAGTGAGGGACAAAGGAAGAGTAAATAGTAACAGGTGGGTGAATGGGGTGGTTAGCTTTAGACTCTTACCTCTGATTGGTGTACCCCCTGGATGGGTGAGAATGAACGCAGATGAGAGATTAAAGAAAAGGAGTTAGTGCAGTGAGAGAGAGAAAGAGAGAGAGAGAGAAAGAAAGAAAGAGAAAGAAGGAAAAAGGGCATGTAATTCTTCTTGTCTTAAGTGCTAAATGGGTCACTATTATCATAATCTCTCCAGTTCCATATAAGTTTGCATATCTGCAAGACAGAACAAAAGAATGGGGGGGAAGCAAGAAGCAATTGCCTTCCTGGGAATTTCTGCAGTAATGCACAGGGCTTAACACTCAAGACAGGCAGATTCACACCCACACAGGAGAGGGGCTGAAACGAGGAAGCCTCGGGATCGAGGGAGAATCCACTGGAACATTCAGCAATAAAAGAAGAGCAATAAAACTTTGGCAAGCTAGACAGGGACAGGAGAGAGAGAGAGAGAGAGAGAGAGAGAGAGAGGATAGATGTAGGTACTCTGATGGTAAGGGGTGAGAGAGTGAGCCTCTAAGTGAGACAGTTAGGGAACGTGAGAGTGACACAAGTTAAGTAGCACATGTGAGGGGGTAGCACTCAGGTGAAAATGACTAGCTCTACGTGATGGGAGTGTGTATTAATAAGGCATAGGGCATAGCTTTATGTGTGTATCCAGAGGAGGGGTGTGTGTCTGTGTGTGTGTGTGTGTGTGTGTGTGTGTGTGTGTGTGTGGGGGTGGGGGGGGGGGGGGGGGGGGGGGGGGGGGGGGGGGGGGGGGGGGGGGGGTCAGGCTAATCATTATTGTTAGGTGAAACATTACGTATCATGCAGTTTACTGAAACGATACTAGGAGTGTGTGTTATCTTAGCAATGTGTATGTTGTGCCTTAAAGTAACTGACTTACCAAAGGACTCTGTTGATCAAAACATAGAGAGAGAGACAGCACATGCATCACTCAATGTTACTTTTACAGGAAAAACAGTGTGTATGAGACTGTGTGTGTAAGTGTGTGTGTTTATAAAAATAAGACCAGAGCATATACAACAAAACTATTCCTTCAAAACTATTCCTTCATACATGTTATAGACACATACAGAGATCATATTAGAGATTTGATCTTTAGCCAAAATCATCTTTGACTTCTTAGTCCTCATTAACACAAGTCATTCTGAAAATGTTTACATTTTGGCCTCACTAGCATTTTCAGTCAGTTTCCCAAAAGGTTTCTTGTCTACGAAATGCAAAATGACAGAAAACCATACATCGTTTGTTCATTTTGTTTTTACAAAACATGATTTCTTGCACCCTTCTACACTTCTACAACATGAAATTAAAATTCCTAATATAGAACACAGCGCTGCAAAGAGTTGTGGTGTTTTCGGATTTATCCACTTTGGAGAGCGGATTCAAGAAGATGCTTTTTTCAGCGGTTGAAAACACTTTAGTGTGGATGGAAAGGCAAAGATAAGAAATGATGCATTTTCAAATTTAGCTGTGTTACTGTGGACTAGGATTGGAAAAAATGTGTAATAAATTATATACTGTATATCGTCTCCGGGATGGTAAATGCTTCACATCGGCCTGCATCTCACCACCCTGAAGTGGATTACTTTCCTATAGCATACCCAAGAGTACTATTATTGTTGTACTATGCAAAAGATAACGTACTATAACAAGTGCATTAACATAAACCTGTGATGTGCCTTGCAGTCGGATCTACTGTTAGAGCTGCTGTTATATAAAATTAATCAACAACCTTCTGACCAATCAGAATTGAGAATTCAGCAGCGTTGTGGTATAAAGTGATTCATAGGTTTTTTGAAAACCAGACACTGTTGGGATATAGGCAGCTGGCGTTGTTCTCGTGTCAGTGGAGACTACAAAGGGGAGCGCTATATGAAAATATTTAGCTACACCGGTTAATATTACTAGTATGTTCATACCTGAACATACAGACACACTTATATTCTTAAACAACATCTGTAGCCTAACGTTCGGGACAAATAACAGAAAAGGTCAGACTAATATTTTGTTAGTCTCTTTTGCTCATGCTATGTTTAGTCATGCTATTTCATCATTCTTTCACTTTTCCTTGCAAAAAAAAAACTTCAAGACTTTAATTTTTTTAATTTTCCTGACTATAACTGTGCTCTGTTTTCATGCTGTGCCTTGAAGAGGAAACACATGAAATGCAAGATGCATAAAGGAGGCAGTGTTATGGGACAGAATAAAATTAATTTAGCAAATTTAAGTGTCTCAAATATTACTTACATCAGAATATCTATAGTTTCTCTAAAATGTCTTCTGGATTTCCATGCTTTCCCTGGCTTGGAATTGTCTTTAAAGGTAACTTTAACTTGTCTTTAAAAGGCTTTAAATATCATATTTTTCTTGACTTGACTTAGAACTACATGCATTGTGTGTTTTAACTTTGTGTGCTAATTTTTTATTCTTAAAAAGTATAAAAATATTTATAAGATAAAGCTATAAGATTCTTATCAAAGATATAGTAAAATCTGTGTGTTATTCAAATATTTTTCATCTCAATGCTCATTCTTAACATACAGAAGACCACAGACACAGCTATGCTGGAAATGAAATTGAATATAGTTTTTTTTTTTGTTTGTTTTTTTTTGCTGTACTTTGTATCTGACTGAACCTCTCTACACACATTGTCCTTTTGCTCAACTACTCATGATAAATTTAGATAGACAAAATGATCAAAACTGACACATGATCATATAAGAACATACATTTTCAGGTGCAGGTTTGTTATAACTGATTATTATAACCATACGTTTGGTACCTTCATCACTGACTCTTCAAAAGCCTAAGGATGAGCTGAGACTAAATCCAGCCCGTACCTGAGCGCAGCTGTTTGATGCGTCCGTGAGTGTATGTGTCGATGGGAAGGAAGTCTTTAAACCAGGTAATCTCCGGGTCAGGTGTGCCGCTGGCTGCACAGAGCATGGTGGCTGTGCGAGAACGTTCCACCACCTTGAGCTGAGGACCCATATCTATGGACGGGAAGCCGGGAGGAAGCTGGTCCTCTGTAATATATACACACAAACATACATTAGGAATGTGTAACACACTCTTAGTTTGGCAAGATGGGAGATATAAGCTGAAATTTTATATCACAATGCTGTCAAAAAAGCTAATGAAATGTAATCTGTAATCTAGCCCCCCAGCTGAGCCCCCCATTTTTACAGAATATGAAACAATTCTGCAGTTAGGTTTAATTAATTGTATTTAAAGTTGTATTATTTATTGGTTAGTGGCTGGGATTCTTTCTGATTTATTGTTGGAAATACGTCTCCCTCTTGATGCCATTTGTATAAATGTAGCTTCTGGTCAATTGAAGGAAATAAACAAGCAGCATTTGTGAGTTTGCTATAAACCACATGGTGTAGGATTTCCATGGCAAGTTCCAAAAGCATCACATCACTAAGATCACTGTAGAATGGTACAATGGCAGGATGACGTCTGAATCCCTCTAACGAGGGGCAATGATGTATAAAGCTACTTTGCTGTAATGTCTGTTCTACAAACTCCTGTTCAAACAACAGTGCTTTGAACTGATTCTTACGCGGTGATCCTTCAGGGAAATGCACCTCCCCCATAAAGATTTATGAACTAGTCTGGTGTAGCCGAGTAGGCTGAATAAAAAAAACTGCAAGGTAAGTTGGTGATATAAATCTCTTCTTTATATGAATGAACACGCGTGCTCACCGCGCAGCACTGTGAGGCGGGTGGATGCGCTGATCTCTCCGGCCTCGTTAGACGCCACACATTCGTATATAGCCTCATCACGTGGGGTCCGCAGTGGCTGCACACGTAAGACTGAACCTGAACCGTCATCAAACTCAATCACCTATAGAGACAGTACGACAGAAGGTAAAAGAGAGAGAGATGCAGCATGAGAGAAAGAGAATAACAGATGTGTGAAAGAGAAAGACAGAGAGAGAGAAATGGAGAGACAGAGAGATAAAGTGTGTATGTGAAAGAGGAAAACCGAGCAGAGAGAGAGAGAGAGAGAGAGAGAGAGAGAGAGAGAGAGAGAGAATGGTAGATGCAGAGAGTCAGTGTGAGAAATACTAATACCAATGACCTTTTTTATATGTTTACTTGATACACATTTCCTACTTATTGATTCCCCGGAGGAGATCAGTGAAATATGTGTGCATGTAGAGATCCATCAATCCAATCCATATATCCATTAGTGCTGATGAAGCAAATTTCACTCTTCAAGCACTCCACATGTAGTGTTAATAAAATTAGATTTCTTTATAATGTTTAGATATAGCCTGGACCTAGCGTGTGTGTGTGTGTGTGTGTGAAAGAGAGGGAAACAGATGTCAGCAGGTACCTTTAGGCTTATCTCAGACAGCCAATATGAGTGTCTGTGTGTACCAATTCAATTCCAAAATCCTGATTTACTAGCACACAGCAAATGAAAATTGTGTCTGTGTGTGTGTCTGTGCGTGTGTGTGTGTGCGTGTGTGTGTTCACCTCAAATCTCTGGTTGGTGACTTTTTTGCCCTTCCTGCTCCAAGAGATTCGGGGCTGTGGGTCTCCTGTCGCCTGGCACACGAAGGAAGCCACTCCACCCTGCACACCTGTTTGGTCAGTGGGTGTCCGGGTGAAACGAGGTGGAACTGAAATGGACGAAGTGAGATGTGTTTATATGTTTCACAGTCAATCGAACATAAAAATATGTTGTATAAAATATTTTTACACCAAATGAAATGTATTATTGCTTAAGAACACTATTGGCAGGAAGAAAAGAAAACGCAAAGGTATAATGTTGGGGATCAAATTCAAACACACCTACAACTACAACCTTTTTAAAAAAATGTCTCTTTTATTTATTTTTTTTTACTTGTTTCCTCTTTGCACAGCTACCAAAACCAGCACGACTCTTGCACTGGGCTTTTTTTAAGGTCCCAATAGGCAGCTAACTGTTGCTTGGTTATCACAATGGCAAAAGAGAATTAGACTCAGTATCACAGTTTAAGATCTAAGCTCCCGTTTAAATGCAGAAAATCTGTGCAGCCCATATGTACTCAAGTGGATTTCCTTACTATCTGGCCGCTGTATTAATCGGGTCAGGGGATGAGGAGTATGACACAGTGGACGCTCACACTAATCTCCTTCCTGCTCCTCTGATCAAAAACAAAGAGCCATGGGTTTTAGCACAATGCATGTGGAGAGAGAGACAGAGAGAGAGAGAGTGTGTGTGGGTGATTTTCGCCAGATAAAATCGTGACATCCTGTTTACATGGTGTGATTTTGCATATCAAAATTAATCCTGCAAAACACCCACACAGAAGTGCTTAAGCACAAATAAATTTTTCAAACGAGTAAATATTCCCTAAAACTCAAGATGCTATATCTTTTAACAGAGTCTGTCAGCAAACTTGTACACTGTGATGCATATCGTGTATTGATTAAGAATGAAGATTAAGTGGACTATTTCTTTCAGAGTGATGAACGTTTGTGGTTATGCTTTACCAACCTAGTCAAATTGCCCTAATGTGAAGCGTAAGAAACTGTCATAGTGGTATTGTGAATTGTGATGTGGACTCTCACATCACATCCTAAGACCTTTATTATTAGGGTGTTAGGGTGCTTTCCCACCTATTAGTCTGACTTTTATTAATAGTGTGTGTAGAAATCACAAAAAT
This sequence comes from Pangasianodon gigas, assembly GCA_022758105.1. Classification (NCBI taxonomy): domain Eukaryota; kingdom Metazoa; phylum Chordata; class Actinopteri; order Siluriformes; family Pangasiidae; genus Pangasianodon; species Pangasianodon gigas. The sequence continues at coordinate 11,674,234 of CM040481.1, forward strand.
CAGGTTCAGTCCTTCACTCGTTTCACCTACAACCCAAAATACACGACATCACTTCCTGCAGCTAGATTGAATCGTTTTCTCACTGCAATCAAACTGTGCCAGAGTTCATTTGGAAGTGGGCCGAGACCACCTCGCTCAGACGCTCTTGGACCAATTGATTTGTTCCGCACAGGAGTGTGTTCGCTGTGTTCTCACCTCCTTAAAGTACTGCACTGAGGGGGAAAACGCACCAGGCTAAGTTTATGTGTATGTGTGTGTGTGAGATAACAAGAGAGAGAGAGAGAGAGAGAGAGAGAGAGAGAGAGAGTGAGACTAACTTTGAGTGTGTGTGAGTGGCAGCACACTCAGCAGCATCGGCAGAATCAGCTGGACGGCGGCTTTGTAGATCATGTGACCTCTGGCCATCCTCTCATTGGCTCGTCTCTGACTCCTGAATCACCAAGCTCTACAGGCGCTCATAACCTAATAAAAAAAAAAAAAAAAAAAAAAAAACAATCACATTTTAGATCATCTATACAATGAGAGATTTCAAAAATTAACTCCATTTACAGATCCTTGTGTCACACAGCACGCTACATTCGAAATAGAAGATACAACATGCAATTTTGCAAAACGTTACACTACAGTGGGATAATTAAAGACACTGCAAAAACATTATTTTTCCAGGTAAACAGCAAACGTTATTTAATAAACTACTGAAGGCTTAGAGCATCTTTAAAAATAGCTTCAGATTTCCAGTGTTACGTCATGACACATAGAAACCACACTGTATAGGAAACAATTCGAGAAGACTTGTTATGATAGATTTAATGTGTTCTAGCCTTAGGGAAGTTTCTTAAAATGGCTGGCATTACAGGAAATAAAAGAGACATGAATTCTCTGCAGCTTCACACAGAGGAATGAGCAAAAACTGCATCTAGGCACGCTGGGATCTAATGCTGAGGTTCTCAAAAGTCGCTGATTAACTAAATCAGGTTCAGTGTTAGGTTAGGAGTGGAACTTCAGCAGGGGCGTGATCTCCGGTTTGCTGGTATTGATTCAAATGATTAATTGACAGCAGGCTCTGCTGTGTTTAATATCCAGGAACTATGGTCCCAAATGGAGGAAGGGGCGTAAATTTGATCACCACTTCTCTCTGCTCATTGCTGGTGGGCGTTTCTAGGACAGTTTAATGGGATTTCTTACAGCCTCTGTTGTGAAAAATCAAGACAAAAAGCACAACAGCCATGTACAGAAAGCAAAAAGGGAGAAAGACTTTCCTATCTAGCCCATGACTGTTTAATCTGAGATGTGAAAGCGAATGAGAGAGAGAGAGTGAAGGAGACAGAGAGAGACAGAGAGAAAGGTGAGCAGCTAAGTGAAGTTGCATTAAATATGGATTGTGGGCTTGGGGAATCGCCATGGTAACTATTCTCCCACGAGCAACTCGCCTGTCACACCACATCAGCATCATGCGCACTGCCTCCCTCTCCTTCTATCCATTTTTCATTCCTCCTCTGCTTTCTGAGGCTTCCCTGGCTTTTACCACGACGAGGGAAGAAAGACTACACGTGTCATTTCCTGTAGGGATTCACACAGGAAAAGCCTGGTCACAGAGGGGGTGGGGCATTTACACACACACAAAGAAGATGTAGCTGTCATCGAGTATGTTAAAACTGGGTCACACACTCACACATACACACATACACTCATACTTGGGCCTCATTTGGAAACCACACACCAGCTTAATTCAATCCCCAAATTGCGTACACACAAACCCACATGCACAATAATGCACTAATAGCTCTCTCATATGGGACCTGACTCATCCTGTGAATACTTGTGTGTGTGTGTGTGTGTGTGTGTGAGTGTGTGTATGTGTGTGTGGTTGCACTACAATTATCATTACTTTTCACTGTGACAGTCAGGCTTGTAAAGTTCCCTCATGGTCTAGTTTACTTGTCATATTTGTTTCATGACCATTTTATTAGGAACACTTGCACATCTGCTCAGTCATGCCATGATCCAATCAGCCAATCACCTGCCAGCAGAAGACGTAAAATCATGCACACACAACAGGCTCTAGAGTTTTCACAGAACGGTGAGGAAAACAAAAAAGCATCCAGTGAGCAACAGTTCTGCGAGAGGTAGGAGAAGAAAGGCCAGACTGGTTCGATTTGACAGGAAGGCTATGGTAACTCGAATAACCACTCTTTACAACTGTGGTAAGCAGAAAAGCATCTCAGAATGAGGTAGATGGGCTACGGCAGCAGAAGACCATACCCGGTTCCACTCCTGTCAGCCAAGAACAGGAACCTGAGGCTGCAGTGGGCACAGACTCACTGAAAATGGACAGTGGAAGACTGGAAATATAACCACCCAAGTGTATTTCCCCCCATTAAAACATTTTTATCTGTTTTGTGAATTGAAGATGCTTTGTTTCTAATTTGGCAGTGACATGACTGTAGCTCAGTGGGCCAGGGAAAGGTGGAAAAGAGAGAGAGAGAGAGACAGTCTATTTCTATTAATGCTAGTGTGTTAATTACTCTAGGAGTTTGATTGCTAGCTAGTAGCTTCCAATTGTAAAGAAGCAGACAGACTGCTGCATTAGTAGTCAGCTGGTGTAAATTCACAGTCTGTCAGAGAAGCTACTAATATTAGCATGCTGTCGTTTTCTGTGCACTTTGAGGCAACGGCAGAGTTCATGATGATATCCACACACAACCATCACCCACAAAGTGTAACACTGCTTATAAAACAGTAACACGGACTGATCTACTGAGCCGATATATTAAACATAATAGCTGGTGGAGATTGTAGATGATAACATGTCATACTGCACTCGGAATAATCTGCTTTAATGTACTAAGCCAAAGTATCTCAAGCGGCAGAATATAACCGATAGATAAAGGTAATTCAAATCGATATCAGCTTATTTTTTTCTGACAAGTGCAACATTTTATAACAACTGCGCTCTACAGAGGAGCTGCACTCAACTTGCTCTCCTCTTCACAGGAGCTACACAGAACATACTCTTGCATGAGAGCCGTGATTTCTTACAGTAACACGCGTCTATATTTAGAGTTTCACCTAGACTATAGCATAGTAGGGAGCTCTGCATGATTTCAACTCATACACATACTCTAGAAACGCTCTTATTAAAAACCTTTCTAGAAATATTTCAGACGGTATACATATTTATTTCAGACAGATATTTGATTAAAGTGTTAAAGTAGAATTGTATGTAGCATTGTAGGTTTCAATCACTTCCACCATTTCAGGTTTAAGGTGAGTATGGGAGAGTGTAATAATATTACCAGCTGTGAAGTCGGGAACTGCTTGCTGGCAGCGGCAATTGCAAAAACTCAGTTAGATTACTTCCTCAGTAATTCATAAGTAAAAAATTAAACATTACGTTTTTGATGCGATCCTTTTACAAGTCAGTTGTCTAATGGCCACACGGTCAACATTTTCACTTGATCTGCTGCTCAAAATGTTTGAAAACAAGTGCAAAAAAAAAAAAATGCAGGAAAAAAAAAACAAAACAAAAAACAGTGTTTTAGATCACTCCATTAACATATTTGTAAAGTGTTAGATGTGACACTTTGTTGTATGCCTATTTAATCTTTTTAGGTCAAAATTTTCCAAAATGTTTCCTTTCGAAAAAAAAAAAAAGTAGTGGTTTCGGCCATTTTGGATGAAATTTTCACTGGCATCAATAATAAATATAGTTAACTGATGTTAAATGTATACTTGTCGCATAGTTTATGAAAAAAAAAAAGTGACATAACCAATTCAGTAAACTAATCCAATCCAAATAGGGCGTATGCTGCGTATGTGGTGTGCTATAATTGGTCATATTAATGTCATTGCTCTGTTAGATCACGTAAAGCTCATAATAAGATATTTAACCGCACTTTTACAGTTACAGGCCTGAGTGGCTATTGGTGCTGTTCTACTATAGTGAACTTCAAACATTCATGCAACATTTTGGACTGAAATTGCAGCACAGCAACAACAGCGGACAACAGCAAGTAGCTTAGCGACAAGTTAGCCAGCTAACGTTAGTGATGACTCTAATGTTGATAATTACCTTCTCAAAACAGCAATTAGTATGATCAGTGTTATAGATTTAACCACGTACTGTGTCTGGATATTAACTGATCTAAAGCTTATACTGCTATAAACTCATTTAAAAGTAGAGAAGGGGAACTTTACACAGTGTGTGCACTATGGTTGTATGATTTGGGGAAAAAATCAAATTGCGATTCCGATTTAAAATGCAATTATTGAAAAAGAGCTACAGGTTTGTTGTGGTGGTTTGCACAGTATCAAAATAAAAGACATGTTTATGATTATGTATTTTATATGAATAATTTCTCATTAAATATAAATTAAACACTTACTGATAGCAAGATGGAGTCTGTGGCCAAAACACTGAATCCTGGTCCATTCATTTATTTCCACTGCCCTTATGTTGGCTGCACTGTCTGTGGTGATGCACACCTGGCCGCCTTCGTTCAGACCCAGCTAGGTAGTGCATCTTTCAATCCAGAAGCGATGTCTTCTCCCGGTCAACGGGAAAGTATGACGTTTGTAAATAATGACTCTTTAATTCGAAATTCTCACGTATGCAATGAAAAGTGGGACTTTGATATGGTTCAGTGGTCCTGCTGGACCACGTCGGTTGTTGTCGCGTAATATTCCACATCTTTCAACTCTGCTTCAACCTTCTTCCTGCACGTATCGTACAGTTCTGGGATGGCAACTCGATTAAAGAACGTATGAGAGGGAATGCAGTATCTTTTATTGAACGTTTGGATAAGATTCTTAAAACCATCTTTTGTGACGGTGTAAAAAGCCAGGTCTATCTAATATCTTTAGCCAGGTATCTTGTTATGGCTTCTGTTATTTCGCAGTACCTTTGTGAAGTCACAGGGTATGACACTTTCAAACGCTTGAGCAGTAGAAGCTTGCGTGGCTGTCGGTTGCGGGGGTAGAGATGAAGCAGTGTTCATATAGTTGTCTCTGATGCTTCTTCAGGTGTTGATATAGGTTGGTTGTGTTGCCTCGCGAGGTTGACACAGACGTTCGGCACGTTTTACTTAGTACTTCCTTTTGAAGTACATCAGAACTTCGAAATCCAAAATAATTCCACACATATGCGGTGCTGTTTTTTTTAGGCACCAAGTCGTCTGCAGGACTTTGCTTTTCTGCAGACAAACTTTGTTGCACAGATGAACCGCTCCCACTCATCTGTTCATAAGTTAGCATATTTGTTGTTACCATATTTGAATTCCCTTGTTTAAAGAAATAGTCGCCGCTTTTGCGATTTGAAAATCGCACCCTTTCAAATCACGATTTCAGTTTAAAAACGATGAATTGTTCAGCTCTAGTGTGTAGCCATGTTCATTTGACCTCACTCCTTAAACAGGGAAGGAGCTTGTAGTTGAGAAGACTACCCCAAGTTCATGAGTTGAAATTTCAAGTTCAGGGGGTGTTTTCTGTGGTTTTTACCGGTTGTAGGCAGGGAATTACAAGTTACAACTTTGCCTCGAACGCAGCATTGACATGCAGCCACTGGTGTCAAAATTAACCCCCCCGGCCAAATACAGCCTGATCCCTCATTTCACTTTAGCCTGCATGGAACATCCCATCATACTGACTATTCAACATTTTCGCAGTATCTAGAATTCACAACAGACCTTTTGCGAAGCGACTGCCTACGTTTTGCATGTGCCACTATACAGCACTCATCAGCTAGCATCTCACAATGTTGAAACACTGGTTAATATCGATGCCTATCCACTTTTTTGTTGCAGGTCAGACCTGCATTTAAAAATGAGTCAGAGATGTAGGCCTGTGGTGTGTTTTTAGTGATTGACTCCAAGTCATGAAATATATCACCCAATGTAGAGACGTACAAATATGCTGAAAAGAAGAAAGGTTAATGGAGTGCAAAGATGAGAAATAAGGACATGTATGTTCTGAGCCTGCGTGAGCTCTTCTTAAATCTTAACGTTATATATTTTCAATATTTGGAATAAAACTTTAATCCCTTTACTAAATGTTATCACCTAGGCCTAATAGTTGAATAGTTTGTGCCATTCTTCCTAGAATCGTCCAAATTGATATAATAGATAATAAGATAGATTAAAGCTGCAAGCAGCATTTTCGGGGGCCAAGCACTCAGACTCGGTGAGCCGCACACTCACAGACGCGCTACAATTGTTGCCTAAGCAATCACAGGAAAGCAGAGCCATAACTTCAGGCAAAGGGACTCAAGAGTGATTTGTCGTTTCACTCATGATGTGTATTTTTGACCACAGACAGTGGTGGAATTCTCTGACTGCAGATGGAAAGGTCTAGATGAACAAATGGGAAGCAGGGTGGCATTGCTGCTGCAGCTGCCACTACTGCTGTGACCTGTGGAGTTGTCTCTTCCTACTTTGAACACTGGTCATGATTTCTACTGCTCTAACCTAATTTTTTTTTTTCTTGCAATTTAAAAATATCTAAGGTATTTATGCTTTTTTCTCATCAGTCTGGGCCTTTTTCCCCACTTTGTGCAAGCTTAGACAGGTCTCAATATGATGTGAGCCAAATTTGGTGAAGACTGGACAAAATTTGGAGGAGCAGTTTCAGCATGTTAATATAACTTTTGACCAGTACGTGGCGCTGTAACAAAATTTGTTGTATACCCTCAGGGCATGGTCCTGAAGATGACTACCAAGATTTGTTTCAGTGTGCAAGGTCGTTGCTGAGATACAGCCTCACGTCCTGTTTGGTGGCTTCGCTGTCAGATTTATTGGCACATTAATGGCAAACCATTTGGAATATCAACATTCTTTTGATAACTTTTGTCCAGGTTGGTCTGAAAATGATGTATGCCAAATTTGGTGTTGACTGGACATAATTTGTAGAAGGAGTAGCAAAAAAACATGTTTTTAACAAAATTCAAAATGGTCCAGAAGAAGTACAACTTGAATTTCAGATCTTGGTGTGCGTTCGCTTCAGCATACTCCAGAGAATTATAGGAAAAAAGAACTGTGAATTTAGCACAAACTCTTCAAATGATATAAGGAAAAAAAAAAAAAAAAAAAAGTTGTTACAGTTCTTGACCACAAGGTGGCACAGTCACAAAACATCTTGGGTACATTCAGGGTGTGATCCTGAAGATATTTATCAAGTTTCATGATGATACATAGATGCACTGCTGAGATGGATCCTCACATCCTGTTTTTTTTTTTTTTTTTTGCATTTGTCAGCACGTTACAGGAGAACAGTTTGAATATCAATATTCTTTGATAACTTTTGTTCAGACAGGTCTCAAGATGATGTGAGCCAAATTTGGTGAAGATTGGACAAAATTTGGAGGAGGAGTAGCAAAAATGGCAGTTAGATGGAAGCATTTTAGGCAGGTTATTGTAACTTTTGACCAGTAGGTGGCACTGTCACGAAATTTGTTGCATAGCCTCAGGTCATGGTCGTGAAGATGCCTACCAAGTTTTGTGTCAGTTGCTGAGATACAGCCTCACTTCCTGTTTGGTGGCTTTGCTGTCAGATTTGTTGGCCCATTACGGACAAACCGTTTGGAATATTGAAAATTCTCTTGATAACTTGTGTGAGGCTTACTCTGAAGATGACGTGTGCCAAATTTGGTGATGATTAGACAAAATTTGTTGGAGGAGTAGCAAAAAAGGTTTTTGACAAAATTTTGGACACAAGGTTCAAAAGTTATGATCATAAATGTACTTCCAATAAAGGCCAAGATTTGACCCAATGGTGGTGCTAGAGGGTTGGTAATGCTTGGCCCAAATTTGGTCATTTGTTCCTTAGACCCTCCCCAATCAGTGTGCTAAACTTCACTACTTTTTAACAGACAGTTCTATGGGCTGCCATAGACACCCTAGCCAGAAGTTTAATAGCTTTAGTTTATGGTCCTTTGAGGGCTCACAAAGATGCTGATGTGGCCCGGGCAGTGTTTGAGTTTGACACCTCTGGCTTAAGCCAATAATATTGTGCTCTTCACTAGAAGTCCTCAGAGGGGCACTGTATGCTCGGATCAACACTTTGACACACACGCTGCAGAATGTTATGTTGTGATTTAGACGTTGTTACATGTGGGAATTGCGGAAAATGACCCTGTGTGAGCCCTCAGCAGAGGAACAGTGTTCAGTGAACATCCTCTACTTGTGAATATTATCTACTACAGAAAAACACAATAGGTCAGAAATCAGATTTATTATATTAAGTCAAAATCATAGACGGCAATTTGAGTTACCTGTCGATGCTTTTATAATTTGGTACAAAATAGAAAATTCTCAAGGAACACAGCCCTTGTGTTCAGTCTGTGTGTGTGTGTGCACGCGTCTGTGCGTGCACATCTAATCTTCACAGAACAAAGATGGCTGTGATCATCTGATATTTCCTGTTCCTCTATGTTCTGCCAAAAGTCAATACGTGAGCTGTGTGTGTGATTACGTGTGTGAGAGATGGCGTGTGTGTGTGTACGCGTTGTTCTTGTGTGCTGACTCAGCACAGCTGTAGCTCAGCTGACATCCAAAAATGTGGTAGAAAAAGGAGTGAAATAATCAATACTAATTACTGATAGAGCATTATCAGGCACTAACACTATTAGGCTTCAGTTAAAAACCACTGAGCTGCTGTTAGTGACATCATTACCGCATTAAACTATTTATGTTTATGAATGCGGGGACAAAAGAAAAAGGGAGGAGCCTTGATACTAAATCTGATTCAGATATTTAACATGAGGTAATACATGTCACTGTAGATTAGGCTGTCTCTGAATAAACAGTCTACAGCGCTGAATGTGTTACGAGATCGTGTTCTTTGGAGACAAATCACGCTGCATGTTTGAATCACCGATCCTGTGATGGTTTATGTCTTCACACTACACACTCGGACTGACATGCCATGACGTGGGCACTGACACAGGAAACACAACCCCTTTGTCTTCCATAAAAAAAAAACATAAATTAAAAAGAAAAGTCTGTGTGAATGTGGAGTGTATAACACAGACCTGTGAGACACCGCTACTCACTACACTCATGCAGTGAAGCTTTCTCCTACACACACAGAGACACACACACACACACCTATAAACCCCGCACGTCAAACTGCAGGGTGTCAGATGCAGCTGAAATCCGTTTCCTTTCTGGAAATCCTGCAGCATCCACCTGGCTCTGTCAAGATGACATGCTCACTAGGTTTTAAAAAATGAAGTTCAGGTCTGTGATAGCGCACTGCTCAACCTGCTCAGCTAATTCCCACACTGCTAACAAGACACTTGCCACAAAAACCACGGCGTATGTCGGTTTGAACAAGACAGCTCCGTGCTAACCGTATAAATGTTAAACAGCACATCATAGCCCCGCCCTCTAGTTGTGTTTTGGTTCACAAAACCAAGACTTGTGAATTCACAAGCTCACCTAGATACCTTTCCCCTTCAGTGAAACGCTGGGTGAATTTTATTCATGTTTTTTTGTTCTGACTGCTTCTTCAACTGAAAAAAGCAGAAAAGCGTAGCTTTCAGGAGAAGCTTAAGCTGTAGATGATGTCACATCTGCATTAATATACAGTAGACATAATACACACAGGCTTATATGTGATGTCTAATGCACAGCAGAGCTACTGAACAAACTTTAGTGTGTATATACACACTACTACAAGGCTTGTGCTGATAACAATACTGAACATTTTGTTGGTCACCACGAGGAAAAACTAATACAGCCAAAATGTTTCCTATTGGTTACTGAGGTTAAGGTTAGTGTGTGTGTGTGTATGTGTGTGTATGTGTGTGTCCGTATGAAATCTCAGTAGCTAAACTAAGCCTAGTTACATAAAGGGATTTTCTGCATTACAGGAAACACAAAAACGCAGCAAAGCATGACATTAAGAACTGGAGAAGTATGAATCATCACATCGTAGGATTCCTTTCACACACACAACAGCTACGCCCACCACAACAAACAAGCACACAAAGACAAAAAGAGATAAGAACGATTACAGAAAATGAGTCTTCAGCATGAGGGAGAAAAGAAAAAAAGATGAGGAAACAAAGAAAAAAAGCTTTACTATTAGTATTAAATGCCTTCTTGTGTATTCACCTTAAATAATAAGAAGAATACCTTAAATAATTCATCTTTAAATCTGTTCAATCTCTCAAGGTCTCTACAGAGAGCCTTTAAAACTCTCATCCCAGTCCTGTTCTCTGATAGAAAAATTTGTTTTCAGTTTTAGCCACAGACGCCCACACTCAAGGACAAGGCTCGGGAAAAAGAAAAACGAAACCTCTGAGTAAACCGTGTGGAGAGGTCTTCTTATTAAACTCGCCAAAAAAAGGCTGAACAATTGGTGTGCTCATGTAGAATGACTACTCTGGCAGGTATCTGTGGCTTTTTATTTCCATGGAATATGACGACTATAGAGCTTGGAATACTGGGATAGTGGTGTTAGTGGAGAATTTTGAACAAAATAATCATGTAGACATATTAAGAGATCCCGGGTTCTCAGCCACCGAGCCGTACGGTTTTTAGTACCAGGTCGTAAAAATGCAGCATTACACTTGTTGTTGAATCAGTGAAATAATAGTGATGCAGATAGTAATGAAATGTAACTGTTCTGTTGTGGTCTGAAAATATTTCAGACTCAAAACCAATTAAACAGTCAGCTGCACATTGTGTAAGACTTCCATTTTGCTTTAATGGAGCGTTATCACTTTATCACTTGGAATGAAGTGAATATTTTTGAGTTTTGCAGGCTTAACAGTACTGCGGTACAAACTGCATCAACACTGCAGGATTTACACAAAGAAAATCCTCTTCAGCATGTCCAAACGCAATGACTTTTGAGATTAGCAGAACAGTTTCTGAAACGTTAAAGCTGCAGCACATAACTTTTTTATAGGTTTAAAAATGAAAGAAGTAGCATTATTGAGCTAGTCGAGGAAATGTACTCTAACACTATATACACAGTGCTTTTGTTCTCGTGAGTCACCCTGGAAAGCCTAAAATATTCATTCAGGTCAGATTTGCCGTGAGTTTCATACCTTATACATCATCATGGTCTGACGGCACAAAAGTAGGTCCAGCTAGCAACACTAACACGGCTGTGAAGTCCGAATTAAACCACAAACATTATACAAGGAACCTGAACGTACTGTTAATAGAACGTATTACATATCATCGGCTTAGTACTCAGTAACTGTGACAATGACGTTGATGTGCACAATAAAGTTTTTTTAACCCTTCTGTAACACTGAGGAGACAACAACACTGACATTATAAAGCTATATACACCAGTCAGTCACAACATTAAAACCACTGACAAATGACATGGCACCTGTCAAGGGTTGAGATATATTAGGCAGCAAGTGAACAGTCATTTCTCAAAGTTGATGTTTTGGAAGCAGGAAAAATGGGTGTAAGGATCTGAGTGACTTTGACAAAGACTAAATTGTGATGGCTAGATGACTGGGTCAGGGCATCTCCAAAACAGCAGGTCTTGTGTGGTGTTCCCGGTATGCAGTGGTTAGTACCTACCAAAAGTGGTCCAAGGAAGGACAACCGGTGAACCAGCGACAGGGTCATGGGTGCCCAAGGCTCACTGATGCATGTGGAGAGTGAAGGCTAGCCCATCTGTTCCGATCCCACAGAAGAGCTCGTGTACACACAGTGCATCGCAGCTTGCTGCGTATGGGGCTGCATAGCCACAGACCGGTCAGGGTGCCCATGCTGACTCCCGTCCACTGCCAGAAGTGCCTACAATGGGCATGTGAGCATCAGAACTGGACCATGGTGCAATGGAAAAAGGTGGCCTGGTCTGATGAATCACGTTTTCTTTTACATCATGTGGACAGCTGGGTGCACGTGTGTCACTTACCTGGGGAAGAGATGGCACCAGGATGCACTATGGGAAGAAGGCAAGCTGGAGGAGGCAGTGTGATGCTCTATGCAATGTTCTGCTGGGAAACTTTGGGTCCTGGCATTCATGTGGATGTTACTTTGACACGTACCACCTACCTAAACATTGTTGCAGACCAGGTACACCCCTTCATGGCAACGGTATTCCCTAATGGCAGTGGCCTCTTTCAGCAGGATAATGCGTCCTGCCACTTGTTTAGGAATGGTTTGAGGAACATGACAAAGAGTTCAAGGAGTTGACTTGGCCTCCAATTTCCCCAGATCTCAATCCAATCGAGCATCTGTGGGATGTGTTGGACAAACAAGTCCGATCCATGGAGGCCCCACCTCGAAACTTACAGGACTTAAAGGATCTGCTGCTAACGTCTTGGTGCCAGATACCACGTAACACCTTCAGAGGTCTTGTGGAGTCCATGCCTCGACGGGTCAGAGCTGTTTTGACGGCACATACACAATATTAAACAGGTGGATTTAATGTTACAGGTGATCGGTGTATATATTGTGTATTGTAAAAAAGTATCGTGATATGACATTCTTGTCATGTTGATGTCGACAGAAAATGAATTGTATTAATTATAATTTGTGTGATACCTGTCGTTTAAGGAGACAACATGATTCTGCGCTCTTCACATGTGCTAATGTGCATGCACTCTGGAAAGTCGAAAAGTCCTTACACCCCTACGAAATCCCTTAAAGCTACAGACTACTTAATTCAAATTGCCTTAATTAATGAATATCAGAAGGAATGTGTCTGGGTTTGAATTTGTTCCTTATTCCAAAATGTACATGAATTATAACATATCTTTTTTTTCTTGTGCTGTTGCATCCATCAGTGATGAATGGCATTGTGGAATACAGCTTGCCTGCCCTGCGAGGATTACTTGTCTAGACAGTCACACAATATCAGTGTGCTGACTTTGTCTAGTGGTTTTGCAGGAAATACACTGTCTGTAAACTTTCTGGAAGAGGTTTCACATAATGGACTTCCTTCTCTAAAATGAGTTATCTGCTGCTATAGGTTTACCTTGAGTGTTTTATTACATTTTAGATGAAGGATGTTACACATCCTGTTGCCAGAGATTGAGAGTCACTTTCTGAATGATGAGTGAGGAATAAAACACTTGGGGGCATGATTTTATAAGAAAATAATCAACGGTGGCTTGACGTGATCATGCAGAGTCATTACTGCCTGAGCTGCTGTTATAGAAAATTAATGTTCTGACCAATCAGAATCAAGAATCAGGTATAATATCCTAACAAAGCATCCAATGGTTAGAGTTATTAGCCAAAATAATTTATTGTCCTTGAGTTACAACGACGTAATTGGAGGGAGAATAAGTAGCAGTTTATATGTAACCTAATTTTCAAAGCAGTTTCTCAAAGTGAAAGATTGTATTGATATGAAATATTCATAATCATACGGTCAAGAGTCATCAGCACAATTGCAGCGGTTGTCCTAATTACAGCTGAAGAAGGAGTCAGTGATAAATCGGCATGATAACGCTCCCGGGAAAACGAGCTCTCTCGTGCTGATCTAAGCCTGGCTCACTCAGATCAGCGACTCTGAACAGCACCCATGACAATACAATCCACTCTTCCAGCATTTCTTTTCATGGCAAGGATTAACATTTCATAGAAATGAGACCTTAACCTGGGTTAAACAAAACAAGAGTTGATTCAAGAAAATGTTCTGATCATGTAGATGATTTACAGGATTGACAAAAACTTACTGATAAATGGTACCTTCAGTAGGAATTTACACATTACACAAGCTGGTGCTGCTCTCTGCAGAGAAAGCGCTGTCTTGTGTTTTCTTTCTCGGATCAGGTAAACTGATGACGGGTTTGACAATTGCTTGATGAAATAAAAATCTGGTGCTTTAATGAATGGAAATCATATGAAATGAAACTGTGCTGAAACATCCATTATGGTGACAGAAAAACACTGCTACAGAGGTACATATGATTGTGGGGTATGAAGAACATTCCTTTACTGTGTGGCTTGAATTTAAAAAACAACTGAGCTCTGTAGTTGAATTCCCAGCGATTTCACTGCCATTGCTAAGAAATCACAAAAAATGCAATTGACTGTGCTCTCTGTGGAGCAAAGCAATGCTAGCCAACAGCTGTACACCTTGCACATTCATGCAATTATCCAGTCAGCCAATCATGTGGCAGCAATGCAATGCATAAACTCATGCAAGATAAAAGTCAATAACTTCCTGTTCAGATCAAACATCAAAATGTGGAAAAATGTGATCTCAGTGACTCACAACAGTCTCCAGAGTTTACCCAAAATGATGCGAAAAGCAAAAAAACATCCAGGTCTGCAAGTGAAAACGCCTTGTTGATGAGATTAGTCAGAGGAGAATGGCCAGACAGGAAGGCTAGGGTAACTCAAATAAGCACTCTTTACCACTGTGGTGAGCAGAAAGTATCTCAGAATAAACAACACGTCGAACCTTGAAGCAGATTGGCTACAACAGCAGAAGACCACATAAGGTTCCACTCCTGTTAGCCAAGAACAGGAATCTGAGGCTTCAGTGGGCACAGACTCACTGACACTGAATGGATCAGGTAGGGCTCCAACCTGCCTTGTGTCACCCATTCAGGATGGTGGTGGTGGTGTAATGGTGCGGGGAATGTATTCCTGGAACACACTGTGCTCCTTAATACCAATCGAGCCTCATTTAAATGCCACAGCCTGTCTGAGTATTGTTGCTGACAATGTGTATCCCTTAATGTCTACAATATGCCATCTTCTAATGGCTACTTCCAGCATGATAATGCGCAAGTCGCTATAAGGCACAAGTCATTTCAATCTGGTTCCATGAACATGAAGTGGCCTCCCCAGTCAACAGCTCTGAATCCAAGTCATGTCATGCCTAACACTGCACTTAACCCATGATAAAATCACTGTAATGCACATCCTCTTGTGGCCTATTGATTTATGCTTCTACAGTATATGTTATTTGGCATGCCATACCCAAATGGTTGTTAAGAACATGACATGTTCATATTAACATTCACGTATAAAAAAAAATCCTAGCAGCAGTGATGTCACTTCTTATGACCAAGCCTTTTATAATACCAGCATTGTTATATAGTATAACCTAACACAAATTTATCACAACATGCCAAAGCATCTGGTATTTCTAGAGGAAAGCATAACAAGCCACACACTCACACACAATAAAACACAATATAAGCCTCATGAGCATAAGGTTCAGTTTAAATAGCACTCTGTTGCTCATTTAAAAGAGTACAAGAAAAAGTGCATGCATTGTAAGCTCAAAATGGCTACTGTGATATGTCATTATTGAAGCAGAACCATATGGCACTGAAGCCTCGGCCACCTGGTGTATAAATGTGCAACCTGGACGTGTGTATTCTCACAGTGTGCCAAGAGACCACTTCTATAGTCAATACCAAAGAGCTGGTTTGTTTCTCTTGCTAGCAGAATGATCGTGGTCAATAAAATCTTACCTTACATCTTCTCTTATGTCAAGTTAGGAAATTTTACCTGTAACATACATTCTCAAATCTGTACCAACCGATGACGCTCCATCACCATTTAAGTTACGGTTAACACAAAATGGCTTACAATTTGATATATATTCAAGCCACATATAGTGTATAATATATGGAGTAGGCAGCCATTTTAATTAGACTCCAAAACCATCACAATGGGCTCCAAATCAAGTTGCTAATATGCATTTTACCAAAAGCATATTACGTAATCTCAGTCAGTTACAAGCAATCATTTTGATCATAAAGTGTCTAGTGAGCAAGCCAATGTTTTGCTAGCAGTAATACAAAACAGAAGTACAAGAACTTGAAATAGAAGTTTAGGACATTTTAGTGGATTTTACTGAGTTAGGATGCTTCTGTAATCCTCTTTTCCTGTTTGGTGTTAATTCTCTAATACCGAGTCTGCCTAATCTACAACGCAAGCAATCTACATCATACAACATACAACAGGCTGTAGGCTGTGTTTGGCTGCTTGGCTATCAGTCAGAATAACGCAATAATAGACCAAAAAATAATAATGAATCACATCAGAACGTAGAATATTGATTGCTGGAAACCAAAATGATCTACCATTAGTCCAGTTCACGTTCTCTATTAAAATGAGGTCCCTCTGGTCTTGCTGGTCTCTTTCGTTTTATTTCATACAGAAAAAAAATAAAAGGTTGTGATACACAGCATGGTTAGTGGGATTGAGAACTGTAGGAGTAGACATTCAATTTTGGTTTGGCATGAGAGGACATATCCTGCACCAACACCACTAATTTTCATTCGCCCACGGCTGTTCGGCTTCTGCACTGACCGGATCAGTCTCTCTGTCTCTCGCTCTCTCTCTCTCTCCCTGCTGTCTCTTTGTCTGAAGCCTATTTTATAGTTTGTAGCGATACAGCTCAGGAACATTCTGGAATTAATAAAGATGTCCTCATACTCTGGCATTTGTACCATAATAAGGCTAAATAAACCTGCAACAACTTCTCAATTATGCAGAATTCTGAAAAAATTTAATTTTCTTGGTTCTCATGTGGCACAACAGAAGTGTGTTGACACTATTAAATCCCGACGATGCCACAGCCATCCACGACCAGGAGCCAAGGGGGCAAAATTGCCCGTGCTCTGTGGGTGGTACTGCTCTCTCCCCTGTCAGTCACAGCCAAGCATGGGTGTCTGTGGGCTCATGTATGTGGAAGAGGGCGGATAGTACTTGGCTTCATATGTCTCTGAGAAGACATGTATTAGCTTTCACCCTCCCCGGTGGTAGCTGTTGATAGGGGAGAGCTGGCTGGTGGGCAGGAATTGGCAGGTGATGAATGAAAGTGGGAAGAAAATGGGGAAAAATATCTTCTTTATGGTGCTGTGGTGCTGCAGTGGGTAGCATTGCTGCCTTACAGCTCCAGGGTCCCCGGTTCAATCATAATCTCAGGTAACTAAATGTTGTTCTTCCTGTGTCTATGCTGACATCTTCAGGGTTCTCTGGTTTCTTCCCACTTCCCAAAAGCCTTTATTTAGGTGAACAGGCTATGCTAACTTGTGTGTGCGCATGGTGCCCTACGTCCCATCCAGGATGTACTCCCAACCACAAGCCCAGTGCTCCCTGGATAGGCTTAATTAATTAATTAACTAAAGTACAGCATCTCAAACACTAAGTTCCCTCTTAATAGCACGCTGCTAAATAAATATACCACAGCCCAAGCACAAAGTTCACTGAAAACCTCATCCTGTTTCTATAAATCGCATCTCAGGAATATGTATAAATGCACTATAAGCACAAAGCTGCTACTGGCTTGTGTGCATTATTAATGCAGAAGCATATGCTGCTGAAGCTTTCGCCACATGCTTCATAGACGTGCAACCGTTACATGCGTGTTCTCAGAGTGAGCCAAGAGTCCAGAGCTATGATTAATACAAAAGAGATGTATTATTTAAAACATTTTTTTCTCTCCTTCTCCCTCTATCCTTTGCACTTCGCTCTCATCGGACACTTTTGATGGAGACTCGGGGCCAATTCCACCTCTGCAAATCCAGTGTGAGCCCAAACACACACAGACACACACCAACAGGTTTGCTGTTCTTAGGAACTCGCTAGTAAACTCATCTTACCTTAACCGGCAGCCTGTGCTCAAGCTCAGGAATGTCTGATGTTCTGACATTTTACTATAAATATTGGCACCTGCTAGAATGCAAACAAGCACACATAACTTTACACAAAATGGTAAAGTATTCTGGGGGGGGTATTCTTTGCCTCGCACCTCCGGGGTTGGGAATTTGAATCCTGCCTCCACTCTGTGTGTGCGGAGTTTGCATTTTCTCCCTGTGCTTCGGGGGTTTCCTCCGGGTACTCCGGTTTATTCCCCCAGTCCAAAGACACGCGTTGTAGGCCGACTAGAATTTCCAAATTGCCAGTAGTGCCTGAATGGGTGTGTGAGTGTGTGTGCAATTGTGCCCTGCAATGGGTTGGCGCACCATCCAGGGTGTCCCCTGCCTTGTACCCCGAGTCCCCTGAGATAAGCTCCAGCCTCCCTGCAACCCTGTGTAGGATAAGCGGTACAGAAAATGGATGGTAAAGTATTCTCGTGGTGGCCCACATTTTAGTTTATACTACAATTCGCTAATTTAGACCCTAACTATCTGCCTATAGCTAACCTTTACCATTAAGGTATCTTTTTTATTGTCGTAACAAAGGCCTGTGGTTCTCAGAGTGGGATCCGGGACCATATCCAGGGGGTCTGCGATTTTTGTAATTTAGTTAACACTGTGGAAAAATCACAACCTGATATTATAAAAGTTATTTTAGTTCTTATACCACAGCGCTGCTGAATTCTAACATCTGATGTTGGTGATTCATTTTAACAGCAGCCCTGACAGTAGTCCCGGCTTTCATTCAAATCGCAGGTTTACATTAATGCTCTTGTTCTTTTACGTAATCGTTTCTATAGTAACAGCTCGTTCACAGCGACTTGTACATCGGACGCGCCACACAATCCAAGCCTAATAATAAACAGATTACGAAATCTACACTGAAAAATGTATAATTGTTGATACGGTGAAGGTTTCTGTGAGCAGACATTCATTTAACATTTATGGAAGGAGTCTCCAGTCCACGTCTTCAGAACTTTCCGGTTTCTCTGTAACATGACAAGCTGGCTTAATGGAAGCGATTACATGAGCAAGGACCTTCCACAACATTAAATGTAAAAAAGTATGACATGTTGCTCATTAATAAATGGAAAAAAAGCAATCGCTGGCAAATTTGCTGTGGTATAAAAGGAATAAATCACTCCGGCATGAGATGTTATAAGGAAAATAATCCACTTCAAGGTGTTTTGTTGTCTTTGTTTGTTACAGTTCTCATATTAGACTTATATTTGACTTGGAATTATGGTTTATCTGAATCTATTGAAATTTTATAGAAATGTGTTCTGTGAGTTTTATGTTCAGGAGAAAAAAATCTATCTCCATAAAAAATAACAAATATTACTGTTCACATTTAAATAATGAGATTAATTATTCAAACAGATGGATTGTATTCATTAATAAATCTATGCTGGGGTGTGTGGAATTTATTTTACAGTTAAAGGAGTCCAATTATGTATCTTAAATTACTTTATATACTGTTTAGTATACTGGATTCATGTTCTCAGGTGAGAGATACATATTAAAGTTATGAAAGCTGTACATTTGTATTGTATATTTATAGACAGATAGAGTTAATTGAAGCCAAATTTCTTTCAGTACCTTCTTTCTCAGCGTTTTGTTATTTGAGGAATATGACTAACATAAATTTGGGAAGGAAACAAAAAAGAAAGAAACAAAGAAGAAATGCTAAATGCTAAAGCACAGAGACGCTGGGTTGACGAGCCAAAAGTGTGGAAATGCTAAGCTATTCACAGAGAAGCCCAACCACTCGAATACAACCGACTACACCCGAATTAACAACACTACAAATAAATAAATAAATAAACAAACAAACAAATAAAAATTCACCACAGGTTCAGCCGTGAAACTATTCGGCCCCTCAGCAAGTCTTCCCGTTATCGGTTTAAATAGCTTGTTAGCATATTCCTAAAGCACTAGCATCTCCTACCTGACCCACATCAGTCTCGCGCTCGCATCCCTCAGGAAACCAGATCACCGGCGGCATTCAGTCCTGTAACGGCTCCTTTTCTGCTCGTCGACGTCGCCACTTTTCACGCGAACACGGCGACGCTTTGGCGCTCTTTGCTGCTGCTGTTGTTGCTGTTGTTTTTTGAAAAAATAAGAGAAAGCGCCGTGCTCGCGCTGTTTCCGTTAAAACGCGCGAGCGTTGCCTCTGTTTGCAGAGATGCTGCGCGTGTGCAGCGGAGCGTGCGGACGGAGAGTCTCGCGGGCGCGCGCGCACGCACACACACACGCACACACACACACGCACACACACACACA
This sequence comes from Pangasianodon gigas, assembly GCA_022758105.1. Classification (NCBI taxonomy): domain Eukaryota; kingdom Metazoa; phylum Chordata; class Actinopteri; order Siluriformes; family Pangasiidae; genus Pangasianodon; species Pangasianodon gigas. The sequence goes on from CM040481.1 coordinate 11,694,101, forward strand.
CACACACATACATACACACACTCAAGCACACGCGCACATAAGCCAGGAGATGAGTGATGTACTGACCAAAACCTGTTCCTATTGGACAGCCCATATTTACTATTATTCTATTATTAATACATCAAAAACAACGTAATGCCTTTTTTTAACAGCCTTTTTTTGTCATTTTATAAACCTTATATGTTCTATATGTTTTATATATTTCACACTCACCGGTCACTTTATTAGGAACACCTGTACACCTGCTCATTCATGCCATTATGCAATCAGCCAATCAGGTGGCTGCAGTTCAGTGCATAAACTCATGCAGATCCAAGCCAAGATCCTCAGTTAATGTTCATCAAACATGGAGGAAAAATGTGATCTCAGTGACTTGGCATGGTTGTTGGTGCCAGACAGGCTGGTGTGAGTATTTCAGTAAATCTCCTGGTATTTTGCTGTGCAACAGTCTATAGAGTTTACATAGAATGGTATGAAATAAACAAAAAACATCAAGTGAGTATTGGTTCTGCAGGCGCAAATGCCTTAATGATGAGAGAGGACAGAGGAGAATAAACAGGAAGGCTTCGGTAAGTCAGAATAACCACTCTTTACAACCGTGGTGAGCAGAAAAGCATCTCAGAACACACAACATGTCTAACCTTGAGGCAGATGAGCTACATCAGGAGAAGGCCAAGAACAGGAAACTGAGGCTACAGCAGGCACAGGCTCACACCGAAACCGGGCAACTGAAGTTTGGAAAAACGTTCCTAATCAAGTAAAATCACTGGAATCTGTTTCCCATTCAGCTTCAAGGTTCATAACAAATGCCAGATGTTGTACACACCACTGGTATCTCTATCAAATGACTAACTACTCACTGCTTTCATTGAGAAAACAGACACAATGGAGTATTTTTGTATATAAGGCAATTCTTGGCCAACTTCTTTCATATCTATCTGTACTGTTCCAAGCGAAAAGCACACATTGCATACATTTTACATTCTTATAACCACATTCATTTTGATGTTCCATTGCTGAGATGTGAATTTGGTAAGACAGCTTTTAGTGATAGTTCACCATCATCCAGCTTTTACAATAATTTGCTCCATCATCAACGAATAACAGAAAAACATCTTGTGCAATTACGGTTGTTTTCAAGTTGTTATTCAGTGTTATTTCTTATGTCCTGAGTCTGAATGTTGTTAGTGGGAATTATTGTACTTGGTTGTTTTCTCGGTTGTTTTCTCAGTGTGACTACTCTGGTTAAATAAAATGAATAAAAAATGCAATGTACATTCTCAGAAATCAAGATACCAAGTGGTTATTTGTCATGTCTTTTGGGGACGTCTTTTGCCCCCTTAGTGTTTTACCTGGAAAAGTGCATGTGGTTTACCTTTAATTTGTAAAAATGTACCATTGGTGCTACCACCACCGCAAACAAGAAATGAACACTGGTGCCTGATACATCTTCTGCACTTTGGACTCACTCTCTGCTGGTGTGGATGTTCCCGCATGGATACCCTAAAGATTGCTCTTCCCAAAACCGGTTTAAGTCTCACCCTTGCTTCACCTGGATACTGTAAACTTGTACCTAAAAACTGCTGCTGTAATCATTAAGACTCTGATGCTCATCCTATACATCCTTTCAACACACTCAGTACTGTTTGTCTTTATATTGTACAGTTGTAAAAGTGTATTGATTTATAATCTCACAGCCCATTCCCACTTTTTTCTTCCACGTGTCATCTCAGGGAGTTTTTCCTCACTCTTTTTCAAGTCAACTCTGGCTTGATCATTAGGGATCTAAATTAATGTAAAGCTGCTTGTTCATGTTAGTTTTATGGAACCTTATGTGAAGCATTAATAGCACTACCTAAATATCTATGGTCGTCCAAACAGGGGTGCAAGTTAAAAATAAATAAATAAATAAATAAATCTGTAAATAAGGACATCATTGGAACTCTGAAGGCAGCAATATTTTTTAAGTGTCACCATCCTCTTTTTTTCCTTTTAGTGCCTGTTTTCTTTTTTCTTTTTTTTTTTTGGTAATATATTCTGCCTCTGTAGGTTACAGCAAAATACTGCTTTTACTGTTTATCACACATATGGAAATGGAGTCCATGCTAAACATCAACGCTAGCTTCAGTACAACAACTGGAACAATACACAATGACTACAGAACCAACGCGTTCAGTCTTGCATGCTCCACACAGACACACACACACATCTTCAGTAGCCTACTTCCCAGAGCGATATGTTAATAAGGCTGCATTAAGCTGCTTCACTTGCAGGAACTCAGTCAAGTAGGCTAACAGAAGTCTACACAAACCGACACTCTGTCGTGCACACACACACACACACACACACACACGCACACAGACAAAAGTGAAGTACTTCCAGAATAAATTTTTATAGAGCAGTAAGAATATAAAGATTTAGTTTGGGGCCCCAGCACACACCTCGCATACACTCCTCAGTAAGGTAGGCAAGATGGTGTGTGTTCCTATGTGTGTGGTGTGTAGTGTGTGAGACACTTTTAAATGTAATGCCACGCACAAACACACACTCACATGCACACAACATCAAAGAGGTGACATTTAATTAGTCTAACTACATCTGAGCAAAACAGAGAGAGAGAGAGAGAGAGAGAGAGAGTACACTATATACACACACCAAATATTTTTATCTGAATTTTAATCCATGTCATTAGAGATCAGTTCGCAAACAGCGCAAGAGCTCCCCAAAGCCTCACTGTCAGCACAAACCATGAGTGTTTAATAAGTGTGTCAAGGATTACACATGCTCAATAAAGTTCTTTATTATCATTATACTTTCATGAGCTGTATGCTTTTAATCCTTTACAGTTCAAACCACCAGTGTGGTTTCTGAAGCATAGCTAGCGTGAGCAATCATCCACCAGAATGCAGATATCACCCTGACTAACTTATGCAGCACTACTGATCTCATGTCCCTCTTACAAAATGCTTTTCTGTATTTTCAAAACAGAAAACACTGCATTTTAATACATATCTCATTTGCAGTATTTTGTACTTTATTAATTTTATACATCGTGATGTCTTTTTGCCAATCTTCTGGAAGAAGGATACCAGTTTCTGATGTTAATCACTACTTGCAGGGTCTTATTTTAATTTCATATCCATATTTCACAAAATAACATATGGTATATAACTGATAAACTGAGTCAAAATTTAAAAAGTACAGTATATAATACAGCCAATGTCCAGTGATATAAAGTGGTTACTCTGAGAAAGCACCTATGATATGACCTTTGAGCCTGAACTTCTGTAATCGTACCCCAAATCAATTTTCGTTGGTTTATTGCTGATTCATAAAAAAAATCATGGTAATGCATTTAGACAGAAATACAGTGTCTCTGTGTTAAAGGCTTAAAGTGTTGTTAAATGCTTAATCTATTTATCACTCTTACTCATCAAGATGTGAATTGATTCACATCCTCTCTCTTTCTCTCTCTCTCTCCGGTAATTTGATGTGCACAGGAGAGAGAAACTCCAGCCATATGCCCCCCCAACCACATGCCCCCCCAACCACACACACACACACACACACACACACACACACGCACACACACAAACCAGCCTTTGTCATGTTCATGATCAGACTCTATAGGAAAAAAGGCATCCAGCAACACACAATGTCCATTAACATATAATCACTCTCTGTCTCAAACGATCACATACATATACACAAAATTATTTTTAGCCATATTAATGTGTGTGTGAGCATTTACACCATGTGCTGTGGTGTTTTTTTTTTTTTTTCAGAGCAGAACCATTTTTAGAAACCTGCAGGTGTTGATGCAAGATCACGCTGGTGTTCAGCTTGGAGTGTATATTATTTGGGGTGCGTTCAAAATGCAAGAGTGTGACAGTAGAGTTTTAATTAGACTCCATTATGCAACTTAAAACAGTATATCTATAGTTGCTAATACAACATCTAACATAAATCTTTGCAAATTCTAGAGCTACAACAAGCATAATAGAAAGTATTAGCACAAATAGGCTGCTAACTGATTAATGGTTCGCACAAGATGGCACTCTGTGTGAATCAAAAACAAACTTTATTATCACCTTAGGACTGCATGTGCTCAGAGATGATCATCAGACACACACCACTTGGAGGTGTTAACCTTGAAAAATCTAAAGAAAGCTCATGGGGACATCCAGGTAGCAGCAGCACAGATTTCCTGGGGTGGTACACTTCTAAATAAGGCTCATAAAGAGGATGTGAGGTACATCACAGTAGGGACAGGGCATCCAGCCCATCTATATGCTAAACTGATGATGTCCACCACCCAGTCTTCTAACCTCTGCCAAGACTCTAGTCTTACTCTGACAGCAAATAAACAGCTGGTCTGAAGATCAGCTGGCTGCCATCCGCTTCAAATTACACCACAAGGCATGCATCAGGCACAGCAAGAAACATTCTGCAGGCTCATTGAAGGCTGCAGAGTTAATAGAGCTTAGACAAAAAACATGAATTCAACTCCAAGGTTAATTCAACCCAGAGTTATCTGGCCACCAATGCATACATGCTAGCTGATCACCAGAGCATGTAAATCTCTTAAATTAAAGTGATAGCTAGCAGCAGGGAAGATTTTAAAGACATATACTTTGAGGTATAGGCTCATAAGCAGGATCTTTAAGGGACTCCTGCACAATAGGGAGGTCTGTGTTGAGTTACAATGGCTACTACATACACCTTTAGGGTAGACTTACTGCTGTTTAGCAAGCCCTGGAGAGGTCAAAACACCATTTGCAGAACAATTTCCACTTAAGGGTATACATGGCCCATGTGTAAAGGGCTCTTCTTGACTTTTAGATCATATTTGGCAATTCAGTCCAGGGGACCAGACCCACACACACAGGAGACCTGGCTAAGACCTGGCCAAATCTCTCCATCCATCTGAGACAGCAAATCTGCTCAACGTGAAAGTTGCCAAGGTGTCCTGACAACTACAGAAAGCAGCAGTGGCAACCAAGGCTTTGCCAGCCATCTTACCCAAAAGGGCACTCAGTGTCCTAGTTGTTAAATTCTGCACAAAGCATGAAGAATCAAGTAAAAGAGAAAAAGTGTATAAAAAAGTGGGATTCTGTCCCAGGTTGTCAAGATCTACCAGCGAGAATCACAAATAGTGGTCTGACTTGACAATCTGTTGACTTGACACAGGTGAAGAGGTCCACGTGCACCTCACATTGCGGCATCCACACATAACAATGCATATAAACCAAGCCATCCAAGATTTACCAAATATCTTGGTCAGTCAAGTGCCTATCAGTTCCATTACAGGTGGATCAACATCTGCTGATCCACAGGGGTGTGTGTAGATATATATATATATATATATATATATATATATATATATATATATATATATATATATATATACTGTATATACGTACTCCAAAACAAAGATAAAAATAGCAGGCTCAGCAAATTAAGAGTGTGTGGATATGTCAAGGGTTTTCCACCAGATCCACTAAATATTCCACACTGGCAGGAGAAGAAAGCACCAAGGAATAAAGCAACTCAGTGGAAGAAATGAGGAGTATTGTGCCGCTCAACATAATGGTGAATAATATCTAGTCAACAAGTGAAGCCACCTAGACTGTGTGAAAAAAATGAAACTCCTTGGAACCTGTACAGATGAATGTCCGAATACAAAATACATTACCCTTGGCAGTTAAGGGAATTGAAATAGATGTTCAAGTTATATGCTTTAAATGACATACAAAATATGGCCAAATATGGCTGTTATAAAACATAGTAAGTAAGGGCTTTACACAGAACAGGTGAACACATTAGGTTAATCATCCAATTACAGGACAGGGAAGGAGACAGGACTAGAACAGAAACAAAAGCACATATAGGAGGAATTCCTGACAAACAGCATGTATGCTAGTTTGGTGTGTATTTTCAGTGAAGAAGCAGGGAAAATGATCTGGATGACCTTTTGCAATCATCAAAGCAGCCAGATTATTATTGCCGTATCATATACTCCCAGTGTATTATGGGTACTTCACACAATTACTCAACCCTATTAAACTAATATGTTAATGACAATTAAGAAGTTACAATTAGAACAGACTCTTTAGCATATGCGGCGTTTTTTTTTAAAAGTCTGACAACCTAGTAATAAAACTAACTACACGGGATAGGGGGTAAAGCATACAGGATAAAGCATTTAATTATTACACACATGCACACACATATTATTATTATTATTTTACATTTTAAAATAGGCAATAAAAAGTCAAAATATAAAAAGGGTATGCGTGGGGGGCTTCAGCTCTTACCTTTTTCATGCTGTGTCACTGAACTACAGGATCTGACAGGGAACAAAAGGACCAAGTATTATTAGTAAGTATTTAAAAAGGAGTGATTGATAAAATAAAAAAATAAAAAATAAAAAACTATGACTGGCTGTGTGTTAAAGCATTTATGATCAGTAGAGGGCAGCAGTGCTTACAGTAAATCTGGATATTATACATTATAGCTAGTCAGATAAAACTGAGCTAACTTGCAGGCACCTTCATAGAACTGAGTTATTAATGGGTTGGCACTGGGTCCGAATAACAAGGAACCCTAGCTCTTATCTAGCTCATGGAAGCACAGGTACATATGTAGCTAGAATACTATTTCATCTCTCCAAGGAAGCAAGAACCTGTATATTGCATGCTACAAGGTCTTGAGCAAAAAACGCTAACTGGAAACGTGTTCAGAGATGACTGCTGGACACACGTCACTGGGAGGAGCAATGTTAACATTATAGAACCCCATCTATAGGCCATGATCCACCACCCAGTTGGCCAGTCTCTTTCTAGACAAGGGAGCCCCCCAAATAAACAGTTCTGACAATTGGATGGCTGCCCTTGATCTAAATAGTAACATAGGGAACACACTTGACATAACATGGAATGCTCTGCAGGACTTGCCTTCATGGAACACTGCAAAGTCAGCTGAGTGGTTTACGAAATTGGTAAATATGACATTGCACAGAAAACGGATGGTTTATCCATACTCAAGTTGGATCCTTAAAGGACTCCAGGAAATGGAGTGGGGATCCTACGTCAAGATCTAGGGGATTGTGGCAGATGGAGGTGTTTTGCCCCTTTCAGAAGGTCATAGCAAGATTATGAGCCCCCAAAGAGATGCTATCCATGGTGCTGTAACACACTGCAATGGCTGCCACATACACCTTTAATGTAAATAGGGACTTGGTGTTGTTCAACAATCCCTGAAGAAAATTAATATTTTGGGAATTGGGCCGTACTTCGAATTCAGTCAATGAGGTTCACACCATTCATTGAACACCTTCCACCCAAGATCATGCAAGGCCTGTGTACTAGGGCAATTATTTTCACAGGTTTATCCTTACTCAGTTTGGAGCCTTCAGGGACTCCAGCAAACGGAGTGGGGATCCTATGTCAAGCTCTTGGGGATTGTGGTGGATGGAGGTGCTCTGCCCCTTTCAGAAGAGTCGTAACGTCAATGAGGTGCACACCATTCGGTGAACACCTTCCACACAAGATCTGACAAGGCCTGTGGAATAGGGCTCTTATCTTCATAGCTGTTTCCCGCACTGCTAGGGCACAGTCCTCATTCTGCACTTTGGGGTAAAACCCACTAGCACATCTCAGGGACACAAGTATGACTCTATGGCTTAGTTTTTGAATTCTGTGCGGTATGGGAAGAATCAACAATAAAGGCAGAAAGGAGTACTTGTCTCAGTGGGCTGTCTGGCCATCTTGATGACTGAGTGTCATGACGTTGTCTCAGAACTGGTTAAAGGACACCTTTAAGGCCAGATGGACTACCGTCATGTCTAGTTGTTTGATATTTTCTGATCTCACACCAGGAGTCCATAAGTCCCCTGTGCCCCCATGGCACCATACTACCCCAAGCCAGTGAAGAGGCATCCATGATGACTAGCTTTCCTGTGGGGCACCACACGCAAACGGACCTTTCATTGGGAAGGCCTTGCATCTCCAGCAAGTTAGAGTCTGTAAACCTCTGAACCAATTTTATACCATAAATTAGTTTTAAAATCACTTTCCCAGGTCCTGCAGGTAAGGTTACAGTTTAGTCGCTTGTTTTCTGAAAGTATAGTGTATTTTAAGCTACATAATAAAACTAGACATTAAGCTTTCTTTGTCTTTTGTCTTTTGTCATTGTTAATGTTATGACTATTTCAGGTTTTCTTGTCACGCTATGCCACATACTGGTACATCAACATGATAATGAGGTAATGTAAGAGGTGTTTTGATAGTCATCTTCTCAAAAAGGAGCATGCAGACTAGAAAGAAAAGCAGAGAATTAGAGAGGTGGACTGAAGCAGATGAAGTAAATGTATATTTTTAGCTTACTACGTCGTCTGACTGCCAGAAAGAGTAGGATGCGTCTCTGAGTAGCCTTCAATAATGTATCAGAGTATGCTCTAAAAACTCTCTCTCTATATCTGAGACATCTTTATGAGCATACACACACGCACAAGCATACACACCCTGAGAGATTTTGCGGTAATACAATATTTCACACACTCAGAATAGAAAAACTTTCCTCAGAGAAAGTTTGTCTCCAAGAATAAGATATTGTTTGAGGACTTGTGTGTGGACATGCACAAAGAAAACATAAATGCAGCATAAATATGTGTATCTGCTCTGCTTACCTGTGCTATATTGAGAGTAAACACATGCTGCCTCATGCTGGGCGAATGAAAGACAGACTCCACTGGATTCTCCTGAAAGATTAATAGCATCTTAAACACGCACACCCTCTAAAATACTGAATCACTTTCTCATTACACCATCAATCCATGAGAACCTCAACTAGGTAAGTTAAAGTGGACAAATGCTAGTCAGAATTCATCAATATAGTGTTAAATGAACCCGAAATTTTGTACCTTTTCACTTTTCAACACAGGATTTATCTTTTTTTTTTTTTGACTATTCATTTAATCTGAATGAATAGTAAATCTTTTCAATGCGCTACCAATGAAAAGGCACCAATGAACCATTTCCTCTAGGAATTCCTGTCATTCAATATTATTCCTGTTATTCTACATCGATATACCACTAATGAAGTTTGTTAACCACTAAAGGCCTGAGAAACTGATTCAACCTGATTCTATACTTCAGGAGCAGACCTCGACCAGAAGTTTTTTTTGATCTGATACAATCTCTGAACAAATCTCTAAAAAAATTGTACTTGTTAGCTGCCTGACTGGCACACTAACTAGTTGACATGCTAGCTATTTAAAATGTTAGCTAGTTAGAGAGTTACTTAGCAAGCTGTACACAGTTTAAAGAAATCAGTCTGAACAAATCTCTAAGGAAATTGTGCTTGTTGAAAATAGGAAATGGCGATGTGCTAGCAAGAGCAGATATGTTCTGACATTATACCCTCATCCCCAAGTGTGACAAGTGGCCACATGTGTGACCTACATGGTATGCACTATTGAGTTGTGAATGGAAGGTCAGAATGGCATGTTCAAATCAGTGGAATACCGTAACACAGAGCATATTCAGAAAAGCCTTCCATATGCATACAGTATAGTTGAATATATAATATATTATATATAATAATATAGCTTGCATGCTGGGATGTATTCTAAGCTGCTGTATGTGTTGGATCCACCAGTGATGGCGTAGCTGTATTCCATAAAACTCTTCATTTGCTCTTTAAAGGAAAACTCCACCCTGAAATACACTGAATATGTTTATTTTGAAATATTTGTAATGTGCTTAGTGATTATGGTGCTGTATATTTTTTTTATTATTATGAGAAGTTAGTGGTTAATGGTTTCAGAGCTTCTTTTTCTCACTCCTAGTGACGTTCAACTTCATATGAATTAGAAATTCAAGGGGTGGAGACAGCAAACATTGGACTCAGAGCTCCAGAATGCAATGTAGCTATAGGACACAGTTATGGTGAGTTGCGCAGACTCAGTTCGGCTAGTTAGAGATCTAAGAGATGACGGGCTTGATGGTGTTGACGGCAGTATTACAGTAGCATGAAAGTTAAAGCTCTGGAATTCTTCGTATACAGATGAAGAGTGTTCCACTGGTGCCACTATCAGCATTGTGGATAATGTAGGAAACAATTAGCCAAAGTGAAAATAGACCAATTTGTCAATAAAAGAAGCTTAAATGTTTTGTACAATTGAAGCTCACGTATTTATCATAAAGTCATTCATGGTGGATTTTCCTTTAAATGTCTGGCTACATCAGATACTTTAGTGCTTTGTATCAGAAATCGATGCATGCATACACACAATCAGAGGCGGATTCTGTATGTATGCATTTCAAGAAATAATTAGATGCAGACACAGATCCAGAGGCAAAGCTTTAGGGCAAACAAAACCAAGCAATTTCTGGCCACCTTTGCTCAAATGAAGTCCCCAGGGAATGGATGTCAGGTTGAAAAATGTTGTCTGTAAATAAACTTAATTCAAACAGGTTTGCGAGTGCTTGAGCTCACCAACATTGATGAAGGGCCTGTGCATTTAAAAGCATATAAACCATTTTTATTGCTCTCCATTCCTGACAATGGCACTAAAGTCACAATGTAATGCCCCTAATCAATGACCCGCTTAAAGGAAACCTATATCTCGCCCCGACCTTGCAAATTTGGTCAACATTCTACATTTACCAAATAGCACAGCTAGCACATAAACTCACTGTTCACTTTATTAGGAACTGCACATTCATGCAATTATCTAATTATTATGTGGCAGTAGCACAATGTAAAAAAAAAAACAAGCAGATATGGGCCAAGAGCTTCAGTTAATGTTCACATCAAACATCAGAATGAAGAAAAAGTGTGATCTCTGTGACTTTAACTGTGGCATGGTTGTTGGTACCAGATGGGCCGGTTTGAATATTCCAGAAACTGCTGATCTCTTGGGATTTTCACAGACAACAGCCTCTAGAGTTTACACAGAATGGTGGGAAAAACAAAAAACATACTGTGAGCGGAGAGTCTGCAGACTGAAACACCTTGTTGATGAGAGAGGTCAGAGGAAAATCCCCAGATTGACTCAAGCTGTCAGGGAGGATATAGTAACTCATATAATCACTCTTTACAACTGTGGTGCGCAGAAAAGCATCTCAGCATGCACAAAACATCAAACCTTCAGGTGGATGGGCTACAGCAGCAGCCAAGAACGGGAATCGGCTATCAGGGGCACAGACTCACCCAAACTGGACAATTGAAGATTACAAAAAAAAATCACCTAGTCTTTTCCGAGTCTTCAACTGTCCAGTTTTGGGGATTCTGTGCTCATGATAGCTTCAGATTCCTGTTCTTGGCTGACAGGAGTGGAACCTGATGTGGTCTTCTGCTGTTGTAGCGCATCCACCTCAAAGTTTGATATGTTGTGCATTCGGAGATGCTTTTCTGCTCACCACGGTTGTAAAGAGTGCTTATTTGAGTTACTATAGACTTCCTGTCTGCTCAGACCAGTCTGGTCATTCTCCTCTGATCTCTCTCATCAACAAGGTATTTCAGCCTGCAGTCTCTCTGCCAACAAGATGGTTTTGTTTTTCGCACCATTCTGTGTAAACTCTAGAGACTGTTGTGTGTGAAAAGCCAAGGAGATCAGCAGTTTCTGAAATACTTAAACCAGCCCATCTGGTACTGACATCCATGCCACGGTTAAAGTCACAGAGATCACATTTTTCCCCCCATTCTGCTGTTTGATGTGAACATTAACTGAAGCTCTTAACATGTGTCTGCATGAATTTATGCATTGTGCTGCTGCAACTTGATTGAATGATTGGATAGCCTCATAAATGAGCAGATGTACAGGTGTTCCTATTAAAGTGACTGGTGAGTGTATGTTCAAAATAAAGCAAGCAGGTTATTAGTTAATATCAGTGTGTCCGAACCACCATGATTGGACACAGTTACACCAGAGAATATGTTACTTATGAGTCTCATAGCTGGTCTTGACTCTGATCAGTGCCTATCCTGTACCCCAAGATCTCCTTCCACTGAATGCTAGTCTTGCTAGTGCTATATGTTCATATCATGAAAGTGAACAAAATGAGAAAGAGCAGATTACAGCTATTATTAGTGAGCTCAGAATAACCCAGAAAAATGACTGAAATCGGTGATAAACACCCCGGTATAACCAGGGATGGCTGGTATAAATGGACTACCAGTGTTAAAATGAATAAAAGTGAGTAAGGAAACTTTGAATGTGCTACTTTAGTCAGAATGACTCTTGCAGTGCAATCATGTCACCATCCTGACACATAGTATCTATTATGTATGCACGGCTGGCCATATTCTAACTCCACAACTCACTCTGCGTTCCATTTCCTTCACTTGTGCTCCTGTGTTTTCACAAATATACAAATATCGGTTTAAAAAACTAGGATTTAGAGTGAAGTATACAGTAGCAAAATCTGTGAATGAAATGTAATGAAACTTGAGTGTTGTGTAAAAAGTGTGCTGCGATATTTATGCATCAAAATCTATCTACTATGCAGTTCAGGAGACTGATATATAATTCAGATATAAGTACTGCAATTATAATGCTGCTTAAGCAAATGAAAAATCATCATGCAATGGAGTTTCATTACTTCTTTCATCAGGATGTTGGTCTGTTTTCACTTTGAAATCCTATCTTACCCACAATGCTGCTTGACTACGTGATGGTAGTGGTGTCTCGCTTCATCTCTGACTAAGAGAGTGATGCAGCGGTGCTTTAGTCTTTTAGTCTGTCCAGCTCTCTCACCTTTTCATCTGTACACTCTTCTCAGACAGATCAACTACTTCAACTTTCACACTAATACCATCAACACCATCATCTCATAGATCACCAACCAGCTGAGCTGAGCTCTAGTGTAACCTTTGAGTCCAGTCTTTGCTCCACTACTACAATGCAGGATTTGTCATTAATATGACATTGAACTTCACTGGAAAGTGGGGATTGAGAAAAGTAGCTCTTGCCCTTTTGCTTTTACGAGCTAACGGAGAAACCGTGGTATTTTCCTTTACGTTTGAGATCACTGACACTGCTATTGAATGCCATTGTAAGTGTGCTGACAATGTCCTACTGTGATTTCAGTGCAGCACAAAACTGCTAACTTCCCACAGGAATAACAAAAATACATCAACAAATTAGCACCAGAATCACTAAGCACATCACAAATATTGCAATATAAACATATTTACTGTGTTACAGGGTAGAGATACACACTTATACTGAACATCGTGTGTCTGTTTTAATAACATTTTCCTGGCTTTTGCAAAAAGGGTCCTTTAAGGGATACTTTGTAGCGTATAAGCATTCTCAGCATCCTAAAAGGGTTCTACTTGGGAGCCTTTCTTTATAAAATAAAATAATAAAAAAAAAAAACACTCCACATAAATGCTTAAAGGTTCCCAGAAGGACAAGTGAAAAAATCCTTTAAAAAAAACAACAAAAAAACAGATATTTGCTCAGGCTTTTTGGGGGGGGGGCCAGAAATAATGTTTTGATTCAAAGATTGTGGCTAGTCACTTCTGGGTATATTAAATCCAGGAAAAGGAAATTTGTGTGTGTGTGTGTGTGTGTGTGTGTGTGTGTGTGTGTGTGAAGCAAGACAGCACAAAAAGCAGAGAGTGTGTTTTCGTGGATAGAGGAAGATTTATATTGGAGTGCATTATGGGTTTAGGAATATGACTCGTGCAGTATGTTTGTGTGTGTGTGTGTGTGTGTGTGTGTGTGTGTGTGTGGTGGTTCATGTGTGCCTAAATGAACCAGTACCTCCCTTGATATTCACTGTATGTCCAACCCAAGAGCATAGACAATGTATAATAAGCTTGACACACAAATGGACTGTGTATAATATACATTTAGCAAGTTTAATTCCCATTGGGATCTTGTTGCTCTGCATGGCCACTAGTTTGTGCTGTTTGGTTCTTTGGATTCTGATTATCTTGGCTTTAATGTGCTACACATATTCAATTTCACACATTTCACAAGTCAAATGACAAATTACAAAAAAAAAAAAAAGGTTAAGCTAGAAATGGGTTTTTATTATCATAGCTATACAAGGCTATGAACATTTGTCATGCATGTAGTGATTGTGAATGTTTGCAAGACGTAGAAAGATACAGAAACCAAGATAGAAACAATGACTGAGACTGAAGGACACAAAACATTTAAGTGTGTGTGCACGCAAGCGTGTGTGTGTGAAAGAGTAAGCCTAAGATTTACTTGAATGCAGTGTTTTATTGATCTCAATGGACATCAGACTGAGAGACATATTAAAACGTCCATATAGAGACCTTGAGACGACCACATCGGACCGAATGAAAGCAAGAGAGAGAGAGAGAGAGAGAGAGAGAGAGAAAGAGAAACATATAACGGAACCCTCTACATACACGGGAATATATATTCAGGTATTAGCTTTGTTCAAAAGCAAAGCTCTCACATCTGAATCTCGACTGGATCAAACATCAAATTATCACCTTGGTGTGTGTCAAGCATTACTTATTTTACATTACTTATCACCTTCCTGCTTCACACCCTGCTCCTCGTTAACGTTCTCCACTCACACAGTAAAAATACCATCTCTCTCACTCACCTCGACGTTCTCCCACAGAGGCGATCTGGAAAAAAAAGAGAGAAGGAGAGAGAGACGGCAAGGTTATCACATGATCGCATGATTATACAATTACGGCAGTATATTAATTCTCAATTGTGATTGGTCAGAAGGTGTTGATTAATTTTCTATAGCAGCAGCTCTGACAGTAGTTCCAACTGCAAGGTTTATATTTCATGCATGTCCTCTTTCTTATATATTATCGTTTCTATAGTAACAACTCATTCACATGCTTGTGTGGTGGACAATCCAAACGAACAGATTTTAAAAAACATAAATGTTGATATAGTGATGTGTGGAGATGATTATTTTACAGTTTTGGAAGGAGTCTCCAGTGTAACAGTCAAAAGCAAAGCTCTGTGTGTGTGTGTGTGTGTGTGTGTGTGTGGTTCATATACATGTACTCATATACAGTACATATACAGATTATACAAAGACTATTGAATATTATTGATATATATGCAGGTACACACATATACTTAATAATACTAAATGTATTACTGGGACAAAATTATGAGTACAAAGTGAGTAAAGCATCATGAGAACAGAGTGACAGACAGACAGACTGCAGTGAAGAGCCAATGAACATTTTTTAATCTTTTAAATCTTTAAAAAAAATACACAATCCTTAACATCTTACATGAACAATGCAAAAGCTTAATTTCTATATAATTATAATATATAAATAGAATATAATACATAATATAATTTATATAATAAGCAGTTTTACTGTCTGTGGCAGGTGTGTCCTTGATTCTGCCTGACAGTTCAGAGGTCACGTCACGTCAATACACTAACCCCTAAATCTCCTGTCTATCTCTGTGTGTGTGTGAGACAGAGAGAGAGAGACAGAGAGAGAGAGAGAGAGACCTAGCTCCATCAATCATATACAGAGAGAGAGCTCTAAGATATACATGCACGCACACACACACAAACACACACACACACACACATACTCAGATGCACAGTTCTGATTCCGTCTTCCCCCACTCTCTCTTTCTCTCTTTCACACACACGCACTCTCACACTCGCATCTCGAGAAAGTTGTTTGACTCTGTGCCTAATGATAACAGATGAGGTGTCAATATGAAGGTGAGAGAGTCTAAGTCATCCTAGCTGTGTGTGTGTGTGTGTGTGTGCGTGTGCGTGTGCGTGTGTGTATGTGGGGTGCTACACCATTCCGCTTTTGTTTCTCTCCCTCTCTCCCTCTCTCTCTCTCTCTCTCATATCAGAGCAAGAAGGAGAGATAGCTCTTCAATTCAAGGTTTAAGGTTTAAGGTTTTGGGGCTTTGATTATTATAAAGTTATAGATACAGTTAGATCTAAGAGTTCTTTATGAGCTCTTTTTTATTTTATCAGTTATCAAAATGCACAAATACAAAAAGAACTGGATACTCAGTTGATTTACTGACTTTTAGTCAAGAAACTGGAATCTGAAACTTTAAAACTGGGACAAATCAAACATTGAGGTGTTTAAGAAATCCTTATGTATGTATATATATATATATATATATATATATATATATATATATATATATATATATATATATATATATATATATATATATATATATATATATGTATATATAATCATTAATCATTGCTTCATTTTTTTTCTTTCATTCAAGTGCTCATCCATGTATTCATTTAACACAAAGGGTTTATTGCTGTTAAAAACTAATGCATGAAATTGACTTTATCAGTATTGCCCTATATCTGTTATAAGTTAATAAAAAAGCAAACTTTTACACATGTTCTATGAACGTCGTTTTTTTGATGTCCGTATTCACAAGCTATGTATTGTTGGAGTTCTCCTGCAATCAGTTCTCCTGCAATACATCGGATTTCTCCTTTCCAGTGGCGAGACGCGTCAACAACGATGGACGTCGGATTAATGACATCTGTTTACATCACTAGTTGTTGTTATGGGAGCAATGAATTGAAGAAACGTAAAGGGAAAAGAAAGCTCATCTTCGCTCTCGGGCCTTTGGAATGGACAGTGAAATGTGAATGTCATGTTTTGTCGGCCATTTTGAATATTGACTTGAATATTAACAGCATAAAAAGCACTTTGCCTGGACAGCTGACAGCTGTTTCTCTGGAAACGTTGTGTACTACGCTTAATTTCTACTAACATTAATGAAGTACGATGCAGTTACTTCCTGGATTTGTCTTCAGTCTGACTCTAGTAGCAAGAAACGTCTATAAAATCAATCAATTAATTAATTTAAAGTTAGAAAAAAACAGTCACATGATATTTCTCAAAGAGGATGATATGACCCTTTAAGAAAATTACTCCAAAGGTTATAATATCAACTGATAACACATTGATATGTAGTATTGAGCAAGACTATCGCTGCTTTAAGAGCCTACATGTGATTAAAATCCATCCATTCATCCATTTTCCATACTGCTTATCCTACACAGCGTTGTGGGGTAGCCTGGAGCCTATCACAGGGAATGCACGGGGGACACCCTGGACACACAATCGCACACACATTCACACAACTTGGAAATGCTAATTAGCCTACAGTACATGTCTTTGGACTGGGGGAGGAAACCGGAGTACCCAGAGGAAACCCCCAAAACAAGGGGAGAACATGGAAGCTCCGCACACACAGGGAGGATTCAAACCCCCAACGCCGGAGGTGCGAGGCAATGGTGCTAACCACCAAGCCATCGTGCCCCCCTGTAATTAAAGGGTGATTTAAAAAAAAAATAGTGCAAACAAGATGTTCATAGCATCTTATTAGCATTTCTGAGATATATAATGTATAATGTATAATGAATGTATGATAACCCTACAATGCAATGATGTTTAACAAATAACACGGCTGAGTTTGTTTCCTCGGGACACTATTGTACACATAGAAAGGTGCCACAGTGATATGTAAAAACACTTGTGTAAGAGTATGTGCTGGTGTATTTGCTAGCGATACAGGTGTGCTACACATCACCTTTTCATGATACGAATGTCTAACAAACGCATTCGTTCCCACACTCTCCAAGCTGGTTCATGCAATTCTCAACTCTCTCAGAAAACAAAGTTAAATCTAGATTTGTTCAGACGGAGTGAAATGTAAAGGTCTGTAATGTAATGTCAAATCCTAGAGCAGAAGAGATCCAAACAGAAGCATCCTAGGAAGTGAGGAATTATGCAATGAATCTTAAGGAGTGTAATTATTAAGGAGGGTCAGTTGCATGACAGTTCAAAAGGACCCAAAGATGCATTGCTGGAATGAGTTAAACCAATAAAAGTGGAGGAAAAGGGGCATCTTATACCTGTGCATTCACTATCTGTCTATCTATCTATCTATCTTATAGTTAAATATGCATCACACACTACAACTGCCTTTGCATAACATACAAATTGAACACTTCTTGTTTGCATGAAGTGAATGAATATCTGATGCTATTTAACCTTTCTATAAATAGCAATAATAAATAAGTACTGACATAGGAGGGTGTTAGGGCGCTTGAAGTAGTGCACTTACCCTAGTGTCCCGTTGAGAAGTCTGGGGAAGGAGAATGTCCAAACGGAGTCCTTGTCTCTCTTCGTCCCGAGCAGGAGACAACAGTGCAGGAAACACACACACACACACACACACACACAGCTGTCAGGAGTCTAAACTAGTTTGACTGATTAGGGGGAAATAAATAATTTCCGGAAGGGATGAAAAAAAAAAATTAAAGATGAGAAGGACTGCCGAGGCGCGCGAGCGGAGCAGCGCTTCAGTAAGAGCGAGAGTGATATGGCAACACGCGCGCGCGCACACACACACACGCACACGCACACAGACATGCATACACGCGCACACACGCGCACACAGGCGAGCTTACACGCGCGCACACTGACATGCATACACGAGCGCACACGTACACGCGCGCGAGCAGCACGCACGAGCAGGCACACGAGAGAAGGATGCCGATTTAGCAAAACAAAAAAACAATAAGTCACAGGAACAAACAGGGTCCTATATATATATATATACACACACACACAAACAACAATCCAACAAAAATTATGCCAGCTTGAACAACAAAACTGTATTCTGTAAGTGGAAAGTTCAGGAATACAAATATTATTGCACATGTTTAAATAATTAAACTAATACTTGAAATAATTGGATTATGTTTATATATATATATATATATATATATATATATATATATATATATATATATATATATATATATATATAGTAAACTATTGTAGTATATTACAGTTAAAGTGGTCCCTGGCTACAAAAAGTTTGAGAATCTTTGTACTGAGTGTCAAGTGCGATAATGGTAACACAATCACTGGTGGTTCTCGTTAAAATGTGATTGGCCCCAGTGCAAAATCCCTTTAATACATTCACTTCGACAGCAGTTAAATGGAAGACATTAGGTTTACACAAGACAGGAGATCAGGGCCATGCAGAGACCCTTACAAGGGCAGGTGCTCAAACAACAGTCAGTGATCTATCTTCAGGTCTTGCAATGAATGAATGAATATTTAGTATCTCAAATAATGAAACACAATAACATACACAGATTCAAATACTGTTTAACATCCAATTTAAACTTGAAGTTGAAAGGTGAACTAAACACAACCTAGTTTGTATTGGTCCTGATTGTATGGATCGTATGGTTGTAGATTGTAGTACTGGTTGTTGTATTGAGTTTCACTTGCATGAACTGATGTTCTCAATGACCAATCACTTATCACTCTTGTTCCCGATGACCCATCACAGATCAGAGTTGTTCCCGATGACTAATCACTGATCAGCATTTTTTCCAACAGTCAGTCACTGATCACCATTATTCCCAATCACTGAACACCATCGTTCCCAACCAAACACTGATCACCACTAATCACTGATCACTTTTGTTCCCAATGACCAACCACTGATCAAGACCATTACCAGTGACTAATCGCTGATCACCATTGGTTCAAACAACCAACAACTGATCACTATTGTTTCCAACAACCAATCACTGATCAGCATTTTTTCCAACAACCAATCACTCATCAGCATTGTTCCCAACCAAACACTGATCACCACTATTCCCAATCACTGATCACTTTTGTTCCCAATGACCAACCACTGATCCACATCGTTACCAGTGACTAATCACTGATCACCGCTACTCTCAATGACCAATCACCATTGCTCTTAATGACCAATCACTGATCACCATTTTTTTAATGACCAACCACTGATCACCATTCGAGGAATGGACCCAGATTTTTGCCAGACTTTACAGGAAGAGGCTCATTACTGTTACTCTCTAGGGGCATCTTTACCAAATATTAATTTATGAATTGTGGGAGAGCTGATCATTTTGGCAGGAAAAGTTGCAATGTTGTTTGAATAAAGTGTTCATTCCCATATGTTTACGCCTAAGATAGCACTCACTGCATGCGTTATTCGTTATATATATTCATTTGTGCTCATTTTCATGAAGTGCCAATACGTCTGGTGTTGAATGTACTGTGTTGTTCACTAACACTATGGGTTTGGTTCTAAGCCATCCCAATGCAACATTACATGTAAACTCGCTACTAACACTCTCTTCAAAGACATTGGCATTTACAACATGTATATTCATGTATGCATTCTCATGAAAGTGTGGGTGTGTGTTAGAGAAAGTGAGAACAAGAGAAAAAGAATGTGAAAACTAGGTCGTATAGTTCACCTCAGGGGTTCATCTAATTTATAATAGGAGGAGGGCTGGATGAGAGAAACACAACTGGGTGCACATGCACACACACACTCACACACACATTCACACTTAAATAACTAGTACAAATTCACACTAATCCAACAGCATCAGCAAACCTGATATCACACTCTGGGTGTTCACAGGATGAGCAAGATTGAGAATATTGATCTGCAAAAACCGCTATCTTGGTGTTTAACACCTTTGCTCTTAGGTCCAGAGGAGCAGTATTAAGTGTCATTAGGTCAGATAGTCCACACACACACACACACACACACACACACACACACCTATTTCCTTTCAGAGGTGAGAGGTCAAAGTAGATCACATCACACATCCATTACTCTCTACATCCTTCTGTGGTGTCATAAGCAGTCCTCTGGGACTTTGGGATTATACATCTACAGTACATTCTATCTCTTTTATTGTCTAGTGACATTTCTTAAACAAAAGCACAACAGTCTTCACTATTATATGTGTGGTGGCCTGGGAAAATCCTTCACACGGTCCAACATTCTGACATTTCCTGTTATTTTCAATGGGATCCAAAAGTCTGAGATCACTAAATAAAATGCTTCTATTTTTCAAGCATTACAAATTTAATACAAAATACCATTACAAATGATATTATCAGCAATAACTTGAGAGAAAAGTAACATTTTATAGAATATTTACATGAATTGGATTTGTATTTTGGTACGTCTCCTACATCTTTTGCTTTAATGACAGTGTGCACTTGAGCTGGCATGAACTCCACAAGTTTATGTAAAATCTGATGATTCATGTTAGAGCAAAACTATGGGAGTGTTGTCTGAACATGTGCTTCAGTGGAAGGGATAAATGTCAAGGAATATCTGACCTTTTGTACAAAGGATCACTGTTGCAAATGTCACAATGTCACAAATTTGCTTAAATATAAACAGCGACCAACAATTTGCACAGAATCTGGAATATTGGAAATATTTAATATTTCAAACATTTCCTTTTCTTTGTTTTAATTACTTCTTTAAAACCATTTATTTACAGTTATAAATGGAAAGAAAAAAACAGCAACAGAATTTCACTTTTGAACCCCACTATATAAACTGTGCACACAGATACCAGATCAAGTGTACCATCTGTATGTCATTTTGGTAAAATATATTTGAGAGATGTTAACATACTTTATATCACTGGCAGAAAAACACAATATTGGTCATCATTTGTGGAGGTTTTCCAGAAACAGCCAATAGGTTGTTAATAATGAAATGCATAGTGCACAGAAGCCCATAAAGGTTGAGTTAATATCACGTGTTATAGTGTGTTCACGTGTCAACATTGCATAAAACCTGGTTCAACTCATCAGCTAATTCCCTTCAAAACGCCTTCATGAGCTGAATTTGGTGTGTTAGAAGAGAGGCCCTCCATGACACAAGTTTGAAAACTCTGGTGTTTATGGCAGTGGTATGTGACTGATGGTGGGTGCATGTCAATCATAACTAATATATTGCACCCATGTCACACTGATGTAATATTTTCCCAGAAAATCTTTTCAGTGTCAAATAGAGATGGCTTATCACCTCAAATGAGCATATTTTTTTCTCATCGGTTATCCTAGCCTAGCCATACAATTGTAAAATAATAATAATAATAATAATAATAGAAGTAATATTAGAAGTTTTTTCAACTGCTCCTCCCCCAAGCACGGGGCAGCATGATTCCTGTCCCAATGGATCTCTATTAAGATGTGGTGCAGTTCTTATTTCCGACCACTAAGTGCAATAGTAACTCTGTGGTGCT
The DNA here is from genome assembly GCA_022758105.1 of Pangasianodon gigas. Lineage (NCBI taxonomy): Eukaryota > Metazoa > Chordata > Actinopteri > Siluriformes > Pangasiidae > Pangasianodon > Pangasianodon gigas. The sequence goes on from CM040481.1 coordinate 11,716,204, forward strand.
ACACACACTGTGACAAATAGAGACGGCTGGTGACCTCAAATGAATAATAATAAAAAAATATAATAATAATAATAATAATAATAGAAGTAATATTAGAAGTTTTTTCAATTGTAGATCATCAACTAGACCTGGACTTCAAACACAAGTGATACAGTCATGGCCCTAACTATCTATGAGGACATTGTAGTTTTTTGTTTTTTTTTTATAAGGCTGACAAATTCCATCTGGAAACAGTGACACGCAGATGATGTGATGGCCAAACATAGCCTAGACAAAAAAAAAAAAAACAACTTGCATTCCAAGACCCAGTCAACAGTGATGACTTTTTCTCAACTGATCTCAGTGCTTCTGATTCTATAAGCTTTCCCATAGACCTAATCTCCAATTATTATAGAGTCTCATCAGACTCTATGCTACACCACTAGACTTCTGACATAGCTGTGATATAAATGCATGCATATGTGAGAACATATCATATAACTATGAGTGTTTGAGGGCAATTGACGGTGTACCTGAATGTTGCTAGCCACATCAGCTTGCTAGTTGCAGTAACGTTACCTAATCAAGTTAGGCTACAGTTGGCTATAAATAAAACACTTAACGTTAGCTGTAATCTAAACATGTAAAGTTATTCATGAATAGGATACTAAAAGCATGATAAAGTGCACTATTAACTATTCTCGAGAGGATTGCACACTTGACTTATGCTATAGGCTACCATCTATTGAATTTTTAGAGTATTTCTGTAATAGGCAGTTGAGAGTCAACAACATAGTCATCCAGCGCACAGACTAGCAGCTCGGTTTGAGAGACTTTAGATGTACCTTTACTCAAACTGTGTTTGATACTGCAGGTGTGCTTTCCGAAGAGCTAATATCATTAACCAGGGTTGACAGGTTTCAGCAAAATTTCCAGTTCAAATAGTCTCAAAAACCAGACAAAAGACCTGAAACTAGCCCAGAAATTCAGCTACTGGAAAAGAGTGATTGAAGAGTGATTGGCTTCTTTTTCTCAGCCTTGGTGCACACACAATTCTAATGCACAGACATTATGCACTCCATAATCCCCCTTTACCTCTCACAATCTTTTTTCCAAAATATATCACAATAGAAATGGTTTTACACTTACACTTTGCCTTTGTTTGTGAAAATTCATTAGATTTAATTCTGATTATTTGCTATAAAAGAAGATCCTAGAGGCCACAATGTATTTTTAAACTAGCCCCATTTGGTGTAAAAGCCATAACCCTGGCAACTCTGTGATTAACTGTCCTGTCTGCTGGGGCAGCAAGATTCCTGTCCCAATGGATCTCTATTAACACATGGTGCAGTTCTTATTTCTGACCACTAAATGCAATAATAACTCTGTGGAGCTAAATGGGGCAGTGAGCACACGGCACTACGATTACGCAACATCTGGAAATGCAAGCAAATTAAAGGAACATCTGCTTATATCTGTCAAATAAAATTTTTTTTTAATTGCTGGTCACCCAAAAAAGGTCATTCATAGTTCAGGGGAATTTAAAATGTATGGAGTTGTGATTGAGGACATTGGCGCACCTTCCGCCATTTTGCTAATCATTCTGAAACCTGTGCAAACCAACTGCACTATTTTAAAATAACATTTGGCTCAAATTTCTGTTGTGGCTGCATTAAAACATCTGGCTTGCGACCTCTATATAAACGAAACATTAGCCGTTAGGAGGATGACGACATTTAACAATGTGTTAGGAACAGCGATGTGCAATTATTTAAATAAAATATCTGGTGTGTTGACAGGTTGTAAAACTGAAGCAGATGGTGTGCGACTAGACAGTGATATATTTCAATTTCACGGGAAAATTTCTCAAACTGCTAAAAATGTTTCGCTATTAGCTAATGTATTCGTGAATAATCATCTGAGCGTAATTTTGTGTATTAGATTATCATAAAACACACACACGCACATCCCTTTAATCAGCGTTCCTATGAGTGTGTGTGTGTGTGTGTGTGTCTGATCACCATACAGCTGAGACTGCAGGTGTTGGCTCCACCACTGAAAGACTCACTTCTCATAAGAGTCGGTGCCAGAAAACGCACACAGAAGCCTCTGTTCACACACACACACACACGCACAGTTGAAATCACACACACTTGGCTGCACAGAGAGCACAAATCAACCTCTATGCAACATACAATAATCATGATAACCATCATCTTTTACACTCAGCACCAGTGTATCTCAGCAGTATTAATGTATACACTTGTGCCCACATGTGCACGCACACACACACACACACACACACTGACACACACAAACCTTTTTTCGTCTTTTATACAACACTATTTAGATCCTGCTTTGAATTACCACCCGCTCCCCCACCATCCCCAAATTCTCTTTCTTTAGGAAATCGCTGGTGAAGTTTCTTCATCTTCTCTTTGTAATTAGTCCACCAGGGAATATCAGAGAGAGTGCGACAAAGAGAGAGAGAGAGAAAGAGAGAAAGATAGAGAGAGAGAGAGAGAAGAGACAAAGAGAAAGAGACAGCAAACTCATTTGATGAATTTCCTCATCTAGGGAGCTGTGCCATAATGCTCCACCTAGAAGACTCTTTTGCACACCACAGCACATACACACACACACACACTATACTGACTATACTGTAACATAAAGAATAAATTGTTAGTAACTTTAAATCATAGGCCTGGTCATAACAATAGGTCCTTTATTTTAACTGGGTTTGTATAAATACAGGCATTCTCTCTCTCTCTCTCTCTCTCTCTCTCTCTCTCTCACACACACACACACACACAGACACACACACACACACACACAGACTGTTTTTTTGCTAGTAGGTAGATGCTATTAAGGCCCTGGAGGCAGGCTGACCCAGTTCTGCCTTAGAGAAGATGCTTTAAAGAATCTCTCTCTCTCTCTCGCTCTCAGTCTCTCACTCTCTCTCTCTCTCTCAGCTTGAGGGTGGGTTGAAAGGTGAGTATGCAGAGCTTTTTAATTTACACTTTTCAAGCTGCACATGATTGCCCTCTGTTGAACAATCAGAGACATGAATTCCTCTCTGTTTCCCCTGTCTCGTCTCTCTCTTTCCCCTGTGTCCCAGTAAGATTTTCTAACATGCCCGCGTCCACTTCCCCTCACGACTGCTGCAGATGAACTGCTGCACGCTAGTGGCCACTTGCAGCACTCACAGAGGAGTGTGTAGTGGATTTGCTGAAACATACTCAACCTTGGGCACAAGCACAGTGTAGTTAAAGTCAGGTTGTCTCTTTGTATAGTTACGTGAGTTAGTTACAGTATGTCCGGAGCCTCTGAGGTGACATAATGCTTATTTTTTAATAAGCCGAGGCCATGAATTAATATATTAAAGCAACAAGTTAATATTTTGATACCATAAACTAAGTATCTCACAAATTATTATGGTGTGGCCATGATCTTAAGGGAACATTATACTTAATATGTGGCCTCCAGTTAATTATTTTGTGGAAATGGAAAGTAAATTAAAAGTAAAGTTTCTTCACTTCGAGAATTCGCTTACGATGATGCAGGCTAATGTATCCATGTTGCAGCGCAAGTGACTCCATTTTGTCTTTACGCATCATTCCAAGATTGAAATAAGTGTAATATTACCAGTCATCTCCGTGCTTACATTCCTGAGGAAATTAATTTATTAATTTATATTGCCTTATGCATTTTAAGATTCAATAGTTGCCAAGACTTAAGTATTCTGTGGCCATGAAATAGATCTTCTGGCTTCAGTATAATAATTTGTGGCCTTCATTTATTAAAATAATTACCACCATGTACAGCCAGTTGCCACATCAGCAAACTTAGCTAGATACGTTAACGTGCGTTTATTATAACGGAACAAAAGACGGACAGCCAAATTTGCTTATGTACAGCTAATGGTGTCTTTTACATTTCTACAGCTAGACAGGTTTTCTTAATGGTTGATCGATTATCACACAATTTAAACGAACCTTAAACCACAGCGCTGTTGAATTCTTGATTCCGATTGGTCAGATGGTGTTTATTCATTTTCTATAACAGCAGCTCTGACAAAGGTTTTGGCTGCAAGGTTAATATTCGTTCTAATACGTTATCGTTTCTATAGTAACAGCTAATTCTCAGGGCTTTATGACGGCTGTGTGATATGTTTGTTCTACTGTGGATAGCTTAAACAATTTTGAAAAGTGGATTTTCTTTATTAGTGGCAATTAGTGTGCGGTTTTTGTTGTTGTTGTTGTTGTTGTTGTTGTCGTTGTCATTGTTGTTTAAAAATAAACCCTGGCCAATATCCATTGACCACACCACCACTCCCCACTTCAGGGGCCGAAACTCTCTTTACAGATCAATAGTGCAAAAGATGTTTGGGCTTTTGGGAGGAAGCCTTTTTTATTTTAAGCATCCTCCTAAATTTAATGTGTTTGTGGATTAAGTATGATCTATTCCACAGGGCCTCAACTGGTGGAGTGTGGCCAAATCCCCATTCCCCCGCCCCCTTTTCTCCCCAATTCGGTCATCCACCAACCCTAGTTCAATTTTTAAACATGAACCATACATCTGTTGCGCCATCACATGTATGTTATTTAGCTGAAGACCACTCATTAAAAAAAAGAGGAGTTTTCACAGACGTTCATAGATATTTTAATTTCATTTCCCCTATCTGGTCTGATTATTGATATGAATAAAGACAATCAGTCTGATGGAGGGGGGGGCACAGTGGCTTAGTGATTAGCACCGTTGCCTCGCACCTCCATGGTTGGGGGTTTGACTCCTGCCTCCATCCTGTGTGCACAGAGCTTGCATGTTCTCCTTGTGCTTTGGGGGTTTCCTCCCCCAGTCCAAAAACATGCATTGTAGGCTGATTGGCATTTCCAAATTGTCCGTAGTGTATGAATTGGTGTGTGTGTGAGTGTGTGATTGTGTCCTGTGATGGATTGTCCCCCGCCTTGTGCCCCAAGTCCCCTGGGATAGGCTCCAGGTTACCCCAAAACCCTGTGTAGGATAAGCGGTACAGAAAATGGATGGATGGATGGATGGATGGTCAGAAGGATATATTTATTCTTCCCACAGACTTGTCTCAACTTTTCAGAATGGTAACATGAAGTGCCTCTAGGAACCAAAACCTCTTCTAATTGTCTTATTCATAGCTGAACTAATAATTCATTGTTAAGCATTAAAAGGTTACTCTTGTCGCCATTCAGTCATTTTAGTTGCTGGACCTTTTCAAATTTTTAGTTGATCATCTTTTTTTTTTTCTAGTTTAAAAATGTTTTTCAAAAGAATGCACTGAAAGCCTTGACATAAAAATGCAAACTTCTCCATTTCTACTTGTCATGCTAATTTATATCAGCTGCGGTGCGCATTTAACAAACTTCACTTCAGCTAATAATGTACTGGAATGGCTCCCTAACATGCCGATGGAGATTCCCTAAGGGGAAGTGATGACAGGAAGTCAATAAGGGTGTGTTAAAGATGGTATTGGAACGCAGTCTTGTCACTTTGTCTTTCCCCTCAAGCGCTCTTCTCTGTGTCTGTGTCATCCCACAAGGTCATACAGGACATGATCTCTTTCAACCTCGGAGTCTTTTCCTACACACACACACACACGCACAACATGCTTATGGACCGCCATGAAACAGACAGCACTGTAGCAACATCAAACACAGAGGTAATAAAATATTGATAAAGGCTCCAACTTACATAATGCTTATATAAGTGCTCTATTTAGAAAGCAGCGTAACGGCATTGTCTTCTTCTTATCATTCTAAGTTTGACCTTTTTTTTTTTATTATGTCTTTACAAAACATGGAATAACTCTCCAAATATTTTCCTCTGTAAAATAATGTCCCTTTGTGCTATTTCCTTGTCATGAAAATCATCTCTATATTACAGAAATTATATTTAAATTATATTATTGTGACTTGAGGGCCATATGGTGAGATTAAAATTGTTTAGGAAAATAACTGTAATTTTGACATATGAAACAAAAAGTCATCTTAGATCCAGTCAGTTTTTGTTTATACACTATTTTCATTCAGGTGTAAGAGCAATTAGCCGGACAACACCGGCACTTTGCTACTCTGCTTTGCTTAGCTGTTTTTTTTTCTCATATTTGTGCTATTTTTGCAGTCATACTTCAATTCACGCCTGCACTGACATTATTAGAGAGGCTCAGCAAGGGATATGACATTCAGAAGTGCTAATTTCAATGCACTTTGGTCCAAATTTGGATTAATGCTACTACCTCCTACTTTTAGCATACATGCATGGCCCAAATGGTATCTTCCTGAGTTCACATGATGGCTTAAAAGTCGTGTCTCGTTCCTTATAAGCCTCTTTTGTGAATCTTCCCTAGTTATACCAGCCTGCATTAACATAATAGCTATTTTACACAACTAACTAAACACAGCTGTTGTGTGATTGTGAAAGAGTTGACATGTCATGACACATGGAGCATCATATAGCTAAATGAATCAGTAGAATGTCTAAAAATCGCTAAATGGTGTGAGGGTGCAATGCTACCTGCTGCACCATCGAGCCACCAATTTTACATAATATTCCATCCTAATGTCTATAATCTTATCTACCTAATCTACCTAATGTCTTATAATTCACATCAATCAAATTGCTGTCTAAGCCACTGCACTAAAGAAACACTGAGCAAATTTGTTCTCCACACATACACACATTCATCAGAGAGCACAGAAGCAGAAGAATGGTTATATCTATGCTGTCTCTTTTCTTTGATAAGTTCTCTTTGGCGTGAATAACTTTAGCGTGAATATTTATGACGAATAGATCGTCTCTGATGTTGCTGCTGTTGTTGTTTCTCATGGATTTACATACGAGACGAAGGAAACATGATGGACTTTTGAAGTTTATGACCCAAAAAGATGTCCTAGATACCTCCTCATGTACATCAAACATCCGCACAGACGGCTATGCATGTACACACACAAACACACCCAAGGAAATCGGCGGAATAATGTTTCAGACTTCATCTCTACTGCACTATTTTGTGGTTTAGATATGAATTCTTGATTCTGCATGGAAAATGAATTCTGAAAAGAGGTTAAAGATACACATAGAGTATTCTGACACTAATTCAGGGCTCTAAATCTGTCCACCAAAACACTGGCGTATTATCAAATACCTGGCCCACGGAGCATCACATTTACAGATTCACTGCAACACACATGACTAGAGTTGTGTTAAAAGACGTGTAGGGTTCACATGAAACACTTTTCTAATGACTTTATTTATCTGCCTTGCATGAAATCCAACCACATTTCCCTCATTTGTTTCAAATTCATATGAGATCAGGTTAAATTGTCACATTATCACTGTTACCTTTTAATAAATTTGAATTTCATATGTGAAAGAGGATTTAAAAAGAAAAAAACTCCTGCTAAATAGGAGCAGCAGACAAATAGTTAAAGACAGGGTTGACAGGTACTCAGCGGCCAGTAAGAGCTTTTTTTATAGCAAATATCAGAATTAAGTCTAATAAAGTGCAGATAGGTAGTCTATGATGTATAGAACCATTTCTACTGTAAGATATATGGCAAAGATTATGAGGGAAATGGGGATTATGGAGCGTATAATTACATATGTCAGAAATGCGTGCGCACCACGGTGACCCTGTTTCTCAGACAAAGGCTGAAAAAGAAAAAAAGTGTCTCCTATTTCCAAAGGCTAGATTTTTTTTGAGGTTTTCTGAGGTTTTTGAGATGTAGTTGTGCTGGAAATTTTGCTGAAACCTGGCAACCCTGGGTAATTACAGTATATGACCTCTTCAGGAAGCAAAATTCTTCAGGAATTTTGTTTGAGGCTATGCAATTATTAATGTCAATAAAGTGATATAAGGATAAAATTAACACAACCAAGAGGCTGTAAAATCTCCATAACAATAACTTTGTGCCATTTGGCGAGCTCTTTAAAGACCTATAATACACTTTCTTCTTGTTCAGCTCTTTGTAGCACTCATTTGGATCTGCACCTCCTGAGCAGTCACAAGGTAACACCTCTCTCCAGCTCCGACTTAGTGCAATGTGAGTGACATGTGACGGCATTAGCATGGCTCAGAGGGAGACTACAAAAAACCTCTACACAGAACGAGAGAACAGTAAAGCGAGGAATGAAATACAATTCCCTATAGAAGTAGTCCATCTGCAGCACTATGCAAGAGCATCGAAGGGCTCTAGATATTAAAAATGCATTTTACATTTATACATTTGGCAAATGCTTTTATTGAAGGCAATTTACATGTGAGGCAGAGTACAAGTGAAGCATATAATATAGCTGAGGATTTATTAAAGCAGTTGTTCGAGAGCTGTACAGTCTGTCTGACAGTCCTGGGATTGAAACTTACACCATTTTGGTCGCTAGCAGAACCTTAACTGCTGAGTCATTCGACAACGATTTCAGATACTGATGATTCTGATTGGTCAGATTCATCTTCTGTAATAGCAGCCCTGACAGCAGTTCCGGCTGTAAGGTTTATATTCCCTCACTAGTTTCTCTTTTTTCTCTTGAAAAAACGCAGCTTGTGATATTACCGCAAAACCATGAAGACGTTCATTTGTTACGATAAAGCTTTATCTCTGTTGCAAAGCTCTGACAGACGTTTATTTTTTTAACGCCCTTATGTTGAGCGTCCACTATAGGTTCATCCAATGTTAGTCCCTGAGTATGTTTTTAGAACAGATGATGTTGAGAATCAAAGTGAGAACTCATTTCCCATGCTAATCTTAGAATTCTTTACAATTTGGCAAAAATGTTGTTTTTCCCAAAGTAGATTAGGTTATAAATGTAGAAGTAGGCATGTCGAATCTTGCTGGAACTTTACGTCAGGTTCAGATAGTTCATGCAAAAGCAGTTTTCAGAACTATATGTATTAGAAAAGGGTTAAGGGTATTCTCAGGCCACTACATACATGGTATGGAAACATCTTTGCCCAAGTCAGGTCCAAAAGTAACTGACAAAAGATTATGGTGTGAATTATCACAGACAGAATAGTTCTCACCTCACCAGAGAGTCCATATGATCAGAAATGATGCTATTTAATTAAACAGTCAACAAGCATTTCTGTCATATTCTTTTAATGTGTATATTCCTGGACCAGTATTCATTATTAACCATTTCCTATTGTAGATATGCTGAATATACTGATCTGTACTTACTGCATATATATAGATTATTGTGTACAATTTCTCCACATCAGTGCTGACTGAAGATCTCTGGCAAATAAGCCTTCCCCTGAGAATGTCCTCATATTAAAAAAATTACCATGATACAATGATGAAATTGATTCTAGGTGACCTGGGAAACCATGCTGCAGAATTGATATATTCACGTTTTCTTTTTCCTAGCATTTAAGCCAAGTATATTGCCCTGACAACCTCACAGCTTGCTTATAATTGCTATAATAAGTCTTGCAGCAGGAGTGTGACATGTCGATGTGGCCTTTCTTAGGATCTATGTGGCATTCTGCAGAAGTGTGTGACTTTTTTCAGATTGGAGCAAAGCTTCATTCTAACCGCAAATGACCAACGAGTCGTGCTGCCTTATCTCCATTACAAACCACACAAAAAACGATCTTTACTTCAGTGACCAACAGCAGGAGACAGCTTTACTTCTCTCTTTTTTTGCTTCTCATGCACAAACACTCATCAGACAAGAACAACTTGAAGGCACTCCAGACGTCTATCACCATGGAACTCTGTCTTTATAAAGGCTTGTTAGTGGTCTTGCTGCTACATCTATGCCAGGGTCAAGGTACGTTCAATATGAATGAAAATATACATTTTCAATAATGTTGCTCTTGAACAGCCCAGGATGCTCTTCAGTTCAAGATAATGATTGAAGTAGAACAAGTTATTACATCCCAAATGGGTATTTATTGTGCTGGCAGCAAAGGTTTGTATTGATTTCAGTAGTTCCACTGCCTGTAATTGGCTCTCTGAGTTCACTAATTTTTTCCCCCAGACATTTTCAATAATAAATGTACAACTGATTTAGCCAAAATGATTGCTGGAGTGCAAACATGTATCCTGGGTTTGATATTGGAATCAATGTTTGGAATCTGTGGAATCTGTGGAAACAGAATCAATCTAACGGCATCTGATATAAGTTTTTAGAGAACTAAAAAAAATTCAATTAAACTTTGTTATTTGTGCAAAGTGATGTCTTGAAGTGTAATAACATCATAATTGTTCTTTCTCTTTTGTTGCACTTTGGGGCATGCTTTTATAGAAAATAATCAATGTAGGGATGGGGTGATGCAGCCCAATCCAAAGCAGTTAGTTTGTTATCACCCCAAAGTTGATTATTTTCCTATAACAGCACGTGGTAAAGTGTTTTATTCCACATACACCACAGCAATTTGCCAAGAATTACAATGCATTAATGAATAAAATATCGCTTTTTTTGTCCATTTATGGTGTAATGTTGTGGAATGTCTGTGAAGCAAGTTAGTTCCTGTGATCGCTTGCATTATAACAGCTTTTTTTTTACTCTCATGAAGTTAATAAGACAAAAAGAAATGCATATTACCAAGACTAGAAATTGGAAAGTCTTCTGTCCTGAAGACTTTCCTATGGAGGAAAACTTACTGACTGTTATAAAGTGCTGACACTGGAGACTCCTTCCATAAATGTGAAATAAACATCTTATAGAAAGCTTCACCATATCAATAATTTTATATTTTTCTTTACTGATTTGGGAATTCAACAGTGCTACGGTATAAGGTTCTTACAAACCAATGCGCCTACACAGTAGCTGACATAACATTAATGTCTCACATTTTCTTGGCCCCTTCAGACCCTGCTCTCCCATCACCCAGCCCTGAATCTGCTCTACCAAGTCTGGTTGATGTCATTGATGCAGTGAAAGCTGCATTTATGGAGGCTGTGAAGATCTCGAAGGATGATGCCGCACGAGCGGTTTTTGAACAGGTTGTGGAAGAACTAGGGCCACAAGAGAACGTAGCAGAGAAGCCTCCAGCGACAGCTGATGACACAGAAGATGAATTACCTGCAGTGGTGCATGAACATGCAGATAAAGAAAAAACAACAAGCCTCAGTGAAGAGAATGCAAAGCAGGAGCAGGCCGACCCAAAATTAAACTCATCTGAACAAACGCTGGTGCTTCCAGATGAAGAGGAAGTTAGACAGGGTGCAGGGTTGGGTCAGGAACTAGGTGAGGAACCTGTGGAGTCAATTTACCAACTAAAGAAATCAGCTGAAGAATCAGTGCAGGAGGTAGAGGATCCAATTCCAAACATAGCTCGAGATCTAGTGGAGTCAACCCAAGAACCAAAAGAATCATTTGAGCTTGAATCAGAAGACAAGAGCCCCAGTGACCAAAAGGATGCTGAACTGGATGAATCCCAAATTTGGTCTTTTGAATCAGCACCAGAAGGAGAGCAAGTAGCGCAAGCAGGGGTAGAAGAAGGAAAACAGGAGCTGGCTGAGACAGAGCTGATAAAAGTTCAAGAGCAGACCCACAACACTGATGGAATTGGAGAAATGGAAAAAGAAGATGGGTGGAAAAAAGATGTGGAGGCACATATAGAGTCAAAGATCCAGAAAGGGGGACTGTTTGAGCTGGCTAAACAAACAGAACCACAACCTGATCAAGACCAAGAGCATGGCCTAGTAACAGATGATGACTTAAAAGTGAAAATAGTAGTTGAGGAGAAACAGAACAAAGATGATCAGAGACTAGTAGATGTTGGAGGACATGTGGTTGAAGTCAAGACTGAGAAGGAAGATGTGGAGGAGGAAGCAGCGGCTCACATTGACAATGAGGCAGTAGGAGGAGAAGCAGAGGTTGAGAGTCTGATCCCAGTATTGCAAGCAACAGAGAAGACTTCTCAAGAGCTAGGTAACTGCGTCTCAATCACCCTACATTCACACTAGGAAGCAACAAAGAGACAAGCGACCATTCATTTTCTATGTACATGCACGACACAGAGTTACAATTAAAGTGACAGTGGCAAGCAACAAAGCAACAGTGCAACAAGCGATGTTAGGTTTTTTAAAAATTATTTCTATGCAAATTAGGTATGACGCATTAAATTGACAAATCCAAACAACTGGCTCGAATGATTCCTTGGACCAGTCCTGTGGTGCGTGTGGTCAGATTTTTCCTCAGTTCCCCACTCACTGCGTTAGCTCCTACATGCAATTTACTGCTTGACATGCAAAAATGTAATAACCATGTTTCAACTTATCCTATTGTATATAACCTCTCATTAATGTGTATAGAGACGTTACAATGGAAATAAATCTTGGAAGAAAGTAGCAAAAATAATTGGTGCCTCTGGTAAGCATATGCAGCTAGTACGTTTAGCTTGATTTGCTAATTTTCACAGTGAATCGAATGTTACTTAACATGTGTTTACATTAAAACCACCTGCCTAATATTGTGCCACCAAAACAGCTCTGACTCATTGAGACATGGACTCCACAAGACCTCTGAAGGTGTTACGTGGTATCTGGTACCAAGACTTTAACAACAGATCCTTTAAGTCTTGTAAGTTGCAAGGTGGGGCCTACATGGATCGGACTTGTTTGTCCAGCACATCCCACAGATGGCTGATTGGATTGAGATCTGAGGAATTTGGAAACCAAGTCAACACCATGAACACTTTGTCATTTTCTTCAAACCATTCCTGAACAATTTTTGCAGTGTGGCAGGGTGCATTATCCTGCTGAAAGAGGCCACTGCCATTAGGGAATACCATTGCCATAAAGGGGTGTACCTGGTCTGTAACAATGTTTTGGTAGGTGGTACGTGTCAAAGTAACACCCACATGAATGCCAGTACCCAAGGCTTCCCAGCAGAACATTGCCCAGAGCATCATACTGCCTCCGCTGGCTTGCCTTCTTCCCATAGTGTGTTCTGGTGCCATCTCTTCCCCAGGTAAGTGATGCACATGCACCTGGCCCTCCACATGATATAAAAAAAGACGTGATTCATCAGACCAGGCCACCTTCTTCCATTGCTTCGTGGTCCATTTCTGAAGATCATGTGCCCATTGTAAGTGCTTTCGGTGGTGGACAGGGGTCAGCATGGGCACTCTGACTGGTCTGTGGCTATGCAGAGCCATATGCAGTGAGCTGAGATGCACTGTGTTTTCTGACATCTTTCTATCATAGCCAGGATTAACTTTTTCAGCAATTTGTGCTACAGTAGCTCTTCTGTGGGATCGGACCAGACGGGCTATCCTTCACTCCCCACACACATCAATCAGTCTTGGGTGCCCATGACCCTGTCGCCGGTTCACCAGTTGTCCTTCCTTGGACCACTTTTGGTAGGTACTAACCACTGCATAGCGGGAACACCCCACAAGACTTGCTGTTTTGGAGATGCAGGAGATGCTGTTTTGGAGATCCAGTCATCTAGCCATCACAATTTGGCCCTTGTCAAAATTGCTCAGATTCTTACGCTTACCCATTTTTCCTTCTTCCAACACATCAACTTCGAGAACTAACTGTTCATTTGCTGCCTAATATATCCCACCCCTTGACAGGTGCCATTGTAACGAGATAATCAATGTTATTCACGTCACCTGTCAGTGGTTTTAATGTTACGGCTGATCGGTGTATATAGCTACTACCGCAGCTAACATTTAATTGTTTGTACTTGTTTGCAATATTTTCTAATGAGCTGGTTCTGCTTTTCAAAATATAAACATATTATTAGTTTAAACCCCAGCAATGCTAACCAGGATAAGGCAGTTACTATGGATAAATGGATGAATGTTGTAAACATGTTGTGCACCACTTACTTTCCCATGGTAATGAACGAGGCTTTTGTTGGACAATTAGCTTCATATCTGACCTCCTGCATAAAAGTTGTTTTGTCCAGCACTATCCAAATCCCAGTGCACTGGCACTGAAACCAGGCAAGCATCATGCAATAATTTAATGTTCATGGACAAGATTTTGAAGCTGAGTAGACATTTTAGTTTTCCATTAGACTGTATGCCCTTTGCCCTTATGTACAATATCCATTATGGGATGGAGTGGTGGCCTCATTCCTCTTCTGTTTAGAATCTCCTGAGAGATAGTATACAGTGAAAATGTAAGGTTTGACCCCAAAAGCTTTATCCTTCTGTTTATTCCAGCATATTTTTTTTTTTTTTTTTTTACAAAGAAATGCTGTGGAGAAATAGGGCACCTCAAGTGAACCTGTTCATTCTGGAGAACTGAATGCAGTGGAATGGACTGATTAAATGCAGGACAATATAATAATATAAAGTAACCTGGACAACATAAGTGGAAGCATATAAAGGCTTCCTAATTTCTGAACAAATCCCAACCACCACCAACAACAGAATATTATGCAAATACATGAAATAAGAAAACATGCAAATGAGATTCAGCTGCTTTAAATCCCTAAACTCCACAGAGCACAAAATACATTCAACATGAATATTAATCTATTGCTCTTTTAAACCGAGTTTGGTGAGTTTAGCCGAGGTCTGGAACCTCTGGAACCTTGCAGGAGTATATTTTATGTAATGAAATAGTGGCCTATATGGTCCAGTACTTTTCTCCATGTTCTCCATGTGATGGGCTTTATACATTAATATACCTTCATGCACATAGTCTCCAGTAAAATAGGATCCTGAGAACATTGATTAAAAAATATATATAGATGGATATTGGACTGCAAGCTGGACTACATATTGGACTAAAAAACTACAAGCTTATTGAAACTTGTTAGATTGCTAACAATTAATTAAGCACAAGTGTGTATCTGATATGCAGGTGCCATTTAGGATTCTGTGCATGGCCTTCAGTGCTTGTCTCACCTCCCTGCTGTAATTCTCATCTCTATGCTAAATGTCTCCCCTGGGTCACAGTAGAGGTCATTTCACACTGCAGTGAAGCCAGTTGAGACTTTGATGGTGTCCAATATATTCAATGGTGTGCGTACTATAATTTTTTTTTTTTTTGAATTTTTAAAAATTACTCAATTTATTTAATTGGTATTTTCAAAAGTAGATTTTATTGACTCTAAGAGAAAAATTGGTTCCTTTACTACTTTCCTTGAATTACTACATTGGCTATTATATACACTAGGTTGCCAGATTATTAGATTTTGTATGCCTTTATATTTCATAAACATCTTTTCTGTGTTCTCAGTGTTTCTGTTGAAAAATAATGTATAAACCACCTACTGTTCTCTTTGTAAATTATATACTCTATTTATTGCCATTACAGTAGGTCGAAAATCTGAATCTGTTTTCAAGAACTGTATAAAAAATTTAGTTCATTTTAGTTTAAGGAATAAATCAGAAGGTATAAGGAATAAAACATGAAGGTGTGTGCTGTTATAGGAAATTAATCACTGATGGGGTGGTGTAATGCAGCCGTACGTGAAGTACTATTACTGTTAATAAAGTTGTTATTTTTCAGTAACTGCACATTTCATAGAACATTTTTATTTCTCTAACAATTAATGATTTTTTTTTCTTTGTTAGAAAATGAGATGTCATACTTTTATCCATTTACAGTTACATTTAATGATGCGGAATGTCTGTGAGACTGGTTGGTTCTGACTTTTATCAAGTGCTGGTACTTACAAAAAAGTCTTTGTGTAAATTGTTACTATAGAAACAATAACGTATTAGAATGAGTGCATTAATATACCATAAACCTGTGATTTGCTGGAACTAGAGTACTGTCAGAGCTGCAGTTCTAGAAAATGAATCAACACCTTCTGACCAATCAGAATCGAAAATTCAACAATGCTGTGGTTTAATGAAAGAATAATGCATAGTGGTGTGCACAGAGTGAATGAAGTCAAGTTTAGTTTTATATGTTGAAATAAAAATCATTCTTGATAATGGACTCAGATGTTTGGATTACATGGAACATAATTTCTGAACCATACTATTGTATTATTTGTAGCCACAGATATCATGCAAGAGACTAATGACCTGAATGACATTGTGACGTCCAGAGACCCAGAGCTCAACTGGGATGTCCCAACGCTGGGCATCAGTGGGCATGCACTCCCTCCTTTCCCAACTCTGGGTATAGAACTTGGAGAAAGTGATGAACTGGTGGAGGAACCTGCAGACAAAACACGTACCTGACAACACAAACACACACACAAACACACTACCAAAACACTCACAGCCTACTTCTATTTGTACTTCTACTTCTTGTTGTGTCTAGTGGAAAACATGTGTACAAAATTTTCTGCTGTTCTTATTTGTTGTACTTATTCCTGTCTGTCAGTCTCATTCTCTCACTCTCATTTCATCTCTCGCAAGAGTCCACCACTCCAAAGCAGGAAGCCTGGAAGATTGGAGTGATAGCGATAGCATTCTTCCTCATTCTGCAGACCCTCGTCACTGTTATCTACATTCTGAAATGCAGGAGAAAAAGAAACAGGTTTGTGTGCAGAAAGAGGAACAAGTTTATACCATTTTATTCCTCCCCTATTGTGCAATCGCAAATGTTTTTGTGTGTTTGTGCGTGTTCGCAGTTGCGCAGTCCCAGAGAGAGTATGTGAAGATGGAATCGGAGCTGTTGAACATGATGCAGCAAATGCAGACACTGATGAACAGTGAGCACACACACAAAAAGTTGTGTCACACACACACATAATGAGGATTTAATAATGAAATTGCCCACAATGGTTTTCAGACCTCAGACATAGAGACTAAAGTGCTGTTGAGAAGTTACGTGAGAGTGATGCACATAAAAAACCAAAGGCACATAGTATCCATCAAGAAATAAGTAATACACCTCTGAACTTATACTTTAATACTTTTAATTTCACTCTTCCTTGCAAAAATGCTCCTTATCTATCAAACTGTGAGAGGATCACTCGTGCAAAGCCCTCTTCAAGTCATACTACAGGTTTTTGATAGTATTTAGATCTGGGCTCTTACTGGGCCATTCCAAAACTTTGATCTTCTTCCTCTGAAGCCATTACTTTGTTGACTTGGATTTGTGCTTTGGGTCATTATTGTGCTGGAAACTGAAAATTTTCTACATCTTCAGCTGTCTAACATAGGCCTTCAGGTTTTGTGTCAAAATAGATTGGTATTTAGAGCTACTCATGATTCCCTTTATCTCAACTAGAGCCCCAGTTCCAGCTGAAGAGAAGCAGCTCCATAGCATGATGCTGCCACCACCATGCTTCACTATGGGTTTTGTTGTACTTTGAGTGATGGACTGTCTTGTTTTTGCACCAGCAATAACTTTTAGAATTATGCCCAAGAAAGTTCTACCTTGGTCTCGTCTGACCATAACACATTTTGCCAGACGTTTTGGCAAATTTAGGTGGGACTGGATGTTCTATTTATTCCTTATGAGAAAGGGCATCCATCTAGACACCCTACCGCATAGCCCAGACATGTGAAGAATACACATGCAGGGAGTGGCAGACTTTCTTGGCAGACTCCCTAATAACTTTTCTCTGATCATTTCTAGTTGTCTTTCCACTTGAATTGCGTTGGTTGCTATATCACATTAAGGATGTGACATAATTTACCTTGGTTTAAGTTTTTTACATCATAATAACCCACAGTTTTAACTGGGATGTGTAGACATTCTCTATCCACTGTACATACACAAATACAGTTGCATGAAAAAAGGCTTACGCACAGACACACACATAGACGATTTGATAGTTACTGACAGTGTTTGTTGTTTATAGGACCACGGTGGATGATCTCCCAGAGCGCTCTGAAATCCAGCAAGAGATGTTCATTATGACTCCGATTCACACACACTCTATGGTGGAGAAGTCATTCAATCAGTGAACTTCTGCTCTTTAGAGCTACTGCTTCAACACTACTGCCTCAAATATACTGTATGTGTGTTTGTATCTCTGTGACTGTGATTTGTAGTCTATAATACACTACCAGTCAAAAGTTTGGACACTCTAGATAAGTTGCATCATGGACTGGGAAACTGTCGGATGTAGGTACAATATTTTGGAATTCTGGAAAATAGCCAAAAATGATGAAAATAGAGAGGTTTTTTTTGCCACTAGCTTACTTTGACATCTCTACTTTAAGAAAACAAGAAATTTAGTCAACAGAACTAACTGTATGAATCAGCAATTATCCACATTTCCTAATGTCAACTTATAATTTTTGAAAATTGGTAATTTTTTTTCCCTAAGTATACTAGGTTATAAATGTAGAGGTGGGTGAAGTGTCTTTCAGTGGAATTTGAGTGAAATCATCAAATGCAATTCTCTCCTTTTTCACTTTTTTTGTTTTTAAATGCTAGAATGTTACTTGGGATTGAAATACTGTATGTGCAAATAAGACAGCAACATTAGTTCAGGAATCGTGTAGTTTTCAAAACTATATGTAGAAAAAAATCAAAATTTCACCATGTGAAGGGTTTTCCCAGGCTACCACACATATATTTCATTGTCATGAATTTGTCACACATGTAAATAGTCAAATTAATGAATGTGCATAAACTTTGTTTATGAATCAAAATCCTTTTACAAGCAGTTTTCCTTGAAATTACATTTCAGTAGAAACAATTGGAAAAATAAAAGCCTCCTGGCTGAAGGTCCTCATGAACCTGGTTGAGAAGATGTCAAAAAAATTTGAAAAAAAAAAAAAAAATTAAATGTAAATTAGTTTGGATTTGTTGAACACCTTTCTTGGTCACTGCATAATTCCATATGTGTTATTTCACAGTGCCAATGTCTTCATTATTATTCTCAATTAATAGAAAATTGTAAAAATTAAACAAAACCTTATATGAGAGTGTTTCTAGATTTTTGATTGGTCGTGTGTGTATGTATGTATATAAGGTCTGTCCTCTATGTATCAGATTAAATGTTAAACCTATTTTATGGATAACATTGATATAATCAAAATAAAGGAAGGTTACCAGGTTGCCGTGTTTTATTTTATTATCCAGGAGCTACAACGCAAAAAGATTACATTTTTCCATCATGTCATTGTTAGGAGGAGTAGGAATGAAGAATACCACACACAATTCCTTGGAGTTTAGCAGGTTAAGCAAAGACACACTCATTTTCAAACATCTGCTAATTTATGAAGCCCTTTTTACATATCTATGTACAAAGAAAAATACATATAAAAGGCTCAAAAATGTAAAGCTGAAAGCCATAAAAACAGCTAAAGTGTCCTTCATAACAACCTATGTGCATATTTCAGATAGATAACATTCATAAAACCTCTCCAGCACTTAAATAGCACTTTGTCTGTCCTAGACCACTATAATTACTCTCACATTGAAATATAATCACTCAAATACTTTTTAAAAATGGGATTTTTTTTCTCACACTGAAACTTCCATGAGTCATCCATTATAGGTTATGGAAAACGTACATTTCAGTGTTGCACTCAACATCCACTCAACCCTGAATGAACACATTCACCCCAATGAAATATTTGGAATATTCCACGAATCACATTCCCAAAGCTCATGGGAAGAAGAAAACTCTCTCCGTATTTTTCGTTATTTTCAGTAGTATTGACTGGGGAGGTCACTTTGAAAGTACAACCACGTTACACAAATTATAGGTTGAAAGTAAAGTATTAATCAAAACAAAATATTTGAAATAAATCATTTGAATGTCATTTAATGTCCACATGGCATTAGCATTATCACTAGTTAACCATATTGTGTCTATTTGCTTATTCTATGCTAAAAACTCAACACTGTTACTCATTTAAAAGCAAAATGCAGCCATGTTCAGCAAAGAACCCTTGTAAAAAAAAAGGAGATATTGTTGCCTGAGATGGGTTAATACAGTTTTTGAATGGTTTGCATTAATTCACTGTTAAAAGATTTGTTTAATTTTTAAGCATTACAAGAGCTAAACTTTAATATTCTCAATCACACATGATATGGACTGAATTGGAACGGTTTTTATATATAATTATGGCTAATGATGTGTGTGGCAGTGAATAGACACAAATTATTTTGAGCTATATTACTGAAACGATAGAATAGTATATGATTTTTTTCAGAATTGTATGAGCATTTGCTAAGTACTTGCTAAGATGAAAACAGTTCTTGGTTCTTGTTTTCTCTTTTATTCTTGTAAGTGCACTTACTGATCAAATTCATATCTGCTTCCAAAATATTCCACATTCCTCCCTCTTTCTCTCTCTCTCCCTCTCTCTCTCTAGCTGCTGCTGATCACGAGATGAAGGGATCAGCAAGATGAGTGCAGTCATGAGGGAAGGGATATAAAGAATTTCCCTGGATTTGTTGAAGTGTAAGCAGTGAGACAAGCAGAGAACAAGAGAAAACTGAGAACAAGAAGGTACATGAATTTATTTTTAATTCATATATTTTATGGTGTTGTCAGAATGAAGACTAATCGTAAGTAATCAAAAACCGCGCGCGTGTGTGTGTGTGTGTGCGAGTAACTTTTTACAGCTATAAAAATCCTTTTTTAATTACCACAAATACTGATTTTGCAATGGACAAATGCTTAGGAACTTTTAACTCGTAACATTGAACTCTTACACCGCAGCAATTTGCCAATTCTGACAATGTTTTATTTATTAAAGAGTGACATGTCATACTTTTTTATCCATTTATAGTTACAATTACGTTTGTGGAACGTCTGCGAGACAAGTTAGTTCCTGTTATCACTTACGTTATAGCAGCTCATCCCTAACCAACCTGTTCCGTGACATTAATAAAAATGCTGTTTGTTAAAATACAAAGAAATCCTCCATCCTGAAGACATTTCTGTATCGAATAACTTAAAGTTACAGCATTACCCCTGCCTGTTACAAAGCACTCACACTGGAGACTCCTTCCAAAAATGCTAAACAGCTCCTTAGAGAAAAGGTCACCATATCAACAATTACACACAATTTTAATCCTAATGTATTAGATAATGTATTAGATTGAGTGCATTAATATAAACCTTGCAGACTGTTAAAGAAAAATCAATCAACATCTTCTGACTAATCAGGATATTCACCAGAGCTGTGGTATACGCAAATCTTTATTGGTGTTTACCCTGTGATGTGAGTTTAAGGATAAGGAAGCGATACACTGACACTGAAAAATACACTGACCATATTTGGCTTTGAGAATGTAGTGTTTGTCACCTAAATCAAGGGCTCTGTGTTTGAACAGTTTAACATCCTGCATGTAGACAGGATGTGGCAGAGTGTGTTGTCTCTCTGCATGTACATCGTGTTCACACGAGCGCAGTTCCCACGCGAGTGTGTGACACCCGGGGTCCTGCGTAGTGGCACCTGCTGTCCATCACCCACTGGCCTGGCCAATGATGAATGTGGATTGAGGACCGGGCGAGGAAGGTGTACGCCAGTCATCGCTGACTGGCGCCCACATGGCCCTCAGTACCCTCATGACGGACGAGACGATCGGGAACGATGGCCGCTGCGCTTCTTTAACCGAACCTGCCAGTGTAACACAAAATTTAGTGGGTACAACTGTGGACGGTGCAGATATGGGCTTACTGGAGTGAACTGTGATCAGAGAATCAGTGTGGGTGAGGATCACACACACACACACACACACACATTTATACAGTGTGTGCTGAAAATAATCAGCAGCAAGTCTGGAACTGTTTTATTCCTCTAAAACACAGCAATTTGTCCTTTTTAAGAAAGAAGAATCAAGAATTCCGCATCGCTGTGGAATACATACAGTTGGGTTTACATACGCCTTGCAGAATCCACAAAATGTTAATAATTTAAAAAAATACGATATATTAAGAGCTGGGGGATGTAAACTTTTGAACAGGATGACCGGTGTAAATTGTTATTATTTTGACTTCTGGGAAACATGTAAATATAGCTTAAATGTAGCTTCTGTAGGACAGTACTAAATGAAAAAATAAGATCTTTAAACATAATAATAACAATTTACACAGATCATTCTGTTCAAAAGTTTACACCCCCCCCGGTTCTTAATGTATCGTGTTGCCTTCTTGAGCATCAGTGAATGTTTGCTCCTTTTGTAATAGTTGTGTATGAAATGATGGAGCTCAACATCATATAGTCACTGTTGGAAAGGGTTCAAATATCCAGAAGATGCTGGAAAAGTAAAGAATGTGCAGGACCTGGAGGATTTTTCTGAAGAACAGTGGGCAGTTTAACTGCTCCGGACAAACAAGGGAATCATGAACAACTATCACAAAACATAAAAACAGTCGTTGATCATCCAGGTAACACAAACAGTATTAAGAATCAAGCATATGTAAACTTTTGAACTGGATCATTTGTGTAAATTCAGTTATTATTGTGTCTTGTGGACTGCTATGTGAAATAGCTTATTCAGAGCAGTACTAAATAAAAAACAACATGCAATTTTTATGATCCCTCTTCTTTTTTTTAAAAAAAAAAAAAAAGATTAACATTTTGCAGATTCTGCAAGGTGTGTGTAAACTTATGACCCCAACTATAATACTAAATAATATTAATTCTTGTTTTAATGCACCTGGCAAGTCAAAGTGATGAAATTGGAACTGATGAGATATACTATACACCCATGTTTATCATTCACACCTATGTCGTTGTAAATCCAGTGCGTCGTAACATCATGCAGATGTCTCCAGAGGACAAACGGGCTTTTGTGAATGCTCTGGATCAAGCTAAGAGAACGGTCCATCCTGATCTGGTTATCTGCACACGACGCTATCACGAGCTCTTTGGCCCGGATGGAAACACTGTCCAATGTGAAAACATCACCATCTACAACTTTTTCGTCTGGACTCATTATTATTCCGTTGCGAAGACATACATGGGGCCGGGACAGCAGAGCTTCGGAGGCGTGGACTTCTCTCACGAAGGTCCGGGATTCCTTACATGGCACCGGTTCCACCTGCTGCAACTAGAGAGTGATATACAGGTGAGGAAACACACACACACACACACACACATATCCATATAGAACTTAAAATAGCACTAAAATTGGAAAATAAATCATAAAATTAGGAAAATACAAGGAAGTACAAGTAGGCTATTATACATACTATTTTCTTCTAGTGCAAGATGTGTACCCTGGAACCGTATTCTGTTTCCATAAAAGATCACTCCCTTGCTAATTTTTAAAAAGGTACAAATCATGTAGTGATCCATGTTATCAGTACATCAGGCAATACCATAAATCTTTAGTCTACACTCTTTAATCTACTACTAGCTACCCAGAAATTACTGATACACATCTAGGTCATTGAAGATCGTCAAAATTTAGCCCCAAAATGATTCTAAAATAATGAAAAACAAGCAAAGGAGAAATTTGAGAGCTGTTTGTTATATAAATTATATAAATATGTGTTTATATTAGCCTCCAAGAGTGGAACCTGATGGTATTCTGCTGGTGTAGCTTCATTCGCTTCATGGTCTGACATGTTGTGCATTCTGAGATGCTTTTCTACTCATCACGGTTGTAAAGAGTAGCTATCCGAGTTGCAATTGCTCAAACCAGTCTCCTCTGATCCAGTCTCTCTCATCAACAAGGCATTTCCACTCGTAGAACTGCCATTTACTGGATGTTTTTCGTTTTTCACACCATTCTGTGTAAACTCTAGAGTCTGTTGTGCATGAAAAGTTTCTGAAATACTCAAACCAGCCTGACTGGCACCAAAAAAACCACACCACAGTCAAAGTCACATTTTTTCCCTATTCTGATTACATTAACTGTAACTCTGGACCTTTATGTATCTTCAAGATTTGATGCACTGCGCTGCTTCCACATGATTGGTTGATTGGATAATTGCATGAATTTTGCAGGTGTACTTATAATAAAACTACTGTAACATAAAAGTGCTCTTACTGCAAAAATATTCTACTCTAAGATTCTGTGAAAAATGTGAAATTGTAAGTGATGGTGAAAATGTGATCTTGGGTTGTAGGGTTCTTGAACCATGAACTCTTTCACTTCTATATGTTTGTGTGTAGGATATGCTCGGGAACCCAAAATTTGCCCTGCCATACTGGAACTTTGCGATCGGAGGAAACGAGTGTGATATCTGCACAGACGACCTGCTCGGAGCCAGGAGCAGCTTTGACATGAACAGCATTAGCTCTAACTCCGTGTTCTCTCAGTGGAGAGTGATATGCGAGGATGTGGAGGAGTATGAGACACAAGGGACCATCTGTAACAGTGAGAAACTCACACACATACACATATCAAATGTTTGTGACATTTAATGCAGACGTAGCATACACAAAGCTGGCTCATAATACACATATACACGCACGTTCCTCTATATTACTTCAGATTCTTACATAGAAATATAGAAAAACAGCATTCATCATACTAAGCGCACACACACACACAAAGATTAGACAAAGATTAGAACTTCCAAAATTAGCAAGAAACAAATGATGCTTAGCATCATGAATCCTCTTTTCTCAACTCCTCTACAAGGTGGGAAAGGGGAAAAGGATGATATAGCATGGACCTTTTTAAGCTACCCACATGAAGTCACAGTCACAAGATGATAACTTTGCTATCTGTACTCAGCTAAGAAACGTGCCTGGAAAGAAAGTCTGGAAAGAAAGGAAGTACAACATTGCCATCCATTGAATGTTGGTCATTTCTTTGTTTCAGGACATTATTCTAGCCATAGAAAGAGCTCTGCCACATAGTGTAAAAGACAAGGTACCAGGCATAAATGTTGTCCCAGTAGCTGGCTGTGGTCATTTTAAAGATGGCTGACAGGCAAGAAAGTGCTAACCAAAATCAATTCAAAATGCTGTGCGATGAATGTAGAAGCAAATCTAGACTTTAGCAATGGATTTTATAAGTCACTAGACATTACATATGGTGGACTTTTTCCTTTGCACCTCTCAGTTCCATTCATGCTCATTCCAAAGTTGCCTTTGCGATTGCAATTCACCTTGTAGCCAGTAGAGGGCTCCAAACAACAAACTGTTACATATGAAAAATATCCGGCATATACCATACCTGTATCTTCTGCTCTACAAATTAGGTTTCTCTGGATTGTTTGTGTGTGTGTGTAGGTACAGAAGGTGGTCCAATCAGACGGAATCCTGGAGGGAATGTGGCTCGGCCGATGGTACAGAAACTACCGGAAACTCGAGATATAATTGACTGCCTGGAGCTCAACACTTTTGATACGCCTCCTTACTACTCCACCTCCACCTGGAGCTTTAGAAATACTATTGAAGGTTAGCCTCAAAAGATTCCATATGGAACACACACACACACACACATACACATTTGCACACTCTTACAGTCTTTAGCCTGCAATTTGGAACCCAGTAAACCAACATGGCCACATACTATAGAATTGTGTGTGTGTGTGTGTGTGTGTGTGTGTGTGTGTGTTGTTAGGTTACAGCACCCCCCAGGGGAACTATGACCCAGTGGTGCGCAGTCTACACAATCTGGCTCATCTATTCCTGAATGGTACAGGCGGTCAGACCCATGTGTCCCCCAACGACCCCATCTTTGTCCTGCTACACTCCTTTACTGATGCCATTTTTGATGAGTGGCTACGTAGACACCACCCTGGTATACACACACACACACACACATTCTGTGTGGTTGGCTGCTTGAGTGCATCTGGAATGTAATTAAACTAAACATTTACCCACCAGCAAAAACAGAGCAACAGAGAAAACAGAAGTCCTGTACCCCATACACACATTATGCATCCCGGGTGTGTTTCAGGCACAGTGTTTTACCCTGAAGAAAATGCTCCCATTGGTCACAACTGGCGTTTCAACATGGTTCCTTTTTGGCCACCGGTCACAAATGCGGAAATGTTTGTCTCAGCACCGTACAGTCTTGGATACACCTATGAGGTCCAATGGCCAAGTGAGTGACACTCCATTATACCTTAATCTGCTTTCATTTCATATGTTTGAGACTATTTTCTTCTTGAGATTGAGTTCTTCCTGTTTTGCTTGACTCAGAATAACCAACAAACTTTTTAAGAACGTCATGCAAGTTTTCCCTTCCATGAGGGTGAGCTGTCAGATATGAAGCTCGCAGTACACAGATAGACCACGTTCATTAATGTGAATGTGAATTGCTACATGATGCATTTACAAGGTTCATTCCTTCATCCTTAGTAACTGCCTGGTCAGGATTACATGGTTTATATTAGGCTACAAGTTTGTTTACAGTTTGTTAGAAACAGGCAGGTACAAAGAAGCTTTGAAAAAAAAAAACAGTAGTGTACATACTTAATTTTTTTTAAATTAAAGCAACGAAAAAACGCTTCTGGTTTAGGCCACGCCCACATAACAGCACTAAACATATATAAATACAGCTAGTGGAGATTTGTTACACCAGTAATATAGGCAGTATATTAAGAAATTTTACCATTTGCGCTAATAGAATTATGTCATGTAGTGCAACAAAGCTAGCACATAAATTAATGATTTGTTGGTTTTTGCTGTGTGTGTGAACTAAAATTTATGTTGCTTTTTTCCCCAGCTCGGCCGTACACCATCTCTGAGATCATTACCATTGTTATAGTGGTCATGGTGCTGGTGGTGATGGTGGTAGTTGGAGTCACTGCGTGTTTTGTCAGAGTGTATGGCTCACATGAAGGGCTGGAGCCGCTGCTTGGGGAACATTTCCGTCACTACTCAGAAGACGATCACAAGTTTCAATATGTAGCCTGAAGATGGATGTTTCTTTTATTAAATTAAGGTTTTTATTTTGGACGTTACGTCATTCATCAGATTGACAGAAACAGTATCTCTGACATTTCTATTCAAGAAGGACAATTTTAATAATGTTCTTAACAATCCCTTCTTAATTTTTACTCACATGACACATGAAAGTATGTTGTTGCTGGCGAGCAAATTTAGAATAAATTTTAAGTTAAAAAAACCTGTATGTGAAGCTTATAATTACTTACGGCAAATCTACTGCACTTTATGTGTTTATATCAAGTTATTATTATTGTTTTTATTATTGGTTTTCTTTTAAAATTCTGAAATGCACTGAAATGATGTTACTTGCAAAATAAGACGTAGGGATTTTTTTTTTTTTGGACAGTAAATACAGATTATACCTGTTATGAAAATTTGCCTAAATCTCCAGTGGAAAATTTAACTGTATTAAATTTTGTATTTTAGCAGATTTTTGTGCACAGTCCAATGAAATGTTTTTAGATATCTTTAGATTTTAAAAAAAATTAAATCTACTAGTTGAAATTTTAATTTCTTTGTTTATTTCTTTGCTTTTTTGTTCACTTATATAATGGCAAACTGCATACAATATAGAAAGTTATCTATTATTCTGCTCTAGTTATCTATTATAATCTTTTTTTAAAGTATCATTTTAAGAAACGGTTAAAAATGGAGTAAATGTGTCTTTCTTTTTTCATTCTTTGCGAAACAAGAAGTTATTTCTATTATTTCGATGAATGTTATTCCTAAAAACAAACTATTTATTTAATAAAATATTATCATATCAAACTTAATCCACTTGCCTCACAACTGTTATAATATGAAATTCATTAACAAATTTTTCAAGTGGTATCAAAGAAATGAAAAAGAATTTGGTGACATCTGGTGGCTGCGTGGACAAATAACATCAGGGAACTTAGCAAGTGCAAATAAAAGCTTAGCAATTAACACAGATTACACTGAACACAGGGATATTATTCCATACAGTGACGTTTAGTAAATTACCCATAATTAAGTGTTCACCTTATCATTAGTTCGAATCAAGATTGTGAGTTCGAATCAAGAGGATGCCACAGCCATCGATGGCTGAGAGCCAAGAGAGCAAAATTGACCGTGCTCTCTGCGGGGGAGGGGCATACACTCTCTCTCCCCTTGTCAATCAAAGTGGCAATAGCCAATTGTGTCCATCTATGAAGTCATGTATGTGGAAGAGGGCAGATTTCCTCAAAGGGTGTTATGGCTGCCCTGAGCATGAGCAGCAGTTTGAACAAAATGTGATTGGCTGGTGTGACATGTCACAGAGGAAGCACATGATTGGTAGCTGGCTGGTGGGTGGGAATTGGCAGGTAACCAAAAAAACCTACACCCAACATCTATAATGTCATTACATATCCCACACGTGATTAAAATGTTAAAAATACTTGAAAATATATATATTCCAGAAGTTCAAACAGTTTTTGGGAGAAAAAAAGACAGCCAGTTATTCAAACAGCTTCAAACTAAAGTTTAATAAAGGGATTGAAGAGAATAAAAGTATTATTTTACCACATGTAATATAACACATTTGTGTAATTACCTAGATGGTGTTGACTTTTAGTGGTTAAAACCCTGCAGAAAAATCCTGCTTAGTCTGAGCAGCTACCAGAACACACGCTGAGCTGGTCAAACTGGTAGCTCATTTTTGCCCCCTGGTAAGTTAGTTTCCAGACTCCTTATTACTTAACTGATCAATAAATGTTTGATGTTTTCAGGGCAGTGGTAAAGATGTTGGACTTCTGCTTGGAAGGTCATGTGTTCAAATCCCAGCACCACCAAACTACCACTGCTGGGGCC
Source organism: Pangasianodon gigas (assembly GCA_022758105.1). Lineage (NCBI taxonomy): Eukaryota > Metazoa > Chordata > Actinopteri > Siluriformes > Pangasiidae > Pangasianodon > Pangasianodon gigas. The sequence goes on from CM040481.1 coordinate 11,744,672, forward strand.
CTTGAGCAAGTCCCTTAACCCTCTACTGCTCAGTTCTATGTTTGAGATTTACTAATTGCCTGGCTTTTGTGTTATTTTCTTAAAATGACCTGTTTACAATGAAGCTTTAGTAGTGGTAGTACAATAACTGTTTTCTTTTGACCTGGATTTAGCATCTGGCAAAGATGGCCTACCAGTTTGGCTAGTTCTGCCTGTGTTTTTGACAGCTGGCACTGTAAGTAGCACATCAGTCCAAACTGGATTTTTCAGCAGGGAGATGAATACACTTGTGTTCAAGTACTGTTTTTAAAATCTCGTCAAATTCCTCTCACCATTTTAGAGGCATCGTAATGGCTGTTCCATTGCTTTGTGTCAAATGGGGATGAAAATCATATAAAAAAAACTATTGTGCTCCCAAACATTTGAGGTAACATTTGAGGTAACATTTGCAATCACGTGATCTCAGTATAAATAAAGACCCTGGAAGGCTCCACAGTTTGTTAGAGAACATGTTCTAAACAAATAGCTTAATGAAAACCAAAGAGCTATCAAAACAAATCTTGGACAGCGTTCCAGAAAAGTATCAATCAGAGATATAAAAAAATATACCCCAAATGTTAAACATCCCCCAGAGCACCGTATGGTACAACCAAGACCCTGCCTAGAGCAGACTGTCCACCAGAAGTCAGGACATGGATAAGGAGGGGATTAGTAACAGAAGCAATCAAGAGGCTGGAGAGATCCATAGCTCAGATGGGAGTAAGGGCATAAATATATTTCAAAGCTGGGCTTTATTGAGGCTGCAAGTGGCAGGCCATATCAAATCCTGTTTAGAGTTTGCTAAGAAGCATGTTGGAGACTCACCTACGATGTGGAACAAGGTTCTCAGCTCTGACGACTCCAAAATTGTAGTCTTTTGGCTTTGGCTGTGTCTAGCGGAAACCAAACACTGCTCATCACACTGAGCACTGCATCAGTGAAACATGGTGGTGGTAGTATTGGGTTGTGGGGATGCTTTTCGTTAGCAGGTCTTGGCAAAGTGGTCAGCGTTGAGGGTGAGATGGATGGAGCTAAATACAGGGCAATGCTACAATTAAACCTGAGACTGAGCGGAGGTTCACCTAAGCATCAACGACCCTAAGCATATACTGAAGGAACCTGAATGGGTTAGAATGGCCCAATCAAAGCCCAGACATCAATCCTATAAAGAATCTTACTGAGAGTTTACCAACGCTCTCCATCCAATCTGACACAGCTGAATGGACAAAAATACCCGGATCCAGATGTGCAAACATTTGGATGTTGACATATCCCAGAAGACCAGCTGTATTGCAGCCAAAGGGAAAAGCAAGAGACGATACACGGACAATAATATTACAGAACTCGGTTCTCTTTTTGAAAATGCTTTATTCAACTACTGAACCACTATAAATAGCCTACAATAATGCCAAGCCTATTACAAATATAGCATGATAGAAAACAGCTCCATAAAGGGATCTCTGAAGATAACTCTTCAACCTTTGATGTCTTGTTCGTTTCGTTTAGCAACAACAAAAAAAAAAAAACGTTTCTTAAAAAACTACTTAGTGTTCATGAAATGATCGCGATACAAAGCAACTCGAATGCGTCACACCTTTGGGTCCACATTCAGTTAAAACTGGCCAGCTGTATCTAATATATTAGCAAAAAAAAAAAAAAAAACAAAGAAAACATAAAAACAGTTCTTTTTTTTTCTTTTTTTTTTGGACTAGCTTTCATACTAGAGAACACTTTGGCAAAACAGTTAACAGTTTCAAAAAAAAAAAAAATAAGGCGCATATAAAGGAAGAGAAAAACATTCACGTCAAATATATTATAGGATTTCTTCTTACTTCATACACAAAACAATGCATTGTATATATTAAATATATCCTGATGGTTTCGGTCATAATAAAAGAATAAAGGCATAAAGGCAAATAAAGGCAAAAAAGAAGCATGTGGAAAGGGGAACTCTTGAAGTCAAACACACAAACGTACAAAAGTGTGCTCATGCTCTTACATTACACACACACACGCACATACACACACTCACACACACAGGGGCAACTTCATCAAGTTCAGAGGTTAGGGTTAATGTGTGTGTGTTTATGTGTGTGAGTATGTGTGTGTAGTTATGAGTTGTTTGCCTGGCTGTTGACTGAACCTTAAGTTGCTTCGCCAGTGTGACTCAGTCTTAACACACAGGTTATACTCAATAAAATACAGTCTGTCATAATAATAATAATAAAAATAAGCTAAAGCTAAAAGAAAAAAAAACAGCTTGATATCAAAAAAACATAACAGAAACATGGAAATCCTTCACCTTCAGTATGGAAAAAAGAGAAAAGGAGAGAGAAAGAGAGAGAGAGAGAGGAGATGAAATCACTGTTGACTACATGACGTTATGTGTGTTAATGATATAACACGGTTGTTATAAATAGACAAAGTGGCCACTCGATGTTCATGCACACTTTAAGGTTTAAGAATTATCTACTAGTAGATCAAGGCACGGATACCTCACCAGAGAGCCATCAAGAACAGATTTATTTATTTTTTGTCCAAAAGGCACTGTTGGGTAAAAATATCTCCGACAGAACCACACATGCACACTCGCACCTTCATTTTCTGATTACTGCCGGATAAATTCTTAACATAAGCACTTTTAAGTTGTCTTAGGGCGTATCCCAAAGCGCCTGTGTTCTGAGAAGCATTTGAGAATGACGCTCCATCTCCAAAAGCATTATGGGATAGACTACAAAAACACCCAAACTACACTGTAAGAACACTTTGGATATAAAGACTATCAAGATGTCTTGTGAAAACACTGCTGCTGTAATCATAAAGACCGTCTTATGCTTATCCCAGAACTCATAATAAGCTCAAACTGAACAACACTTGGTACTTTTAGTCTTCTCCGCTTGTATACTGTAATCTGGAAGAGGATTGATTCCCTTTTGAGTCTGGTTCCTCTCATGGTTTCTTCATCATGGAGTGTAAAAGCACTACACAAATTCTGCCTGACATTCTCATAAGAACAGACAGACAGAATTCTAGCGTTTGCGACAGATCTTTATAGAGGGCATGATGGTGATATGCATAGAAATTCATTTAAAAAAAAAAAAAAAAAAAGCTATAAATTCTATATGGACATTTGATTTAGTCCTATTCATTCCAATGTAGAGGATTTTGGATGAAACAATAAGAAAAGACATTGTTCTGTAATACGGATGAAACAAAAATGGACTAATACAAAATGTACAATAAGAAGAAAAGCCCTTGTACATGTTTGTTCACTTTAGGAAATACTAAAAAAATGACCTAAAATAAAGATCATTTCAATACATAAACACAGAATACAAATTATTCTATTAAACTGGGCAATGATTCAAGTGAATGTGCCAGCAAATGGGGAAGCCTCTGACGTGACATGGTGGTTATAATTATTATTTATTTATTTATTTTTTTTATAAGACAAGGCCATGAGGGTACATATATTTTGTGGCCACAAGTTAAGTATCTTGTAGCCATGAATTGTGTAACTTGAGCACACAGGTTAATCTGTTGTGGAACAGATGTTTAATACATAGCCTCCGGTTAAGTATTTGACAGGAATGGGTGAAAAAAAAAAATCCGTCAAAAGTCGCTTAAGGTGACAAAGCTAATAGTGTACACATATCACAACTCCAGTGACACCAGTGCGTCTTTCTGCGTCATCGCAAGATTGAAGGTGACTGTAATATCATCAGTCACCTCCATGCTCAGGTTCCTGTAGCCCTAATGGTCTAATTTCTGTTCTGATTTCTCTGGCTTAATCATTTTTTTTTTTTTTTTTAAAAATACAATCATTACCATGAGTTAAGTGTCCAGAAAATAGATTTCAAGATGCTTACTTGGCCATGGCCACACCTTATAAAAAATAAATAAATAAAATAACCACCAGCAGCCTTGTAGTAATCAATAATCGTTATTTTATAAGTGATAAGTAAGTCATAAATTTTGTATATTTGTTAATCTAAGTCTTAGAGAGAGCTCTAACAAGTTAAAGTGTGGCCCTGGAACGCTGATTAAATTTATATATATTACAAAAAAGGCACATCATAAAAACGTTTTTCAGTCTAATTTTACATTCAGAAATGCAGAAAAAAAAAATAAAAAAAAATAAGCCACCCTGCAAATCCAAAAAGGCATGTTGGTCCAAGAAATAAATGCAGTTTCGGATCTTCACATCAACCACCATGCGTTTGAAAAATACTTCAGTTTAAGGAGGTATTGCAGTTTGTTACAGTTTGAAGGTGCTATATTAAGGCTATGGAGTGTATGTGTGCTTAAACACGGTGGCTATCTATTGTCTCTCATCCCGTGTTGCGTTTTATTATTATTTTTATTTATTTTTTTGGCTTTGTCTCCAACTTCCAGTTTTATAAAAGGAACGGTTAAATGCTCAAAATACACACATTAAAACGTCAAGTGCGTGCACTAAAGCACCTCGGAAAACCTTCAAACAACAGTGAACTAAACGGACATCAAATATGCCACAAACAATAAAATGATAAGAAAGGAAAATATAATATAATATATAATATAATATAATAAAATGAAAAGCTCTAAAAGTATTAGTCAGGTATTATTATTATTATTATTACTCCTAGTGGTTAGGATATGAAACATCTTCAAAAAAAAAAAAAAAAAAAAAGAACAACACAAAACACTTGGAATCCCATTTGTGTATTAAAACATCAAAACATGTCCATAAAGTTATCCTTCAGTGGTCACTTAGGTCTCTGCTCAGCAGTTTTGCATTTTTTTTCCTTATGTTTGTCTATTTTAATGTTTTTTTTTTTCTTTTTTTTTCTTTTTCCCAGGAAACTATTAAAGGCCTTAGAGCAAATATGCTGTATTTCAGGTTCATACAGGAATGTTCCTTCAGTATTCTTCGCAGCCACAGAGACATGAGGAAGGTTTCAGAAGGTTCTGGATGTCTGGAGTGTAAAGCACTAAAAGTAGCATTTAGCAAGGACAGTAGGTTTAATTCAGGGTTTAGATCTGCTGACTTAAGTGCTGTTTTTGTTTTATGAGATGTTGAATTATTTGCATTAAGGACTCTCACAGCAATATAATGCTTCTCTTTTATACTCGTGTACTTTTATCATGCATTTTCAAAGGTAGAACAGATACATCCTAGCACTTTGTGCTTAAGGCACGCAGAATCAGTCTAGATTAATTAGTGCAACAACAAAAACACTATTTTTTTTTTTTTTTTTTTTTTTGGGGGAAAACTTAGACATAGCAACCAAACATTGGACTTGTAATAAATGAGTGATGGTTGTATCTTATGAGCTGTGATGCACTAGCACTTAAGGCACTCAGTCTAAAAAAAAAAAAAAAAAAGGGCTTAGCACATTTTTCGAAGCGTAGAAATAGTCACCTGACTGACAGGTAACGCTTGTCCACGTAAGCTGGACATGGAGATGAGAGGAGATGAGAGGAGATGAGACTGCATCAGGAGATATGAAATAAGGAATGAGGTTTCCTCTTCGGGGAGATGAAACGACGTAGCACACACACACACTGATATCAGCAGGCCACAACTGGTGTTTCCAGTCCATGTCAGTTAGTTATTGGTCCATGAAGTCACATCTTGTGCTTGACTGAATGTGTATAGAATTAGATCAGTAGTTCTAGGCAAGGTCAGCGTTACGGGAGTCAAGGTCAGCGAGTTTCATTATTTATGTCTCTGGTCAGCAGGTCTGGTAGATCTCAAGCGTGCAGCTTAAAGGGGCCGAGATACACAATCTAGTCTTTAAATACACTATACACAACAGTCCTGGGTAGCTGTATTTAGTGACACTCTAACAATGCATCATAACGCTCTAATAATGTTAATTCATTCATCTTCAGTAACCGCTTTATCCTCGGCAGAGCTGCGGCAGATCCGGAGTCTATCCACACACACACACACACACACACACACACTCACACATTAACCACTCATTCATACCTAGGGGCAATTTATCATAGCCAATCCACCGACCGCAATGTTTTTGTGAGGTGGGAGGAGGAAACCGGAGAACCCAAAGGTTTAGAGCTTTGAATATCTGTATCTGGAAATGTATTTGGATGTAAATCTGAAGTGCGCGTGGCCTAATCCAGAATTAATTTTGAGTCAGATTACAAAAATAGTCATCACGTACATCACGTCTTACGTCTTTCTTAGGAATAACAAGGAATAATGAAGCGTATTCACTTTAGTCGAAACACTCAGTGATGACGTTTTACATGGTAGTGATGTTTTTCTAATGGTTAATAAATATTATGGCCGCTTTAGGTCAGGGTATGTTTGTGCGGTACAGCACACAACATTGTTATGGTTATAAGTTGTCAAGGAATTATGCATAGAACATAATTAGAGCTTTATGAGGCATTATTAGAGTTTATAAACTGCATCCAATTTAAGAACAGTAATGATTTAGGAATGTGGGCTTCATACTGTAGAAAGTGTTACTGCTGTGTTTTGGTTCTTTTAATATGCAGTCAATAGTCATTCTAGTTAGCTGTAGTCCAGCTGTTTTACACTAACTTTAGGTTAGTGGTCTAGTTTAGCCTTTTGTTATATATGCGCTTAATGTTTTTGGGGGTTTTTGGTCAATAAATTTAATATAAGTCCTTTATTCTCAGATCAGTCAACAGATGTCATGCTGTGTTGTGGGTGAAAGGTGTAACGCGTCTCAGTAGGTCGGGTAGACGTCATGGATAGGCACTTGGAAAGTGGCAGCGGGGAAGGTTTGGGGCACGTAGCCAGCATAACCTCCGTATGCAGCAGCTGCCACGGCTGCGTTCTTCTGCAGCGCTGCCAGGGCGGCTGTGTTGGCATGAGCGGCGATGGGCACGTAGCTCGCACCGTATAGACCAGCCGCCGCAGCAGCAGGGATCCGCGGGACGTTATGGGCCACGGCGTACACAGGAGTGATGGGACGACCCTGAGAGAAAGAGCAGGAAAGAAAGAGGAAAATGTGTAAAAAAATATATATATATATATATATATATATATATATATATATATATATATATATATATATATATATATATATATATATATATATATGTACGTACATCTGTATTTCACATTTCCTATTTAAACTTGTTTCATGGATGTTCATTAACTAGTTAGCGCCAAATTACTGTAGTATAAGAGGAAAGAAAACCCTGGGATGTCCTGTTGTAAGAAAATAATCAACTTTTCAGTAGTAACGTGTAGAGCTGCATTGCATCACCCGGATGATCACTGATAATTTTACCATATCAGCACTCCCCCAATGTTGTTATTAAAGTGTATGGCATGCAAGGTGCCCTACTTCAAATAGTGAAAAGGCTTAACGTATGAGTACAGCAGTAAAAATGAGTCGGTTTCATTTTCTTTACCCAAACCAGTTATTCCAGTGATCATCTCTACAACATAGCACAATTACTCTGAAACGAAACTGCTATTGTATGATGGTGGTTGTATTGGTTTGTATTAGTTCACAGTGCATCAACAATGCATTTCGTATGAATTCATTTAGATTTGAGCCCAAAAATATCTTCCAGTCGGCATATTTGCTGTTCTCCAGGAACATCTTAGTACTATTTAACACGGTAAACACTTCTGCGCAATGGTTATTTCAGTTATAAGGGCTATTTTAACACATATTAACCTAGGTACATATTTGAGAAGCTTGGCATGGGAAATTTTCCACAGGATCTTAATTATGCACGTCATTATGCGAGTCCTTGCTAACGTTTAAATAAGCCTTTATGGTGAGAACGCAATAACAGGCCAATAAAATTGACGTACTTAACTCTCATGTTCGGATCACTACTTAGCAATGGAGATCCTGCTGATCTAGACTGTCTGGTTTGACCGAGGAATATAACCATATAATATAATGTTGGTTTTATCTTGATTTTTAGCAATATCAAGACTATGTATAGAAATACAGGAAATACTTTCACATGTGGAGAAATCCACCTGATGACAGATGTGGCTGCAAGTTAAAGATATGATATGACAGGTATAGAGCTGCTGAGGTGTTTATTTAAAAAAATATATATATAAATAAAAAGCTGTAACTTTTTTTTAAGTATCTTGTGACTAGGAATTTTTATGGAGTGGCCACAAGACACCAAAGTTCTGGCCAACAACTTTATAACTTGACCCCATGACTCAATATGTTACGGAATGTCATATTTACAATACGTGGCTTCCAGTTAATTATTATTGGTGGTCACACCTTATTAAAAAATAATCACCACGTCACCTCAGTTGCTCCATAGACACGACCTAAAATCACCATTTTGTTTTAGATTTGCTTTAGACCAGCCATTTTAACACTTATTTAATATCTCTGTGTTGGTCCAGCTTTAGTAAAAATGTATGCTGTTTTAGTGTTGTACCTGAAAGGGTGGAGGTGTTGAGACGGCAGGAATGACGGCAGCAGTCGAAGGAGCAGCAGAATGATCGTGCTGGAGGGCGAGGGGATTGATCAAATGCTCCACTGGGTGAATTTTACCTTCCTCCACCAGTTTAGTAGCAGCGGGTGCAGCAGAGAACACAGTGGGGTACTGCGCACCAAGAGCTGGCAGAGTCACTGCACCCACACCCACCCACACACACACACACACACACACACACACACACACACACACAAGACACAATTATATAAACAGAATCCTATATAAGACGCTTAAATAAGATCACTACAATATCATTCAGGGGTAGACAAATCAGTAGCCTGGATGCCCGTTTTTTTTTGTTTTTTTTTCACAATTTAAATTCACAATTTACTACAACCAGATGACAAGAACGACCAGAAAAGTTTCTCACATCATCCGAGGCATTATCTAGCTGACACAAGAAATGTTTTTACTGGCAGATTAATCAGCACATCCAGATGACAGATGATCTTTTCAGAATCAGGAAGAGGCAGGTATGTGGAAACACTGATGAAGCCAAGCAAAATAAAATGCAGTGCAACGATCCATATGCTTACTATACACAGTCACCACAACATCAAGAGAACATATGGAGAGAAAATACAGTCGCTAGCTAAATTCGAATAATAACACATGTGATAATGATCATGAACTTAGCTAGCTAGTAGCTAGTTAATGCACTCAATTATCTAACTAGCTTGTGATATGTTATTATATTAGGTTAGCTACCATGTTTTAACCTAATCAGTTTCCGGGACATTGGAGCTTTTCATTGTCCAGTGGGCTAGCTAATAAATTAAAGCTATAAACCACGTGCGAGTAATTTTTTTCTCATGTATATGGGCGTTCTTACGCATGACGCAAACCCACTAAAAGCGACTTACCTGTTATAAAAATCACATAACGTACAAACAATACCGCAAGGCAACAACAACCTAAATAATAAAATCCAATGTTCAAATAATTATTTGATTTATTATTAACAATATTTGCAATTCGCAACATAATGGACAAAGATGTCCTCAGGGTATTCTATGGACAGGACAACGGCTAAAGTGTAACAGTTGTATTCGTTTAAAAACTTGCCACATTACTTCAATTATTGTGCTGTGGTTTTAGGTGTGCGAAAATCAAGGATTTTACAACGTGGTCCAGCCAATCAGATTTTACGATCCTTTTACGATCCTTTTCCAAGTATGATTTGTCCACCCCTGTTTATTGTCACATTATAATACACTATAAGAAATGTTCCTTGTGTAAAACATGATGTAAAGGTTATGGGGTTTACATTGGGATGGAATGCAGAGCGCTATTGTTGCAGGCCGACGATAACACAAAAAAAGACGCTAAAATACAAAGAAGCACAAAAGCTGCAGAGTGAAAGAGAGAGAGCAAGGGACAGAGAGAAAAGAGCAAGAAAATGAAAGGAAAATGGTTCAGACCTACATAACCTGTTCTTAGTTATGGCAAGTGACTTGGCTTAAGATTAGCCCACACACACACACACACACACACACACGTGGGTCCCCATTGTTTCGACAAACAAAAAGTCTTTTCATTCCTGGGGTTAATTTCGATTTAGGATCAGCAGGTTTAACCGACGTCACAGAAGGTGTTAGAAAAGCTCTGAGGGATCAAAATTCTCAAAAAAGACGGGTGATTTCACAAGAGTAAAAAAAGTGATTAGCATCAAATACTTTGCTGTTGAGAACAGATTGAGCAAAATGGGAAATTATTTGAGAGACCAGAAAAATCGGAAATGTGTAGAATGTGCAGCAAAGTTAGAGTTAGTGTTTCTCTCCTCCACTCCATTCCACTAGGGGGCAGCAGAGCCAGGCAGGTTCTCTCCTTGATCTATCTTAAGTTTGTATTTAGTTTTTAGGGTTTTTTTTGTTTTATTTGTTGGTTTTCAGATGACCGATTGTCAAAATCATATAAAATTTGTCTGATGTTATGAATCCACTATCTAATCTAATGTCTGCCCCTGCGATTTGGAATTGAGAGAGCTGAGAAGAGTAGCGGCTTTGACTGAGTATGTGTGTGTGCTTTAAAGTGTCACACTGACTTGTGCCAGGCTTAATGCCCACTGGATTAACAGCTGCCAGCTCCAGACTGGGCATGAGCTCATATGGTTTTTCCGGCACCTTGGTCTTTCCTTCATGGTAGCGGCTGTAAATGCCTCGACCGGCGGAATAGCCACCGAGGTACGAGCCACGGGGCCCTGGGCCTCGGTTAGCGGCTCCAGCACGGCCACGGCCTCGTACAGTACCTGCTTGAAATACAAATGACAGGGGACGTTCTTCAGACACTCACACATAGAGGGCGCTGTTTGTTTCTGACACAAAACATAAGAGAGCGACATCATGGGCGATATAAGGTGCATTAATAATAATAATAATACTAAATATATATATATGATAAATTCTATTCTTATAAGTTGTGGTGCACTATATTATGTTTTGTTTTAATGTGATAAATTCTACTTTTATCAATTTTTTATTTTTGTCTTATTTCTACAAAACTCTACTTTTATTTTATAAGCTGTACCTCATTTTTTTTCTTTGCTTATTATTAATATTCTTTGTACAGATCTGTGTCACAGTAAGTGGGACGATACCACATCCCAGACCAGGATAAAGCAGTTACTGAAGAGGAATGATGAAAAGTGAATAGGAGGTGTAGCTGAATATGTGTTAAAATGTTACATGATATGGGAGAGATTTGATTTTCATTCACATGGAGAATGGCCAGTATGACATCAAAGATTGAGGAAGTTGCACTTCGGTGTGAAATCAAGCTCTCTGCTCAACCCAACAAACAAAAGACCTCACCAAAAAAAACAACAACAACAACAACAACAACATGGGGGGTCAATAATTTGTGATTAGTATCCGGAATTGCTTTAATAGCACAGATTTCCCCCAGAGAATCAGATTCGTTATCATACTGTCTCAGGATCATAGCTGTTCCTTAGCTCCGTGTAACAAAGCATGTCTAAAACCAACGTTACTCAACCAGCCTTGAGATTTTCTTAAAGGAATACTTCCCCTGAAACATGCTAATATGTTACACCACTGTGAATAATGATGAATAGTCACATAACTAGATTTACTATTAGTACTAATGTGCAGCAGTCATGCACATCACAAATCAGTTCAAAACCTGACATATGTAAGAGGAAAGGTCATTTTGGTAACTTAATATAATTGTTCATGTGATTTCCTGCAAATGTAGGCTGGTTGAGTACTGGTGGAGTCAAAATGCCAGACACAGGAAGCTCAGTAACAGCATAAACCTTTGAAACCTTATGATACTTGAGTCATTAAGCAATAGGCAGAGTTACTAAAGTTACTCAGTGATTGTCGTAAAACGGTACGGCATTAGTGCCACAAAAGGTATGATTAAAAAACCAAATGTTCATGATCATCCTGATGGATCAGTTTTCCACACTCTAAGGAAGAAATGAGAGAACAATGAAGTGTCTCTAACCTTTGATGAAGTAGTCGCGGTTGGGTCCAATGAGAGTGTTGTAAGGATAGCCGTAGTAGGCGAGGGTGTAGGGATCACATTGATACACAAAATTTTGCTGAGTACTGTCACTACTGGTCATGGTTCCCTTGGATGCTTTCTGGTAGCGAGTGTACTGCTCCTTGTCTACAGGCTTGGCCAATGTCACCTCAATACATGACCCTTCGATTTCTGTACCGTTCAGGTTGTCCATAGCCACCACCGCATCGTCCCGGCTGGTAAAGTGCACGAAGGCGTAGTCACGGATCTTCTTCACTCGTTCAACGCAGCCCGGGTTGAACTGGCTGAAGATCTTGCGGAGGGTCTCCTCGCTGGTCTCAATCATCAAGTTGCGCACGTACAGGATCTTCACCGTTTCCATGATGTCCTCGTCGACGTCAATTTCTGGTTCCGCCCAGTCGACAGCAATTTGGTGACCCCAGAGCTGCGTGTACAAAATAGTCATACAAAAAGGTTAAAGTCATAAAAAACACTCTGGTACTTTTAAAGAAGCAACCTTTGGATATTGGTCTGTCTTTCGGCGTATGCCACCCCCAGACACCAGAGACACCAGACCCATTCGACTACCATAATTTAAAACCTTAATCACTAGGGTCTATTGTAAAAAGGTGTCACTGACTGGAAACACATATATTATCAGAGGCCTTCAAAAGCAGGTTTGCACACATGGTGTCTTACCTGAATACGCCCGGGCATGAGCTTCCTCCTGGCCATGGCAGCTGCACGATGGGACTCGTACTCTACGAAGGCAAAGCCACGATTCTTCATTTTGTCTGCAGCACTCGCATAAACAATCACATCCAGCACCCCTTCTGTCACTTTGGAGACTTCCTCCAGAATCTCCTCTCGCTTCTTGGTCTTGGGAATTCCACCAATAAATAGGCGGCAGTTGTCCACACTTGAGCAGACCCCCAGCAATCGTCCAGGGCGCACTTCGTAGTTGTTTAGCTCTCTCACGGCGCGTTTAGCCTCGTGTTTCTGCGTGTACATAACAAAGGCATAGCCACGGTTTTTGCCATCGAAGTCCATCATCAGGCGCATCTCATAGATCCTGCCCACTGACTCAAACACCGGCACCAACTCGTCTTCGTAAACATCACGCGGGATCTTGCCCACGAAGATCTCACAGCCACGTGGGGGGGAGGTGCCTTGCCAGCCAGGGGGTGGGCCATATTTGCGTTGTCCGTTCTCTTGCACCATCTTGTAGCCTGTGCGCTCCATCAGAGCCAACAGGGCTGCTTCGTTAGGGGCTCCAGCAACACCATCTGGAATGGATCCATGGGGGATCGGATGATTGTTGGCAGCGTTAGATTTGGAGGAGGGGCTAGAGTTACTCATGGTGACGGCAGAGGCGGAGTCTTCTGCTGTCATTCTGACACAAGCTTCCAATCAGAACTGGAGTCTGATGAAAGAGGAGCATTTGGTTAGTATCTTACAGTTTCTGTTAGCGCCCTAACTGATTATTTTCCTATAACGCCATGTCCTGAAGTGTTTGATTCCTCTTATACTACAGCAGTCTGCCAAGGATTGCAAGTTTTACGCATTAAAGAATGACACATCAAACAAATTCATACAACGCATGTATGAATTAACATGAGCTAGCTAGCTAGCAAACTACTGAAACAAAAAAAGAGTAGTTGACTATGGTAGCTGTATACTATTGATAATGGAGGTGGTGTTTACTTCTGCGTGGCTCATTTGCTTAGTTAACATGAGAACAAAATAGAAAATAGAACATTTTCTGACTTGTTGTGTCAATTTTAGAGTAATTCCAGTTATTACCAGACTTGTTATTATTATTATTTTAATTACCCAAGGGAATTATTACTACAGTAGTAGTAGTTTTACTCATTTCTTCACTACCTGCTGATTCCACATTCATAAATCAACAGCTTGGTGATTCACAGCTATAATATAATGAAACTCCTTCTCTTGGCCCCTTACCACTACACACAGACACACATTCACTAAACAAAACAAAAAAAAAACTTAAATCCTGTTCTCAAATTAAAGCCGCCTAATAACACCAGCTAAGCCGCATGGACCTACATTCTTCAGAACGGAAAAAATCTCCCAAATACCCAAATCCCCTGGTCTGGATTTCTCCTGACACAGCAGCAGAAAATAGAAAAAATGTACAAAGGTCAGGGTTAACTTTGTAAATTCACATTGTTCAGCAGGTTAGTGTTAAGTGTAGTTTTAGTATTTGATTTAAGTGTTTGCTGAGATTTATCAGTGAGCTGGACGCTGACGTATCTGTTGAGCGTGAGGAGGTTAGGTTGCTTAGTAATCGTGCCATTGTTATATAAACGCAGTGGGCTGACCCAACGGCCCACACATATCTTAACATGGAATAAATGTAGACACACATTAAAACACCGTGCTCGTTCTCTAGCCCTCACACACACACACACACACACACACACACACACACACCCCACACGCACACTTCTCCATGGTCACGTCAGCACTATAAAGTATAAAAAGCAATAGTGTAAAGGTCAGCAATAAGTAATCTTTCCAGGTTTACAAGATTTCAAGCACTCACATGTCAAACACACACACACACACACACACACAATTAGTACCTGCAAGTTTCATCGTCTGCTCCGAGAGGTGCACTGTATAAGCATGTGACTGAGTGTGATGACTGAATAATAGACAAGTCAGCAGAACTAACCCAAAGCTCACACACACACACTTCCTCATCCACATACACAGACATACACACACATACAAAAGCAGTATCTTGGATCTAGGCCAAGCAGAAACAGGAAGAGTAAGGGACTGGCCTATCACGAGGCAACTGATGGATAGACAAGTCATAGTCCCCGTTCCTGCTCGTCTGAAGACGTTGCTCAAAATGGCACCACTCCCTGAATTCAGGGGTTAAAAGTTTCTGTGCAGAAAATTAACTCACAATTGAGGGATTAGTAATAATTTTCAAAAATTCTCAGCCTATGTATGTGTGTGAGGTGTGTGTGTTTGTGTTTGTGTGCGTGTGTGTGTGCGTGTGTTCCCGTGAGGGGAAAATCAAGAGTGAATTACAACTCAGCAGAAATGAAGAGGTCGGAGCAAAGAAGAAGCTGTGTGCTGGAAGGATGTGAAGGATTTGTGTGCTTGTGTATGTGTGTGTGTGTGTGTTTGTGTGTGTGTGTGAGCGCACACGTATATGTCTGTATTTTGTGGAAGTGAAACTGTTAAGGTCCCAGTTCCGTTAAGAGGTGGTAGGAACAGCTGGAAGTGAAAAGAGAGAGAGACAGAGTGAGTGAAAGAGAGAGAGGTTTCAATCATTTTCCAGCCTCCATTTCTCACTGAATCTCAGGCAAAATTTGACCTTTATGTGTGTGTGTGTGTGTGTGTGTGTGTGTGTGTGTGAGAGAGAGAGAGAGAGAGAGAAAGAGAGAAAGAGAGAGAGAGAGAGAGAGAGAGAGAGGGAGAAACCTGAGGCAGCAGCAGGTGGATGATTAACTTACACAAATCACTGCCTACTTGCACATGAACACACACACACACACGCACGCGTGCATTTGTCATACTATACTTGTGAGGACCTTCCACTGACATAATTATTAATGCAGCTAATTAATGTAACACTACACCTAAACCTAACTCTAAACTTAACCTCAGAAACCAAAACATAATATTTACATATATTGGCACTTTTTTCTATTTAAATAAAAGCTGAGGTTTTTGTAAAAAAAAAAAATAAATAAATAAATAAAAACCACTGACAAAAAAAGAGTTTGCCTCATGGGTACCAGACCAATGTCCCCACAAGGTCAAAACTGAAAAATGATAACTGCAACTAACTTGTATTTCAGATGTTCAACATTTAAAAAAAAATAAAATAAATAAATTAAAAAAAAAAAAACATGATGCCTAGTGGGGACCAACCAAATGTCCCCATGAGGAAAGGAATATCTGACAGTTTTGACCTTGTGGGAACATTTGGTCCCCAAGATATAAAAAACATACACACAAACAAGAGAGAGAGAGCGAGAGAGAGAGAGAGAGAGAGAGAGAAGAAAGAAATGAATAGTCCATTCTCGGAGGAAATATTTTAGCCAACTCCAGGTCCCCACTAATCCCCTCCCCACTTCACACACACACACACACACACACACACACAGAGTCAAAAAGTAACACTGTATATATGTGTGTGTGCAGTGCTCAGGTTTTGTAGCCGGATCATATGAGGTATCATGAAGCTGGTACTCGTTATTGCTTTACTGCTATGCCTTTAATGGGTAATTGACTTTACAATGAGTGATACACACTGCAATGTGTGAAGAGTTAATGAGTTTATGGCAGGCGTGTTTATCTGGGACACTGATTGTCACAAGGACCTGATCTTTGACTTTCTGCAGATGAAAACGATAGCTACATAGAGACACACACACACACACACACGAATACATCAGCTTTGTCTAGATTGGTTGACCAAACTGAATACTTGAAAAAGAATTGTAAGACAATGCATTAAAAACAATTGGCCATAATTCAGTCACTCTAGTTTTCTTCACATGGTTGTTTATCTCATCATATGCATTTGTGTAAATTATTTAGCTGAAAGCAGCTCATCAGGCCAGACACTAGCTATTGGCTAAGAGACATTGGACAGTGTTTACTCTCTGTGCCAAATTCAGTAGTGATAACGTGACGCGTCAGTAGCCGTGAATGAATCGGTAATGGTTAAGCAGTAAATGGTAACTGTTGTCACATTTCAGTCATGTTAGTCGCTTATTCCGACTTTTGTAAGTGAGGAATTTCATGTAACTGGACCTTCACTAATAACACTGTCACATCACTTATGACACTTAGCTTTATTCTATTCTATAGGTTTTAGCAAAAGAAAAGAGAAATGAAAGTGCAGAGCAATGCTGACCTCCAGCTCAACACCACTGATAGGAAGTGAACAAGCAAACACACCGTCAGATACTGCAGTCTCTATTACTGAGACACTCAGGGTCACACTAATCACAACAATACTGTCATATCACTTATTATTCACACTAATCACGATAGCACAATAACTAATTTCAATAACACTGTAATATCAATTGTTATTCACACTAATTCCAATAACACAGTCATAGCACTTATTATTCATACTTATCACAATAACACTGTCATATCACTTATTATTCATAACTAATCACGACAATACTGTCATATCACTTAGTATTCACACTAATCACAACACTGTATTATCACTTATTATTCAAACTAATCATGACAATACTGTCATATCACTTATTATTCACACTAATCACGATAGCACAATAACACTGTCATATCACTTATTATTCACACTAATCACGACGACACTGTCATATCACTTATTATTCACACTAATCACGATGACACTGTCATATCACTTAGTATTCACACTAATCACAACACTGTATTATCACTTATTATTCACACTAATCATGACAATACTGTCATATCACTTATTTTTCACACTAATCACGACGACACTGTCATATCACTTATTATTCACACTAATCACGATGACACTGTCATATCACTTATTTTTCACACTAATCACGATGACAGTATCACTTATTATTCAAACTAATCACGATGACACTGTCATATCACTTATTATTCACACTAATCACGACAATACTGTCATATCACTTATTATTCACACTAATCACGATGACACTGTCATATCACTTATTATTCACACTAATCACAATAACACTGTCATATCACTTATTATTCACACTAATCACAATAACACTGTCATATCACTTATTATTCACACTAATCACAATAACACTGTCATATCGCTTATTATTCATAACTAATCACGACAATACTGTCATATCACTTATTATTCATACTTATCACAATAACACTGTTATATCACTTATTATTCACACTAATCACGATGACACTGTCATATCACTTATTATTCACACTAATCACAATAACACTGTATTATCACTTATTATTCACACTAATCACAATAACACTGTATTATCACTTATTATTCACACTAATCACAATAACACTGTATTATCACTTATTATTCAAACTAATCACGATAATACTGTCATATCACTTATTATTCACACTAATCACAATAACACTGTCATATCACTTATGACACTTAGCTTTATTCTTACTATTGAACTACTGAAAAACCACACACACACACACACACACAGGCGTGCTCTGTGGCTTAGAAAATTAATCAGAGAAAGCATTGACATTTCTCACGCGCATGTGCGTGCGGTGTGTGTGTGTGTATATATATATATATATATATATATATATATATATGTGTGTGTGTGTGTGTGTGTGTAAGCAATCTGTGTGGGTGTAGAACTTTTTCCATTCATTACTAACATGTCAAATGTGTTTTTCACTCACTGTGTATGTGTGTGTGTTTGTGTGTGTTTGCACTCATGTGATAACAGTGCAGATAACAATGCTATGCCCCTTAGACAGAGAGACAGACAGAGAGAGAGTGAGAGAGAAAGAGAGAGAGAGAGTGTGTGTGTATGTGTGTGTGTGTGTGTGTTTTACTTCTCATTCAAAAAACAAGAATTATAAAAATCTATTATAAGTATATATATTTACACACAGGTGCTGAGACTCATAAGACTCATAAGTCCTATGAGAGACGGATAATGTGTGTGTGTGTGTGTGTTTGTGTGTGTGTGTGAATGTGAATATAATGTCCTTGTCATACTTGTCCTGAACAAACAACACAGTGTATAGAGTAACTAAGAGGGCAAAAGAAACAAAAGAAAGGACTTAAAAGCACACACACACACACACACACACACATCAGTGCACACGGGAAAGTGAAGGAAGGGGGGAGAAGGATGTGGCGGGCTTTCAGGATCAAAGGGCAACAGAGAGAAAGAGAGACAGACAGAGAAAGAGGGAGACATTGAGAGAGAGACAGAGAAAGACTCAGAGACAGTGAGAAGGACAGACAAATAAAGACAGAGGACAAGACAGAGATGGAGACAGAACAGACAGAGACAGGGAGTGAGAGAGACAGAGAAAGAGACAGAAAGAAAGACAGAAGAAACAGATAGAGAGAGCGAGACAGAGAGAGACAGAGAGAGAGAGAAACAGAGAGACAGAGATAGAGAAAGAGAGAGGCAAAAAAGAGACAGAAAGACAGAGAGAGAAAGACAGACAGACAGACAGAGAAAGACAGAGTAAGAGGCAGAGGGATAGAGAGAGAAAGAGAGACAGACAGAGAGAGACAGAAAAAGAGCGAGAGAGAGAAACAGAGAGACAGAAACAGAGAGAAAGAGACAGACAGACAGAAAGCCAGACAGACAGACAGACAATGCGAGATGAGACAGAAAGACAGAGAGAGAGAGAGCGAGAGACAGAGAGACAGACAGACAGAGAAAGACTGAGTAAGAGGCAGAGAGACAGAGAGAAAAAGAAGGACAGACAGAGCGAGACAGAAAAAGAGCAAGAGAGAGAAACAGAGAGACAGAAACAGAGAGAAAGAGACAGACAGACAGAAAGCCAGACAGATAGACAATGCGAGACAAGACAGACATACAGAGCCTGAGAGAGAGAGGGAGAGGGAGAGAGAGAGAGAGAGAGAGAGAGAGAGAGAGAGAGAGAGAGAGATTATTCAGGTTTTGATTAACTCTCTCCACATGGTGCACAGACCACAACAAGCAACTTAGATTTAAAGGTCAAAGGTCAAGACACTTGTGATCTATAATCTATGCAGCAATAAGTGACCAACAACTTCATGCTAATAATAACTGTTTTAAAGCAGCTGTGTTGATCATGTCGGTGCTAACACACACACTCTCACACACTCTCTCTCTCTCACACACACACACACACACACAGACACACACACCTCTACTACACACTTCACTTTTCTCCAACTCTGCACCAGGGATATAAAGATTAAACCTCGTAGACAACTTTGACCTCATGAAGGATGGTGTTAACATTCAAACCGGGTTATCTCTCTACTTATTAAGCGTGACTCTGTCTTTTACAGCGTGTGATAACACTAATCTACACATCTATATAGATCAGAAGATCATTTCGTGCAAGATTTCTATGAAATGAGGTAGCTGGTACGCAAGACTCCAAGAATTCAGGCTGATTTCTCTTCGGTCTTGTTTGTTTCATTAGGCTGCCATTTTGTCAGCTGTAGCACAATGAAGGAAAACCACAGTTTGTGTAATCCTTACATTACCGTGTCACTGCGACGTATTGTTTAAAGAGGGACTTTACTGACGTCTTCATTGACGTAAGACTCGTCATGAAGAGTTAAACAACCAGAGGCGTGGCCAGACAGGTAGCACAGGGTGGCAGCTGCCCCCTTTCTAATAAGCCTTGCCTCCCTAACCTCACACTGCCATTACATAGCTATTACTGCTGTTACTCGACTACTAGGAACTATAGCGCAATTATGAAGCTGATACAGTAATGTCATGATGTAGACATTTATTTTACAACACAGAGCTTCTGCTTTTTATGTCCTCCAGTCATGGGAATCACTGTCAAATCAATAGGGAACTGAAATATTAATTATTTATTCATCGACGCCTAGTGCACAACAACCAGAAAACGAAATGAAACCCTACTACACACTGACAAAATGTTAAAATGAATATTTTGTTTGTTACAACAAGCTTACGCAATGTTATATATGTCTATAGTGTCTTGTTCCCTAGACACGACGGCCAAGGCGTGAGCTTGTTAGCATCTTTTCAAAATCTTGTTAGCTGATCTTTTCAAAATCAGGAGGTGTGTGAAAATACTGAGCATCCAGAGCAAAATAAAGTCTTGCGTACAACCGTCATATAGCACTCGTGCTTACTAAACGCAGTCTTGGGGTTAGAAAATAAAGGCGCTAGCTAGACTACGCCACAGAGCAACACTAATAATAATAATAATAATAATAATAATAATAATAATAATAATAAAACTCATTCTGTTTAATGCACTTAACAAGCAAACTAGCTAACTAGCTCTACGACATTTTAGCCTAATCAGTTAAGTTTCCAGGCAACCAAAACATTATTAATCCATTATATTATCCATGGATATTAATCCATATTCAAAAATGCTTCGGAAAACACACTGTGCTCGTTCGCTGTAAAAGCTTGAGTGGTACAAAGTAATATTTGAAAGCCTTTCATTTGGATTCCTGCTCTCCAAATCTCCTACTTTGGCTCAAAAGCTGACTAAAGTTTAACAAAAGAAAAGATAGGCACTTTTTAAGCTGTCCACTTTAGTCACACATTATCTCCTCTGTAGATTAACTACGACTTTAGCTAAAGAGTCATCAAAACTTACGAAACGTTCCTTAGGCAACAAATTAAGTAGTGACTCAGCAAAGGTAGGGCGAGAGAAACGTACACTGTGTATGTGCTCATGTCTTTAATATAGTGTGTGTGTGTGTGTGGTGGCCTATATATTTTCTACTGTATATAGTGGGGTCCAAAAGTCCAAAAGCCATTTTTTTTTTTCATTTAAAATTGGAAAGAAACTCAAGATTTTAGAATTTTGAAATATTTAAAACAAAAGTAAATGTTCAATATTTTGAATGTTTAATATTCAAGATTCAGCACTACTTCTAGGTCCCTATTTAAGTGTAAGCAAATTTGTCATATTTGGAAAAGGTCTAGAAAATTGGTCTATTGAAGCACGTGTTCAGAGGATACTCAGATGGATTTGATCTAAAATGGATAATTTTTTGGATCATTTTTTTGTTTTTTTGCACAAACTTGTGGAGTCTATGTCAACTCTAACGCACACTGTCATTAAAGAAAGAAAAAAAAAAAAGGGAAATACTAAGAAACTCTGACATTTGTGTAAATATTTGAAATATTGTATTTTTCACTCGAGTTGCAGTCAATAATATAATTTGTCATAAAAATTGTTGTATTAAATTCAAAAAGAGGGCAAAATAGAAGGATTTTCACTAGTGCTCTCAGACTTTTGGACTCCACTGTATAGGTCTGAACGCTACAGGATTTCCTGAAATGTTTCTCTTTTACAAGTAAATTTCTAGCATTTTAAAGTGTGGATAAGTGAAAAAATTTAAAGGGGCATTTTGATGGCCGATATATGATTTCAACCTGAGTTGATTGCTACGACACACAGCTTTCCTACAACTCAAATATTCTTTGTGTAAGAAACTATCACACTTAATGAAGACAGATTAAAAAGTAAATAAGATTTCCATGCCTTTTTACATGCGATTTTATCAGAACTGATAAATAATACTGTCATTTTTTCTCTACATGCACATTGCTATCAACATTCCAATAAAAGTTCTTATATTCGGTACAACACACTATAAATCATAACCAGTCGCAGCACCAGCAACAGAAAGAATCAGGAAGGAGGAAATAAGAAAATACGGCCTGATTAAGACTGAGTGAAAGCGCAAACACACACCTGTCTCCACAGCACATACCTACCACCCTCACACACACATTCCTCGGGCTTGGTCAAGCCAAGAGGAGCGATCTGATTGGCTGAAAAAGAAAAAAAATAAACGGCTTTACCTGCATCAAAGTGAAAGTGACGCACCTTTTTTGGAGAACTTCAGCGAACTACAGTTGCTTCTTGAGTAATGAAACGAATAAGGACATTTCTGAAGTGTCTCGAACTCTATCCATTTCACTAGGCCTTGTGGAACAAAACTGCCAGTACTCACGACTCCTGACCTCGCCGAAACTCCTATAAAATGTTCCACATGCAGTAGGTTCCAAAGGTCTAACCTTTCTAGCAAGATTTTTATTTCAGGAATAAAACACTCAGGGGAATGTTATTATAGGAAAATATTCAATGACAGGGTGGTGTGATGTGGCGCAACACAAAGAAGAGTTACTCTTATCACCCTGAAGTTGATTATTTTCTAGGAACTGTACATCCCAAACTGGTTTATTCCTCTTTAACACAGCAACGATTTACAAATTTTACAATTTTATTAATTAAAGAACGTTGAATGTTGTGGAACATTTGCAAAACAAGTTACTTCCTGGTATGGCTTACATTATAGAAACCTTTACTAGCCTCTCTTTTTTTTTGGGTCAGAAAAAAGACTGTTACAAAGCACTGACACTGGAGACTCCTTCCATAAATGCTTAGAAGCAGATTGAAGAATTCAGCAGAATTCATAGGAAAATAACTCTAAGATGAATCTGAACATCCTCCTAATTTTTCAGCACCCACTATATTTCTTATTTGTCTCATTATCAGTCACATTCATACAATTATCACTCCTTCAGCATTTGATACATCTAATATTTATGACGTTTACTCTTTTAAACAATGGAATTTTTTCCGATCGTATTTTTGTTTATTCGGGCAGGATTCACTTCCCTTTTCTAAGACCACAGCTTCATCTGATGGCTAGTTTACCATTAGACTTTTTCGGGAGTTTACGTGTCTTTGCTCGAGTGCAGGGCTGCCAGAATGGATGCACAGTCCAAGTTTCCAGTCCAAGACATGTTTTAAACCTCAGTTCACTGGAATCCAGCCACGAAATTCTAAGGTCGATAAATTACACCTATCGGCCCAAGACTGGTTTTTGGCGCAAGATGACCAACAATTGCCCAAGCACAGGGAATCCCGCTTTATCTGGCAACACTACTCCTAACTAACAGCACAGATAATATTTCTCCGCTTAAACATGTTAAAGACACCCAACAAACCTATTCAGCGTTTTAATGCAAAGTGCTTTAGCAATTTCTCATTGTGTTCATGCTGAGAAATGAATAAACCTAAGATATAAGCACATTATTTTCATTATTATAATCATAAATATTTATCAAACAAATGCAATAAGTGCGTTTTTAGCATTATACCACAGCACTATTGAATTCTCAAATATGATTGGTCAGTGGTCAATGAAGGTGTGGATTAATTTTCTATAACAGCAGCTCTGAAAGTAGTAACTGTCATTCAAAAAGGTTAACACGCTTGTTCTAATACGTTATCGTTTCCATAGTAACATCTTACACGAGGACTTGTACGGTGGACCACGCTCCACATGAACGGATTTTAAAAAACGCATGATTGTCGATATGATGAAATTTTCTGTAAGTGGATTTTATTGATTTACTGTATGTACCGTTTTTGGAAGGAGTCTCCAGTTTTAGTGGTCTGTCAGAGGTAAAGCTGTAACTTTAGGTTTTCCAACAATAAGGTTTTCCTAAAAAAGTGAAGCTGGTGAAGGAACGACTGTTTATAGCGGCTGTAATGTAAACGATAACACGAACTTAGTTGTTTCGCGGATGTTCCGCAACATTAAACGTAACTATAAATGGATAAAAAGTGCAACGTGTTGTTCTTTAATTAATGCAAAATGTAATGTAATCATTGGCAAACTGCTGTGGTATAAGAGGAATAAAAAAACTTGCTGTTATAGGAAAATAATCAGCTTGAGGGTGTAACAGGAACTCTGCATTGTGTAACTGATTGTTTTCCTATAACAGCATGCCACATTGTGGTTTATTTCTAACCAATTAAAGAATCGGACTTGGCCATATTGGCAAAAAGTGGGATCTCCACCTCATTATCTTGTAAAAATTTGTAATCATTTAGTTCAGGATAGCATGACGGGTGATAACAATCATAGCTTTTTTTATATAAAATCCAATAAAATCATGTTTGCTCAGAATTTCTCCAAATTTTGCGTGAGATCAGGTTACAAGATAATGAATTACTTGCAGTGTACCTGCTTAACCAAAATGGTGTAATGTTGTCTAATCTTTTCTAAAAAGATCATTGTAGGTTTTTTTTTTAAGATTTTGGGGAAATTTTGAGTCAGTTTTTGATGATTAAACTAGAAATGCCAGTTGTTATTGTCTTTTATTTGTGGGATGCTACATTAAATATGACGTGACTACCTCAAATACAGCTCAGAGAAAAAACAATGCATCACATAATACCCTGGCAGTCTCACTGATAAAGCACATACACACACTCTGGGCCCACCCTATCAGTAAACATGGGAGGCAAAAAAAGGTGTAGAGTCCAAAGACCAAGATGGCGGAAAAACTCACATATATGTACACACACACACACACACACACACACCCCGATCCTCAACCTTAATAATTAAAGCACCACCAATTTTTGTGTACATGAAGGTTAAGCAAGGTCACACAAACATCAGTGTAGTTACAAAACCAGAGTGCGCACACACACACACACACACACACACACACACACACACATACACAGTCTAACAAACTGAAAATGCCTTAGGCTGTGTCAACTGCATCCTCCCACAGAAAACAATGTGACACACACCACTAGAAAAAGAATTGTGACACTGTACCTGCCTCCTCAGGTGCACCTGTGTGTCCACTTAATGCTGTGTGTGTGTGAGTGTGTGTTGTGCTGCCACCTCACACACAAACACACTGTCTTGTCCTCTAGCTTCCTCACCTGAATGTTCACCCTCTCTACCTCTCTCTCTCTCTCTCCCAACACACACACGGACACACTGGTACGGCTGGTGAATCGCTGGTGTGGAGTGTGTGTAGGAGGTGGTGAAGTGTTTGCTCAATGCTTGCGTGGGGTGGGGCGAAGAAAAGGTGCCCCCTCCTACCTAACACACTCCAGGATTTCGAGAGAGCAAAGTTCTTGGGTGTGACAGGAGAGATAAAGCAGGAGAACAAGTGAAATGTGTGTGTATGTGTGTGTTTGTGTGCGTGTGAGAGAGAGAGAGATAGAGAGATTGCAGCAAAAGTTCTGATCGATAGAGATGCTCCACATATACTGTACACACTATATTTAGCTAGTGTTAAATTTCTTGATTAGTTTCTTAATATATAATATACACTCGCCTGCCACTTTAATAGGAACACCTATACACCTGAACTTTCATGCAATCAGCCAATCATGTGGCAGCAGCTCAGTGCATAAACTCATGCAGATACAGGTCAAGAGCTTTGGTTAATGTTCCCGTCAAACATCAGAACGGGGATGGTTGGTGGTGCTGGTTTGAGTGTTTCAGAAACTGCTGATCGCCTGGGATTTTCACGTTCAACACACAGTGGTGCGGAAAACAAAAAACATCCAGGGGGTGGAAACGAATTGTTGATGAGAGAAGTCAGAGGAGCATAGCCAGACTGATCTGAGCTGACAGTAAGGCTATGGTAACTCAAATAATCACTCTTTACAACCGTGGTGAGCAGAAAAGCATCTCAAAACGCACAATACGTCAAACTTTGAGGCAGATGAGCTACAACAATGGCATATTGTTGAATCAAAGTACGAATTACACGAAAACAACCATAAGTTTAATGTATTGTGGCTTGACCACATGATTGATTGCTCAACCCTAATAGTTTCATTGTCGAGCTATTGAGCTATAGATTGTAGTCCTCACATCTAATACCATGAAAAACATGAAAATTATATCAGATCAGATCCAATATCCAATCCGTCACACTCACATGCCTTAGTCATGATGTTTAGATACATTATAATTTATTATCCATGAAATGAGTTCGGTAACATCGTAATATAGCCAGAAGCCTTTTTCTAATATTAGCACCGTTTCCCAATAACAGTTCTCATCAGGATTGTGTGTTCTCTCACTCAAACACACCCCTTACACACACTTTCCGTCACTAGCACACCTCACTCTTCTCATCTCGGCTTGAGAATGATCAGATAATAAATTCAAGCGCAATAATTCGAATAAAATCTTCCTCCTCATGTTTAAATCATTCTGAAGCTATGCTGAATTGAGAGTATTTACTGTATACTCTGTATGCACTGTTGAATGCTTAAATCTGATTGGCCAGTAGGTTGATATATGTATATATGTACTATTTTCCAAAGCAGCACCTCAGACAGTATTTACATATATTAACTTTGTCAGTTTCAAGGTTTATAAATGTAAATACGTTTGTTCTAATACATTATACAAAGTGGATTTGAAAGCAACGTGTGTAATCGTTGATATGGTGAAGTTAAAATATTATTTTGGAAGGAGTCCCTAGTTTCAGCGCTTTGTAATAGTCAGAGGTGAAGCTGTAACTTCTTGCGGTTTCTTGTAAAAAAAAAAAAAAAAAGCTGTTTTTGTTTGTTTGTTTTAGTAACTTTGAGAAAAAAAAGAGAGGTTGGTGAGGGAACGTTTATAACTGCTATAACATAAGTGATAACAGGAACTAACCTGTTTTGTGGAGGTTCTACAACATTAACTACAACAGTAACTATAAATGGATAAAAAGTACAACCTGTTGTTCATTGTAGGTGCTGGCAAATTGCTAAGGTATGAACAGAATAAAATACTTCGGAACATGGTGTTATTGGAAAATAATCAACTTCGGGATGGCACCAGTGACTCTGCTTCATACACGACCGTGTTGCTGATAATTTTTTTAATTTTTAATAATTTTCTTTAAATTTCAGGAAGCTGAAATTCTAGCAATACATTTTGACAGGGTTCAAGACCTAAATAGCAGCACCTAAACAAAATCTCAACAATGGAATGATGACGGCCTTCATGAGTAGAAAACAACAACAACCGAGTTCTGATACTCAGCTTGTGTGAGTTCAGCTAAACAGCCAAATGATTTCTGCCGAGTCACTCACGAGTCATATGATGATGGTCACTCTTGGTTAGACATTCAACTTTTACCTAAACAGTAACTTATTGCATGCGCGTGTGTGTATGTGTGTTAGAAAAAAAAAAGTGTAGGGGAAAGTAGAGTGCTAGAAGAGAGGACACACTAACAGGAAATTATAGAGGTCAAATTGAGTTCCTGTTCCAGGTCATTGGCTGATCACGTTGACCCCAAGTGTCCGGTCAGAACTAAATGAATAAACACACACACATAGGCACATACACACCTAAGCAGTGCTGAAAACGCAACTCTGCAACATCTACCTCTCAAGCTGAACCTTGAAATGGAGAAAATCCTGGGGGTTAATCTTCAAATTGCTATGGCAACATCATAAAACCCCACCATGAGTATTATGGGTAAGCCATAAAACAAGGTTAGCTTGACTAAAGTGTAAACAAGCCTCGATGAGGAGCAAAGTCTTCTTACAAAAACGGTCTAATCATTAATGTCGTATTTCTCAAAAGGTTGCATACGCACATAATTGAACAAATATATATTACTTAGTGAGGTAGGATTTTATGTGAGGAATTCTGATTTGAAAAACAAAATACTTAGAATAATAAAGAATAAGGTACTGTTAAGTACATAATACTTACTGAGAGCTGTGTGTGCTTCAGGTTTATATTATTATTTAATGGTTGTATTTCTTTTCAAACTTGGTTAATTTTTTTTATTATTATTGTCAAATTCAATTTACAGAGGTGATAAAAGTACCAAAATTATTAACTCAAGTAAAAGTTGTAAAAGTTGAAATACTATTTCAAATTCTTCACTAGAAATGTATAAACTGTGAACGTTCAACAAAAGAATTTGTAAAATCACACACTGATTTTAGTTAGTGATGGTAAATTAGCTCCTTTTTTCACTAAGAAATGTGGGGAAACATTAGCTAAGGCTAACGAAGGATAATAGCTTTATTCCTAATCTCTCAAATGTTAGCTAGCATGATTATAACTCTGATCATACAAACTAGTAGAAATGTACTGATGTAGTCTTTACAGTGAAAATGTACTGATGTGGTATTTATAGTGAAATGTACTGATGTAGTGTTTATAGTAGAAATGTACTGATGTAGTGTTTATAGTGAAATGTACTGATGTAGTGTTTATAGTGGAAATGTACTGATGTAGTGTTTATAGTGGAAATGTACTGATGTAGTGTTTATAGTGAAAATTTACTGATGTAGTGTTTATAGTGGAAATGTACTGATGTAGTGTTTGTACTGGAAATGTACTGATGTAGTGTTTATGGTATAAATGTACTGATGTAGTGTTTATAGTGAAAATGTACTGATGTAGTGTTTATGGTATAAATGTACTGATGTAGTGTTTATAGTGAAAATGTACTGATGTAGTGTTTATAGTGAAATGTACTGATGTAGTGTTTATAGTGGAAATGTACTGATGTAGTGTTTATAGTGGAAATGTACTGATGTAGTGTTTATGGTATAAATGCACTGATGTAGTGTTTATAGTGGAAATGTACTGATGTAGTGTTTGTACTGGAAATGTACTGATGTAGTGTTTATGGTATAAATGTACTGATGTAGTGTTTATAGTGGAAATGTACTGATGTGGTGTTTATAGTGGAAATGTACTGATGTGGTG
>CM040481.1:11778871-11799836 GCA_022758105.1 Pangasianodon gigas
AGACTCCTTCCATAAACGTCTCCTAACAAAAAACTTCATCACATCAACAATTATTTGTTTTCCTTTGTTAAACAACACGTTTATTGTTAGTCTTAGATTATGTAGAGCGTCCGCCATACAAGTCCCTGTGTATGAGCTGTTACTATAGAAACGATGATGTATAAGAACAGCCGGAACTACTTTCTGAGCCGTGCTGTTATACAAAAAATAAATCACTATTAGCAAAACCATGTCAAAATGCTCTCCGATTATCTCCGATTTCCACCTGGTATACTTGTTCTTTAGCTGTATATTCATATTTAAAGGGATGTGCCGCACCTGGAAAATTCTTCTGTGTGGCGTCATTATTTGTAATGAAATAGTGCAACATTAATGTCATAAATATTTCAGATATCCTTATTACAGTACACTGTCATAGCAGCACCCTGTCCCCGCCCTTATAATGAATGAATAAACAGCACTGGTGGATGATCAAAGAAAGATGAACCATAGAGTAGGATGTAGGATAGTGTGTGTGTGTGTGTGTGTGTGTGTGCCTGCATCAGACACTTGAGGTTTTGTCAGACACTGCATTATTTAAAGCAGGAAAATCTGGAAAATCAGGTTGAACTCCAGCCTTAAATGTCTGCCGTAAATGTACTATTTAACTAACACACACACACACACACACACACACACACACTGTAGTGTCACTTGATTACAGCAAGTCAGGAAAAATGTCTGATGCTGCAGCATAACCTGTTGAGTCAAGGTCATCTGATGATTTGTGTCCATGTTTGTGTGTGTGTGTGAGTGTGTGTGTGTGTGTACACTCATTTCCCATTATAAGGACCGGGTCACATGCATGATTTCTGAGTCAAGTAAGCACCAGATATATCAAAATACTGAAATAGTGAAACAGCGAAGTGCCCTCCAGTGTCAGCAAGTGGACTTCGCAATAATAAACACACTACACACACAGTGAGTAAGATGTAGGATGCAGTGTGTGTGTAGTGTGTGTGCGTGTGTGTATCATGGATCTGTGTGTGCATCTATGTTTCTATGTTTGTATGTGTCTATGTGTGGGTGTCTGTATATATTTGAGAATGTGTGTGTTTTTGTGAATGTGTGTCTTTTTCTGTGTATTTGTCTGTGTGTTACTGTGTGTGTCTCTGTGTGTGTGTGTGTGTGTGTGTGTATGTGAGATCAGCAGCGTGAAAAGACAGTGTGTTTTATATTGTTGCCGTTCAGAGGCTCATTGTGTTCTTTCTGTTTTCTTTGATACATCTTAAATTCACACACACACACACAAAAGAGTGACAAGAGAAAGCAACCTAACGGTAAAGAAATCATAACGAATTAAATTCTGTTTAATTAGAAATGTAATTTAATATAATTATATCATTATTTAATTATAAATAATGAAAGAGAATGATTAAATGATATAGGATTTAAACTCTTATTTTCAGAATGAGGTATTTAGGTGAAAAGTCAGGCTTTCTGTCCTCCTGACTTGTGAAACAGCTGCTCTGCTCTGACCGGGACAGAGTGTGTGAATCGTTCAGGTCATGTCGAGACGCATTATTAGAAAATCTCTCTTGAATTTAAAAGCTGAATTATCAGGGGTTGGGTGTGATATAGTACAGGAAAACGGGGACCTGAAGCGCTCTTCTCCGTTCCATTAGTGTGTTTGCATTGCTTCATTTCAATACTAAGGCTGTTTTCGTTTACTCCATTTGAATCAAACCCTGCTGTGTTTTTCCGTTTAACACGTTTCTTAGAAAGGATCTTAAGGCAGTTCTTTAACCAAAACGCGTTCAGTGAGATCGCAGTGGGAAAACTAGCTTTATGTTGGTTTGGAATTTTTTTTGGAAGGAGTCTCCAGTGTCAGAACTTTGAAACAGTCAGGGATAACGCTATAAAATCTTGAGGATGGAAGGGGTAACATCATGAGAGAGAAAAAAGAGATTTCAGCAAGGAAACGAAGGAAAAGGTAGCTGCTATAACATAAGTGCTAACTTGTTTCATTCGTTAATAAATGCGAAATTGTTACTGTTGGTATCGGCGATTGCTGTAGTATAAGAGGAAACACTTCAGGTCATACTGTTATTGGAAATTAATCAACTTCAGGGTGGTAACAGTAACTTCGTTTCACGTCAGGCCACATCACACCACCCTGTTGTTGATTAATTTCCTATAACAGCATACCACAATGTGTTTTCTTACATATTTAAAGGTGTATTTATTATTTTAATGATCAAAAATGTAATTTCTTAACCGCTACTATTCTATAAATATAATCTGCCCCTTGAGACGCTAACTGAGCCAAAGGACAGAGCTGTAGAACTGCGGAAATGTGATACGTTCTGGAGATTTGGACCGACAAACAAAAAGAGTAAACAAACTCTGACTGTGATATACAAAATGTATCTAGAATTATCTAGCCGTTTATTGAGCGCTGTGTGTATGTGCGTATTTGTGATTGCGTTCCCCAGGCTTGGGCGATGCGTGTGATTTGTACAATTTCTTTGTCATATTTTCTGACCAATGAATGAAAGAGATTTATGAGAGATTTATATTTTAGCCATTCATGGTTCATTTAGTTAGGTGGTTGTAACCAAACCGAAGTGCAAAATCAAACAAAACCAAGTAACAAAACAAACTGAAAGCAGTATTGAAACATTGAAATATGAAATGTTTGGAATGTTTCACAAATCACATGTTCAGCAGGAAGTAGCAGCATGTGAATGTCCTAAGAATCACATGAAGAAGAAAAGTAAATTCTCTCATTCTTTTCTTTATTTTGTGATATTGATGACAAAGTCACTTTGAATGTCCAACCATGTTACTCAAATTATAGAAAGTAAATTATGAATTAAGTAAAATTAAGTATAAATGTAAGTTTCTAGCTATACAAACGCCTCAGCCAGAGTTTCTTTTTGGCTCATTTAGTTATATGTGAAACCAAACAAAAATTTTCCACACAGTTGAAATACTTTTCTAAAGTCATAAAGGTAGAATTCCCTTTAAGGACGCTTTCACGTGTTTGCTGAGTCTCAATTAGAGCAAAATTGATACTTTGCTATTTAAACACACTAGGGTTCAATTCAGACTAAAATGCTGCATGTGTTAAAGTACTCTTATGCTAACAGATGGACTTGGTGGTTTGCAAATTTGCCGCTAATCTGAATCATGATGACATTGCACAGTTGTGGTGAGCAAGCTACAACGCTCATCATCTGTCGGCTGCCTGAACCTATATTTATACAGTTTTGCGTTAGAATGTAGGCAAATCATCATGTACACTGCGAAGAAAAAAAATATCTTAGCAAGTAAAAAAATCTTGAATATAGGCAACTTACATTTCTTTGTATTAGACTGTTTTTAAACAAATATAAGAATATTAAGTCTATTTCTAAATATTTTTACTCATTTTAAGCTTGAAATTGTCTGTATTCTATTGGCAAATAATTCTGATTATTTAAAGTGATTATTTGTCGAAAAAAACTAAATTATATGCCAATAAATTAAAACAATTTTAAGCTTGAAATTAGTAAATATGTCCACAAATAGGCTTAATATTCTTATATTTGATATATAATAATCTCATAATGAGAAATAGTAGCTAACTTTTACTTTGTTCAAGATATCTTCACTTGCTAAGGTTTTTTTTTTTTTTTTTTTTTTTTGTATAAGAGTGTATCTCAAGTGTGGCGGGTGAAACCATGATTAAGGTGCTATTTGTGTCCCACTGATATTATTTTATATGTAAAGTAAAGATAAAAGAAATTTTAAACATAGCTACATTGTGTTTTAGATAAACAACTTAAAGAAAACCTATAAAACGTACTACTAGGTTATAAAAAATGTACATTATAGTTTAACATTCACTCGACCTGTTACCTGATCACAATCACCCCTATGAATTAGTTGGAACATTCCAGAAGGCACATGTTCAACAGGAAGTTGCATCATACAAATTTCCTGAAGATCATGTGAAGAAGAAAAGAAAATTCTTTCGTTCTTTGTTCCTTCTTTTCAGCGATATTGTGTGAGGTTACTTTGAAAGTATAACCCTGTTACACAAATTATAGCCTGGAAGTAAATAATTAAGTTAGTAAAATTAATTTTTTATGTAAATCATTAGAATGGCCTTGTGCCTGTAGCATAGATGCTAGTCAACCACACCTTGTGGATGTGCTAATTCTATGGTTACTTACTCTTTTACTTTAGGAGCAAGAGAAGTCTATGAGCAAAGAAACCTTGTAAAAAAATTATGATTATTGAAAAATTTTATAAAATTTATTTTAAAAAAAAAAAATTACAATGTCTAAGTGGCATCGCAATCATGGAATTAGTGCAGGAACAGGAAGTCTGCAGCTACAAAAAGGCTAAAAACTGAGTAGAAGTGTGTAAAACACACACTGTGACACGAGCGCAAGAAAAGAATACGTCTGTAGAATAAATCCAGGATGTACACGTAAATACATATAATAAACTTAGCACAATATTATTGTACCAAACTTATCATATGTAAGACGGAGAAGAGGAAAAAAGAAGAGAAGAAAGTGTGTTTGTGTGTGTGCGTGTGTACCCAAAATTGAAACTTAATCAGCTCCTCCCCTAATAACTAACCACCAATCAAACTATAGAGAGGAGGGGCCTACTTTACACACACACACACACACACACATACACACACACACGGAGACATACACACACCTCTCCAGTCCAGAGGAAGAATGCATTCATTGTGAAGAGAGAGTACAGGTATGTAGTGTGTGTGTGTGTGTGTGTGTGTGTGAGAGAGAGAGAGACGGTGATGGGAAGAAAAGCAGAAGGGAAAGAGAAGAGATCCTGTTTCTGTCTTGCTGTCTCCCACACAAACGCACAAATGCGCATGCGCACACACACACACACACACACACACACACACACACACAGCCATCCAGATGTCTGTTAGGGTTAAAGTCATGCTGGGGAGGTCACATGACCAATCATATGACTAAAAGCCCTGAGACGGAAAAGTGACCTCAGTGTTCCTCTGTCCCTTTCTGTTGTGTGTGTGTGTGTGTGTGTGTGTGTAAGTCACAAGAAGTTAACTGAGTCAATAAAACATAACAAATTGGATCTAAAATCGCTTTTGTGTCCCACAACAGAGGCCCGATCAGATTAAAGGGTGCCATTTTTTAGCAGATTTTTTTTAGAGAAGAAAATTAAAAATGTAAAAATATCTATACTGCACACACACACACACACACACAAAGTTTCACACCATTTTACAATACACAAACACCTGAAAAACACCTGAAAGTGCTGACTTCTGAGAACTGATAAGCATCAAAACAGAGACAGTAGAAACAGGTTTGGTCTCAGCCAATCAGATCACACTCCCACAGTCATTTACAGACTCTCTCTCTCTCTTTCTCTTTCTCTCTCTCTCTCTCTCTCTCTCACACACACACACACAAACACACTTACACATACACACAACCTGTTCCCTCAAGTTGTTATCAAACAAACAACCATGCACATGTTAACAATGGATTATTTAACCTAAAAACATTGACTCCTACAGTCACCTGATTACACACACACACACACACACACACACTCACACCCCTCAGAGAGAACCATCCAAAACACACTTCTCATTCCCTTTCCATAAGTTTTCTAAAACTACAACCCCCACAATGCAAAGCAGCTGGATGCTGCCTCTTGGCTATAACCTCTGACCTCTACCCAACAGCAAGAACTTACTCAAATATACTCTCTGTCTCTCTCTCTCACACACACACACACACACACACAGCAGGACTGAAACTCAAACACTTGCTCGACAGTATAGTTGGCTGGTTTGAACAATAAGTAAGGAATAAAACACACAGGGATGTGCTGTTATCGGAAAATAATCAGCGGCACGATTGACACTGTGTGTGTGTGTGTGTGTGTGTGTGTGTGTGTGTGAGTCACAAGTAGTTAACCGAGTCAATAATACATAACAAATTGGATCTTAAATCGCTTTTGTGTCCCACAACAAACAGAGGCCCGAATTAATTTTCTTTAAAAATTAAAAATGCAAAAATATCTATACTGCACACACACACACACACACACACACACACAGTTTCACACCGTTTTACAATACAATACGCATTTTACAATACGTCACACCCCGAAGTGTTTTATTCCTCTTACGCTACAGCAATTTGCCAATGCTTTATTTATTAAAGAACGAGACTTCGCAAGTCAGAAAACGTAAAGTTACAACGCTCTGACACTGGAGACTCCTTCCAAAAGTGGAAAAATATCCGTCATTTAATCTGTTTATTACGAGCCATAGGTTATGTGGAGCACCGTGAATGTGCTGTTACTATAGAAACGATAAGGACTTAGAGCGAGTGAGTTAACCCAAACCCTTTTTTTTTTTAACAGAGCTGCTGTTATAGAAAACGAATCCACACCTTCTGACCAATCAGAATCGAGAATTCGACAGCACAGCGTTGCGGTATAAAGGTGAAGATATACAGATACAATGATTAACTATTCTAAGAAATTAGCATGTTAGGTTCGAGTGGAGGTGGTTTTACGTTTTACGTTGTTTGGACTACGAAGTAAAACGTTTTTAAAAAGCCGGCTTTAAAACCTAACCATAGAATTGAACACTTCACTACACTGGGATGTCTTTTCAGTGCAAATTTAGATTTTTTTTTGTTTTTTTAAAAGGAAAAAAAACCAAAGAAACAACCAATTCAACTACCAACTACTCTTTGAAATGAAATACAGACTTTTTTGAGACTTGGTGTGTGTTTGTGTGTATACTGTACTGTATATACATATACAGGGAAGGAAAAAAAAAAGAACAGTCCAAGGTCACACTGATACACTGTACACTTAGTGTCTGATCACGACACGTTCCATCTCTCCTTCTTTCATTCTGTCGTTTTTTTGCCTTCGATTGAGCCATCTCTGAGTGTGTGAAACCTAACTCTTTCACACACATTAAATTACAGCACACCCCCTGAGTGCAGTTACACAATACACACACACACACACACACACACACAGAGAGAGAGAGAAACTTTCAACCCAGTTTTCACAATATTGAGGGACTCCCACTTTAAAACTGAAAGAGAGAAAAACAGTAAGAAAGAGAGAGAGAAAGAGAGAGAGAGGTCATTTTGTAACTATCATAATAAATAAGGTCAAAGGAGTCATCAGGGCCTCAGCTCCATCTGCACAGCAAAGAAAAAAACATGAGGAAGAAAAGCAGGTGGCTAAAGAGACAGACAGAGAGAGAGAGAGAGAGAGAGAGAGAGAAAGAGAGCGAGAGAGAGAGAAAAACCTGAGTGGAGAAGATTAGGAAAAAGAGAGTGAGTGTCGCACCTGCAGCGTTCAGTAGCTGTCAAAGTCGACGTCTCATTCAGCAGCGCCGTAATCCAGCCGTTTTCATCATCCCCCTCTTTTGTCAGTCGTGTGACAAACCGAGCTCCGATGACAGGAATGACAGGAGAGATTTTTTTACGTACGTCTCTTCTTCTTCTTTTTCTTCTTTTTTTTTCGTTTTGATTTCTGTCTCTTGAACTCTTTCGCTTCCCCGTCTGTGCTGACGCTCCTTCTCGCACTTCTCTCCTCTGACAAGAACGGAGGGAGGGAGAGAGAGAGAGAGAGAGAGGGAGGACAAGAGAGACCGGGTGGAGGCAGAGAGAGAGAGAGAGAGAGAGAGAGAGAGAGAGAGAGAGAGAGAGAGTGGGGGAGAGAGAGAGAGAGAGAGAGAGTGTAATTAGCACTAGTCTCAGTACCTGCCTCTCACTGACATAATCTGCACATTCCTGTCGTCTGATTAAGAAAGAAAAAATGAATAAAAGAGGGATGAAGAAGGAATACTAGTCGAGCATGGAGGAAAGAAGTTCTAGAATGTTCACAAAAGATTGAAAAAAGAAAATCATAAAAATAAATAATTCAATAAATGGATGGGTTGTCTGTGTGTGTGTGTGTGTGTGTGTGTGTGTGTGTGTGTGTGTGTGTGTGTGTAAGACTGAAACATAGAGTACCAGGAAATGTTTAGTTTCATGTCAGTTTGGTTGGGTTGGTCGGTGCAACTTATTCCTATTGTGTGTGTGTGTGTGTGTGTGTGTGTGTGTGTGTGTGTGTGTGTTGCTCAGAAACTCACCAAACCAGAATGCTTCCAGGTACTTGCTCTGGAAACACTATCCTCGCTCAACCTGGACAACAGCCAAAACGGCATTCCACACACACACACACACACACACACACACACACACACACGAAGGTGAAAGAACTAAACCACCAATTCAGACAGTTCATGCCAAAAACATGCTTTTATATTAATGCACTAATAATATTAGCACTTAATAAACAAACACACACACACACACTCACACACACACACACACACAGTGTATGCTCACTTCTTCTCTCACAAACTTGGAGTTTCTGAAGCAGGAAGTACAAATTGAGCCATCACAACCTCAAAATAACAGTTTTACCCAGTTCATCCTGACCTTCATAAAGTGTGTGTGTGTGTGTGTGTGTGTGTGTGTGTGTGTTTGTGCGTTTCTTGCGAAAGTCAGTAAGCCAAAATTAACACTTACAATTAATTACAGTTTAAAGACACTCTGAATAAATAAAATAATAAATAATATAAATAACCTAAAATAACAATACAGCGTTATGATTTTTAAACATTGTCCAGCTTTCAGATATTTTTTTGGCGTCATTTATCCGATTAACGAAAACGGTTTTAAATATTCCGACACTACGAATCAAGAAAACACACAGAATAGAATAACGCAAAAAAGACGTCTCGGTTTGTAGGTGTGATTTTTCATTTTTTTAAAAATGGCGTCAAAAATTGGTTTGAGAATCAGTGCACTGCATATCAAGAGCGAAAGTAAGGAATAAAACACTCGAGTGTGTGCTGTTATAGGAAAATAATCAGCGACTGGCCTGAAAGTTCCCACCCCGAAGTACATCCCGAAGTGTTTTATTCCTCTTAAACACCATTACAACCATTACAAAGTCGTACTTTTTTTCCAGTTATAGTTACATTTAATGTTGTAGAATGTCTTAGAAACATGTCTTAGAAACGTTAGTTCCTGATATCGCTTCTGTTATAGCAGCTATAAACAGTTGTTCCCTCACTAGCTTCTCTTTTCTGTCCTGAAACTGACTGTTACTGACTGTCTGAAACTGGAGACTCCTTCCATGAATGATACATAAACAGAGAAAGCAGAAAACGAATAAAAATTACGCATTTTTCTTTGTTTAAAACGGGTGTTAGATTATGTAGAGCGTCCTACATAATTAAAGTCTCTGTAAATAAGTGAGAATGCATTAAAGTGTATAGATTAATCTAAACCTGGGATTTGAATTACAGTCAAAATCAAAAGTTGAGAAAGAGACGGAAGTTCAAATCTCAGCCTTGCTAGAGAAAACCTTTACGCGAGACCCCCGAGCCTTGACTCCTTGGACGGAAAGAGTTTTGGAGAAAACTGGCAATGGAATGAATGTAAAGCACGTTAAAGCAAGTCTCTGACTCGGTTTTTGTCCCTCTGGAGGAAAAGTAATTCCACGATAAGCAGATTGTGTAAACTATACAAAGCCTTGATAAGAACAAGACAAATGCCCTGCAGAAAAGACCTTTTA
Organism: Pangasianodon gigas; assembly: GCA_022758105.1. Lineage (NCBI taxonomy): Eukaryota > Metazoa > Chordata > Actinopteri > Siluriformes > Pangasiidae > Pangasianodon > Pangasianodon gigas. The sequence continues at coordinate 11,788,520 of CM040481.1, forward strand.
TTCCCCTACAATACCTGCAACACACCCTAATACTCTACTCGCATTGAATATCAGTGTGGAGAAGAAGAGAAGCTGAGAGAGAGAGAGAGAGAGAGAGGGAGAGGGAGAGGGAGAGGAAATGTGTCTTAAATTCTTTAAACAGGGTGTTTCCTTTTTTATGCACAGAGAATAGGTGGGAGGAAAATGACATGCCTCGAGCATCTCTAATTACTGCGTCATGCTTTAGAATAGTCGTGACGCAGCAAAAAGCGAAACAGAGAGAGAAAGAGAGAGAGAGAGAGAGAGAGAGAGAGAGAGAGAGAGAGTGAGGGAGAGAGCAAGACTGGGAGAGCGACAGAAATAGAGTGAGACAGAAAGAAAGAGAGAGAGAATGACAGTGAAGGAGAGAGCAAGACTGGGAGAGCGACAGAAACAGAGTGAGACAGAAAGAAAGAGAGAGAGAGAGACAGTGAGGGAGAGAGCAAGACTGGGAGAGCGACAGAAACAGAGTGAGACAGAAAGAGAGAGAGAGAGAGAGAATGACAGTGAGGGAGAGAGCAAGACAGGGAGAGCGAAAGAGACAGAGTGAGAGAAAGAGTGAGTGTGAAAGAGACAGATAGAGATAAACCGAGAGAGAGAGAGAGAGAGAGAGAGAGAGAGGCAAAGAGGAAAACAGAGAGAGAGAGAGAGAGAGAGAGAGAAAATGAGTTTGAAAGAGACAGAAAGACAGAGAGAGAGAGTGGCAGACAGACAGAAAGGAAAACAGAGAGAGAGAGAAAGAGTGAGTGTGAGAGAAAGAGAAAGACAGAGAGAGAGGCAGACAGACAGAGAGGAAAACATGGAGAGACAGAAAGAGGGCTAGGCAGACAGAGAGAGACATAGAGAAAGACAGAGAGATAGAAAGAAAGACAGATGGGCAGACAGAGAGAGATTGACAGAGAAACAGGGAGAGAGGCAGAGAACACAGAGAGAGACAGACAGAAACAGAGACAGACAAACTGATAGAGAGAGACATAGAGAGAAAGACAGACAGGCAGACAGAGATAGAGAGAGAGAGAACCAGAGAGAGAGGCAGAAAGATAGAGACAGAAAAGACAGAGAGAGACAGACAGATAGCCAGAAGATAGAGAGACAGAGATAGGCAAGAGAGAGAGGTAAATAGAGTGAGACAGACAGGTACATCATCGTATCTGCTTAACTGTAGATGTTTGCGTCTCTGTGTGTGGTTCCTTTCAGCGATCTTTCTTATGGACAAACTCAAGAACCTTTAAGTTGCTAGTTGGAAGTTAAAGAAATAATTTAGAACAAAAAAAATTTGTTTAATATAAATAAGCATGCCATATCGGGCCTTTATTTTTATTTTTTTTTTAAATGATAGAATGATAGAGTATAATGTGTACGAGAGAAAAAGAGAGAGCAACACCCAAACTACATTTCTTATGAAGTTATAAAAACCAGGTATGAAATCATATATAAATTGGCAGAAAGAATTTATTTAATGTTGTGTGTGTGTGTGTGTGTGTGTGTTAGGGGTGTAACATTATTCCATCTGTTTAGCGCTCCAAATATTCATAATCTAATTGAAAGCCTAAGTGGGCGTAACCTAAACCAGAAGGAAAAAAAAAAAACACTGGGAAAAACTCAGACGTAGAAAATGGCAGCACTGTGAGCAAAGTGTGTGAGATTCTGACTCTGACAGTTTCTCCGCCTCAGCTACATCACTCCGGTTCATAATCGGTCTCAACTAGAGACGTGCGCGAGACAAGCAGTTGTTATTTTTGTTTGTTTGGACATTTCTGCGAAATTTCTAATGAATCTAGTTGTTTGTTTCCCCAAATAAAAACAAACTAGTAGCTTAATTTAAAGCATTGTAAGCCTGACCAGGCAGTTACTAAGGATGAGTGAAGGAAATGCACAGCACTGTACGGTCACGTGGTGTTTCTTTGTCCCTTGAGCTTCATATCTGGCTGCTTGTGTGCACATGAACGTTAATTAGAGTCTGAATAGTGCTCCTTCTATTTGTAGATGTATTTGTATGGTTAGAACACATTAATTGTGTGTTCAGAATGGTGTATTTGTGTTCCTTTATACCGTTTGTGTATCTAATCACCCTTCCTGTTTTGACACAGTGTATCAGCGGTGTAATGATCGACAACAGACATCAGTTCATATATTTTGACCTGACGTGTACGTAGACTAGCAAGGTGATTTGAGGTCAACTCTGAACATGGAATATAGACATCGTATCATATCGTATCATATCGTATCGTATCGTATCATATCGTATCGTCTTACACTCTTACTCACAGAACGTACAGCCCGAGCTGCGTTTTATAATAAAGTCACTATTGTGATTATACATGGTACGTTCTCATGTGTGGTTTCGTCTTGTTCAAGGATCCGGATTAAGGAGTGCCTGTTAGAATGTTAATCAGTTTCAAACCAGTGTAAAGAGGCCACACACACACACACACACACACACACACACACACACACACATCCAACAATCGAGTCAAATGTGCATGCACCACGCAGCATGTGACCATTTAAACCCAACACCGAGATATATGCACTGTAACACACCCCCAGACATACACACACACACACACACACACACACACAAAAGGAGGAGTAGAGCAGTTATCGGATGTCATTGACCACAAAACCCGTTGTCCTAAAACTTAAAAACAGTGTAGCCAAAAAAATATATTTATCTCTGTGGCCTTGTCCTTTGCCTGCACTTCTGAACAATGGGAGTGTTACTATGAGGGACTGCTGATTAAACACACACACACACACACACACACACACACAATGTTCATGACTCAAATGCACTGAAATCACTGACAGAACTTGCGATTAATCTAAAAATATATATATATTATCACCATACTTACGATTTGCATCCAATTTACCTGTTGTTTAACCGAAACTCATCCACAATCCTATCTATGAATCAATTAACGTTTTCGAAATTATATAAATAATCATACAAGCGCTTTTATGATACGTGTGATAAACACCTTTCGTCATAGTGATCCAGTGTTTCTGTGTTTATAGGACAGAGCATGACTTTCAGCTCCATACCAAGGTGTGTGTGTGTGTGTGTGTGTGTCTGCTTTGCTACAGATTAACAGTTTATTGCACAAATTCTCCATCGGCTTATGGTGTGACTTGCCAGAGCAATGTCTTTAAGCGGCACGCACGCGCACACACACACACACACACACACACACACACATATTTAAGAGCCTTCAACATCCATAACACGTTCCTTGTGCGTGAATGTTGGATTAGTCATCAGGTTCTGTCTTTACACTGCCATCTGCTGTTCAGGAAGTTTTTTTTTTTTTTTTAAATTTAAGGCCATTTATAAAGACATTCACCTTTTTTTTTTCTTACAAAACTCATTTTTAAATTGAATTTTACACTCGACTAAATAAAACGGCGCTTTATTTATTTAATTTAATTTATTTTATTTAACAGCACGTCCTGTCATGTGAGATTTCTGACTTACTGAAAAAAAATATGCTTTGAATAACTGAATAAGTTGACAAAGTGAAACACTCACCTGATTTGGACAAGACGGCGGAAAATAATACAAATGATGACGTCCTGCTATTACTAAATATATGCAAATATATTTATTCTCACAGTTAATTGGTGTGAATTATATCCTTGTATCTTACAAACACTTTGGAATGCAAGGAATTACTGTTACGAAAGTAAATTAATTTAACCTTAATTTTTAAAAAAAAGGTGACTTGTTGACAATTTTCTGTCTGAATGTAAGATCATGGATCAGAAGCACTGATCACTGAAATTATGTTGATCTGTTAGTATTAACTAACTATACAGTCTGAGTTTTGAGAATCAGTGATGATATGAGCAGCATAAATATGTTCATATGGAGGGGGAAAAAAATCATTGAATAGGGAAGCACAGCATAAAAAAAAAAAAAAAAAAAGGTATATATATTTGCTGATAAACGTGAGGCAGCCTGGGAAAAACCTTCAGATGCTGCTGTTGCCAAAAAAAAAAAAAAAAAAAAAAAACCACAGACAAGATGGGTTGTGGTTGAAATTCAGTTGCCTGTAATATAACAAACACTTCAGTTTATCCAAAGCTGTAAAAATGAAGCCGGCTACACTATCAACTGGGGGACATTAGAAACATTACAAAATGCAATTTATTTATCAAATGCCTGTGAACAGTTTTTGGGAGGATCATCATCATCATCATCATCATCATCGTCGTCCACTGCTAGAAACCAGAGTCTCAAGTTCTACCAAGTGATTGATAATCTGCAACAAAAATGTTGGGAATTTGGAATTTTTTGGTGGCAAGGAAAAAAAAAAAAAAAAAAAAGCCGTTCTGAATATTAACCCATTTCACTCCTGTGGTCCAAGAGGTGAAAGATCCCACGCAGATCCCTTTAAGACTCAGAGGCCAAGGCAGCAGCAAACTCAACAAGCGTCCGCGTGGGTCTCCCGGACATTCCCTTCCTCAGGTAGGGAACTTCGTCCTTATTGGACATCACTCCGGCGATATCCAGATGAGCCCAATGACCGGCTGTTACAAACTCCCGCAGGAACGCAGCGGCTGTACACGCTCCACCCGAGCTGTTCAGAGATAGCAGCGGCAATAAGACCACAAACGTTATAAACGTCACTATTGTGAATACAGACAATGGGTTAGTAGTAGAAGCTTCTGGAAGTGTGGGATGTGAGACAAGCAAGAATTTAGGGAGAATTTAGGGAAAATTTAGGGAAAATTTAGGGGGGGGGGGGTGCTGTTATAGGAAAATAATCGACTATTAGGTTTGTGTTGATTATTTTCCAACAACAGCACATTCCAAAGTGGTTCATTCACGACAATTACAATGTTTCATTTTTATCAAATCATGGTTTTTTTATCCATTTTTAGTTACATTTAATGTGGAGGAACGTCTGTGAGACAAGTTAGTTCCTGCTATCAAAGTGCTATCCACCCTCTTCCGCATACATGAACTCAGAAGCACCTATGATTGGCTAGTGTCGCTGTGATTGACAGAGGAGAAAGAAAGAATGAAAGCCTACAAGTGAGAACGCAATGCTTGTGTAAAGAACAAAAAAAACAACAACAAAAAAAAATGGACAGGTACCGGCTATATTTCCCAATATTGTTCAAGTCTGCCAGAGCACTTTCTGTGACTTGTTTGGTGTAGTGCTGAAACAGTGGCATCCTCCACACCCGATCGCCCGTGATAACACTTGCCTGAAAATACGAAAAACACGTACAATAATCATCCGTGAAATTTATTCAAAGCCTTCTCCTATACCGCTTTAGATCCTATTGAGTCGAGTGGTTAGCTTCCAAGCATCATGGAGTATCTTGTCTAGTTCCCAAAGACTCATCTCTGAGTACTTTATTATTCGACTTACATATCCTTCACTAGCTGGAATAATTCAAACATATAAAATTTGCTTTCGTAAGCAAGCAGACAAGACACACTGTATATACAGTATATTCATCCAAGTGTGATTTATGTGGCTCTTTTAATGGCCTTTCTTTCTCAAACCCAAGGTTGCGTTTCAGCATTATCATCTGAGATCGTAATTTGCGCACACGTAAATATCATTAATTTTTGCAAAACATTCATAATATCTTTTTTTTTCAAAATCACTGAAAATCTCCGCCCACCAGTGAGAAATTTATAAACGTCACAATTACTACAGTAACGTTACGCCAATAATCGCTGGGATCTCTTGTTGAATATTCATAATATTTACAGCTTGCATTATAGAGTATGTATAAAGTTAATAAACATTAATGCTGTAGATATGAAGATTTATGGTTACCTAGCTCCCCCTTGTGGTGAAGCCATGATTAAAAAGTGGTATATTTCACTACTACTCGCTTTATCCTGGTCCTCTCACTGTGTAAAAAACATGCCAGCTGCTCTAAATGAATCCTCCAGATCGACCATGAGCCTAACCAGGATTAAGCAGGTACTGAAGATGAATGAATGAATGAATGAATGAATGAATGATTTTTCTACGTTTACCTTATGCAGCTGTTCCCAAAGCCAGTCAGAGTTGGTGAAAACACCTGTAGCGGCAGAACCCAAGGCTACATCCATAGCGCCTGGCAAAACAGAGAAAGATTACAGGAATTATGCATAGGAGTACGGATATACGTACGCTAACCAAAAATATTAAGTCAAAAGCAAATCCTGTGGTCATAAATTAAGCCAATATCTGGTCAGTGGAAATTAACAAACTATAAGGTTCTAATGTACCTAATAAACTGGCAACTGTATATGTATGTGTGTGTGTGTATATAGTTGGCAGTTTATTAGGTACAGTAGAACTATATATATTTTATGTGTATGTGTGTGTGTGTGTGTTTCAGAAAGAAAAAGCGTGAGCAAGTACGCACCGGTAAGAGTGGCAGCGTTGACTATAGCCCTGGGATTGAAGTTGTGAGCGTAGCACAGGGCGTCAGCCAAAATCAGACGACCCTCAGCATCAGTATTATCGACCTATCAGAGCAGAGCAAGGACGCATAATAAATGTACACAATTGTGCGTGACCTGATTCTGAATTGTGCGGCACCGCTCAGTCCGTGGTACGCGAAGGAATACCTGGATGGTTTTGCCGTTCTTCGCCTTCACAACATCTCCTGGTTTGTTAGCTTTTCCACTAGGCATGTTCTCACAGAGAGGCGTTAAACCTTTAAAAAAAAAAAAAAAATCCAAAAAACCTTTTAAATAAATTGTATCATGTACAGAAATCACTGAAAAAACAGAAGCTGTAGTAAAATCTGAATAAAGATGTTTACAGAAATACTGATGTGTGACCAGAAATTTAACATTAAGACCAAGCAATGTGGGCGGACCTACGATGTTGATTGGCAGTTTCAGAGCAGCAGCTGTGACGATGGCTGAACACACCGTTGCGGCTCCGCCCATATCCGCCCTCATGGCGTCCATACCAGAGGAGGGTTTTATCGAGATTCCACCACTGAGGTATGGGATAATGAAGTGTCATGAATAGGAAGAAAGAATAAATAGAAAGCTCGGCGTGGACGAGATGTTTGTAAAGCACGTCACCTGTCAAAAGTGACTCCTTTGCCTACAAGCACTAAAGGAGCCTGCTTAGAGTCTGGGTTTCCAGTGTAATGCAGCTCCAGGAAGACAGGGGGCTCGTCTGAGCCTTTGGACACACTGAGGAACGCTCCCATCTGCTCACTCTCGATCCACGACTTGGCTCTGTGAACGACAGACGATGGTTAAAGCACGACAAACCTCAAAGGTTTCAACGCACCAGAGATACTCGGGCAAGAAATCGAGAAAACATAAATATACACTGCCTCACTTGATACCTTTTATGGACAGTCACTTTGTCCGAGAAGGGGGACAGCTTCTGCTCGATGGTGTCGGCGAAAACCGTAGGCGTAACGTGATTGGCCGGAGCCTCCATCAATCTCCTGGCTAGGTTCTGCCCCTCTCCGTACAGAACGCCCTTCTCCCACGCTTTATCATCATCTCCGCTGCAAAGTTACAGAATGTTACAGAACAGAATGTACCTGTATTAAATGTAACTGTAAATGGATAACAAGCATGTCATGTGCTTTAATAAATAAAAAGAAATTGCAATCAGTACAACGCTGTTGTATAAGAGGAACAACACACGTCAAGGTGCTAACAATAAATTCACTGTGTGTCATTGATTATTTTCCTATAACAGCACACCACACCATTTTGTATTCCTTACTCACAATAGCATGACTTCCAGTACCTGCCATATAGCTGTGGAGTCACCTGGGTCTTCTTCTTGCTCTTAAGCTCGTCATACTCAAACAAACCGAGCACGGCGCCCTCTGCTGCTGACTGGCTGTCTCCACACGGGTCCACCTCCACATGCGCAATCTCCAGGTCCTGAAGCTGCCTGCAGCCCGCTGTCGATACAATCAACAGTCATCAACACACAGTTCCAGTTCCTGTTCTTGGCCTCCTGCTGTTGCGCATTCTGAGATGCTTTTCTGCTCACCACGGCTGTAAAGAGTGCTTATTATCTGAGTTACTATTGCCTTCCTGTCAGCTTAGGAGGCTGGCCATTCTCCTCTGACCGCTACAACAAAAAGCAAGTAGTCCCTACCTGCTACGGCTGCTCGGATGTTCTCCTTGCTGTTATCCCAGTGCTCCTTCCCGCACACTCCTGCTCCTTTCTGGCCAAGACCCACTACTGCTACACTCAGGACGTCCTGTAACAAAATAAATAACAAGATATAACAGAATAGAAATCTTAAAAAAGGAACATTTTAAAGACATGCAGTGTACGCCAGAATTATTGGCATTTATATGTTTTACATGTGTGCGACCTCAAAATTATACCCCAGGGAAACAGGCCATAGTTAAAGAGAACAACACAGTTCCTAAGGCAAATTAAAAATAACTTTTTTTTTTTTTTGGAAGAATGTATACTTGAAAAGAATTTTATTAAGATTCACAGACCAAATCTGTTTACAGAAACAACTTTTTTTTTTTAAAAACTGGTAAAAGAATTACTCTTCACCCAAATCTTGTAACATATTTCAAGGCACATCAGTAATAATAAATGATAATAATGGTAATAATGTTTTCGCAGCCTCATTGTTTGAAAAGGCAAAGAATGAAAGATGATGGGGGCATGCTGTTATAGGAAAACAACAAGGTGAACAAGGTGATTATTTTATCGAGGTGGTGTTATCATGGAGGCGTCGCATCCCTGAACACTGAATCATTCATGAGAAATATTAGGAGGGACAAATTTCATAGATACCTGGTGTAATCCGTAGAATATCCGGCTCTTTCCTTTCTTTAAGGGAGGTCCAGATCTAGAGAGCAAAGGTCCAAAATGATAATCAGCCAACATCCAATGTGCTGCTGTACTCATAAAGACTATGATGCTCAAACTGCACATCCTTTCAACACACTTAGTACACACTTTATAGTATACACTTGTATGACAGATTTATAATCGCGCTATCCGGTGTTCCCTTTTGAGACAGGTTTCTTCCTCATGTCGCCGCTGTCGCCTCTTGTTGTTCATCAGGGATAAATCTAAATCTACATCCGGATTTCTGTACAGTTGCTTTGTCACAGAGTCTATCATTAAAACATGCTACATAAATACAAATTGAAATTGAATGATCCACTCACACGGACAGAATCTCACTGAGCTTCCCTGATACGGATCTGTCAAACGCAGCAGCTGCCTCAGTGAGAAACACGTTGCTGTTGTCTTTATCTTTTTCATACACACCAAGAACTAAACCCTGCAACACACACACACACACACACACATTACTATCCATGTGAGAACTCTCCATTGATGTAATTATTAATGCAGCTAATTAATGCAAATGAACATTAACCTAAACCCCAGAAATCAAAAGGAAACCTTTTTGTTTGTTTGTTTCTTTTTTAAATAAAAGCAGGAGTTAAACAAAAAAGGCAGTTTGCCAAAACTGTCAGATATTCCTACCCTTGTATCCCCATATACACACACACACACACACAATAAATGTTAATGCATTTGTATTTCTGGAGCTGCTAACTAATATTGATTCATCTTGATTCACACATATTCATACTGATTCACATAGATCCAAATTGATTCACATAGATTCATATTGATTCACATACATTCATACTGATTCACATAGATTCATATTGATTCATATTTATTCACATAGATTCATATTGACTCACATACAGTCATACTGATTCACATAGATTCATACTGATTCACATCAATATGAATCTATGTGAATCATGTGAACCTATGTGAATATTGATTCATACAGATTCATATTGATTTATATTGATTCACAGGACTCTGAATCTTTTTATATGGCTAAACGTTTAAAATGTGAAACTTACTTTTCTGGCACTCGTTTGAGAAGCAGAAAAAAGTCGAGAATTATGTCTTTGTATTCCCGAGACTAACACTTTCCTAAAATTCGGCAGCATTTTTCAATAATCTGTCTGTCACCATACATTCAAACACAAGCGTTACTTCAAACTGAGCCACTCGTGTCACAAATGAAGGTTGCCCTTAGCAAAATCCTAAATATCTTCCTTTTACACATATAGTGCACTATAAAGTGTGTAGCAGCAATTACTAAATACACTATATAGTGTACGTACATAGGAAGCAGGAAGCCGTTTGAGATTCAGCCCTCTGAGCTACTGCGTCGCGATGATTGCGTCATTAAATCGCGACCTATTTTGAACTCTGTTTGTTCTTTTTTATATTATAAACTCATAATCACACAAAGTTGCAGGACAATTTAGTGAATAAAACAAGTTATAATAAAATAAATACTATATGTTTCAATAGGCCAAAGCTATATGCAGTGCAAGATTATATATATTTTTAAGTAAATCTAGGATTGTGCCATGAGTGACAGGACAGGCGTGATTATATTGCGCATGCGCAAATGTATATCGCGTGCTACTAGTTATGGGAATAATGTAAAAGCCTAGCGTTTTGTTTTTGAGTAATATATTTAAGAATAATAAAACATTTCTCCAAGTATTAGCAATACAAAACAGTCTGCGTCATTCACGGTGTCACAACATATTTTGACCTAACAAACGTGGTGCATCACATTAGACAACTAGTAAAATCCTGCGCCCCGGAAGCTCTTACTGCGCATGACAGAAACGCACAAGTAAAGCAGAGCATCTGAAGTAGGTTAGGCCTGGTGGTTTTTATTATTATTTCCAACTATGCATTTCAGCAGTAACACATGCGGTCCTCAGAGAGCTAAATCACATCATTAAAAGAGGTTAAATGAGTGTAAAAGGTAAATCCGTGCAGTTTCGGAGCACTTAGTTCCGATAAGGCGCTTCCGGTCGCGCGCTACGGCGAGGCCTGTTGACCCACATTCGGGGATGTAATAGAGCTGTGATCCTTATCTTCTGTAAGTACTTGCATGTGTGTGCATTTGTGCATTTGTGTGTTTGTGTGTGTGAAACCTGAGCGGCAGCAGAATCTCTGAAGGAGATTTTCTGTCTTATTGAACACAACAGGCTAATTGCACTTTCGTGCTTTGTGTAGTTTTATGATCGTTTATTATTCGCAGCTTTTGCTAGCCAGTTAGCGAGGATATGTGACATGCAGGAGAGAAGCAGTGCACTGCAGAGGAAGTGGCACAGCAAACCTGCTCGTCAGATCATCTAGTGAGACGTGTTTGGTGTCAGAGATGACAGTTTTGGTGTCTGATGATGATGGTTTTGGTGTCTGATGATGGCTTTGGTGTCAGAGATGGTGACAGGTTTGGTGTCTGATGATGGCTTTGGTGTCAG
>CM040481.1:11799936-11817204 GCA_022758105.1 Pangasianodon gigas
AACAAGTTCAATATGTATAAAAATGTTTATACTGAAATATTTGTGATGTGTTTAGTGGTTCTGGTGTTTATTTCTTGGTTGGTGCTGTATTTATTCCTGTACGAAGTTGCCGGTTCTGTCATCATGCGCAGCTCTGACGTCACAGGAGGAACGTTAATAGTTGAATCGAAGAAATATTTTAGAAATCTCAAACATAAGAGATGAAACAAAAGAGCAAGAGCTTGTTATCTGACTCACCATTTTCCGACAAGGTGGTTCCTTATCGCACCTATAAACAATCGTTCCCTCACCAGACTCTCTTTTTCCCTCTCTCTTGAAGTTAATAAGCCCAAAAACACAACTTGTCACGTTACAATGAAACTGAGAAGCACAGACCCGTGAAGACTTTCCTGTGGTGGAAAACCTACTGTCTGTTACAAAGCACTGACGCTGGAGACTCCTTCCATAAAATGTCCTTAAAGAAAGCGTCACCATAACAACAATTAGATAATAACAACATATATGTAACCTGTTTATTCCTAGGCTTTGATTACGTGGAGCGTCTGCCATGCAAACGAGTGGTTACTATGGAAGAGGAGGAGAAAAGAGAAAAATAAAAAGAGTTTAAGAGACATATTTGATGTAATCTTTTTTTTTTATTATAAAGCTTCATATACGCGATAAGCAAACACAATAAGCTTATCAGCAGTCATTTAACTGAGGATCATGTGATTTTTAATTAGTCGGTTTTAATACATCTGGAAAAAAACAACAAATTGAACTCATTTTGAGTTTTATTTTCTAATTTATCTTATTTCAGTTACACAGCTTGTGTACAGTTACAATTAGCTGTCAGTAGTTTATCAAAAATCCAACCTAGAAATGCATTTCTTCTCATCAGAATTTGATATTTTGTTCCAAAAAGACGTTTTTAACAGATTTCACTATAGGCACTGCATCTGGAAGTAATATTTTTTGTGACATCATCAAAGAAATTTCCTTATCATGGTATACCTCGTTATACCTAATCATGAAAATCATTTGAAGTGACCTAAAAGGACATTCTTCTTGTTTTCCCAGGAGTTTCCGGTTCCCAACAGAGCAGCCAGGTGTCACCAAGTGTGTGTTCAACAGTTGACCTTTCACCCTGAATCTCAGTTGAGGTTAAAAGTACACACTAGGACCTTCTAAAAGAGCGACAAGGTAAGGAAGGAAACCACAACGTCTACCTCCTGGCACACACCCCTCACACACGTGCAAATAAATAAAGCAGGGGATTCTTTGGTATTATTTTTATTATTATTTTGTGAATTCTTTTGACACAATTTGATCTCTATAGTCAGTTTGTTCACATTCGTAACAGGCATTCGATATATAATATATTGGATATAAGCTACTGTTCAGTGTGTTAGTGGTGTCCATATTTTATGGATAAATGACATGATTGGCTTAAAAAAGTGAAAACTTTAAATGCAGAGTGGGAAAGTGAGGAAAAATCGAGGCTGGTGAGGAAGTTACTGTTTATAGCTGTTTATAACATAAGTGATAACAGAAACTTGTTTCTACAACGTTAAGTGTAACTATAAATGGATAAAATGTATAGCTAGGGCTGGGTAATATAATGCTTTCATGATAAATTATGTCACAATACACTTTTCTGAGATAGCAGAAATAAATGAATGAATGAATAAATAAATAAATTTTAATTAAAAAAAATTTTTTTAATTACAATTATGGCAGATTTAATTACAATTACGGCAGATTTAATTTTAATTACAGCTGATTTGATGTTAAAAATTTTTAATATTCTAAAATATTTTTCAAAATGACAGATTTTCAGTGCTAAATATTTTTCTTGATTTTTTTATAACTATTATTTGTTTCTTTAAATATTAAAAAAAAACAAATTTATTTTTATAGATATTATATAATTCATTGAGCATTTTGTTTTAATATATGAAAAAGATTTTCATAAGCCACATTTGATTGTGTGTGTATGTGTGTGTGTGTGTGTGTGTGTGTGTGTGATTTTGCAGGCTCGCCTTCATTTCTCTTTCAGATGTCTTCCCGATGCCTGGAGTGTGTCGTCCACAGACTGACTCATGAAGCATCACAATGAGCTCCACAGACAGGTGAGAGTGTCTCACACATTGCTGTATAAATCATATACATTCTGCTATCAGCGTTGATCTGGAGTTTATTTATTTTGCTGCTGTTGTTATTAAGACTCAGGTTTTTCTTTTGGAATAGAGTTGATTCAGCTGATTCAGGATCGGCACTAAAGGGCAGCTAAAACAACCTCCATTTATCTACTGGTGAAGTATTTGTATTGGCAGTTAGGGGTCAGATTGCATATTTGGTGTCAGTGATGACATTGTTTTGTGTCAGAGGTGGTGTTTGGGTGTCAGGTGACAGGTTTGGTGTCAGATGACCATGTTGTTGTCAGGGATGACTTTTTTGCTGTCAGAGCTTACTTTTCTGTGTCATTGGTGATGATTTTTTGGTGTACTTGATGATGTTTCTGGTGTCAGAGATGATATTTTTGATGTCATTGATGGCGTTTTTGGTGTCAGAGATGACATTTTTGGTATCAGAGATGATATTTTTGATGTCATTGATGGCGTTTTTGGTGTCAGAGACGGTGTTTTTGGTGTCAGAGATGACATTTTTGGTATCAGAGATGACGTTTTTGGTGTCAGAGATGATATTTTTGGCGTTTTTGGTGTCATTGATGGCATTTTTGGTGTCATTGATGGTGTTTATGGTGTCATTGATGGCGTTTTTGGTGTGATTGGTGGCGTCTTTGGTGTCAGAGATGACGTCTTTGGTGTCATTGATGGCTTTTATGGTGTCATTGATGGCGTTTATGGTGTCATTGATGGCGTTTACGGTGTCATTGATGGCGTTTACGGTGTCATTGGTGGCATCTTTGGTGTGATTGATGGCGTCTTTGGTGTGATTGGTGGCGTCTTTGGTGTCAGAGATGACGTCTTTGGTGTCAGAGATGGTGTTTTTGGTGTCAGAGATGATTATTTTGGTGTCATTGATGGCTTTTATGGTGTCATTGATGGCTTTTATGGTGTCATTGATGGCGTCTTTGGTGTGATTGGTGGCGTCTTTGGTGTGATTGGTGGCGTCTTTGGTGTCAGAGATGACGTGTTTGGTGTCAGAGATGACGTGTTTGGTGTCAGAGATGACGTCTTTGGTGTCATTGATGGCGTTTTTGGTGTCATTGATGGCGTTTTTGGTGTCATTGATGGCGTTTTTGGTGTCATTGATGGCGTTTACGGTGTCATTGATGGCGTTTTTGGTGTCATTGATGGCGTCTTTGGTGTGATTGGTGGCGTCTTTGGTGTCAGAGATGACGTGTTTGGTGTCAGAGATGACGTGTTTGGTGTCAGAGATGACGTGTTTGGTGTCATTGATGGCGTTTTTGGTGTCAGTGCTGACATTTATGTCAGAGGTGATGTTTGGGTGTCAGAGATTACAGTTTTGGTGTCATTGATGGCGGTTTTGGTTTTAGAGATGATGTATTTGGTGTCATTGATGTTGTTTCAGTGTCATTGCTGATGTTTTTGGTGTCATTGCTGACATTCTTTTATGTCAGAGGTGGTGTTTGGGTGTCAGAGATTACAGTTTTGGTGTCATTGATGGCGGTTTTGGTTTTAGAGATGACGTATTTGGTGTCATTGATGTTGTTTCAGTGTCATTGCTGATGTTTTTGGTGTCATTGCTGACATTCTTTTATGTCAGAGGTGGTGTTTGGGTGTCAGTGATTACAGTTTTGGTGTCAGATGACAGATTTTGTGTCAGAGGTGATGTTCAGGTGTCAGAGATGATGATTTTTGGTGCAAGATGACATTTCTGGTGTCAGGCCTGACATTTTTTTTTGGGTGTGAGAGTTGACACTTTTGCAGTATGGCAGTTTCTATGTACTGTTTTGATAAATCCATTCAAGATTTCAGTTTCGGGGGGGATTTTTTGGTCAGAAAGTTTGACCTTTTTTGCCTTTCTGAAAGTGCCATTTGGCTAGGCATTTAGTATTTTAGTAGTTTAGGTTTTTTTTCCTTTAATTTTATAGTTGGACTTTAATATACAGTATTACATTGTATGTATATATTTATATGCAGAGAAAACAACCTTAGAAATTTTTTTCTAGTCATGACCTGCTGTCTATTACTCACTCACACACACACACACACACGTTGTATTTAATGGAGTTGTTTGTGTCACAGGGATGATGGCAGCATTTTTGATGAGTTGATGGAAGAGGATGAGAGGGATAAGGCCAAACGGTAGGACTATATTGCGTCTTTCTGGAGCTCCTTGACATCAGATTCCAAAATTGTAAATTCTCATTAAATGTATTGATTGCTTTATTGTGATTCAGCGTTTCCCGGAATAAATCAGAGAAGAGGAGGCGAGACCAGTTCAATGTCCTCATCAAAGAACTGGGCACCTTGCTGCCTGCCAACACACGCAGGATGGACAAGTCGACTATCTTACAGAAAAGCATTGACTATCTGCGCAAGCACAAAGGTAACACACACACACACACACAGTGGTCCAAATCACTATTAGTTCAAAAATTAATTAAAATAAGCTCGATTAAAATGTCATCTTTGAGACACCTATTTTGGATGATCGATCTTTTTGTTTTTCTTTTTTTCTCTCTGATGTGTTTAGTCATCCCCTCTCTGTCCAACACACACGCACGCACACACACTGTTCCAAGAAATAATGAATAAATTCTTTTAGAGTGCTGATCGAGACTTCGGTCCACTCACTGCCCTTGCATTTTGAGTGCTGTACTTTGAAGACACACTGTGCTTTTTCCGTTTTAAGTACATTTGCATTTATTTGCTTGATGCGTTTATCCACTTGCAAGTGAAGTAGAATTCAGTCCAAAAAGCGAGCTGTTAAAGGAGCTGACTCAATGATACGACTGCTGCGAGCCTGATTTATGCTTCATTACGAACAGGCTTCTGGAGCTTTCCGAAGGTTAGAGGATGACGCAGTTTGGAAAAGTCATTTTCTAAAATCGAAACGTCAGAATGTGCCGCCCAGCTCGCGTTTCTAGTTTCAACGGTTGCGCATCTCTTCCCTTTTCAAGTCAGCGCAGTGATGATGAAGTAGTTTGTCTGTTTACATTTAAGTACCAGATCAAGCAAGTTATAGAAGCACTCTTCTGAGTAAAATCCCAAAGACTTAAAGTATTACAACATATTATACAATAGTTCGTTAGTTCCGGTCCTCTAATCTGATTGGTCGAATGGCGTTCCAAGAGTGCCACGTACGATTCCATTTCCTAGTTCGAAATGGTTACTACAGTAACGTTAGCGACATCATCACTGGATATGGCATTCAGGAATTAAATATGAAAGCTCGTCAGATGAAGATGAAAAGGAAGAAGGGAAGCCAATTTCACCGGAAACACCTTTAACAGGAATGTACAAATCAATGTGAGCTAGCTAGCCAGCTAGCTAGCCAGCTAGCTAGCTAGCCGAAGACTATAAAGTGAGTGTGGCTTCTTCGGGATCTATTTCTGATAGCGGAGCAAAAATCAACAAACATTTGGCTATATTGCGTCCGAAATGTCACTTACTCAATAGTAATTTCTTGTTTATTGAACTGTTGTACTATATTGTACTGAATATTGGCACAACTGTGATTAGCTGCGACACTCAGCCTGTGGCTTCATGCCTACGCCGAATCACAGCCGTGCCGATATTCAGTATAATATCTCGCACTCTTGCTTGTGCGATATTATATTGTACTTAATTATAGTATTAAGATCCTGCCCTCGAATCGAATCAGTGTTTACCATTAGAATGTGTTATTCTGTATCACTATTTTCCTATTTACACGACAGAACTGTTGAATGCTTGATTCTGATTGGTCAGAAGGTGTTGATTAATTCTTTATAACAGTAGTTCCGGCTGCAAGGTTTATATTAATAATCGACAACTTGCACAGGAACTTATACGACAGGCACGCCGCGTAAACAGATTTTAAATCTAGTTATTGATATGGCGATCAATTTTTTTTTTTTTTGGTCTTATTTATATCAAGCGATGGAGTAACACAAGTGATAACTAGAGCTAACTATTTTTGTGAACGTTCCACAATATTAAATGTAACTATAAATGGCTTGTTCTTTAATAAATAAATTAATAATTTAATTAATAACTTAATTAATAAGTTAATTAATAAAACATTATAATTTGCAGCAAAATTGTTGTCATATAAGAGGGAAAAAAAACGCTGTTATGTGAAAATAATAAACTTTGAGATGGTAACCACCACATTATGCCCTATTGTTGATTAGTTTCCATAAACAGCATGCCCCTGAATGTTTTATTCCTTACTTACACCCACCTTCTTTTTGATGGACAGCTTTCAAAAAGCCATGATCCTCCTAC
The DNA here is from genome assembly GCA_022758105.1 of Pangasianodon gigas. Classification (NCBI taxonomy): domain Eukaryota; kingdom Metazoa; phylum Chordata; class Actinopteri; order Siluriformes; family Pangasiidae; genus Pangasianodon; species Pangasianodon gigas. The sequence goes on from CM040481.1 coordinate 11,806,338, forward strand.
CATTGTAGGGGGAAAAAAGAGTGAGCATTTTGGAGCAGGTTTTCAGAGGTTTGTTTTTGCCACTTGTACTTATACAGGAACTTGTAGAACTAGAAACCTTTTTCTTTTCATTGATTACTGTTATAGCACCTGTGGTTTTAGTTGTAGAAGATTAAAGGCGAACAGTAGGAAGTGTGTTGAAAGGATGTTCAGTAAGAGCAGATATGTGAATAAGAGTCCTGGGATGAGCAAAAGGACAGGCTTTTTGTGATCACAGCAGCAGTTCTTAGATATAAATCTACAGTATCCAGGTGAAATGATCCACTGAATTCAGAGTGAGGAACACACTTAGATGCAAGGTAGTTGTAGGGAAAGTCAGTGGGTGTCAGTGTAAGTGTTCAGAAGTGCTACAAATGAGTCCATCTGGGAGTCAAACAAGACAAAGCTGATGTGTTCTGATGATGTTGATGATGATGATGATAACAGAGACGATGCTTTTGTGCAGAAAGTGCTGCACAGTTGGAGTCATGTGAGATCAGACAGGACTGGAAACCTCCGTTCCTCAGCAATGAGGAGTTCACACAGCTCATGCTGGAGGTGAGATTTCCACATTTGTGTGCATGTGTGTGTGAAAGCCTGTTTTTTTTTCAATGCATATCCACTTTTTGTGGTTCCTAGGCATTGGACGGCTTCTTCCTCGTTATCTTGACTGATGGAAACGTCATCTATGTCTCTGAAAGTGTCACGTCCTTACTCGGCCACCTTCCGGTAAGCGTTTGTGTGTTTGTGTGTGTGACATGATGAGTGTCAAAGTAAAACATATACTTTTTGGCAAATTGTTGTGGTATAAGAGCAATCAAACACTAGAAAATAATCAAATAACAGGGGTGCCATTACATCTGCTGCATGTCAGACCACATCATATCACTTCATTGTTGATTAGTTTTCTATAACAGCACACCTCATTGTATTCATTACATATAAAATACTGAATGAACTTCTCATTAATTGTTATTTAGGCTAGACATGTTGACTTAGTATGCTATATCTCTGGGCTATAGTCAGATTTGGTGGATCAGAACCTGCTAAACTTCCTTCCAGTTGGAGAGCACACTGACGTATACAAAGCTCTCTCTTCACACCCAGAAGGCGAGAACCTCAGCCCAGAATACCTCAAGAGTGAGTGACGTAATAATCGGATTCAACCAAGAGTTACGTTCTACTGAAATCTGTAGACCTACTTATTAATTTATGAGACCTGATGCATGACATCTCTGCCATTCCCTGTTGTATTTTCCAGCTAAGGGCCAGCTGGAGTTTTGCTGTCACATGCTCCGAGGCTCTGTGGACCCCAAAGAACCGCCTGTGTATGAATACGTCAAATTCATCGGCAACTTCAAGTCACTCAGCAACAGTGAGTACTGCTTACACTTCATTTAGTCAAGTGTCCAGAGCTGCCAATATACTGGGCCTCATTCATCAATCTTTGAGTTTGCGTAAACCAAACCGAACTAAAAAAATGTGTGCTGGATTTACAAAAGTTTCCTAAACACTGATTTTTTCTGTATTCACATATGTATGTTGATAAATCGCCTGTAAATTATTAGGCCACAGCTGATTTGCGTTTGATGACGCCCACAAAACACCATAAAAGGCAAAGTTCACGGAGCAGAAAGAGCAAAATGACTACTAAACGTCCAAAAAAAGAAGTATTTCTCTGAGGGGTGTTGAAGTTCTTTTGACTCATGTCTACGTGAATGAAAAAATATTATTTAGCGCCACACCACCTGAAAAGACCAAAGTATGAAGAGAAATTATGGAGGTGAGTTGAGTATAAGTGAATTCAAAAGAAAATGGTGTGACACAAAAACCAAGTCCATAAAAAGTAGTATTGCTAAACGGAGTTTCTCGGTTACCAGGGGAGGCCATCTTAAAATGGATTTGAGTTGACTTGCTGTCTTATATTATTTCCTTAATGCCATTTAGGAGTATATGTAAAACGACAGGTCTAAAAATATATACAAATATGCAACAACTCATCGCAAATTATAAAATCTGAAGCCAATCGGTCAAAGGTTACATTAGTTAGTCTTCTTACGCGTCAATTTACACCCACTCATAAGCAGGAGTAGGATACGAAAGTTTTTCCGATTTTACGGGATTTTTCGTGAACACCGATTTTTGTGTGTGTGTGTGTGTAAACGCTCGTTCGAATGACTTACGCATAAATTCATTCGTATACAGCTTGATAAATGAGGTCCAATGTTCGCATGTTGAAATGTGTTCCACTGTTCCATTGTCAACGAAAAGACGTGATTTCTGTGTAGCTTAAGCTAAACATTTCAGTAAAGTTGAAAAAAACAAAATAAATTGACTTAAGTGTTTTAATTTATAACCACAGCAGTTTTCCAACTGATCTCTATGTGTAACCTTTCTCTCTCTCTTTTTGTGTTTTTCTCTCTCAGTGCCACGTATAACCCGAAACGGCCTAGAAGGGGTACTCCAGCGGTCGTTGCGCCCAGCCTTTGACGACCACGTGTGTTTTATAGCAACAGTCTGTCTAGCCAAGCCTCAGTTCATCAAGGCAAGATGCTCAGTTTTGATTGAGCGAGTTTTGTTAACATTTCTACAAAAATACATTGTTCATGATTTTTTTTTTTTTTTTTTCGATTTGTTGTGCGTTTGTTGTTCATGTGGATTTTCCATTTGGCTTTTTGAAAATATGTATCTCTCTGTTAATCGTTTATGAGAAGTATTGGTCCCTGGCTTTAAACTATAATACTGGTATTATAGTTTGCTTTTAGCGTTTGTTGTGGATGTCGTTAAGTATTGATGATTTAATATTATTTTTGCTGTAGACAAATGTGTTTACCTGGAAAGAGGATTAATTATAGTCCGTAACACATGTCCTGAGCAGATCTGGGCTTAGGTCGTATTGACTGATTACTGATTAACTGGGCTTATGCTATGTCTACGACACACACATTTGTGTTTAGGTTGTATTGATTACTGATCGACTGTCTGCAGAAGATGTCTACCACAGGTACATATGTGCTTAGCTTCTATTGATTGATTGATTGTCTGCAGGAGATGTGTACAGTGGAGGAGCCCAGTGAAGAGTTTAGCTCTAGACACAGTCTAGAGTGGAAATTTCTTCTGTTAGATCACAGGTAATGGTCTGACTTGCTTTGTTGAGTTTTATTCCTCCTTCCATTTGCTTCTACTCATACATTTTAATCGTGCTTTGTTAAAGCTTGTTAAATAATTGTTTTCTATGTCGTTTTCCAGAGCTCCTCCCATCATTGGCTATCTTCCCTTTGAAGTTTTAGGGACGTCAGGCTATGACTACTATCATGTAGATGACCTGGAGTCACTGGCTAAATGCCATGAGCATTGTGAGTTAATGTACACATGTGCGCACACACACACACGTCCATGCACCCATCTATATCATCTACATGTATATAAAGGTGTGCCACTTTGTTAAAGTGCTGAATTATCTGTATACATTTCATTACTATCTTGTGTAGTGATGCAGTTTGGAAAGGGCAAGTCATGTTACTATCGATTCCTGACCAAAGGCCAACAGTGGATCTGGCTCCAGACTCACTACTACATCACCTACCACCAGTGGAACTCGCGGCCCGAGTTTATCGTGTGCACACACACCGTAGTCAGGTAATGTTTGCACATGCTCCTCATAATATACAAAGAAGTACCAGTTTTATATTATTGATGCGGGTGAATGCTTGCTGCCGCTTCATGGACCGAGACCTTATTATGGTGAAGGGGCTTGTGTACTTCAGTGAACCTCAGGGCTATGTCACCTGGAGCTTAATGCTCCCAGTATGACCACCTTTAGTGAACAGATCTGAGGGGAGAGATCAGGCACGGAGCGATCCTAAAGACCCCCATGAAAGTTAGACCAAGTGTATCCTGACTGGAACACAGTTACCGAGACCCACCTGTGGATCCATGCCTGGGGGTAGTGTCCACAGGCAAGCACTGGTGAATGAACCACGCGGTCGGGCTCAGCTTCTGAGCTCACCACCTGAACGATGAAGGGTAGAGGGCCAGGTGCAATGCCAGTTGGCTGGCAAGTATGCGATGGACAGTCTTACGCAGACTGGGCTCTTGCAATGGAAACTCTCTTTAGGAATTTGGACTAGATATAGCTGGCCTTACATTAACAGATGGTATGGGCTCCAGTACCAACTTCTGCTTCTCCAGTACCAACATCTGTCTCCTTCTCTGGAGTTCCCACAGGAGATAGGCCTCAGTCTGGTTTGGGGATGCTCACCAGTCCTAGGCTGAGGGCCTTGCAGTTGTTTTTGCCAATGGTCAAGAAGGTCGCATGTACAGTATAGAGGAAGGACTGTTGTTTGTAAGTATGTTCCAAAGAGCAGTTCGGAGTATTCAGGCACAGTTATGAGGAATGGCCCCTAGGATCTGAACTCAGGAGGTGAAATGTTATTAGACTTCTGTTCACGGATTATTAGTAACAAATGCTTTGTTCAAACACAAGATTTCTCATAAGTGTACTTGATACCAGAGCACATTAGGCCAAAGGTTGGTGGTCAATTTTGTGACTGTATCTTCAAAGCTGAGGCCATATGTTTTGGACACTTGGGTAAAGAAAGGGGCTGAGCTGTCAGTTGATTAGCTCTTGGTGGTGAGATTTATCTGGTAAACACAAAAGAGACTTCTGGGTTGCTTGGGAATGTCTGGCACAAGCTTTGTTGAGAGACAAATTTAACTCCCACCAGTGGTGAGGGAAGCCTTTGAATAATGGTCACAGAGGGTTCAACTGAGAGATGCAGGAAAGCTGGAAGGACTGCAGCAAAAACATTGGCAGAAGTGAAAGCATGGACATAGAAGGAGTTTGAAGAGGCCATGAACAATGAATTTTGGGTGGCCTTAGAGAAGTTCTGGGAAACCATTCTGTGCCTCTGGAGGGGGAGATGAGTGGTGGGAGGAGATTACTGAGCAACATCCTGTCCCTTCAGGAGGAAGTGCCAGAAGTCTGGTGGTTTGGAGTCTCTCTATGTGACTAAGGTTGCTATGGCAGTTATAAACCTACATAGTGGCAAGGCACCAGAGGTGGATGAGATTTGGCCAGACATGTTAACATGCCTTTTGAAAGTTTCCTGGAGATCTGTGGGATCTTATTTACAGGTGATGGAAAAAGAAACTGTGATATTGACAGATGGATGGGGGGCAGGGGAAGCTGTGTTACAGTTTCTGTACCAATCTGTGGTGAAGCAGGAGCTCAGTTTTCAGACAAAGCTGTTTATCATTTATGTCCCTAACCTTACCTGTAGTCACGAATGAATTGTGAAGGCCTGGGATAGCTTAGTGGTGGAGGGTCAAATCCCAGGACTACTAGAGAGCCACTGTTTGGTCATTGAGCAAGGCGCTTCACCCTCAAATGTATATATGCTTGCATTATATTTTGAATTGTATTCCTGCACACTACTCAGTAGTGCAAGCGGTTTACTTTAGAAACTATGAGTGCCTTTTCCCTCACACTCCCTGTATAATTATTTTCACCGTTTTTCAGACTTTCAGACTTTCAGACTATTTTTTCTGTTTAGATATGCTGAAGTACGGGCAGAGCAGAGGAGAGAGATGGGCATTGAGGAGTTGCCTCCTGAGAGAACAGTAGACAAGGTGAGATACAGCTGAAAGCAAATCACTGAAATCACTGAAAATTTTTAATACTTAAAGAATATGTTAAGTAAATTTGGGACAGGTCCTAACAGGTTTAATAACAGACTGTGGACAGCTTTTGGTTTAATTAAACTCTCCCCATTCCTCTCTCTACACCTCTGTAGCAGTCTCAAGACTCTGGTTCTGAATCACAGTTAAACACCTCCAGCCTAAAGGAGGTGCTAGAGCGATTCGATCACAGCCGCACACCATCCACCTCCTCGCACAGCTCCCGCAAGTCCTCGCACACAGCCATGTCTGACAGCACGTGCACCTGTAAGTTCCATTGCATTGGTTTGGATATTAATTTGCTGCAATATCATAATAATCCTTATTTTACTGTTCTTGAATAACATCCTTTTAAAATAAAAACCAACCAACAACTAGTGTCTCTAGCCATTTTTACATTACATGATTTTGCGACCATGTGGTGTCATTTTATTAATTACAATAGAGTAAAATTTATTTGTAATGCATTGTGTTACATCATGATATATGCAGTCCCCTCTGAATGTATTGGAATTTTTTTTTTCTATACACTAAAGACTTTTGGGTTTGAGATCAAAAGATGAATATGACAATAGATCAGAATTTCAGCTTTAATTTTCTGATATTTACGTCTTGAACAACATAGAACATGGCACCTTTTGTTTGAACCCACCCAGTTTTCAACTAATCAAAAATATTGGAACATGTAACTGACAGGTGTGCTCTGTTACATTGATTGTCTAAACAATTAATAGCTCTGAATGCCTACTCTTTGTTTGAACCCTGGATTTCGCCTGTGAAGACTATATTTGTTGTTAAAAAGGATAAACCAACATGAAGACCAGAGAGCTGTCTATGGGAGAAAAGCAAGCCATTTTGAAACTGAGAAAAGATCAATCAGAGCCATTGCACAAGCATTGAGCATAGCCAATACAACAACTTGGAAAGTCCTTATAAAGAAAGAAACCACTGATGTACTAACAACCAGACATCGAACAGGTTGGCCAAGGAAAACAGCAGCAGTTGATGACAAACGTGAAAAGCTGTGAAGAAAACCCCAAAAACAACAGTCACTGATCTCACCAACAACTTCCACAGCGCAGGGGTGAAGGAAGAATCGGAAGGCTGGATTGGAATTGGCAAAGCAGTATCTATCATCTCGTATTCATCTTCTGATCTCAAACGCACGTCTTGTATAGCACAAACAAAAGAATTAGCCTTGCCGTTCCAAAACTTTCGGAGGGGACTGTAACTATGAAACCCAGTTAAAGTTTAAAGCAGTCATGACTATTGAAGCGCCAGTGATATCCTGATGAGTCCTGTTGTTTTGGATGTCTGTAACTGCGTTCTGATGATTACTCAATCACTCTAAAATTTCACTCCGGTGATTTTAACCACAGTCTGATTACTCAGTCGTGTCCCGTTTCTGTCTCAGCCACTCCAACTAAGCTGCAGATGGACGTGAGCACTCCGCCTCAGCCTAGCGCTGTTGACATGACGTTACAGCGCCGCTCCTCTGCTAGCAGCCAGGTGGGACTCGGCCTTTTATGCAATCTTGCATGACACCTTTTCATGCTAATGTCTAATCACAGATGTCTATGCATGATATGCAAAAACTGAGCAGTTTCCCATGCTGTAATTCACCTGACTCAACATGGAAAGGCTTGGAAATTGGCAGAATAGAGAAATGTGCTTATTTCTATGCACATACACAGGTTATATCCATGATTACAACGTAGCAGTGATGGTATGTTTTTAATAATAAAGGCATTTTGATTGAAATGCTTGAAATCCGGTTCTAGGTGAAGATAAATAATGAAATCTGCGTATATTTATGAATTTCTAACACAAAAATATGTTTGAAATGCCTCCTAGAAAGTAGGTTTTAACCAAGTGCTCAGCATATGTATCTTTGAGAATGCCACAAGAGTATGAACATTTGAAATATAAGATAGGGTTGATTTTAGAGGACTGTTTTCTTACTGCATACATACAGCTGTGAAAAATGTGTTTGATCGTGGTTTTTTTTTCATTCCCCAGAATATTCACACAAGTTCTCCTGCTCAGGTTAACCAGCAGCAGCAACAACCTCAACATATCACACAGGTAACAACCGTACAGGAGTCGTTCTCTGTTATTTCTTACTGTCTAAAAAAAAAAAAAAAAACATATCTCTGCAACATCTGCTTAGACAGTAGTTCCAGCTGCAGGTTACATATCATAATCATAATCATAATCATCATCTTTACTTGACAAGGTTATTTTTGCATATATTTTATTAACCAAATGTATCCAGTCATATAGTGAGGGGAATCATGAAGCACAGTCGGTTTCATTAAAGTATTTTACTTTGAAGGAAATAAATGTTCCAAAAATAATGGCCTGAAATATGAGTCAGAATTTAGGATGGCCAAAAGTAATAAAATTGAAAGAGTAATTCACTGTTTTTCTTTTCCTGATCGCCTCTTTTACCTTATAGTTTATTCATGGACTCGTGATTTCTTTCTACATTTGATGAGACTAATGCATTCCATCAGCATTATGATAGTGTAAACATCGTGTGTGTGTGTGTGTGTGTGTGTGTGTGTGTGTGTGTGTGTGTGTGTGGGTGGGTGGGTGCACGTAGCAATACTCTGCACAGCTGACCGCCATGCAGCATCTGAAGGAGCAGTTGGAACAGAGGACGCAGATGATCGAGGCCAATATTAAAAAGCAGCAGGAAGAGCTGAGGCAAATTCACGAGCAGCTTCAGAAGGTGCAGGGCCAGGGCCTTCAGGTATTTCTTCACTTAAACAAATTTACACACCATCTTAAAGGGATCATAATTATACTACATGTTACACTACATTTTAGATTCATATGTAAGACTACGCAGTGTAAGATTTTGGAGAAAAATGGATTCGCAGGCTTCGGGTGTTTCAAAGGAAGCACATGTTGGTTGGAAGGGTGAAGGCTGATAGGGGACTGTGACTGAACTGGGAAGAACAAATTTGCCCTAAAGGCTGATTTATACTTGCTGTTAACTGCGCCTACGCAAGATGGCCGCCGCGGTTGTTTGGCGCGTCTCTTGTGCAGGTCCTCAGAAATTAATGCGCCGTGTCCGCATGTTGCAACACCGACGTAAATAGTGGAGGCAGTATAGCGCCATGTGACACTGTATCCACAACTGACTATACAAAATAGCTTTGAGTCTTTACTTGTAACCGAATACTTATGTACTATTCTAGATCATTATTAACAGTTTGCCTATTACAGTTAGGGTTTAAATTTTACAAAACTTCTTAAACCTACCGAAAGGTCTGTTTTGAGTACCTTCTTTAGGAAGTAGTCGTCTTTATTTTCAAAAATATTTTATAATCTAGAATGTACAGTGAGGCTTTTTTGGTTTGAGACCCAGATCATGACAGCAATCACGACGACGGCGCAAAGTTTGAAAGAGAAACGTTCAGAGTTGGGGAAAGTGAAATATATGTGCAGGTTAACGAATCTTGGGCTTGGGAGCCAATCGAAAACAAGAAGTTGGTGGGTAAGAACTATGGAAGTGCTGCTTATTATTAAGTAGCGCTCACACTGGACTTTTGCCTGACTGTATTCATGTGTTGTTTGAAAAAATAGGGGGTTACGGGTGGGGTAGCTTGTGAACTCGGGGAAAACGAATAACTTTTTTTTTTGTTCATTCCAGATGTACTTGCAGCAGTCATCAGGTGCGGTCAATGTGCAACTCCCTCAGGTGAGTGGAGCTTCAGGCTCACAAGCTGAAGTTGGAGTGCAGAGTGTCACAAGCACCGCCCACGGCAGATCGCATCACGCCCTTCAACAGCAGCAAGCTCCGCCTTCGCATCAGCAGAACTCACAAGGTTCCATCCTCACACAGGTTAGACACACCAATACACTCGTTTTCTTTCTAAACAATACTAACGTTCTCGCATGAAAAAAAACCGTTCATGATTAATGAAATAATTCAAAGAAAAAAATCATTTCAGCCTGTTTCATGGTTCATGAAACAGCAAAATGCAAGAGTAGGATTTTCTAACAGCAGCAGACTGAGAAGAGTGCAGTTCCAAATAACGTCAATAAAGACCCAGATTGGACCAAATGGCTGTGAAGCATTTTAACTGATCTCATACTTTTCTGTTCAGTTCTGACCGATCCATTAAGGATGACATCAGTACATTTGTCTGCCCTCGTTCCTCCTTATAGCACATCATTATGCTAATGGTATCGGGGTGAAGCAGCATTTTAGAGGTTGCCTTTAATTATGCGATTTCTTTCCTGTTTAAACTTTTAAACTCTTGTTTTTTTTGTTTTGTTTTTTTTCTTGTTAGCAGGGTTCAGTGTACAACACAATGATGGTCAGTCAGCCGGGCCCCGGCAGTGTCATGCAGATCCCCAGCACCCCGTCACATAACATCAGCCAAGTAACTACAATCAACAGGTGTGTATGTGCATCCATAATACATAAATACTAGCATCTTACTGAAATATATGTATAATGCATATATATGTGTATATATAAAAGTCGGGGTTGTGCTGTTATAGGAAAATAATATTAGAGGTACTGTTACCACCCTAAAGTTGATTATTTTCCAGTACCTGCACATCCTGAAGTATTTTATTCCTTATTTATACCACAGCAATTTGCCAGCCTTTATAGTTAGAGTTATTGAAGTTATACTTTTTATCCATATATTACATACTGTATATCTTATGTTTAATATTGTGGATTATTATGAAAACCAGTTAATTCAACAGAGATGTGGTATAAGTGAATTTAGCTTTTATTAGGTAGACTTAGCATATATGTATATGTGTGTGTATATGTATGGTAGATCTTTAATACCATTTACATACAATATTTTGTCTACAGGCAATATAGCAGCTCAATACATATGACTACATAAAGCGCAAATAGTGCAAGAGAGTATTTTCACAAATAGTTTCTCCTTCTTCAGGTTTCCAGGGCAGCAGCTGGTCACGAAGTTAGTCACTGCCCCCATGGCCTGCAGTACCGTAATGGTTCCCACAACAATGTTTATGGGCCAGGTAGTGACCGCTTACAGCCCGTTTGCACAGCAGCAGAGCCAAGCGCAGGCAATATCAGCGCCATCTGATTCGCAGCAGCAGCAGCAGGGACAGCCGCAGGGGTTGACACAGCCTCAGCAACAGCAACCATTTTTACAGGTAGCGCAAA
>CM040481.1:11820404-11827904 GCA_022758105.1 Pangasianodon gigas
AATACTTATTTGACACAGTAATTCACAAATAAATTGTTAAAAAATCATACAATGTGATTTCCGGATTTTTATTTTTAGATTCTGTCTCTCACAGTGGAAATGCACCTATGCTGAAAATTGTAGACCCCTCCATGATTTCTAAGTAAGAGAACTTGCAAAATCACAGGGTGATCAAATACTTATTGACCTCACTGTATATCTACATTTTCTCCACACGAGCAGTGTTTTGCAAGGTAAAAATTGTGACTTTTTTTTTTTCTTCTTCTACAGGGAACCCGCATTTTGCAGAGCAACCAGTCCGCACAGCTGATTCTGCAGGCTTTCCCCATTCAGCAGCAGGGTGCGTTCACCACAACACAACAACAGCAGCAACAACAGCAACAACAACGTCAACCACAGCAAAAACCACAACAGCCGTTAAAGCCTCAGACTTTAAAGCAGCCAAAAACCTCGTCCTCTCACCAGACGGACAACTCGAGCACCCAGTCACAGTGACACAGTGACACAGGAGGACACGGTTTCGTTTGTAAGCAGTGTTAATTTGGAGTTTGCTGGAAAAAATCAACAGTCTCTTCATTGGAACTCAGTTCTACAGCAATAGGATTGAACTCCACCAGATGGCCGCCAGTGCAGCGATACAGAATATTTCACAGCAATAACAGTGTGGACATCGGTGCCATTAAAACAGCTTTCTCTTCACTTCTTTTCTAATTTATTTAAGGAGTACAATTTAATCTTGGATGAAAAGGAAGCTTAGAGTCTTTCGCTTTATTAACTGTACAGATGTGTGTACAAAACCGTGTGTATATCCAACCATAAAGGAACAAAGTGACTATTTTATACTCTGCATGAAAAGTATAAGCTCTTAGTTCTTGTCGTTCTTGTTTATACGCCTGTTCATTTTTTTCTTATGTTTAAAGCGGGGAAAAATTGTTGTTGTTGTTGTTGTTGTTGTTGTTTTAATGTAACTTTTTCTATTCAGCCCAGAAAGTGGAAATAGCTTGCAAATTTATATTTTACTCCTCATTGAAAGTATTCTTTTAACATATTTTATATATAACAGCAGTGTTACCTCTACTTCATGGACTAATGTAGTGCTCAATCTTTTAAGTGCCAACGATTAGTTCTTTTACCAAAAAAAACCAACAAACAATAACATATACAATAGTGATTTGTTGTCGTTATATATATTTTTTTTGTTTCCCATTGTATTTTATAGCACTTAATGTGTTTCTACACACTAAATGGCCCTTATTTTAATAACTGTAGTTGTATTCATTTTTATGTGTGATAATTAAGATGTGGAAAGAGTGAGTCCTGCCTCTATAAACGTGCTGGAATTTATATTTCTCATATATGTAAATGCCAGAAAAAACACCTGAGAACGATTTGTACGCTGTAAAACTAGAATGGCTCCAATATTCCACAACATGTCGGTTGTAGGAATTATGCAACAGGCCACGTTAGGCCAACTCAAAGTGTGTGTTTTTGTAAGAAAGCATACGGTAAAACGGTAAAACTATCAGTTCCATTCGGTTTTCTACTCATCTAAAGTGTCATCGGCTTTTGAAAATGAAAAATGCAACTGTAAATGCTGTTTTCTTGATTGTGTGTAAAGGTGTCGGGTCCGTATATGTTGCGTTCGGTTCTCATTTCGAAACGAAAATTTTATTTTTTAATTTATTTTTGGTTTTTTTTTACTGTACACACTAAAATAGAAAAGTCTAGAAATCAAATATTCCTGAATACTACTATGAATACAAGTACGCTGTTCTACAGGCTGTTAATTAGTTGTGTTGTGTGTGTACTCTCGTACTGTTTTCATAAAAGATATGATATCAAAAGGGATCAACATATGCAGAAATAAATTTTGGGTGTTTAAAATATTCTTAAATTTCAGCACCTGGACAATCCTGCTAATTTTTATGTCGTCCTCTTTTACCGTCACCCTCCTGCAACGGCTATTTTTAATCATTTACCCACTAATTGCTAATATATAATACGGTTATTCAAGATCGTTCATTAATTTTAGTCCCAAAATAAATCTGAAATGATGAAAAACCAATAACCAAAAATGCCCAAAAACATCTCGTTTGCATATAATTGTTTTTTTTTTAATCATTTCGAAACAAATGAACGCAACATACACGGACCATGTTGACATTCAATTCTTGAGTCCTAAGTGTGAATGGTCTTTCAAACGAAGTGGGGTTTGTGTGTGTGTGTGTGTATGTGTGTGTGTGTGTGTGTGTGTGTGTGTGTGTGTGGCTAGAAGATAAAAGTTTGTACCTCTTCCCTTATTGCTGTACGGGTTGTATACATCAACCCAGGCGATAACCAATCAGTTCTTGCCTTGCAGTAACTTCATATTCTATAGTAGTTCTATACCTCAGAAATCCATGTTATTGAAACCATTTTTTTTTTCTATAAGAAAATCCAAAGCAACTTTATTTTCGTATGCTATGGACCCTAGTGGAAAGCTGTGTATAGACCGTCAACACTGTCGTGTGAAAATGTATGCATTGTAATGTTCGTGGAAAATAGGAGGTTATGGCTAAAAACTTCCAAATAGGAACGTATTACTTACAATCATTATAGTATATTATATTCTATCTGAACCCTATGTACCTTTTTGTATGAATTGTATCTTTATTTTGGTCATTTCCAAGGTTTTATTTTTTTTATTTCATTCAACCACCAAAGAGAATTTGTCGAATCTGACACCTCACGTCATGTACACTCAGCAGCCACTTTAATAGGAACACCTGTACACCTGCTCATTGAATTATGCCAATTAGCCAATCATGTAGCAGCAGCATAGTGCATAAAAATCATACAGATACAGGTCAAGAGCCAAGAGTCAGTTCACATCAAACATATGAGAATGGGGAAAAAATGTCATCTCAGTCATCTCAGTGGCTTTGACCGTGGCGTGGTGGATGTTGTTCCTGGTGCCAGACGAAAAAAGGCTGATTTTTACTCAGAACAGTTTCTAGAGTTTACACAGAATGGTGCGAAAAACAAAAAACATCCAGTGAGCAGCAGCTCTGCAGACGGAAACGCCTTGCTGATGGCCAGAGTGGCTCAAGCTGAGCAGGAAGGCTATGAGAACATCTTTACATAAGCACCCTTTACAACCGTGGTGAGCAGAAAAGCATCTCAGAACGCACATCCCTGAGGCACCTGCCTCTCACTGGATGTCTTGCGCTTTTGTAACAAAGTGGCTGCTGAGTATAAAACCTGTACAGGTTTTTGAAACAACAGATGTCTAAGACTTGAACTCTTTCGTTATCATGTTAGAGGATCAAACAATAGTTTGATCACAATGCAAATTTCTTTGTACGGTGGATTAACGTGACTGCGTTTTTGCAACTGTCATTAAGCTAGATAGCTGTGAGGCAGCTAATATTTGTTGTTTTCACACAATGATCTACAATAAAGGAGGAAAACAGCATTCGACTCCTCATTAGCGTTGTTTGTTGTAAGTGAACTCTTTCCGTTTATGATCTGGAAACTGAAGTGTAACATTGTGATTCGGTTCATTATTTCACCCCATCTTAGTAGTATTCCATACTGCATGACTTATCATCCAGTGTATTGCTGCTAATGTGTGTTTGGTGGCCTGGGAAAACCCTTCACATGGTACAATTTCAACATTTTCTACTATGGAAAGTTTTGAAGAACTGAAATAAGTTTTACACTTCATGCACTTTATACCACAGCACTGCTGAATGCTGGATGCTGATTCAATTCAATTCAATTTTATTTGTATAGCACTTTTAACAATGGACATTGTCACAAAGCAGCTTTACAGAAATAAATGGATTCAAAAATTATATTGTAAAATATGTGAATTTATCCCTAATGAGCAAGCCAGAGGCAACGGTGGCAAGGAAAAACTCCCTGAGACAATATGAGGAAGAAACCTTGAGAGGAACCAGGCTCAAAAGGGAACCCATCCTCATCTGGGTGCAACAGATAGTGCAATTATAAATAAATCCCTTCTATTATTGTGTACTATATGGACAAATAGTGCAAATGTGCAACCAGTAAATTCATCACAGTTTTCGCAAGAAGCCCGGTTGGTTAAAATCTATCCACTGTCCATTGATGGAGTCCTGAGTATGAAGGTGCTCGTGGCAACTGCAGCCCCAAAGCCACCACAGTACAACTCCCCATATGAGATCCCCAAACCATCTCCCCAGCCCCCAGGTGGAACCATCCCCAGCAATCCAAATGGTTCTTCACGCCGTCCATATGGGTCCACCCCCAGCAACAGCGAGCGAACTCAACCGATGAGAACTCCAACCAGAAGTAGGGCATCTGACTGGTCAGAAGATCAACACCTCAGACAGGTTGATAATTAAATCTAACATTCTAAGACATTCTCATTTCTGTAGTAACAACTTAAGAGCTTGTACGGCTTGTATGGCTGACGTGCCACGTAAATGGAGTTGAAAAACGTGTGTAATTGGTTGATATGGTTTAGTTTGCCGTAAGGAGACTTTTATTTAGCATTTTTGGAAGGAGTCTCCAGTGTCAGTGTTTTGATTTTTTAGGAAATGAGTTTACGGTTTCTCGGTAACATGACAAGTTGCGTTTATTTGTCTTATTACTTTCAAAAGTGAGATGCTGAATCGAACTTGTTTCCTGGATGTTTTGACCTGTCGTGCTTCAATAACTTAAAATTGTAATATTTAACACCACTTCGGAACGTGCTGTTATTGGAAAATAATCAACAATTTGGTGGTAACATTAACTCCTTCACTTCACGTCGGATTGCATCACACCATTCTGTCGTTGATTATTTTCCTGTAATAGCACACTCACCTCATGTTAGAGCAAAATGCAGACACATATTGTCCGATTTAATTTGCGTTTAATTTAAACATGTAATAAATAAAATTTATACTGAAAACTACGTCTATCTTTATTTATTCCTTTATTCATAGCATACAGCTGTTCTTGCAGCTGCATTTGTTAAACTCGCTACCTAACTTGATCGTCGCAGAAATTCTAGCCAAGTGTATATATATTTATGTTTTGTTAAAGTAGCTAAGTCAAAGTGTGTTATAGGCACAAAAACGCAACATAAAAAGTAGACACAAAAGAGTGCACTCATTCTCGTTTTATTTTCAGTCTCACTATCAAAACATGAAAAGTTCTCCCTCAAAGCTTTCAAAAACATATTTACAGAATCGTATGAGGCTATCGTTCCAAACATTACAAGCTATCAGCAGGAAAAATATCTTCGACTACATACAAACTATAAACATGTAATGTTTCAACATTTTCCCGTTCGCCTTAGCTTTTGTTCAAAGGCTCAGTTTAAAGTGTAAAGTTTTTCATTTACATTCATACATCATTTATTAAAATAAATCCTGAATGCTAGCATGCGATGCGAAAGTCCTAATCATCTTAGATAAGCAAAGCGTTTAAGTACTGCTTATCAATTTGATATTACATACTTAATGTTATAATAGCACAGGCACTAAGAGAAAAGGGCTTTTTTTTTCCCGCCCTTTACAAACATGTAACACACTTTAGGAATATGATGGATGCCTTTAGTCACAGATGCAATGTAATAAAGCATACTTTCACCAAATAGTAGCTAATAACACGCGAAAACTAGGAGCTAGGACACCTCGGAGACATTTCTGCACATTTACCATCAATAATAGTGCATTAATCCACAAAAGATTTAAACACACTGCTAAGCTTTGACAAACTGGCTACTTACAAGATGATGTCATTGTGATTGTTGGTCATTAATCACTATAATCCTCGGTATGGCTATGTTGTAATGATACTCATCTAATGCTCTGGTGACTGCGTACGCTGAATATTGGTTAATGGGCTGACTCTTAAGATACTGTCAGCTCAGCTTTTCATGCACTTGGAATACTGCATTAGATCAATATGGTGAAATGGAATCCAGCTGCATGTGGATAAATATATATCAACAGTTACACTGGATAGCCATGATAGCCACGCGTGGCTAAATTTATATGTGTATGGTCGTTAAATGAGTACTTCTTAAAGAGTAATTACACCCTTGATTGTTGTTAGTCCCTGTCTTCTCTGCTGATTTGAAAAATTTGGTGTACAAATAAGCAAGAGGGAGGGAGGGCTAGTTAACAATAGCAATCATGCGAATAAAGCTTTATGTTAATAACGATTTGCGACAGAGTAGTTTCGAAACAGAGAGATCGTTTGGAAGACTTTGCCAGATTCTCCACCAGTGTGGATTCACACACGTGCCCGTGTGGAAAAGTACCGAGAAACTGTACTTAAGTTCAAGTAGAAGTACAGAGCTGAAAATCTACTTGAGTGAAAGTCAAAAAGTATCTACATTTAAACATACTCGAGTATGCTTACTCAAGAGTAAAACGTAAACATTTTTAACTGATGAAAAGAGCTAGCTCGCTAAGCAATCAGCGATCTAGCAAAACCTACAATTTGGCTAGCTAATGAATGAATGAATGAATGCTAAGGCACATTAGCAAGGAAAACAAAGCTAATATAACACGCTAATTTACTTAACTAAAAACTTAACTAGTTAGCTAATATATCAAATTAATGTACAAAACTTAACTAGCTAGCTAATATATCAAATTAATGTACAAATCTTAACTAGCTAGCTAGCTAATATATCAAATTAATGCACAAAATTTAACTAGCTATGTTAACTAGCTAAATCACAAAACTAGCTAATTTACTAAACTTAAAGTTAACTTAACATACTTCTTTAGCTTAGATGGTGAATTTTAAGCTGTTTAATTTTTAAGTGGGAGGGAAAAGAGACAATTCATACCGTATGAATCGGTAACTCCGGCCTAAATAATGTGTTTGAGATTTGTAATGAGTGTTTTGAGAGTCAAAATGAACATTTTTAGAAGTAAAATGTATGTTTTTTTTTCTCGGAAATTTACTTCAGTAAGAGTCATTATTCAATTTACATAGTATTGTTCCACAGCGCTGTTGAATTGTTGAATTCTCAAATCTGATTGGTCAAATCGGTAAGGAGACGTTTATTTAACATTTATGGAAGGAGTCTCCAGTGTCAGTGCACTGTTTGTAACAGTCAGTTTTCCGTAGGTCAGGATTCACTTCAGTAACACTTTCCATTTTCTCGGTAACATGACAAGCTGTGTTGTTTTTGTTTTGTTTTTCTTTTTATCTTCGAGAGAGAAAAAGAGAGGCTGATGAGGAAACGACAGCTTATAGCTGTTATAACGTAAGCAATAACAGGAGCTACCGTGTCTTATGGATGTTCCACAAACATAAATGTAACTATAAATGGGTAAAAGTATGACATGCTGTTAATTAATATATTAAAAACTGTAATTGTTGGCAAATTGCCATGGTATAAGTATACTTCTGTACATGCTGTTATATGAAAATAATCAACTTACTAGTGATAACAGTAATTTCACGTCGGGTTGCATCTGTTTCTACTTAATTACTGTACGTTGTCTATAAAAGTTACAGTGATAAATG
>CM040481.1:11832904-11876704 GCA_022758105.1 Pangasianodon gigas
ATACACTATGTGTCTTGCTGCTATACGGTAAAGAGAAAGGAGATAGAGTCTGTGTTGTAGAGCGGAGCGTGAGAATCGGTGTCCCAGACAATATCTTGCTGAGCTTGTATGTGTATTTATACCTACTTTACACTCTCGAAACAGATTTTGCTCAGTAAAATAAGGTCAAGCTCTCCCCTTAGCTTTCACTTAACAATCCAAATTCAAAAACCTGACTTTGAACTCTGTCTGAACTTTGAACACATTAACCTCTTACCTCCTACAGTACAGGCGCCAAGCAGGTTGACAATATTCATGTGGTTGCCAAGGTAACTGAGAACCTTCAGCTCTGACATCAGAGCTTCCTTTTCAGTGGAGTGAGCGCTCGCTGTGGTAACACACACATACACACACACACACACACATATGCGCATGCGCATACAATACAAACACACAAACAAAAAAAACAAGGAGAAATCAGTAAGGAGACATTGGGTGGAGATAATCAAATCAGTGGAAAGGGCTCTTGGACTGAAAAATGGGCTCTATGTCTGTATACACACACACACACACACACACACACACACACACACACACGTACACACACACAGATACATACGCTTGAGCATCTTTACAGCCACAGTGGTGACTGTGTCAGGTGAGCTAAGACCATACGCTGTAGCTGCCACCACTTTACCAAAAGCTCCAGCGCCAAGGATTTTACCTGCACGCAAACACAAACACACATTTGGACAAGTTTTAAAAAGATTTTATGAAATCATCATGAAGCATAAAGCATTCGTTTGTAACTTTAATGTAAGACACTTCTCTTTTCCATGTGGCTCATGATGCATTTGCCTGCACAGACAGACAGACAGACAGACAGATAGATAGATTAAAAAAGAAAAATTCCCAGTTACCAAAACGCAGCCTCTCTCTTGGAAATTCCCACTTGGGATCATAAGGCAGCTGGGTGGGGTCAATATAGGTATAGTTGTTACCATGGATACTGTCAATCACCTTCCAGTGGATCTCATACTTGGGTTTCTGTGGTTAAATCAAAGAGTACGCAGGAAAGAGAATCAATGTGAGGGAATTGAATTCGTGTGGTTTACAATGGGACTTTCATCTAAATCAAATCTGATTTTCAGCGCTAAACATTATGTGCACTTAAAATATTATCGTTAATTAGTGTATTTTATATGTAATATCTAAGAGGTTGTTTGCTTCTATGAAGCTTCGATTTCATATTTTATCACCATTCCATGGCACATATCTTTTACATGTCACAGCACAGGTTTAGAGAAATGCCATGTAATGCAATTCCCTTTATTGAGAGTTTGATTAATCAAAAAATTTGGATATGGATATAAAATTATTATAAAATAAAATCTGCGAAAAAAAAATGTGTCTGTGCTTGTTATTGAATTTATGCTTTTTAATATAATGAAGCTTTTGAATGATCTAAGAAAAATTCATCCTGGTTTTTCCTTATGTTTTCTTTTAAAAGTATTATTATTATTATTATTATTATTATTATTATATATATTTACCTGCATGTACTTGTAGAGGAGTATGATTAGAAACAACATGAGCACTACAGAAGCTGTTACAACTCCAGTCAGCAGAGGGGTGAAGAGTTTATGAGGAACTGTGCGCTCTGCATGGAGAAACACAAACACACCATAATTACACACATAATTACATAATTACACACCGTAATAGCAGGACTGGACGAATCAGTAGCCAGGGACGTACAGATTACGTGTTAGGGCTATTTGATTTTCATTCATAGTTGCCTCGTTGTAATTTCATAGGTAAACATGTAACGTGGGATGAAGAGAAGAGAAAGAGAAGACACCATAGCTTATAGCCAAACACTGGCACATGTTCAGTTGCTGAACATGGAACACAAGATATTCGCTTTTTCTGAGGATAAATGAAAGAGCTATCCGCCCTCTTCCTCATACATGAGCTCACAGATGCTGGCGATTGGCTGTTTTCAGCGTGATTGACAGGTGAGAGAGTATGCCATCCGTCCCACCCAGACAGCACACTCAATCTTACTCTCCCTTGGGTCCCAGCCATGGATGGCTGCAGCATTGTCCGGATTCGAACTTGTGATCTCCTGACGATAGGGTGTACGCTTTTAACTATCTAAGTAGCTCGACATACATTATTACATTACGTTAGCTTCTAATTTTTAGCCTATTCAATTAGGTTTCCAGGCAACCAAACCGTGCAGCACATTAGAGCTTTCAGTTGCCCGGTGGTCTAGCTAATGAATTTATGAATGTCCACCCCTGTACAGGGTCACACATGTTTGTGGGCATCTCTCAGAAGAGCTTAGTGTGGTTATGAATCCGTGCAGTGCACACTCTGCACAAAATAATCCCTGCGAATCTGTTGAGTGCTATATGTGTGTCTGAGAAGTAAAGAAGGGATTAGCATGACCTGAGTGCTTGCCTGGATGCTAATACGTTTCATCTTTCTCCCATTACTGTAATGTGTAGGAGCGTGTGTGTATGTGTGTGTGGTGTACGTGTGCACTGTATAGCTCACCGCTGATGGAGAAGAGTGTATACGCCTGTTCTCCCTGTGTGGTTGCCACACACTCCAGGGTGTGGTATCTTCCCTTGGTGATGTTGAGGCGGCTCTCCACCTCAGTGCGGCCAAACTTTGACACTGACATCGTCACTATGGCTGTGTCCTCATCTTCCTGTGTGGCGTTCATTAGCTGAGAGCATCTGGAAGAAGAGATTTCTTTTGAAATATAATCATTAAAATGATTGAAAATCGTATTTTTCGCACGAATGTGTGAATCCGTTTAACATCTCATTCAACATCCTTTTCCATCCATTGACTCGTCCATTATAATTATCACAAATTGCCACAAATTGCCAAACTGGTTTTGGTTCTTTCTCTGCCCCTGTCATGTCATTGGCTTGTTACTTGTTTGTGTTCACCTGTTTCGTGTTTCCCGTTGATTAGTTTGCCTGTACTCTCGTGTTTCTGTTACTGTGAAGTCTTGCTGATTATATTCATATATTTCTGAGCCTGCTGTTTCCATGTTCTAGCCTGTCTTTGTTTTGATCTTTGCTTGTTTATTTGACGTATGTTTACGGATATGCCTATGATTACCACCCCTATGAAATACTTGGTATATTCCATAAGTCGCACATTCAACAGGAATTTGCATTATTTATGTATGATTTCCTGAAGATAATGGGAAGTACATAATGGAAGTATGTACTGTCATACTTTTTTCTTTATTTTCTACTAATATAGTGATATTGACTGACGACTTCGCTTTAGAATTACAACCCTGTTATGTAAATCATAGACTGAAAGTAAATTCTAATAACAAAATTTAAACAAATTTAAGCAAATCATGAGAAAGTCTTAATGTCATTGCGCCATTAGTGTGGATGCTACTTTCAACACATTTTAAGAAAAAAATGCAGCCACTGTCAGCAATAAAACCTCGAAAAATAATTAAATTAACATCTTTTTAAATGGTTAAATGCATGTTTCCTGTGAGTCATGAGGATTAAATGGCACTGCAATCATGGAATCAGAAATGAACTAAAATTCTAACTAAAAAAAATGCATTCAGTAATAATCAAAAAAGAAATCAAATTGTGTAATTGAGCTCTTTTATATGACGTCTAATAATCCCATTTGAATCATACCGTGTGTGTTGTGGTTCACAGTAGTACCAGAATATTTTTGGAGCAGGGTATCCTGACGCAACACACTTCACCTGTCCGTCAATCGGCCCCTCCTGAGAAACAATCATCGGCTTGCCTGATCAGGAAAGAGAGGGGGAGGTACATTACAGGTACGTATGCTCTGGTTATAATATTATCCCAGATGCCAAAATGCACCATTCCTGTCCCCTTTAACTCACAATTGACATGGACGAAGAACGACTTATTGACAGACGCATAATTATGACTGGCTGAGAAAGTGTAGATCCCGCCTTCGGAGCCATGAACACGGACCAACTTCAGCTCACTGATGTACCTAGAAATATTTTAATAACATTATCAGAATTACACACTTCACTTTGGACATTCTGATGTTAGGTCAGAGTTTCACACATGGGGTGGAGTTTGAGTAAAACAGAGGTGTGTCTCAGTTACTCACGATTCTTAACTTGAACTTAAGTGCATTTTTGTCACAAGGTTATTTATTTAATTGTATCATGTGCTTATGTGGAATTTTTATGGATAAACATATAAACAATACAGTAAGCGTAGCAGATGAGTGCTCGGTCAGCTTATCCTTCAAACTCTTCATTGAACCAATCAAAATAGTGAATTAATTTTGTGTGTGATAAAATAGCTTATACCCTTATCCACCTCATTAAGTTGTGTACACAATTAATACAAAAAAAATGCATGCAAATAATAGGATGTGCTGCATCAAGTGCTATTTTGTAGGCTGAATAATGAAGGTCAAAGCCATACTGCTAAATTAAAGCAGCTATGATTAATGGCATCATTATAATTATGACTATTCCTGCAGCAATATATTTGCAATATTCTAGACTCCTGTTAGATGTTTAATTTAATGCTTGCCATCTTCTCATTCATATATCAGCATATTAGTCTTTTTTTATTTTTCATTTTTAAACAGTCTTCCCTTTGACAGCAAAGGGAAAAAAAATGCTATTTCATTCTTCAGTCCGCATTTTCTATCCCCTGATTTTTTTCAGGTTCAAAGGCTAGTGCTTGTGTTTAAAGGTGATTGTCTAGATAGTCAGAAGTTTCTACTGAAGAAAATCTGGCAACCTTGGTGGTGTGAATTTGCATAATCTAAATGGGGAGCCTGCGTAACCTTTGGACTTCCAGTCTTGGACAGTCATGGAATTTAAAGAATAATATATAGAAAGAGTGTTAAATAAAATGTATGTAGGTTTGTTTACCTATATTGCTGGTTATGTAGTGTGATGACATGCTCAGATGTGTTTTTAAGCTGCTGGTTGTTATAAGTCCAGTGTGCAGCGCTTGGCTTGGGATATGAGGTCATCTCCACTCGCAGCGTCAGACTCTCTCCCTCTCGCACGTCCACAACCCTGTTCTCTCCTTCAGTTACATTAATGAAGCCACGTTCTGTAACATACCAACATAATCTGACCACCCCATAAAAGGCTTAGCTAAGACTCAAAGATATACAAGCCAACTTGTGGTTAATTCTGCTTGTGTGTAATATTAGAATACAACGCCGCATTGACACACATGCACTTAGACCATTGTTTCTAACCGTAAACGTCAAGGTGAACGGTCGCAGTGGAGACACCCTTCTCATTCTGGGCTTGGCAGCGATAAATTCCAGAGTCGCTCGTCACTGCTGAGCTAATCCAGAGTGTAGATGAGCGCTTGTAACCCCAGGAACCAGGCAGGATGTGAGAGGCATGTGACTCCAGTGCATTCTGAAACCACAAGGCATCAGGAGGTTAAAAGGAAAACCCAGCTGAGTTCTATCCTTTCCTGAAATGACTTAGATAGTAATCTTTATAGTAAACATATGACCATCAGTGGCATCCAAGATTTATTTTGTAATGCATTTCTGAGCTCTTTCATCATTGACATGTCGGTGTGTTTGCACTTAACAGTTTCCTACATTACCCACAATGCCAGCTGACTACCTGCTTATAGTGGTGCCAGTGGGATTTAGCCCTTGCTTCATCTCTACCTAAAGAGAACGATGCAGCGGTCTGGCTCTCTGACCTCCTCTTGCTCACCTTCTCATACAGATAGGCTTCCAAAGCTTCAAATTTCATGCTAATACCACCATCAACACCATTGTGCTCGTCATCTCATACACTGCTAACTGTCTCTGCTGTACCTCTGCTGTAACTTTGAGTCCAACACTTGCACCAACATCTCCACTACATCTATGCTGAATTTCTCATTATTATGACTTTAAATATAGAAATATAATGAGTGAGAAAAGAAGCTCTTGCTCTTTTGTTTTATAACTGCAAAAGCAATATCCCCATCATACTGACATCAGCATGGGATACAACCACTAACTTCTCACAGGGATAATGAAAGTACAGTGCCAACTGGCAAATTAGCACCACAATCGCTAAACACATCACAAACATTTCAATATAAATGTGTTTCAGGGTAGACTTTGCCTTTAAAGTGTTTATGTACCGCTCCTGAAGGGTAGCTCCACATCACATGGAAGTCATGGTTGATGTTAGAGGTGCTGCAGATGAGCTCGAGCACTTCGTCCTTCATCAATATCACGTTTTCTGATCTGGATAGACTTATTACTGGAACAGAGTCTGGAACTACACGTGCAAAAAAAAACAAAAAAAAAACACATGGTACAATATAACACCTCACTGAATAACGTATTGTCTCCATAGCATTAAAGGCATCAATGTTGATATTTCCTGGTGGTTTACTATTTTAATTAATACCACAGCACTGTTACATTCTTGATTCTGATTGGTCAGAAGGTGTTGATTTTTTTTCTATAAAAGCTCTGACAATAGTTCCAGCTTTGTTACTGTTTCTATGGTAACAACTTATATAGTGAATCTATTTACATTTATTTAACATTTTTGGAAGGAGTCTCCAGTGTCAGTGCTTTGTAACAGTCAAAGGTGAAGCTGTAACTTTCAATCTTTGCAACATGGGGAAATCTTCAAGGCAGAGGGCCTTGTGGTTTCTCTGAAACATAAGTTGCGTTTATGGTTTTTATAGCTATTAGAGCATAAACGATAGCAGTAACGAACTTGTTTCAAGGATGCTCCACAACATTAAATGTAACTTTAAACAGATAAAATGTACTATGTGTCATTCTTTAATATATATTGTACTCTCTCTCTCTCTCTCTCTATGTATATATATATATATATATACATATATATATATATATAAAAGAGGAATAAAACAGGACATGCTATAGCATTACACCACCCTGTAACTGATTATTTTTCTATAACAGCACATCCCCATGTGTTTAATTAATTTTTTGGTCAATATGTTTTGGGCACAGCCATGGAACGAATGTGTGTGCCATGGGTGTGTACCTTCTTCATTTATTTGAAAAATGTTTCCATCACGCTTTACTGCATCACCAGTATCTATCAACAGGACTATGTCAACTTGTCTGTCTCATCAAACACCTTTTCAATAGACTTGAGCATGATTTCAATTTTCTTGCAGTCCCAAATAATGTGCAAATTTCAAATTTGCATAAAAACAGGTTGATGAAAACCACACTTCTCTCTTCCGCTCACTATTAGCATATTGACAGACCTCGTCTCACATTCACGTCGTACTGGCTTGACTTCACCGTCGTTCCACCCATGAGACCAGTGCAAACATAGCATCCCTCAAACGCCTTGGTGATGTTATGGATGATGATGCCTTTCTGTGGGTCAGCAGTGAAGGAAAGGCCAGCTGGCACAGCAGTGCCACTACAGGTCAGTAGAGACAAATGGGTTACGGCTGGATCTGTCACTAAGCACGGCAAAGTGCAGTCCTCGCCCTCTCTCACTAGCAAGCCGTTCACCATGGAGCGTACAAATGCGCTCTCCAGATCTGTCAGGGAGAGAAAATGAGAGGGGTTATTTATAAAATAGTATATATTTTCTGACATATGGATCTATAAGGCTACAAAACACCATGCGCTGCTACTACATTAGTGTCTTAAGAAATTAAAGCACGCTCCTCATCAAACAAATCAACCTCAGTTTCAATTTCAACTTGGACAAACTTTCAAGGCTTGGACACAAGCCTAAGTGCTGTAGACATCATTCTCTGGTGCTGTCACTGACTAAGCAGTCTGTAATGGACCAGCCAAATGTAGTATATAGTAAAATGTATAGTATAGTATAGTACAGTATGCGCAGTACTAATACATTTCCAATTAAAGTTTCTCGTAAATTGGCTGCATCTATTTACTAAATGAATGTGCAAAATTATGTGTAATTATACAAAACATCTAGGTAATTTATTAAGACTGAAGCCCTATTCGGATCGGATTAGTTTTACATGAGGAGGTGGTGTAACGTAATTATTACTGGAGTATTACTGAGATTTTAGTCTTGTCAAATCCGTCATGTCAGTAATCTTTGTTTGCGGAAAGATTACGGAAAATCTGGAAAGATTACCTTCTGTAAAATGACCGTTAGAAATAACCCCAAGTAATATACTGTATATCCTGTTCAAACTGACGTGTTAGTAAAGGTTCTATTATATCCAGTGGGAAAAGAGGTTTCGTACGTTTTCTTCAGCATAACAACACACCTGGAAGCGCTCGCACTTTTCTGCTGTCGCACCACTAAGTATTGGACAAGTTTAAAACTCAGAACAATAAAATATACTTACATGACATTAAGGACAACTCTTCCGGTGGGTTTAGCTAAGTTATTAAGTTTAGCACAGGTTTAGCCTATGTATGCGTATTAAGGTCATGTGACCTACTAATGCATCGCCACCTGCACTAAAACTAAATCAGTTTGTATTAAATTGAGGTGTATGTATATATACGTAAGCATGGAATTTTTAGTGTGAAGGTCAGGTGTACATCAATGGTGAAATGAGAGAGGTCAGAGGACAACAGCCAGACTGGTTCGAGCTGACAGGAAGTGCTACGGTAGCTCTTATAACCACTCTTTACAACCATGGTGAGCAGAAAAGCATCTCAGAGTGCACAATGTGTCAAATGTTGAGGCAGATGTGCTACAACAGCAGAAGACCACATTGGGTTCCACTCTTGTTGGCCAAAAACAGGAATCTGAGGATACACTGAGAGTTAAATATTGGAAATGGGTCTTTTTACTATATTCAAATGTCCAGTTTCAATGAACCTGTGCCCACTGTAGCCTCATTAGCTGACAGGAAAGGATACCCAATGTGGTCTTCTGCTGGTTTAGCCCATTTTTTGTATTAAATTGGCTGGTCTAGAAATCTTATGCCACTATACATAATTTCCACAGATTACATACTATAGAAGACATTCAGTACAAAGGTGTATAACCACACACAACTGATCTTTTGTGGCACAATGACCTATTAGGTACATCTATAATGTTGACATATCTACTGTTTTCTAAGCTATTTCTATATAGAAACAAGTGTGTCTATGCAGGAACCATTTCGCAAACACGCTATTTCCATGCCCTTGTTGCAAACCAAACACTAAACAGTAACGCCAAGCTAAATCAAACACAACAGAGAAAGAAAGCTAGGCCCATTCTAAGGTGTGGTTTCAACCTTTAGTCAACAGTTGAATATTCCTGACAAGTTTGATTAAGCCCTTAATCCCAGACCCGGGTGGAAGAAACGGGGCAGTCGTACAGGCTACAAATACATACATATTGAGGTGTCTAATAATGCAGATACATGCACACCTTTCACATAAACATAGATGGAGCTCTTTTCTCCTGTTTGAGTGCTCTCGCAGGTATAGCGGCCCATGTGTTGCGGCTGGACGGAGGCGAGGTTGATAACAGTGGCTCCATCTTCTGCTTGTTGTCCTTCGATCCTCCTGCCTTTATCCCGGTGCCACCGCAATCCGTCGGCATCAAACCTTGTGTTGTCTTCACAACGCAGCTCCAGCTGCCCACCCTTTAGAATGACCAGGTGAGGAACATCGGGAGTGATGACTGGCTTGAACAAGCCTATGCAAGAGAATATATTAGTCAATGTATTGCTTTCTGTTTAACGTCAGAAGCTCAATGCTTAGCACGGTTGTGTGGCAGTCAGTGGATCACAAGTACTAGTTAGAGATTGTTAAAAATACTGTAGTACTGTGGAAGCATAAAAGTGCTGTATTGTTGCGCTTCACTTATCACATTCATCGTACAACCTGAAGCACCTCCATGTCCCTGATCAGTTCGATCACATACACAAGAACACAAATGAGACTATTTTATCTTCCAGAATTTTTTCAATTTCAAATTCTTTCTTATCATATGCACAGAGTAGTTAGGAACTGCGTTTACTAGCCATTACAAAACACTACATTTTATAAAATCTATAGCAACATGGTTCAGACAGTAGTTCTGGCTGCACGCTTCATATTATAAGTAAATATAATATAACAATAATATGTTATCTTGTTGTCTTGTTATGGCAGATGCTCCACATAAACATTTATTTAGCCTTTTTTGGAAGGAGTCTCCAGTGTCAGCTCTTCGTAACAGCCAAACGTAAACTTTTTAAGAGAGAAAAAGGAGAGGCTATTGAGGGAACAACTGTTTATAGCTGCTGTTGTGTAAGTGATAACACGCACTTGCTTGTTTAATAAATGAAAATTGTCATTGTTGGAAAATTGCTGTGGTATAAAAAGAAGAAAAACACTCCAGGAATGTGTCATTTTTATTGGAACAATACTCAGCTTTGTGGTGGTAATAAGTAATTTTAATCCTTACCTAGCACTGCGTTTTGACAGCTCTCTCATATCTAAGTCATTTATATGACACAATATATATACAAAATGACAAATGTTAAGTGCTATATCTCTGCAAATTTAAAGCTACCTTCGTAACCTACTTTACAAATGATGTAACACACGAATACCTTCAGGAAATCCAGTAAAAAAATGCGCTTGGAGTTTAACATGCTCGCGTGATTGCATAACCACAATCACATTACGCTTAAAAAATTTATGACTTTTGACAAAAAAATCCTCTCATTTGCATAACTGTTAGAAGCCTGTAGCAACATTTCTCTCTGCAAAGATTTACGTAGGCTTGAAAATCACATTCACAGAATAGAAAAAATAAAGAAAAAATACAACCTTCAACATAAAGCTGACAGAAAATGCACACTAAAATGAACAAAAACATGAGCCATGTTAACATGCTAATTCAGGTATACTGGGACATGAGGTAAATATGGACTTGTTTTTTTTTGGTCTAAGGATGAAAGTAAAAGACTAAACTAATGAAAACAATGTCCCAAATGACTAAATATGCAAAAATATGTTTTAACAGCGATTTTAACAAAATGGTTACCCTTTGGCATTTTTCCTTCACATATAGATAATCAATCAAAGGATTGATGTAGCATGTGTCATATTTTTTGGATTTTTTTTTTATTAAGACATGGCGGAAATTCAAAAGCTGTCCTAATATATCTGAATCACCCTATTAAAATATTAAAAACGGTCATCGAGTGCCAGAGATTAGTCATTTCTCCCCGCCGAAAAAGGGCTTTTGTGGAGGGATTGCCCTGCCCAACACCTGTTGCTGCTAGCCATGCTGCTTAAATAATTCCCTCAGACATCTTAGACTGCGGTTATGCAAATAAAACAAAGTGAAGTGGGAAAACTGGCCAAATTACAGGTAGGTAAGCAAGTCTCGACGCCTCGCCTAGCAGGCCTACTGACAGCTAAGCACAAATGTGGTTTTTTTTTCCCCCCCGCTAACCAAAGATAAGCTTTACAGCTTATACTATAAACCACTGGTGCTGATTGTTGCTTTGTTATACAGGAACACTGACTGATCCTGTTGCTCGTAGCTGCGTTCACTTCATTTAATACTCCCTCTCTAATTACAAGCTTATCAATTATGGAGAAACCTAACAAAACTCATTGAGGGCTAAGCGTCAGTTCCCATAAGAGCAATAACGGTGTTTGGAACAGTTTGGAAAAGCTCCAGTTAGGTTTATTGTAGGAATAAATCTATTAAATATCAGCATCAGGGGGGAAAAAAGGTGCACAAGGTATCTTTCCTGTCGCTGGGCTTTCCTGTAAAGCTTTACTCTAAAAACGAATTACACTGCATTTAGGTATCATTATTATATATATCATTATTTTTATTATATGTATCATTATTATATATATATTTTTTTGTTTTGTTTTGTGTTTTTTTTTTGTTGTTTTTTTTTTTAAAAAAAGGATCCACAAAGATATTTCATAAATATTGCTAAAGGTGTGAGGATACCAAGCCAGGGACAAGGAAAGATACAGTTTAGCACTTTTTTTTTTTTTTTTCTGAGAGTATACATTCTGAGAGTGTTTTGATCGGAGATGGAAGTGAGGCAGTTTGACATTTTACTGCGTAGTCTGTGCACAGTAGTTTTATACATACATATATATATATATATATATATATATATATATATATGTGTGTGTGTGTGTGTGTGTGTGTGTATATATATATATATAAGATTGAGTTTAGCACTATTTTTTTTTCTGAGAGTATACATATCAGAAAATCTTAAAATGTTAAAATGTCAAACTGCCCCACTTCTATCTCCCTTCAAATCATGTGACACACATGATTACTGATTATATATATATGTGTGTATGTATGTATGTATAATCACATGTGTTTTGAAGAGAGATGGAAGTGAGGCAGTTTGACATTTTACTGTGTAGTCTGTGCACAGTAATTATATATATATATATATATATGTATATATATATGTATATATATATATATGGGATCAGGCTGTTTTATAGGCTAAACATGTTTAAACATTTTTATTGCTCTAGCAGAAAGAGTTTAAGAGTATAAGAGTATAAAAGACACAATTTGATCATCTTACCTGTTGGTAATGTAAATGAAAGTGTGACTGCGAATAGGATCCAAGCGCGTGCCATCTTTTTTGCCCCATGCATGCACGAAGAGTGTGACCGCTCGCGCCTCTCCTGGCGCTTTCCGCGTCGTCTCAGCGGCGCGCGCGCGCGCGTGCGCTTGTCTTGTTGTGTGCGCGCGCGCTCGTGTGTATGTGTGAGTGTGTGTGTGTGTGTGTGTGTGTGTGTGTCTGTGGGAGTGACGATTCCTTAAAACCTGAGCTCGCTCTGGGTCTGTGAGGAGTGTGTTTGTTTTGGACAGCTGGTTGGTGTGCCACACACTGGACACTGTGCATGCACTTCCCGGAAATGAGGGCTGAGCTGTCGTTCTGGACAAAACTGTTCTCCGACATTCATTAGCTTAAGTGTCCGAAGTCACTGTCTGTGTCTAGGCGTCTCGTAAAGACATTTTGACCGTGACTTGTTTAACGAATCACCCTGTGTCCTTGCTCATGCACGCGCGCGCTCTCAAAAAAAAAAAAAAGTTAATATCTCAGGTCATCACTGATGACGTGACGGTCTGCTGCGTCAATATCATCTGTAGGGGAGTGTGTGAGAATGCTGATACATTAATGGTGTCCATTTCTTCATGGTGTTTGGTATTCTGTATCAAACTGACCACTATATGGTAGACCTCAGTTGACTTGAAACAGTGACCACATGTAGGGGCGTGGCCAGACATTACACAATGGGGTGGCCAGGTTAGACCCACTGACTTTATTGGGGTGGCAATGAAAGTAAGGTGGGGCAAAACACTAATCCACATGCATAGACAACGGCTATGTTTACATGCACATCAATATTCTGATATTAATCGGAATTTCGCAATATTCTAAATTAGTATCGAGTCGTGTAAACGCCGCAATCTGATTCCCCAAATTCCAATTCCCACACCTGGAATATGCCTGTTTTAATCAGAAATTTGTTTCAGAAAATGCACTGAAAGGAGATATATATGCATGCTCAGTCCACAAGGAATTGTGGGTGCTAACAGATGCTTAGCAACTCAGGCATACTTTGAACAACCATGTATACAGGAATATTCCGAGGCCCGTACGCATATAAAGTATTCAGAATAAGACTGCATCCCGAATATAGACCTTAAAGGGAATTTGATGTCCATGTAAACGTAGCCAATGACGTAACGTAGCTACCTCTGTCTGTGCATGGCCTGAGTAGGATCCCCATCAAACGCACACACCGAAGCATCACTGGTTTGTCATCTAGCAAGCTACATAAAAGTCACAGCTAGCATAACATTAGGCGCCATCTTACGAAGTACACTAGCATTACGAATTCAATATCATTAGCTAATGGTAGCTAATAATGAACGTAAGAAATCCAGTGTCATTGTTCGTTGTGGTCAGTGGGGCCAGGGAAGAGTTCGCGTCTTCTGTGTTAGCTAGCTAAACTAGCTTGTTCCTCGCCTTTGCACAATGAACTTTCGTACTTCCCGAAGTGGGCATTCAGTTATTATTCGAACTAGTCTACCAGAGTGAGATCTACCATACCATTACCATTTACCAATAATAATAATAATAATTCTTATGGGGTGGCCAGAGGGGTGGCCATGCATCACACTAGGGTGTCACTGGCCACCCCTTAGCTACCTCCATGCCTTTAAATTAATTTGGAAAGACCTAGGCTTTCATCTTACTCATCTTCTACAGCATGCACAGTTGTCTGTATGTCTATTTCTGAGGACGCCGGTGCATGTGTGGTACGTCAGTGCTTGTGTGTGTTTGTGTATCTATATGTCCGCATGCGTATTTCTGAGAGAGGAAGAGAAAGAGGATGAACAAAAGAAAGATGAAGATGCTGACTCACTGCCTGACTCTCTCGCAGTGAGTCACTCTAATCTCTATGGGCATATGATCACTTCTCCCTCCTCCACCCCCCCCACAGAAAACACTATCCTTTACAACAACTATATCATTTCACATTAATCTGCCTACTGACCACTGAGCCTGTGTATGAGATAGATAGATAGATAGATAGATAGATTGTTTTTAAATTGTAAATTGACCTTGAGTGTTAGAAAGGTGCTATATAATTGGGATTATGATTACGTTATTATAGATAGATAGATAGATAGATAGATAGATAGAACACCACCACAATTTCCCTTTCACAACAATAATTCCATGCCACTGGAACTGGTTAATTTGCTATGAAGAGGACATCATCTTATCATTTCTCTGTACTGAGAAGAGTGATGAGGTGACAAAGAAGTAATACACTTTCACCAATAATTAATCACATGAAATGTGCTAATTGCTGTAAACAAATACTACAGTACGAATGCTCTATCTATTAATTACAGTAATTACCTGGCGTCATTAGGCGTACTCCAGATCATTATCATTACTTTCAGATGAACAATGTGACTAAAAGCCTATGGTCTGAGGAAAAGACAGCAAAGTGAAGGCCTACAAATGTAGATTAACATGCTGTGCATTAGAATTGTTTATTTTGGGGAACAGAATTACAATCTAGAAGAAGTCATTGCAGATGATGACTTTATTATTTTCTCATTTGATTGTGTGGTTGCCACTGTTGCCTCACGAACCTCCGGGGTTGGGGGTTCAATTCCCGCCTCCGTCCTGTGCGCAGAGCTTGCATGTTCTCCCCGTGCTTTTTTCCTGGTACTCCAGTTTCCAATTGTCCTTAGTGTGTGAGTGTGTGTGCAGTTGTGCCCTCCAATGAGTTGGCACCCCATCCAGGATGTCCCCTGCCTTGTGCCATCGAGTCGCCTGGGATAGGCTCCAGGCTCCCCGCTACCCTGTGTAGGATAACCGGTACAGAAAATGGATGGATGAATGGATGGATTGTGTTCATGATATTTCTTTGCTTAAGGAACTTGCTTTTAATACTTCATTTCACTTTACTTTACTTCGGGCTACCAACTATTCCAGTGTGGACACATCCATAGTCCACTGTTTTGGACAATTCCTACCTTCACTGAGTATTTCATGAGAAATGTGAACTCATGAAGCATCCCATGTATCTACCCTTCACGCATGCAAGCTTTCCATGTCTCTTCCTTATCCCTTCTTTCACCTCCATGTCTACGCTCTAAAGCAATCCTTGAGTAGAGAGGCCATTGATGAGAGCTAGTTTAATGGAGGATGATGGTAACCTAATGAAGTTTGCCCTGTTGGGTTATTGCTGACTGTGCAGAAGACCCCAGTCTACCAAAATCCAAAGCTCATCAGGCCCTACATCCCATTACAACATAATCAGGGTATAGGATGGTGTCTTCCATAGTGGTTTTTAAGTGTTTACATGTCTTCGGACAGAGAGAGCATTGGTTTTGTGGTCCACTTTCACTTGTTCTTTCCACGGATGTTGTGAACTCGTTTGACCTGCACTGGACAAGACCAAAGTTACAGTATTTTTCAAACAAATAGCATTTTTTTTCAGTATTTGCCCCATAATACCTTTTTCCAATTGTGTTCCAAGAAGAAGGTTTGAATTTTATCACCACACGATACACAAAATAACAAGGAAAACCAGATGTAAATTATGTAAATTAAAAAAGAAAAATTATACATAATTAATTGAAAGAAAGAAAAAGTGGTTAGTGATGAGAGATGAGAGATGAGAGAGACTTCGTATAGCTGATCAACTGAAAAAAAAAAAAAAAGGGTGTATGGAAAGCGTTGGAGAAAAAGGGACAAGGAATACATTAGTACAAAGAGAGCCATGAGAGTAATTATACTGGCCTGTTTACATTAACGCCGAACCATCTAGAAGCTTTTATAACTTTTCTCATAACTGCATTAAAAAGCATTAAAACACATTCCAGCATGCATTAAACCCATAAACTACTGCCAAACCACAAGTCCAGTCATTTGACTTGCACAGTTAGCTTAGCGGGCACCGCTGCTGCTCTTCTGGTCAATATATTTCCACTTCACAATCGATATTATAAGACGCTGTAACCACAAAAAGAACAAGTTGTTGTAGTGCACATACTTTACCAATGTAGGTATTGATGGGGCAGTCGCTGAATTTTTAAAAGGATATTATATTTGATCAATGACAGTACATCATGAAGTCAAAGATTATTTATATTAATATTTATATTAATATTAGAACATATATTATGTTATTACATAGTAAATTGTGTTACAGTGATAAGTCAGGAATAAAAGACTATATAATAAATAAACTCTAATAATAATAATAATAATAATAATAATAATAAAATCATTTTTAAAAGGTGAGGATTATCCAATGAAGTGTTTTATATGAAGTGCTTGTCTACCACAGCACCTTTGATTCATTAAAGAATAACATGTCATAGTTTTTATTCGTTTCTAGTTACTTTATGGAATGATTCCATTAATATATTATTGTATATGGTTATATTAATATAAACCTTGGAGCTGGATATACAGCCAGTGCTTCTGTTATGTATGGAAGATAATCAATGCTGATCGATGTCATGCTATTATAATTTAATGTTATGGAATATTAGTGAGCTGGAAAGTTAGTTCCTGTTTTCATTTACGTTATAGCTGCTATAAACAGTCACTCCTGCTGTTTTTTTTTTTTTTTCTTGACGTAGATAAGACCAGAAAATGCAGCTTGTCTTGTTACCGAGAAACCAGAAAGTGCAAAGTTGCCTATCCTGAAAAGTTTCCCATGGGGGAAAACATACTAACCATTACAAAGTGCTGACACTAGACTTCTTCCATAAATGGTAAATAAATATCTCCTTACAGAATGCTTCACCATATCACCGATGGCACATTTTTTTTCTTTGTTAAATAAACAGCATGTTATTATTATTATTATTATTATTATTATTATTATTATTATTAGCCTTAGATCATGTGGAGCGTCTGCCATTACTAGTCCCTGTGTATGTTAAGGTATTAAGGGTGTTAGAACAAGCGCATTAATATATACCTATGATTTGAATTATAGCCGGCACTACTGTCAGAGCTGCTTTTATAGAAAATTCGACTTGAGGATTTGCGGTATAAAACGTATAACAAGTGATTATGGAGGAATCTGTAAGGATCAGTGATGAAATGTCTCCCTCTTGTGATTAAAACAACCATCAGGCTAGAACTGGGAGGCGGATCATTTCCAGTGTGCTGACATAATCTTGGTTGTTGTTGTTGTTGTTGTTGTTGTGTGGCACATTGTTTGTCTTTCATCCATTATTAACTGCGGTTAATTCATAATAATCAGAATAACCTTGCCTAGTTGTCCATGTGAATCTTTATCTCTATTTAATATACTTTAGACGGACAAGACTCTTGTGTATATATATGCAAAACTATGAGGACTATCATATAGCAAATCATCTCAATCTATATGATACTCATAAAGTTGGACATACAGTATACTTACATTTACAAACGTTTACATACACCTAGGCTTTTCACAACTCCACACATTTCATGTTACCTTACACTTCATTTGCTAATCAATTAGGGTTTCTACTTTATTTCCATAAGAAGTCATTTTAAAATAATAGCTAAGAGACAGGTTTATTTCAGCTTTTATTTACTATATCAGATTTTTAGTGGGTCAGAAGTTTGCACACACTTTGTTAGTATCTGGTGGCATCACCTTTTAATTGCTTGAACTTGAATTCAGTGCTTAGGGTGGCTTTTCACAAGTTACTCTCATAATACTTTCCTGGAATGTTTGCCCATTCTTCCTGACAGGTGTAACTGGTGTAACTCAGTCAGGTTTGTGGGCCTACTTGGTCAGACACACTTTTTCAGTTCAGTCCACAAATTTTCAGGTGATTTTGTGATGGCCATTTCAATACTTTCACTTTGCTGCCTTTAAGCCATTTTGTTACAACTTCATTCAGATAGACTTAGGGTCATTGTCCTGCTGGAAGACCCATTTCTGACCAAGTTCAACTTTCTGGCTGAAGTCTTGAAGATAATCCTCCTTCTTCATGATGCCATCTATTTTCTGAGGTGCACCAGTCTCTTTTCCAGCAAAAAAAAAACACGATGCTGCCACCCCCATGCTTCACATTTGGAATGGTGTTTTTTTTTTAATTAAAAGGTCAAACAGATCAATATTTATTTTGACCAGATAGTACTCCTCCACCTGCGAACTTCAGTCTGGCCTTTTTTAATGCCATTCTTGGAGTAAGGGGCTTCTTCCTTGCATGACAGCCTTCCAGGCCATGGTGATGTAGGACTCTCTTAATGATGGTGGATGTACATATTGGGCACCTGATGCCTCCAACTCCTTTGTTCCTTTGTTGTTGTCTTGGGATTCAATTGAACCTTTCGGACCGAAGTTCCCTGGGACTTCATCTGTGCCTCTGTCTTAAATGATGCAGTGTCTGTGAGCTCCCAAAGATTTTATATTTGCATACAATTGGTTGTGCAGATGCTCATGGTACCTTCAGTTGTTTGGAAATTGTTCCTAAGAAGGAACTGGACACAATGTTGAGATTTGCAATAGTTTTTTCATGGCTGAGTTGCTCCCAATTAACTCCTAATTAAGACAATTGGCCAATCAGAAACTTCTTAAAGTCAATACATCAATTTTAGGAATCTTCCACACTTGGTTTAGAGACAGTCGACTTGGTTTAGGTAAGCTTTTGACCCACTGGAATTCTGACATAATGAATTAAAGCAGAAATAAATCTGTCTCTAATCAGACTTAATAATCCTATATTTGTTTAAATGCATTCTAATAAAGAGAAATATTAGTCGATTTTTGCCTATATTCAAGATATCCGTATTTGCTAAGATGTTATTTTTTGGACTGATGCATGCGGAAGAAGGAAAGCTACTAACACACTTGTTGTGATAAAGGACATTTGACATCCAAGCCAGTTTCATGACTGCCACTGTAGTGAAGTATCTCTCTCTGTTCTACATGGCCAAGACCCACTTACCTCTGACCTTTATCTTCATTTGACGAGGTTATGGCGCTGAAATATGGAGACCTTACGTTGTGCACTGATATGCTGTGCACCATATTTTATTAGCTGTAGACTACAGGCCAAGTTTATGAGCTAAACGATAAATAATAACAAAACAGTGTATTGGCTGCATTGTGTAAAATTTGTGCACCCAAGCATAGGGTCATTAAGAGGATTCAATTGCATGGCGTGTGTGTGTGGGTGGGTGGGTGTGTGTGTGTGTGTGTGGGTGTGCATGTGGGTGGATGAGTCGGTAGGTGTGGGTGTGTGTCTTGTTTTTATATCTACCAAGTTATATCCAAGTGTCCAAGGCATGTTTTTATATCTTGGTGGGGACCAAACGTTCCCACAAGGATAGGAATGTTTGTGTGTGTGTGTGTGTGTGTGTGTGTGTCTGAGGGCATTAAAACCCCTGGCTTGGAACCGAAGCACAGCTAAAGTATAAGGTTTCGTTCGGAGGGAGAGAGAGAGCTGCGTTTGACCCGACTCGGCTTCGGTTTCCTCGTCTTTACCTCAGCTCTCTCATTTAGTGATAAGCTACACTACACTACACTATTTTTTGTGCCTTATTCAAAGTTTATCTTGCCTTTTTTTACCTGAGCAAAACATCCCAAAAGGAAGTATTAATGGACTACACATGGACTTATTCCGTTCAGCAGTGGATGTCTCGAATAGCAGTATTGCGTGACACGCTGAGGAGGAATGTGGCGGGACGGTGCGTGTGAAAGGAGCCATGCCGACTCTGTGGAAGCGTATCGTGTTCTCGGTAGGCTCCATACTGAGTATCGGCTCGGTGGTGCTCCTGATCGTGGCGCTCTCCACCGAGCGCTGGATCACTGCGACCATCCTGTGTCAGACTGGGGTTGATCTGGTGAACGCGTCGAAGCCGGAGCTCGAGCAGTTCACTGGAGATATTTACTACGGGCTCTTTCAAGGTGGCAAAACGCGGAAATGTGGTCTCGGCAGTCGTCGGTTCAAAATTTACAGTGAGGAATTTTTTTTAAGAATGCACAGTTTAATCTGAGCAGCTACCAGCTACCAAACTGGTAGACCATCTTTGCCAGCTGGTAGAAAGAAAACAGGTTCTGAATTACCTCCAGTGTTGCCAACTCTGTTCAGGGGAAAGTAGCATGCTCAAAAAAAGTCACCAGAAGGCACCAGATTACATCATCAGCTACGTTGCATATTAATTGAAATGTTATGATGATTTGCATATCGAAATGAAGACATTTAGAATAGAATGGAATAGAGTTTTTTTAATCAGAGTAGATTAGAAGTAAGGAATAAAACACTTTTATTAGGGCGTGGTGTTATAGGAAAATAATCGGGATGGTGTGATGTCACTTCCCGACTGGAAACGAAGTGGCTTATTTTCCTATAACAGCATGTCCCGACGTATTTTATCTCTCTTATTCCAACGATTACAATTTTTAATCTATTAATGAATGACACTTCATGCTTTGTAACCATCTATAGCTCTTTATTAGTTTAATTTAGTTAAATAAAGTTATTTAGTTATTTCTTTATGGTTGTGGAACATCCACGAGACAAAGTCGGCTGCTCACTTTGTCATTTATGTTATAGACTGGTACGTATCTAGAGTACTGGTCAAAAGTTACACACTTTATAGTGTATTGCTGCATTTTAAGGTGTGACCATATGCCAGTAATGATACAGTCTATCATTTTAAGGAAATCTATAAGACTTACACTGTATCATATTATAATATGTTATATGAGATATAACCTTGATTATAGACTGCCACTTTCCAGTCCAGGTCATGGAGTACCCCTTGCCCTGGCCCCTGATGCAAATTTTAGCTTTCGCTGCTCACGTCAAATCAGGAAGGGTTTGTAAATTAGCTTGTCAGTTGTGTTGGGAGCAAGGAAAACACTGGGGTATCATTTCTTAGGAGGCATTTTAGAGTAAAGTGAAAATGAAAGTGGTGTGTGTGTATACTGGTGTGTGTGTGTGTGTGTGTGTGTGTACTGACGGCCAAAAGTTTGTGGACACCAGACCATCACATTCATGTGCTTGTTGAACATCATATTCCAGATTTAGTCCCCCTTTGCTGTTATAATAACCTCCACTCTTCTGGGAAGGCTTTCCACTAGATTTTGGAGCATTGCTGTAGGTATTTGACCATTAAGCCACAAGAGCATTAGTGAGGTCGGGCATTGATGTTGGTGAGGAGGTCTGGGGTGCAGTCGTCTTTCCAATTCATCCCAAAGGTGTTCGGTAGGGTTGAAGTCAGGACTTTGTGCAGGACACTCGAGTTCTTCCTCTCCAACGTTCACAAACCATGTCTTCATAGAGCTTGCATTGTGCACAAGGACATTGTCATGCTGGAACAAGTTTGGGCCTCTTAATTTTCCCAGTGCAGGGAAATTGTAATGCTAAATCATACAAAGACATTCTAGACAATTGTGTGCTTCCAACTTTGTGGCAACAGTTTTGGGAAGAACCACATATGGGCGTGATGGTCAGGTGTCCCTAAACTTTTGGCCACGTAGTGTATTATAACTAATAATGATTTTTTTTTTTTATGTATGCTCTTCTCTTTTCAGTTTTCCCAAAACTGATTAGGAAAGTCAACAGTGGTCTTCATATGATCATAATCTTCTTCCTCTTCTTCGCTATTGGCTTTGCACTGGTGAGTCTGGCATTCTGCATTTACAATGCCAGAAAAGTGCCTTACCAGTCCATCAAAGGACCTTTAGGCCTCTACCTCTGGAACTTCATAGCAGGTAGGTTAGCAATAACTACCGAATAGTGTGTTATAGTGTGTTTCTTTATATAGGACATCTATAGTCAGGTCCATCAGTGATGACACCTTTGGTAATGAAGGGTTTAAATTAGCTTAATCTGTCATGAGAGGTGTCTAACATTTAAATGAAGTCAGTTTATTCTCAGAAAAACAACCCAAAACACAATAATTGGCACTCCTGCATTTAGTACTTTGTGCAACCTCTCTTACCCAACATACCAGCACTGAGTGTTCTCCCATAATGCTTGATGAGATTGGAGATTATGGAGCATGGAATCTGAAACCACTCCTTAATCCAGGTCCATCAGTACCTATGTTTTCTCTTGTGCATTTTCTTTCACTCTTTCACTCACTCCACAGGTTTTAGTTCAGGTGACTGGGATGGGCATGTCAAAGGTTGATTCTGTGGTCACTGAACCATTTTGGACATGTTTTGGATCATCATCATCGTGCAATAAGATCCAACCCTAACCCTGCTGTAGCTTCTTGGTAGAAGCTGCCAGATTTTTTTTTTTTTCCAAAATCTCCTGGTACTTCATGGAGCCCATGATGCTGTGTATCCTAACACAGTTCCCAGGGTCTTTGGAGTTAAAACAGAGCTTCCACCATACTTAACACCTGGGACTAGGTTATTTTCTGTATAACCATCCTTCTTTTTATGCCAAACCCAACTTGAGTGATGCTAGAAAGCTCTATTTTTGTCTCCCCTGAC
The DNA here is from genome assembly GCA_022758105.1 of Pangasianodon gigas. Lineage (NCBI taxonomy): Eukaryota > Metazoa > Chordata > Actinopteri > Siluriformes > Pangasiidae > Pangasianodon > Pangasianodon gigas. Next base: position 11,855,834 of record CM040481.1, read on the forward strand.
CACAGAACCCAGGTCCAGTAGTATCTTTGTGTGTCTAGATGAAAGAAAAGTTTTCCTCTGACATGCTTTCCAAATAGATTATTGGCATATAGGTGGCATCTAATTATTGATTTGATTGGAGATTTGGAAATAAATCTCTAATCATGATCCTCCTTACTGTGCATGGGGGCAAATACACTTGCATCCTCTTTCAGGCAGAATCATTGGACATGTGCATTTTCATAGCCATTGCCTAAGGTATGCCTTATTTATGTCTCATTTCATTGGTGTATTCTCTAATCTTCCCCTAAGGGAATTTGGTTTCTGTGTCACCTTATATATGTACCCCAGTGAACTAGGAGGTCATTGATGACTAAACACTTAGGTGAAGAAGTAAATTAAAGTAAAATATACATGGGAATGTGCTTCAGTTATGTTTTGTTTTTGTTCATGAATATTGTTGGGGTGCCAATAATTATGAAACATGAGTTGTTGTTGTTTTTTTTTCTTGTATAAAACAGTGCAATCAATGGCTACTCAAAATCGTAAACAATCTCCCACTCTCTCTTCCTCAGCTCTGTTCTGTTCTCTTGGCTTTGCCTGTTTCATCGCAGCAGTTCGGTGTCATCGGTTAACAGAACGTGTGGCGAACTTTCAGGAAAACCTGTTCCACCTTGTGGTTTTAGAAGAGAACCTGGGATTCTCGTTTTGGCTCTGTGTTGCCAGCACTGTCTCACATGGAGCCAATATTCTGGTGGTTGCTTCAAGCAAAATTCATCTGCCCAAAATACAGACCAAAAAACCAGAGGAACCTACTACAACAGGAGATGATTTACTGTACTGAAAAACACAACAGACTCAAACTTGAGTAGAAATAAAGACGAGAAAAACGGTCTTTTTTTTTTAAACAAATTAGCAGGAGTATTGGACTCTGTAAACCAACTGTCCTACAGTTGTATATTGTAGAAGAAAATGTTTCATTACTTATGTATAACATCATCTGAGTCAACATGCTATTTATTTTTGCTATTAATCTTACATCATTTTAATTTTTTTTTGTATATAGCATTGTCTTTACTCATCTAAGTTCATCTAAGAACTGCAGCAAAGTCTACACTTTCAAAGTCACTTTAATGTAAAGTATTCACTTTGTAGCATTATAATGCAAAAATTGCAAAAAAAAAAAAAAATTATTTAAAAAAAATTGAACTCTTTAAATATGGAAGATTCTGAATATATTTAATTTTATAATAAATAAAAAAATGTCCAGCTAACAGAGCATGTTCAGTGATGTCTTCAACAACAGGTTCTATAAAGGGTAAATAAATAAATAAATAAATAAACAAACAAATAAATAAATAAAGGGGGGAAAAAAAACCTTGAAATGTTCTGAAAAAATTTAACATATTTGGAATGTTATTGTTCCTATAACGTTGCTGCAATATTTAGTCATAGGAACATTGACGCAAATCCCCTTGACAATATATTGAAGGTTTGAACCAAAATTTATTAGGATATAAAACATAAAATATAACAGTATACAATAATTAAGTTACTAAATCTGACACAAATCTGCATGTTTTGTTTTGCACTTATGTTATAGATTAAATTTATTCAAATGAAATAGACATATTTCGATCAAAACAGAGGAATTTAATGATATGCTCCATTATTAAGCACATTTTGTGCCAAAAACAACACAAAGTGAGAAGATATTATGAGGTTCTGTGTCATTTTTTCATTGTCCTATTACTTTCTCTTTTCATTTCTCATGTTTCCACTTCACTGTTTTCTATGATTGTTTATTTACTATTTGTTTTTTTTTTTTTAATTTGCCATTTCCTGTTGTTTTTTTCCGTGTCCTATACAAACCACTGGAGAGAGTACAGCACATCACACTGTGCAGTTTACCTGATACAGTCTGGACACCTTTCCACAGTAGTATAACACTACAGTTAGCTGTAGAAGCACCAAAAAAAGATTTTTCTTTCAGTACTGACTTTCAAAATTCTTCTTATAGTTAGCACAATAGCATTCAGTTCTCACTCTGAGTCAACTAGTGAGCTAATGTGCTAATGTAATGAGCAAAAGCACATCTGACCTGTGCAAACTCAACTTACAACTTACCATAATTATCCAATCAGTTGTCTTTATTGGGTAAATGATACATTTTTTATTTTTTAAAAAGTCACACGTAGGCTCAGAAAAACAAAGACAGTGGAACAAGCAAGACGAAGCAAATGGGAAAGACAGAGAATGACAAAGACTAATATTTCTCTTGAGATAAGAGCTATACTTGTTGATCATGTGATCGTGGAATGAGCATGAGGGAGGCTGGGGAGCAAATCCAGCCACATCTGAGCCACTACATCATGGTTGGAATCATTAGAAGCATTCTAACTGAGAATAGGGAAACATTTGTAGTAGGACAAATTGTCTTCTGGAGGATGGGTTTTGCCCCCCATCAAATGGGGGTCCCCCATCAACACCCCCCATCAAATGGGGATCCCCCATCAACCCCCCCCCCAACCCCCCCATTTGGGGTGTTGGCCAAATCAGGAACGAGAGATCCAGACACACATCATATGCCACAATAGTATATTCCACTGTTGCCTTATCCACTGTTGATTGCATAATGAATTCTGCTGAACAGGGATTGAGTAAGCATAAAGCATATCTACAGTTTCATGTGATAGAAGCTGTGTGTGGGGGAAAAACTCTCAGCAGTAGGCAGATGAGTGCAACTGACATCATCAAGCACTTTTGCCTTTGCACTCAACCTGCATTAGCCCTGTATTTATCCTCTTCAGAGAAACTCCCTCAATGTGGTGACATTAAGTGACCCTGTCAAACTGCCCCATTCAAGCCCTTAGCTTGTAATTATGAATAATTAATGATAGTCCAGATTCCTTTTAGTGCCCTCTTGGGGATAAAGTTAATACAATTTTAAAATGTAATTAAATACATCATAAAAATGGCCCTTGTTTATCTCCCAGACCGAGTTGGAGCTTTATCTCTTTAGCAAGGATCTTTAAAACCAACTTAGTGCCCTGGAGAAGGTTCTCATGGCGGTTAATCGCTCTCAGAGCCAGCCTTAGGGAAGGTAATAAAGCTGAATGCAATTTAATTTTGTTATTATTCCATTGTTCAGTGGATCATGCTGAGCTCCTCATCAGTGCAGCTTTAGATCACACCTGGAAGGGAAATGGGGCAGGGGTTACTGAGCACATGCCCAGGATCCCTGACCACCAGGGGGCCCTCAAAGAACGTAGATTTGATATGAATGGTTACACAATTACACTCAATACACAGAAAATAATCCAATGAATGTAAAGTAACAGAATTGGAAATAAATTGGGCAATGTTTTTGGTGTGTGGACCTGAATTTGTAACCCATCAGGTTTTGACTGGAGCTAGATAAGTGGATGTGGGGAAAATGGATAACCATAAACCCACACTAAGTGTTTCATTGAAAAGAAAACTTTAATAAAGGAAAGAGAAGCCCGAGAATGTTCATTTTCCTAAATGCATCAGGTTAAAAGCTAACTCCGAACTAAAATATTCAGGTCTGGCCATTGAGTCGGAGCTTGTTAAAGAGCTGGACTTTGGTGGATGATACTCCTATTGGATGTCTAATGTAATAATGCATGTGTTTTTTTTTTTTTTTTTGCGTTGTGTTGGGTCGCATAGTGGGATCAGGGTCCAGGGTCCTACCCAGGGGTCCAGAACTTGCTAATTCATCCCTGAGATGGAGGTAACAGTCAGGATAATTTCTCCAACCTGAACACAAATGAGTGGAATAAACTGCCTCACTGCCTCAGATTCATAAACTTCTGGCTTATTATTCATCCTAGAGCATATTATTCAATAACTACCACGAATTATGTATTAACTACAGAGAAACTAGCAAGAAAGTTATATAGCTGAGAGTGAAACTGCCAATGCTTCCTTGAAGTCAGATCAATTGGAATATTTGCATTGTAACACTTATTACATTGCAACTTTATATCACATTCAGTGCCTGATAACGCCGAAAATGTATCAATAAACAGTTTCAACTTGAAGAGGGGACTTTTTTAAGTTCTAACTGCACATCTGTTTAAGTGTAAAATAAGCAGTGCTCCAGCAGATGGAGCCCAAAGTCAGCAAAATGATCTTGCAGACTTCAGCCACCTGAAAGAGACACATTCTCATCAGCTTGGGTTTCACACAGAATGAATTAATCATATAGTAATGTTTCCTCATTCATATTTTAATACAGGATATTGTATAAAGTATTATGGATAGGTACATATTTGCACACACGATCTTTGTAGCATTTTATCATTCTTTCTTTGCTGAAAATTGAGACAATCATCAAGGAAATTGTGATTATAATACTAATGTTCAGTTTCATTTATATGACATTTGAATTCCTGTTGAATTCTCAAATCTGATTGGTCAGAAGGTGTTGATTAGTTGGCTCTGAGAGTACAAGGCAAATCACAGGTTTATATTAATGCACTCACTCTAATGCGTTATGGTTTCTATAGTAACAAATCACAAAGTTTTTTCTGTGAAGAGATGTTTATTTTGCGTTTATGGAAGGAGTCTCCAGTGTCAGAGGTAAAGCTGTAACTTTAAGTTTTCCGGCACAGGAAAATTGTCAGGATGGATGATTCTGTGTTTTCTCAGTGACATGATATTTCTTTGGAAGCTATAATCATAATCCTCAGTGCTTATATGTTTGTACGTATTCCTTGTCTTTGTTATATTGGACTGGACTTTGGTAAACTGTGGCTATTTGTACATGTTGATTGGCCCACATTATAATAAAATACAGCCCATAATATGTATGGGTGTGTGCATGTTTCCAATAGCTGGACCATTATCTTTCAGCCAGCTACGCCCTGCCTGAAGCCTAGACACTCAGTTTAACCTGAGTGTCAAGACTCTCTTCCAAAGGAAAAGTCTTTGGTAAGTGCATTTTCTTCTTTAAGGTTTTCGACACCTCTACAAGTGATGTTAATGTATACTGAGCCCACTGCAAAGATCAGTTTTCAAAAATTTCTCCAGCTAGATGAAATAATTCTTCCTAATATACAGTATGTCCAAAACATGGGTAGTTGGATGTTGACACAGCATGCTGGATTGATTTAGGGTTGGTTTAACCCTTAACAAGTGTGAAAACAGCCTTACTTGATTAAAACCTGATAGATCAATATCATATCTATGTACTTTTTGAAATCCTGAGCGACGTATATCAAATACAGGATCAGATTGAACTCCTGTGCTAAAAAATAATCTGCGATAATGCTACAAGGCAAAACTTGAGGTAATTTTTAACCAGCTAGAAGTGAACTAATGTTAACTGTAAATATATTATGTAAGAATTGAAACTAATTTTTTAAATTGTCTTACAGAAAATCAGCCTCAAGTAAAGTTAGCTAGTATACCTTTTGGCAGCAGGCTAACTATACATTAAAAAGGTATTATTTACATTATGTGTGCTTAGTACAGAAACATAATTTCCGAAGGTTCATCTAAATTATAAATTATAAATGTGAACACAAACAAAGTTATATTGCTTTTTTCTGGTTTTCGCTCCGTCTCAAAAGGCGCAGTGGAAAATTCCAGAAAATGAATCTATCTGTTCACTTTCAGGTCCGCATCCTCAAGCTTTTTAGAGTGTAATAAATCTTAGGTCAATATTAGGTGTTGGTCATTAAGAGCTGACAATTTGCACTGTGTTTATCCATGAGTTACTGTTGAAATTAAATGATTAAGAATATAGAATATGCAAGGAATGAAGCATATTCATACACAATATTCATACAGACTTTTAGAAGGATTAAAAGCATCAATATAAGTATCAAAAGAGTAAGGAAATGACGTTTAAGGAAATGAAATCAGGTCTTTGGTGTACTTTTAAGTGCTGTGTGTGTTGTAGTTTGAATGCCATGAATTCCCTCTGTGGCCTACAGTGAATTTCATGTCCACGAACCAGATATTACGCTTTTTGTGAAGTAAGTCATAATGGTACTCATCTCAAGAGAGCCCATACTGAGGATTACTTTATCATAATGGACCTGGCCTAAAGGAATTTCCATTTATCTGTAAGTGTTCTGAAGTCTTAGGTCATATTTCTGCCGCAGGAACCTTTTCAGGAGCCGAGCAACTCTTCCAGGAGCTCAGCAACACATTTCCACCTGAAGGTCCTCATGTGCAGTTCCTACATTTTAAATTCTGCTCAAATACTATTAGATATAAGCTAAGTTTCCAGTGATTTGGCCTTTCTAGGTGCTCACTGCCCCATTTAGCTCAATAGAGTTACACTATTATTGCACCTAGTGTTCAAAAATGGGAACTGCAACAAGTGCTTAGAGAGGCCCATTGGGGAAAGAATCACGCTGCCCCATAAGTAAAATGTGTTTCCATTATCCAATGCCCAAATTTAAGGGCTAGTTTCAGGTCTTTTGTGTGGTTTTTTGAGTAGTTCTGCTGGTGATTTTGCTGAATCCTGACAACCCTGACTAATGATATTAGCTCTTATGTGTGTGCCTCAGACATTGTGATGGGAAACTCAACTGCTGTATATTTCAGGATATTAACAAAATGGTGTAAAAGGTGTAAAAGATCCTTTATTCTACTGATACAATCATGTGATTCATGTTTTTTTTTCACTCATAATACTACACATGAAAAGACAAAAGCCTGTGCCTGAGGACACGTTCTCTTTGGAGTAAGAGAACTGAAAAGATCTTTGGTATTGCGGCATATATGATCAGAAGTGCTTCCTAGAAGCAGAGCTATTCTTATGTGGCCAAAAAAAAAAAAAAAACAAGGACAGTACATCCTTTGAGCTACACAAACCTGAGCCCTACTTCTTGAAAATGAGATCTTGTGCGTCAGTTTGAGAAACAGAACTAGCTAACAGTTCACATGATACCTAGTCCTACTTTTCTAATAGTCTCTGTGGTCTACAGTCAGCTGACATTCACAGTCACAGTTGAGACAGTAAATTACCATTGTGTCTCATTGATTTCTGCACGATAGCCTCAGGCTCATGAATAAAACACATTCCTTCTTGGTGTACCATGTTGGAGGCATACATCAGGGCTCAAGAATCTTCAGTGCGCATCCATTTGCTGTTGCTATTTCATCAGTAAGTGGGACATTTCAAGGAGGTTTCAGCAGTATGACCTGTTATAGTCAGATATCTATGCATCATAGCATTTGGGATTTGTCTGTTCTCACTGAGGGAGCATAAATAATCCATCCTGTCTACCTTGTATACTTCAATATGACAGCTTTAGAGACCCAGATCACTTCATGAGCCCTCCAAGGTAATGTGATCAGAAATGTATGAATTTCCAAACATAGGCTTAACTAGGTTTTTGTGTCACAGTGGGCTGAATAAGCTTCTCATTGTGCTTCTCATCTCACCATGTGATCTGATCTTTTGTGTTTTCACACTCCATGTGAAAACCTCAGATGCTTATCAGGGTAGCTGTTAGCTCGAGGGATCTGAGACAAATGCTGCTCACCAGTGTGGGTCTTTGTCATGGTCGTTCCACCCTTCTCTAACACAGATAGCTGTATATGAGCCAGGAGAAAGTCTATTCTTTGCATTCATTGTTCCTTGAATGTGAAAAAAAGGTCATAAACAAAAGGAGGACTGTTGTTTTTTATCTGGTGTTCTTTCATTCAGTCACTTTCAGTAACTGCTTTATCCTGGTCAGGGTTGCGGTGGACCTGGAGCCTATCCCAGGAACATTGGGTATGAGGCAGGAATACCTCATAGATGGGACACCAGTCCATCTCAGGACACCAAGAGTAATTTATCTTTGCCAGTCTACCTACTGGCATGTTTTTGGGAGAGAAAGAGGCTTTCCCTGTCCTGCTCGAGGTCTTTGTGAAGGTCCAGTCCAAGGACTGGGTTGAAGACATCATCAATCAATCTGTCTCTTGACTAAATTGATGACATTGTCCATCTTGTCTCCTGCGGTTCCATCATCAAGGATGTCATGCCACCAGTCTGTGAGGAGGAACTCCTGGTGCCCAGCTCTGAAGCGAGTAGACAATTGTATATTCCATCCAATTATATACTTTCTCTCCACCCCTGGATACTTACTCTCAACAAACGAGAGAAATGTCGCGCACTGAATGTGTAAACTCTTGAGACTGTTGTGCGTGAAAATCCCAGGAGATCAGCAGATCATCCATACCATGGTTAAAGTCAACGAGATCACATCTTTCCCCATTCTGATGTTTGATGGGAACATTATCTGACCTGTATGTGTATGATTTTATGCATTGTGCTGCTGTAAACAGCCAGTAATGTTTACTGGCAGATTGCATGAATGTGCAGGTAACAGGTGTTCCTATTACATTTGGCGTATATCATCAGCTAAATGTACACACTGCCAGATTTGTAACACATCAGGCTTATTGCTCTTCAGTAATATTTACTTGTGGTTTGAAATTAATAGCACCAATAATGGAATGGAAGGGAAAACGCTTTTGAGCACCAGAGCTCACATCGTCTGAATGCAGGAGACACAAACCTATTATTCACTGCACCAATCTGTGATTAGCACATATTCTGTCTGATGATAACAGACATTAACTCCAACATGTCATAACATGTCCTATACTTTAGTCTGTGGACGCTAGCTGAGGTATAATTCTGTCAGGTGTAATATATAAAAATATCTAATGTGTTTTTGTTGGATATACCGCAGTGCTGTTGAATGATTTAAATTACAGAGAAATTAAAAAGTATAAAATTCTTAAGCTCCAACCACAAAGCAGTCAGTTAAATAAGAATAAATTTTACAAAATCAAATCCAGTGGTGCAAGATATAATGTGTCCATAATTAATTAATAGTAGAACTGTATATTGAACTGTACAGTATGGTATAAGAATTCTGGTAATAACAGTGAGCAGTCATATAGAGTATAGCAGTAGCCTAGTGCAGTTAATGTCGTGCTGATGATGTTTAATTAGCATTTTTGGAAGGAGTCTCCAGTGTCAGCGCTTCACAACAGTCAGGGATAAAGCTGTAACTTTACCTTTCCTTTACAGTCTTAAGGAGTTTCTTTGTGGTTTCTTTGTAACATGAACAAAGGAAAAAAAACGTGTCTCAGAGACATTCCAAAGCATTCAAATATAAGCATAAAAATCATGTTTATAAGATGCTGTGGTATAAGAGTAATCAAACACTTTTTTAACTTCAGCGTTGATGCCATATCACACCACGCAGTCATTAATCCTTTTCCTATAACAGCGTGCTCCAAAGTGTTTCATTCCTTACAAACTGCATTTTTGAGAATTGTGATATTCTAAATATTAATATACTATGTATATCATAGTAAGTCTTTGTATGTGTATTTTATGTAGAATGTTGCGTTAATACTCATTGTGCAGCAATGCGTCCTGACACCAATGCCCACATACCCCTGCAGATGCCCTGATGGTTCAAAAAACCGTATAAATCATGTCAGCGTAATAGCATTGCATCTAGCGCACTACAGAGTGCAGATCCTCTTTAGCTGCTCTGTCTGGCATCTTGATTCGATCTGTCTGGTCCATCTCAGAGCTCTGAAAGCAGGATTTGCTTTGTAAATGGGTATGTATGTGCATGTGTGTGTGTGTGTGTGTGTGTGTGTGTGTATTTGTGTGGTCTTAGTTACAGTCCAGCTTGATATCATCCGTGGGTGAGATTAGACTCCAGATCCAGGCTGTAGGTACATCCCATGTCCAGGTTTTCTTCCAGCTGCAGAAGCTGAATGGGAGCTGCAGAAATACACATGCATACACACACACACATACACACACACAGGAGCTGGTGTGGAGGAGAACAGAAACACACAGGTTAGTTGAGAGGTTACCTTGCTACGTGCCAGGGGTATAGGTAATGCTCGCTTTCTGTTATGACGATTTGTGTTGCATATCATTTATTCCTGTATACACCTGCATTGCTTCTCTGTCTATCAGTGGATGTAGCTGTGAACTAATGGTTGGTGCTGTCGGTGTGAGGGATTGCTCTGCAGCTGTCCTGCATTGCTCAGACCTTGTGTGTGTGTGTGTGTAGGCAGCGAAGAATTAAGGTTGCTAGAAGGACAGGCACACACAGGCAGCTCTATATTCACTAACAATATTTATTTTACAGATTTATCCTTATTTATTTCTCATTACTTTTAACACTCTAATTGATCTTTCTTCTCACCATCATTTATCACCTCAGTTTCCTTTCATCTCCATCTCTGCACCAACACGTGCCATATTCTCTGTGTTCTCTGATAATTGTGTATCATACTGTATATATAATTTATAGACAATCTATTCATGCTTGGTCAGGCAGCAGTACCCGGGTTTGTTGCCCCTCCCCCGTGTCCTGCTCCCACCACAGAATATGATAAGAGAAAATGTGAGTTAGCAGGATGACCGGGGTGTGTGTGAAATGAATGTTTGTGTTGACGGGCGTGATGGAGATGCTGTGTTACTCATTATCGCTTCCTCCCTCGCTCCATTTCTCTACTCCTACTGCATAAACTTCCATTTGTTTCCATGGCAACCCTTTTGATCGCACCCCTTTTTAACCTTCCCCTTCTCCCTGCTCCCCTTTTTCTCTCACTCACCTCTGCAGTGGTGACTGCAAAGGTGCTTGTGATGCTAAACATCTGTAATAATCATAATAATAATAATAATAATAATAATAATAATAATAATAATAATAAATTGGCTAATGGTCAAAAAATTAAGTACTTTGTTAATATTTGGCTGAAGAAGCAACACTAAAAGTCACACTCACAACATATTACAAGGCTCTGTCAGGATGAAGATGCCAGATAGCACCTTATAATATTAAGATCACAGATTGCAGTCTTACTAATGCAGCATAATTTGCTGTTATGTCTTATTATTAGGGGACCAAGCACCAGAGATGAGTATCCACCCTATTGTTTGTAATTGCATGTTTCTGTTTCTGCTTCTTCTTCTTATTATTATTGTTATACTTCCATATGTGAATCTATGGCAGCCCATAGAACACTTTGCAAGCTTTATATGAAATTTGGCACATTGACAGAGGACAGTCCCAGCTACCTACACAGCAATTTTGGTATATGTCCCTGAAGCACTCTTGGGCCACCAATAAGGCAAATTTGGACATACGTTTCATTTCTTCTCCTAGAAATTTTGGTCAATCATCACAAAATTTGAATCACAGCATTCTAAGACCAACCCAAACAAAACCTGTTTCTCAGATTTTTAATAAGTGGAACAATTTGTCCATAATGCACAAACAAGTTTGGTGAAATCCCCAAACAGGAAGTGAGGGCATGTCTTGGCAGCGGTGTGACACCAAACTTGACGACATGAGCTGATCTTAACAAACAAGCTTAGATTTTATTTGCAATGTGGGAGGGCTACTGAAAACAGGAAGTGAGGCAAAATCATATCAATGGCTATGGTTGCAAAGCGGTGGGGCCAGAAAGTGCTTGGCCCCTTAATGACTGCTTTCAGATCTATTTTTTTATTATTAGTGTTTGTGACAGAAAGGAATGAATGAAAGTTTCAGACTCTTAAAGTGCAACCCAAGTTCATCCAAGAACACATAAACAGAAAGGTTTCTAAAGAGTGCTATTAGGTATATAAAAAATGCATACACTGTTCTATTAAAATCTACCTCATTTTGTCAATGACAGCTTTCGTTCATTTAAAATGCAGGTCAAAGTGCTTTACTGTATGAAGTAAAAAAATAAAATAAAATTGTAAGATAGGCAAATAATAAAAATTCAATAAATAAATAATTATAGTGACAGAAGGCTGAGAATAATAACAAAAAAACATAGAAGAATATGTAATGAAAAGTGTGTAAAATTTAATAGGTAACATATACTCACTGAGCACTTTATTAGAAACACCTGTACGCCTACTCATTCATGCAATTATCTGATCAGCCAATCATGTCGCAACAGTGTTATGCATAAAATCATTCAGATGCAGGCCAGCAGCTTCAGGTAATGTTCACATCAACCATAAGAATGGCTGATGTGAACATTACCTGAAGCTACTGGCCTGCACCTACATGATTTTATGCATAACACTGTTGTGATCTCATTGATTTTGACCGTGGCCTGATTATTGGTGCCAGATGGGCTGGTTTGAGTATTTCTATTACTACTGATCTCCTGGGATTTTCACACACAACAGTCTCTAGGCTTTACTCAGAATGGTGCGATAAAGAAAAAACATTCAAGGAGAGGCAGTTTTGCAGACAGAAACACCTTGTTGATGAGAGAGAGATCAATGGAGAATGACCAGAGTGGTTCAAGTTGACAAAAAAGCTTCAGTAACTCAGATAACCAGTCTGTACAGTTGTGGTGAGCAGAAAAGCATCTCAGAATGCACAACATGTCGAACTTTGAGGGGGATTCGCTACAACAGTAGAAGACCATGTCGGGTTCCAATTCTGTCAGCCAAGAACAGAAAGCTGCGGTTGTAGTAGGCACAGGCTCACCAAAACTGGACACTTGAAGACTGGAAAACATGAATCTCGATTTCTGCTGACGCACACAGATGGTAGGGTCAGAATTTGGAGCCAAACAGCATGAATCCATGGACTCAACCTGCCTTGTGTCAACAGTCCAGGCTGGTGGAGGTGGTGTAATGGTGTGAGGAATGTTTTCTTGGCACTCTTTGGGCACCTTAATACCATCACTTGAAAGCCACAGCCTATTTGAGTGATGTTGCTGACCATGGGCATCCCTTCATGGCCACAATTTACCCATCTTCTAATGGCTATTTCCAGCATGATAATGCACCAAGTCACAAAGCAAAAGTCATCTCAAACTGGTTTCATGAACATGACAATGAGTTCAGTGTTCTTCAGTGGCCTTCCCAGTCATGGGATCTGAATCCAGAAGAGCACCTTTGGGATGTGGTAGACCAGGAGATTCACAGCATGGAAGTACACCTGAAAAATCCGCAGGAATTATGTGATACAATCATGTCAACATGGACCGGAATCTCAAAGGAATGTTTCCAACATCTTGTGGAATCCATGCCACAAAGAATTGAGGCTGTTTTGAGAGCAAAAGGAGGGCTTACCCAGTATTACTATAGTGTACATAATTGGTACATAACCTTACTCTAAGAGCTATTTAAAGGTACACCACATGCACCTTCTCTGATAAAAGATACATACTAATGGTATCAAGATGACAAGGAAACGTCCAGTTTTGGACCTTTACTTCCGAGAGTGCTGTTTTGTCAAAATGCTTTTGTTCTCTTTTCCACCTAGCATTTATCATGTGTCTAATCAAAAGACATAGACAGACCATTAAAACAAAGTTTACAGAAACGTTAGCAATCTTTGGTGCATAGCATGCTAATTGAAATTTAAATGCTCATTTAACATTGATGCGTTATCTGTTTTGACATTGCATGTAGTGCTGTTCATTTGCTAATGAATTCATTTCAGATTGTCATTATTGTGAGCTGGAACAAGAAACTGCAGTTTTTTAATGGACCTTTTACTATGTAATATCTGATGCAGTGCTCCACTGACATATTGACCCGATCAGCCTCTTAGCTTTGAGCTGCTTTTGACCTTGAATCTCATCAAGCACCATTTTAACACCCCAGCTGCCGCAAACGTAATCAGAGCTACACAAATTCAATAACAATACACTATTATTTCTGTCGGGCTTTTCGTTAGGCCAAAGGCATGCATTTTTACAATGAGTCAGATTGGTCAGAAGAGGTTGATTAATTTTACATAACAGCACAAATCTGACAGTTGTAATTCAAATCACAGGTTCATATTAATATGCTCGTTTTAATACGCTATTGTTTCTATAGTAACAATTTATAGGGATTTGTATGGTAAACGGTCGATGTAATAAGAATCAGATTTTTTTGCAGGAGGATTTCCACACAAATAAAATTTGTATTCATGAAAATCTAGTTAATTCAGAATAATGTTCATATCCTACTATAACTCTGGAGTTTGTGTAAATTTACATTTAAGGAGACTCACTAATGTGAACCTCAACTGACTGCCTGACTGACTGCAATTTAATTTTTAATGAATATGTTTCGAAATGCATTCGTTTAATATTAGTGACTTGACAGACAGCAATTAAGACAAGTAAGACTAGCCATTTAATTAGGGCAAAAGTAATGGCACCTTAGTGTGTGTCTATGGTAACCGACACACTGCAATGGCTGAGGAAGAGTTAGCGCACACACCATGCTTAGGAAGCACTCTTTCACCATTTAGTCATCACTTTGTCGTTTTCTGCTCTCTGTGAGTTTGTCCGTCACTAAATGTAAATCAGCGTGCTTGAAATGTATCAGTTAACGCCCGTGAGCACAAAGAAAATCAATGTTACCACAACTTTCTAAATGTGGGGAGAGTTTTTTTGTTCAGTTTGGCCTTTGAAAACATTAAGACACAAAGATTGATAACTGAAGCCCAATGAATGGATTAAAAACATGTTATTTAACAAAGAAAAATTGTGAATGTAACAAGATGCTTATTTAACATTTATGGAAGGAGTCTCCAGTGTCAGCTCGTTGTATCATTCATTATGTTTTCTGCCACTGGAAAGTCTTTGCAATTTCTTGGGAACATGATAGACTGCGGGGTTTTTTTTTTTTTTTTTGGTCTTATTAACTTAGGTCGATGAAGGGATGACTGTTTGTAGCTGCTATAAGGTTAGTGATAACAGGAACAGGAACTTGTTCTGCAGACTGTCCTGTAATTCTAAACAGTTATGTCTCATTCTTTAATAAATGAAATAAATATATGGGGGGTGGGGAGGAGTGTTAATAGTTACTCCACTTTGTATCAGGCCACATAACACCACGCCGTCATTCATTATTTTCCTATAATAGCACATCCCCAAGTGTTTATTCCTGACACGGCAGTTTTGTGGGAGAGACCCACGCTGGATGGACTGCACTTTTTGGGAAAACCGAACATTTTGAATTGAGTAAGAGTGTCAGATTGTCTAATAGAGAAAGGGATACCTAGTGGTGAGGTGCTATGTTTAAGTCATTAAACCTATGGAGGATTGCTCGGAGGATAGTGAGCAGTTGTCCGAGGCCGGATGGCTGGAGGGATAGCCAGCAGAAAAATATAGAAGCACTGTATCCTGCAGGATTCCCCTTCAGTATTTCATGATAAAGCCAATATTCATGTGGATTTAAACAGATTAGCAGTATTATACCAAGCTTCTACAGTAACGTGGTGGTTATTTTTTAATGAGGCATGGCCACAAATTAATATATTGAGGCCATGAGTCAACATTTACTATGTTGTGACCACTAATTGTGTAACTTGAGCCCAGGACTTAATTGAATCCATGGCCTCCAGTTAATTATTTGGCGAGAATGAGTGAAAAAGCAAAAATGACTTAAAAATTGCTTAAGATGACACGGGCTAATGGTATCATTGTCGTAATGCCAGTGACTCCATTATGTCTTTATGCATCATTCCAAGATTGAAGTGTAATATTATCAGTCATCTCCATACTTAGGTTCCTGTAGCCACAATGATCGAATTCAATTGATTCCTCTGTCTCACTCATTTAAAAATGTATATATATAGAGTAGTTTCCATGAGTTAAGTACTTTGTGGCCATGATCTAGATCTTGAGAAGCATTCATGGCCACACCTTATTAAAAATAAATTACCACCATGTCAGCATTTTTCATACCGTGAAGTAAAATCAGGGGACCGCAAACACATTTAAATGAAGCGGTCTAATTACACAGACTGACACAAACGCTGAACAAGTGCTTCGTCTGGCAGGCTGCTGTGTAGTGATTGATAGCATTAAGATAACATTATGCTGCTTTGCCGTTACAGCTTCCTGACACCGATTAATTTGGATTTTGTAATGTCTGCTGCTATTTCTTTGGGTAATGAAGGGGAAAAGATCTGTCCTTGCTCTTGCTGAATCTTGCCTACTTATTACTGAAGCATATAAATGCTGATAGCAAAGATTGTGAGAACAGATTGTTGAAATTGTTTGCTGATCAGTGATATCTGTTTTTAAGGCTGAACTGGCTGTATTTAATGTGTGGTGTTATATAGAATGAAATATAATAATGAATAAAAAATAACTAGTCAGCTGATAAACAGGAAAGAGGTTTGGGATGACTCTTAATGGAGTTGGGTGACATATATTCACACTATTAGATAAGACTAGATTTTTTTTTTTTTTTTGTAATAGAGTCTTTATAACACATTTATGCACTGCATAAACCTTTAAGAAAACAGTGCTGAAGAATTAATATTAATTAAATTAAGACCATAAAAAAACATGCCCAAAGAGCAAAGTCCTCTTTCCTGGGTCAGCAAATTTAAAGTGACATTTAATAGCTACAAAGTGCTGACACTGGAGACTCCTTCCAGAAATGCGAAACAATCGTCTCAAATCCGTGCACCATATAAGACCTGATGTAATTAGCAGTTACTACAGAAGTGATAATATATTAAAATGAGTGCATTAACATAAACTTGTGATTTGTGTCAACACCTTCTGACCAATCAGAAATGAGAATTCCCCAGCACTGGGCTAATAAGTAATAAGTAATAATAATGCTAATAATAATGATACTCTCTTTTTCATGTAATGCCAAAGCAATATACTTAATAAAAACTTTGTCATCTCATGGGATTTGACATACACCGTACATTAATCTTCCAGTATTGCTTCATAAAATATTTATGCAATGCTCGTGAGTATGTTGTGGTCCAGTGGTCCACTGCAGGTACACTTCAGATAAAATGTAAAAATAAAATTTTGCATCTTAGCAGAAGTGTTCTCTCCAAAAAAAAAAAAAAAATAGAGCTTACTTTCAGTAATCTGTGCTTACCTAACATACCATGGTGACTCAGTCCACTGCAGAGCTCAATGCAGTCCTCTGAATTAGATAATACATCTGCATTGGTGACTAGACAAGCGATATATTTCACTGAAATTCAGCAAGATGCTGAGTACTTTTGTGTATTCTGAGTCTGAGGCAGATATGAGAAAGCATTTAGAGAAAGCAGTTCAGGGTTGGACCGCAATATACATCATTCCAGGACTGCCGAATCAATAAGCGGCCACTGAAATTCAAGCTGCGTCCTGCAAAATAGTTACTTTATACAGAACAAATGCAGCAGCAGTGATAATGTAATTTAGATTTAATTCAGTAATTAAAGATCGCTTTCAAGAATAGATCAGTGATGCACAGGTTAGTCTGAAATCGGTCTGAAAACAAAACCAGGCACAAAAGAAGCAACTTTTGTAGCATGTGTGTGTGAGGTGTGTACGTGTGCTTTTGGTTTGTAGACAGATTGGACATTTTTCTGTATTCAGAAGCGAGTCTGCAGTCACTGAAAACATTAACATGCCAGAAGGATCCATGGACGTGTGTACAGTCTGAGATGAGAGATGTGAGAAATGAGAATAATCAAAAGAGAGAGAGAGAATGATCAGAATGTCCATGAAAGGGTTTTCAGTATTATTATTATTATTATTATTATTATTATTATTATTATTATTATTATCCTGATAACTGAATTGGAATATCAGGATGTAACAAATGCCTGAATACTGATTTTTTTAATACTGGTTTCAGTCAGTGTACTTCAAGAATGGATATGAGTAGACCACCGTGACAGACCCTCTTAGACAATTAAAGATCATGAATTCTTTTAACAAATCATTACTACTAAAGTGTAATGAGGGCAGCACAGTGGCACAGTAAGTATCAGTTCTCTTTCTCATGTTGTTCCCGTGTTTATGGGCTTGCCCTGGGTTCTCTGGTTTCCTCTCACTGTCCAAAAACATGCAGGAAGGCAAATTTGGTTACACTAAATTGCCCCTGTGTGTGAATGGTGTCTTAACTGGGGTCCTATCTGGGGTGAATTCTCTCACCTTGTGCCCTTTTTGCAAATGCTACTGAATATGAAGTTATCATTCAGTCCAGATTGTACTGACACATAGGCAAATAATGTTGGGTACACACACACATACACACACACCTTTTGCCTTGTCGGGATCTTTAGGGTATGATTTATTTTTTGCATTTTGGAATGGACAGACCATGAACAGATTATCCTTCAACACTGAAGAATAAGATCGAACAGAATTACTATTACTTATGTAATATTTTGAGATATTTTGAGATAATGAGATTTTGCTTGAGGACTTTGATGATGGCGATTGTCATATTGACAACGAGCGCTACGCTTTATATCTTGACCCCTCTGTTTCTGTTTCTTTATGCCCTGCAGAAACTGGTCACATTGATTGCTTGGGATTGATTGGGAAGGCTTCATAGACTGCCAGTCTCCTGTGCAGTTTAACAGCATCACATCTCTGAAAGCAGCTTTCTCGCTCATCACTTGCTCCACCAGGGCAACCTGGTCAAGCCCAACTGCGTGTGCTTCACCTCTCACCGTCTCTCCAATGTCAACCGCCACTCAACCCTGGCACCTGAATGGAGGTAAATAACAGGTTCACCCAATAATTAAAAAAAAAAAATATATATATATATTTTCTGATTATCGGATGAGCTTCATCAGGTCTGAAGACATTTTAACCCAAATCCAGACACTTTCACTTATTACTACTAGAGCATGTAAAATGCCTAGTGCTTAAAATGCAGTTTAAATTTATAACTTGGCATACAAGAAATACATAACGGTGGCATTTGCATGTGCTGACATGAGCATTTTAAAATGTCAGCTCAGTCCAAGCTGAAAGGCCATTAAAAAAAAAAACACCAGGAGAAATATCTGCTTTTTCACCATTGGAGCATTTGGACTGAAGCCTTTGACTCAATCTGTGCTTTCAGAGCAATAACTTTCCTTAGAAAAGCACAGGACATTGATTATTAAATGCATGGCTCATTCTGTGTCCACAGCACTGTTGAATACTCGATTCTCATTGGTCAGTAGGTGTTGATTAATTCTCTATAACAGCAGCTCTGACAATAATTTATGTCCCCATTCGAACATGTTATTGTTTCTATAGTAACAACTCATTCACAGGGACTTGTATGGCAGATGCTCCACATGAAGTGATTTAATATGTGTAATTGTTGATATGTTGAAATTTTAGAGGTAAATCTGTAACTTTATGTGTTCTGACACAGCGAAGTCGTTAGGACATTGCAATTTGTGCTTTCTAAAGAACAAGACAAATTGCATTTATTTGCAGTTTATTATTATTCCAGCTGCTATAGCATAAGTGATAACTGGAAATAACTTGTTTTGCGGACGTTTTGTGGAGGAATAAAACACTTTAAAACTGGAAAGATGCTGTCATTGGAAAATAATCAACTCTGGGGTGGTAACAGTAACTGCACTTCACGTGCAGTTGACATTTTTTACGTAAAATGCTTGATGTGTTAATAAGACGTGTGATGTTTTTTTTTCTAGGTGTTGGTTTCCCATTCAATGAGGAGAGAGTCATATCAGGTGGGGTGAACAGGAATTCAGCAATAATCGGAGGTAAGAAGTATTCAATCTTATCTTGTGTTTCATAGAGAGCGGCAAAGTTTCACCCTTATGTCCACATCACCTGATATTCCCTTCTTGATTTAGGCATTATTGCTGTGGTGATCTTTACCATCCTGTGCACTCTGGTGTTCCTGATTCGTTACATGATTCGCCACAAGAGAACGCACCACACCAATGAGTCCAAAGAGGATGAGCACTCCGAATCAGCTGACACGGCTATCATCAGCACTGAGCCCAATTTCACAGAGACCATCGACGAAAGCAAGAAGGAATGGTTCATCTAACAGAATGGGAACATACATTACTTAAATAAGGATCAATATATACCCCCCTCCCATCTCTCTCCCTACTGTATGCATACCTGTCTGTCTCTCTCTCTCTCCCTCTCTGTCTCTCTGTCTTCCCCTGTCCAGGAGTCCAGCTTCAATGTTTTCTAAAAGTGCAGCTGTTTACTGTATGCATGATAGAGCCAATGGGGGTGGGCAAGAACGAGGACCGCAGTGGGATCGATGACTGAAGGCCTGGCCGTCTTCTGATTCAGTTCTTATGGGGAAAATATGGAGCTTGAAGATTAGATGAGTGGGAATGTCAGACTGAAAAAAAGCACCCTCTTTGTTGGAACTAATCCAAATCTTCTCTGACCTCATTAGACCTCTAGCTACAAAATCAAATCCAGAGGCCAGCTTTAGCTGTGGTTGGATTTAGAAACACGCTGTTGAGATTGACGGAAACAGCACTACAATAATGAACTATATCAGCGACGTGTTCATGATCTGTGCCAGCCAAACATCCCTAAGCAGCAATGGTGGAGATAAAGAGCCTTACAGCTAGAGCAGTGCAGGAGGAATTAGCCGAGGGTGCCATTAAGAATGTGGCTAAATCTGACCAACAAAAGCACAACATTAAATACAGCTTCCCATAAAGAAATGATAAACTACCGCTCTCAGCTGAATCTCTTAGTCCATTTACACTGATATAGAACTGTCACTTTTTTTTAACCATCAGTTTATGAGCAGGGCCATTACATAAACAGATATATACATTCACTAATGCAAAGTTAAACCTAATAATAACTGGGGAGGGTTTTACAAGATTTACCTCGAATTGAAAATACACAATTATATTGTTATCAACAACAATTCACTACAGATATGCATTTTTATTACTTGTATTACTTTTCTGATGGACATTTTAGACCAACAATATATTTTTTTTTTCAAAAAGAAAATTATATATGGCACAAAACACTAAAGGCTTATGGCACATGAGCAAAAGTAATGCATAAGATCCCAGTATTGTTTTTTTTTTTTTTTTTTTGGTATTTTCATTCTATATGTGCAATCTATTCCATTCTATTGTGCAGTCAAGTCTTACAAAC
>CM040481.1:11905871-11937111 GCA_022758105.1 Pangasianodon gigas
CTCTCAGCCAACGAGGATGGTGAAGCGGCCACGCTGGCGGGTCAGATGATGACCTGCAAGAACGATATGAGCAAAGCGGAGACGGAGGCCAAGCAGGTAACATTTTCACCCAAACACCTAGGTGGAAATTGTATACAGATAAATACTTTATTAATAATTATGCTTTTGTGTCTCACTCAGGCTCAAATGAAGCTAAAGCATGCTCAGCAAGAGCTGAAAAGCAAGCAGGCTCAAGTGAAGAAGATGGACAGCGGCTATAAAAAAGACCAGGACGCCTTTGAGGCTGTGCAGAAATGCAGAGACAAATTGCAGGCTGAACTTGAGAAACTCAACTACGAAGGTTTTAATTATAACATTTACTGTAATGTCCTGCTTCAGTGAACCAGTTAACAACTGGTGCTTGTAGAATATTAAAGCTTGCTCGTTTGTGTCTCAGATGGCCGAGAGGAGCGTTTGATTGAACAGAAAAGGCAACTGTCTCGTGAAGTCAACCACCTACGTGAAAAATACGAGTCCTTCATGGGGCAGTTCCCTAACCTGCGTTTTGAATACTCGTAAGTACTTGTGGATGTAATGGCAAAATTGATACATTAAATGTAATCGTAAATGTAAAAGGGTGGGAGATGTGGCAAAAAATTTCATAACGTGATATTTAAAGACATTTCTATGATATGTGATGTGTGTCATGGTGTATAGGTTTGTTAACAAACTGCTAGCAAAACTGTAGTGTTGCTTTTTAATAACAAACTTTTAAATAAAAAATAATTTTAGGATGCTTTTATTTAATTAATTAGATGTTGCTTTATTTAATTTTTTTTTTTTTTTTACTTAAATAGTTTTGTTGTAGATAGAACAATAAAAGTAAAAAAGAAATAATTTTAGGATGCTTTTGTTTAATTAATTAGTGGTGCTTCATGTAATTATTTATTTTTTACTTAACTAGTTTTGTTGTAATATCTATAAAAATATATTATCATCAATAAGGAGCGTTTTTTAAAATCAGTAAAAATCTTTAGCACAGAGTCAGCTACTTCCACAGTTTTTTAAATGTTGTTTGACTAAATAATGAAAAAATTAATAGTAATGATAATAAAAAAATTATAAGAAGAAGAATAAAAATACCCACAATATCTCAGAAAAGTGTATTGTGACATAATTTATCAGAATATCGATGTTGTATTGCCTGTCCTGTACTGGACTTCCTCATGAGCACCCAGAGATAGGGATCTTATCTCCTTATCTGACGATGGGGGATGATTGGAGTTGCTCTGTTTTTCTGTTTAGGAGTTGAATTCATATGTTGTGATTTTGCAGGGACCCTGAGAAGAACTGGGACCGCAGTAAAGTCAAGGGTCTGGTGGCAAACCTCTTCACAGTGACTGACGTGTGTAACGCTACGGCTCTGGAAGTGGTGGCAGGTGGACGACTCTATAACGTAGTGGTGGACACTGAGGTAAGCTCTGAATGGACAGATCCCGATTGTTTTTTTCTCGACCCAGAGACAGCTGTATTGATCTGGTTTTTTCTCAACCCAGGGACAGCTGTATTGATCTCTGTGTAGTGCCAGCTTATAGTTGAAGCTTTATTTATTTACTTACTTACCTTTTTCATTTCATACATTTTAATATAAGTAACATTGTATTTGGTTGCCCCTTTCTGTTCCATACCACAAAAGTATCTCAAATTATTTTCAGGTAACTGGAAAGAAACTTCTGGAAAAGGGTGAACTGAAACGCAGATACACCATCATCCCCCTGAACAAGATCTCTGCACGAACTCTCGACGATGGAGTAGTCCGCACCGCTAAGAACATTGTAATAAACCTCAAGATAAAGACCATTTTCACTGGGTTAAATACTGAATTATGTTCTTTTTGAGCGCAGCCTTTACATTTTTGTCTAATTTATCAGGTGGGAGAGGATAACGTTCACACAGCTCTGTCGCTGGTGGGTTACGAGTCCGAGCTGCGTAAGGCCATGGAGTATGTTTTCGGAACCACGCTGGTGTGTGATACTCTGGACAACGCCAAGAAAGTTGCTTTTGATAAAGGCGTCAGCACCAAAACTGTCACACTCGGTGGAGACGTGTTTGATCCACAGGGAACATTGACCGGAGGTGAGTACTGGTGCTGATGGAGCGTGAATTTAATATACTGTATTTCTAGATAGCTATATAAAACAGGAATGCATTAAATGTGTACTTTGTGTATAGGTGCTCGGGCTCAGACAGCCTCTGTGCTTTCTAAGCTGGCGGAGGTTAAAGACGTACAAGACAAATTAAGGGCCAAAGAGGCAGAGCTCGCTACCGTGGAAAAGGAACTCGGCAGCCTCAAGGGAACTGCTGAAAAGTAAGCATTAAAAATCCCTTGATCCCATTTCTTTCTCAGTGAGGTGTAAACTAGAGTAACTGAGACCTTCTGAAATTCCTTGTGTTTTTGATGAACTAGTTGTCTACAGGCTGCTGGTGTAGCCTGGGACAAGCAGATATTGTGTCCAGGCTGTTAGTTTTTTTACTTGGAGTTGGACAAGTAGGTTAAATAACCAGAAAAACAAAAACTACTCCTTTACTAACTTTTGTTTAAAAAAAATCTTTTGAATATGTAGCTATGTTAGAGTTTAATGTGCTTCATGGTGGATGAAATATCTTATAAAGCTTCTGCTTAATACATACAGTCACCTCATAGTTAAACATATCGAGAGAGTGTATAATCTGTAATCTGTAATGAACGCACAGAACGCAACTACAAAGTCGTAATTGCGAGTGGGAGACTCGGGATTTTCTTTGAGCTCAGGGTTTCCGAGCTCAAAGAAACATGGTGCAATCAGTGGATGCAACGTCTGTAGTTGAGGGTAAATTTGTTGAAATTGAATGGGTATTTAGCAGTGATGTGTCTTTGTCAGGCTTTTTTTATTTACAATAAAACAAGCTAATTGCCTGCACATTATACGATTGCATTGTACAATTACCATATAATATGTAACAAAGTTTACAGTGGCTTCATAAATTGATTAAAAACAAAAAAGCAAAATACACCTGATGTGTACTTTGTTCTTCATTTTCAAGAAGTAAGGTAAAAAAAAACCTTGGTGTATTTTTTTTGTAGTTAATTAAGAGAAGGTACACCGCCATCTTGCTCTGACCAAAGTGACTTGAACGCGCCTGAAGTCATAATTACGACTTCCCAACTCGTAAATACGAACTTCCCAGGAGCACTTGAACACACAGTAATATCTTTTATGTATGATGTGAGAACAGAACACCACAGCTTATAGCACATACATTGGCCAGCTGACGTTTTGTCATGGGTGCAAACACGATTCATTCCATATGATCATAAATTTGTTTCCCTTAGTCTGTATTAACGTACTTAACTAGCTAACTAGCTCACTATACATGATTTGATTATGTAGTGTACCACCTTGTCAGTTAGGTCTCCTGACAGCCAGAACACATGACTGTGGAACACACTGGAGTTTTTACTTACTCGGTGGGCTAGCTGATGGCTTTATGATTTCCCCTTCCCTGAGGAACCCGTATTACTCCAACAGAGAAGAAAAGAGACTTTTGTTCGAGAGAATGAATGTTTTTAATTTTCTCTGGTAGGTATCGTCATCTGAAGCAGCAGCTGGACCTGAAAACTGAAGAAGCTCAGATACTGGAAACCAAACTCCAACAAAGCTCTTTCCATAAACAGCAGGAAGAGCTTGAGAACCTCCGCAGGACCATTGGTATGCGCGCACACACACACACACACACACACACACACTTGCACAGAAAATCTGGCAAATCTGTGGAAGCCTGCATGTTGTAGCGATCAGCATATCTGATTGATCATCACTTTAATAGCACAATGTACATTAATAATACAGTGTATTCTAATATACAGTAGATGTGATGAGACTTGTCATGCCATGCCAAATGATTTCAGTTTGCTATCGATTTTTTATTTTTATTTTTTTTGAGTGAAGTGTCTTGAGTGTCTGTTTCGTTTCCTGCGTTAGAGGAAAGCGAGGAGACACTGAAGAAGACGAAGGAGGTGCAGAAGAAGGCGGAGGAAAAGTACAAAGTCTTGGAGAACAAGATGAAGAATGCAGAGGCAGAGAGAGAGAAAGAGCTGAAAGCAGCACAGCAGAAACTCAACCAGGCAAAAAGCAAAGCAGACGCCTTCAACAAGAGACTCAAGGAGAGACAACAGGTACCGTAGTCCTAAAAAAAAAAAAGCAACATAGTGTTGTGGTACAGTGAGTTTTTGTTTTGGTTCTACAATGTAAATCCTGACCATCAATTTGAGTATTATCTGTATCACTGAGCATGTACACTTTCCAACTATATACCACGGGTGTATTTTATATTCTCGTTGGCCCAAAACACTCGATCAAGAGGTGGATAAATCAGGAGACAGGGACAAGATTATCACATGTTTGGGCTGTTGTTTTTTATTTATGGTTGCCTGAAGGACAAGCAGGCTTGTGGTCACTAACATTTATTTTGTTTCTTGTCCAACAACCAGAGATTAAAACCAAAAAAAAACAAAAAAAAAACTACCTGACTTTTGCTAAACCCCTGTCTGACTCCACTTACTGTCTTACTGCTGAACTTCTGGTGGTAATAATATGCCCACATTCTCTCCCCTATATGTTTCCTATTGCTTAATTAATCTCCTCATTATCACAAAGAATTCAGCTTGTTTTATATTTCATACAATTTTTAAACTGAATCCAACAATTTAACAACAATGTACAGCTGCACTATTTTTTTTTATTTTAATTTTTTTTAAACTAACTATGCTTTGCAATCCAACTCTGGTTATTTCACAAACCTTTACTTTTAGTTCTGACTTTGTTATATACTGTACTGTGTACTATGTAATTTGCTATATAATATATAAACTATGTTAAAATGTCCAGATATAAAACGTCCATAATACTAAAAGAACTTTTGCGCTGTCTGCTTCTCTCCATCTTTGTGTGTATCCCTCTGTCTTTTTCTTTGGTGTGTGCGTGTGTAGGAGGCTGATGCTGTGGCTTTGGAGCTTGAGGAGCTGAAGCGGGAGCAGGCTGGCTATGAACAGCAGATTCAGGCTGTGGATGAGGCAATGAAAGCCGTACAGGAACAGATCAGTGCAATGACCACTGAGGTTGCAGCCAATAAGGTACGAGTATGCAGATCATCTATGCAGGATTTACTCAACGCTGTTCCTATAGAGATAACTTGGAAATGGTTGATTATGTAAACAATTGAATGCGAATATTTTTGCATATATATAGCTTCATCATCCCATGCTATATTATTGGCCAGTATGTAATGAATAAAACACAGTGGGGCATGCTATTATAGGAAACAAATCTACAACAGGCGGAGTGATGCTCTAACCTCGCCAAATTTGTTTATTTTCCAATAACAGCATGAAGTGAAGCAAGAATACTAGATGCTTAGAGTGAAAATAAGGACGGGGGGAAAAAAAACTTTTTTTTAGGAAATGTGATGCAATGCATACTGAATGATGAAAAATGTGTCCACAGGATGCTGTGCGGCAAGCGCAGGAGCAGCTGACCCAGCAGAAGGAGGTGATCCTGGCCCAGGAGCGAGAGATCAAGGGGAAGAGTGAAGAGGCCAACCGGTTAAGAGAACACAACAACGATGCTCAGCTCAAAATCAAAGAGCTGGAACACAACATCAGCAAGCACAAGAAGGACAGTGCAGATGCTGCTGCTAGGGTGAGTGTGTGAAAGGGACGGGGTGTGTGCGGTCTCTCATCACTACCTACCCCTCTCAGATCTCCCACCCGCACACATTCAGCTCTCTCTCCCTCTCTCACATTCAGCTCTCTCTCCCTCTTCCACACTTGGCTCTTGCTCCCTCTCACACTTTCAGCTCTCTCTCCCTCTCTCCATCTTCCACACACTCAAAACTCTCTCTCCCTCTTCCACACGTTGCTCTCTCTGCCTCTCTCTCCGGATTCATTGCCTGACTACATTACCGCAGATTATTCCAAGTGATGCAGCAGAACGTGTTATCCACGCAATAAATGTGAGCAATGGACAATAATCGGCAGCCATTCTGTGTGCAGATAATGAGAGCGCACTAATCTTAGGAGCTGCTCTGGCACTGTACTTGTACCAGTAATTTACATGAGCTAACCACTAATGCTGCAGTCTGTATCCACTTCTTTACAACTGGCAGTTTCTAGCAATAAAACTCATACAGCAATTAACAGTGTTGGTAAAACATTTTCCTTTCCTCTCATTAGTTTGTTATCGCTGCCCTGCCTCGCTCTTTACCCTCTCTGACCCTGAGCTGCATTCATGCCGCAGCCAAATAAGAAGCAAGGCACATTAACTTCTCGGAACAGATTAATAAATAATTTTTTTATTTTTTTTTAAATGGGTAGCCAATATCCCTGGGTACAGTGCCAGAGTAACACCTGGGTGTGTGTGTGGGGAAACACTGCTGTATATAATGTAGAAAGGTAATCACGATATGGATTTCTTAGTGAGGAAGTATAAATGATGTATGTTTATCTGGCATTACGTAGGTGACCCGCATGCTGGCTGAGAACGACTGGATCTCATCTGAGCGGCATCTCTTCGGCCAGCCCAACTCTGCGTACGACTTCAAGGAGAACAGCCCTAAAGAAGCTGGCCAGAGACTTAAGAGACTCGAGGAGACCAAAGACAAGCTGGAGAGAAACATCAACCGCAGAGCCATGAACATGCTCAGTGAGGCTGAGGAAAGGGTACGAACTTTCACCTCCTGGTGGCTGATTGATTGATTTACAGTTCATGTATAATTAATATTTGGATCGAAAATGATATTTCTTGGTCATGCTGGGTGTTGATATTGAAATGTCTGTTTTATTAGTATAATGATCTGAAAAAGAAGAAGAGGATCGTTGAGAACGATAAAGCAAAGATCCTGGAGACGATCAAAGAGTTGGACCAGAAAAAGAATGAGGCGCTCAACGTGGCATGGCAAAAGGTCAGCATTTAAAGAATTTAATGTTTGCTGCCATGAACTTGAACCTGTAAATGACTAAATGTGCAATGCATGATTTGGTTTTTAGGTGAATAAGGATTTCGGATCCATATTCTCCACTCTGTTGCCCGGGGCAGATGCTCGTTTGGCTCCACCCGAGGGCTGTGGTGTCCTTGACGGCCTAGAGTTTAAGGTCGCTCTTGGAAACACATGGAAGGATAACTTGACAGAACTGAGTGGAGGCCAAAGGTCAGGCAATCCAGAACCAGTGGCAGTGGTTTTAATTCTGTATGTATTATCGTCATGTTAAACTAATGTGTTTGTATGTGTGTGTTTCAGGTCGCTGGTGGCACTTTCTTTGATTTTGGCCATGCTGCTGTTTAAACCTGCGCCGATCTACATCCTAGATGAAGTGGACGCTGCTCTCGACCTCTCACACACGCAGAACATCGGGCAGATGCTGCGCACACACTTCACACACTCCCAGGTTATACATTAAAACCCACACACACAGAATTATGAATAGCTTGTACCAAAAAAAGTGCATTTATACTACTAATATTCTGTATTTTATATTTTTTTATATATATATATATATATATATATATATATATTTATATATATTTTTAATCTGTTTGTTTTTCTTTTTCCCTTTTGTAGTTTGTGGTGGTGTCGCTGAAAGACGGCATGTTCACCAACGCCAACGTTCTCTTTAAGACCAAGTTTGTGGACGGTATTTCTACAGTGACACGCACAGCTCAGACACACGAGGGAAAAGTTCTGGCCCAGCGCGCACATGACAAAGCCAAGAGCAAGGATAAACGTCAGCGTGAGATACTCGCCAGCTAAACACGCAGTCACAGGACATGCAGATAATCTTGATAAATTTAGCTTCTTTATTCGTAATTGTTTTTTTATACAATTAGTATATTTGCCTATTACTTAAATTTTTAGAGTTCTGCTTTTGACTTGATCTAAAACTTTGTAAAATTTGTGTGGATCTGATTTGAAGGTTCATTCATTTTAAGGGTTTTGGCCAGTAAAAGCATGGTAGGTAACATCATGTACCTGTTACAGAGTACTGTGCTAATACTGGGAACAAATGTGTTTTTTTTTTTTTTTGCATTTTGTACAGTATGTTTATATTTTCTATCCTGCATTCTACTTCATCTTTACTGCCTACTTCCTATTCTATACTCTCTACTTCCATAAGATGCAGTTCATTCCTTATATCTTGTTTGGTTTAACTATTTTCAATAAACATGTGCAATTGATAACTCCTAAAGAAAGCATTCTTATGTAATGATTTGGACTACAGTAATTTGCAGCTCTGTAGTTTTATTTTGATGCATTTAATTGAACTCTTAGCTCGCAGTAGCTCTTAGCAACTCAGTAATTTGGTTCTTCAAACTTTTTGTGCCATTATCAGTCAACACTTGGCTAACATGGAAGCCTGAAGAGGCCACTAAAAATGTTATTTTTCTTGCACACAGTGTAGTAAGACATGCAGTTTGGTTTAATGTTGGACTCATCATAATGGAAATCAATGCTTTTGTACAATTTAACTATTTATGCAAATGAAATTGGTTTACAAAATAGCTATCTTATTTACGTAGTCATAGTTCTATTCAAAACAAAGATTGAACAATATGGATTGCACAAATTATGTAGTTGTACTTGTTAAACCTAACAATGAGGTACTAGTGGCAAAGGATTTTACATTCCTTCCCCCCCAACCAAATTAAATATACTCACAAAGTCTTTATTTTTTATTTTTTATTATTTGGGGCAAAATTTCCCATGGATGATGTTGGATCCAATTGAACATGCCTCTCTGGAAAAAAGACAGTTGGTTTTTTTTTCTTCTGCAAATGGGTTTGTTTGGCTTTTTCCCCCCAAAGAGGGCACTGTGTTAACATGCAAACATTAGAAGGCAAACTTTACAAGATCTACTTTAAATATACACACATGGGCTCTAATTTCACATTTCAACTTTTATGGCATAGTTTCTTTCACTCTATTCTGCTTGAAGATCACACTAATGGAGGTTGTGGGGAGATGGTTTCTTTACTGAAGTGGAAAGAAAGCAGTAGTCACACAACCCACTGAGGGACGAGTTCAGTGTAGATAAACACTAAAGTGGCAGTTTCGTTAGTCTGACACTCAACGTTTCAGGCGTTTGTTTCATACTTATGTAATTGCTTTGAACACAGAAAACTTAACACACACATCTGGATCATCTAGGACCTGGTTACAACTGCATTCAAAGGAGTAAAAGTTATTGAAAATGATTGGCACAGGTAATATGCAAACAACCTGCATCATGTAAGCATCATGTAAGCATGTCCTGCGAGTTCATCTAGGACATCGAGAAGCGATGTGTTTAAGTGCAGGAGTGGATGCGGTTTTGCTGTTTTGTTTTTTTTTTGTTGTTTTTTTGTCTCAACATATGCTTATGTGGAATATTGTCCACTGTGCCAAAAGAAGTGATTTTTAATGTGTTATGATTCAGAGGAGTGTGTTAGAGGAGGATTGTTTAAGGCAGACCCTGTATTTTTCTTCTCAGCGTTTGGGCCTTGTCTTTCAGTTCAGGACGGCTGTCCGTTTCCATCGTAGCAAGAGAACGCTGGAGCTGTTGCCGGCTCTTTTCACACAGGCAATCCCATTGGTCGCTCTCTACACACAAATACATTAAAGAAACATCAACATATTAGTGAAAATCAGTTCTCCAGCATGCAGAAAAATGAATCAGAAGGATTATGCAGCTACTGCTTTTGAGACTGAGCAGCACATTAAAACTTTCAGTTGCCCAGTGGGCTAGCTAATGGATTTTATCATTTGTCCACCCCGATTTACTCATAACTTATAGCTCTATTATTATTGACGTTGGTGTGTGTCTGTGTCTGTGCGACCAAAAATAAAAAAGCAGGAAGTCTACCTTCAATCTTTTTCAAGAGTAGCTCCAAAATTGTCAAGGCCTCCGTCCTTATGGATGAGTAACTTCTGTTTTCTGGAGAAATTAAAAGAAAAAAAAAAATTGAAATATCTTGTTTTTCTCATTAATAATTATTTCATCATTTAAGAGCTGTATTACCCAGTGGTGATGCAAGTGAAGTGCAGGTTTCTGTCAGAAGCTCAGTCAGTACTTGTGAGTTCTGATGGTCCTTTTCCAACAGCAGCAATCTGAACACAAACCAAAGAACACGATATGGACTTCATACAGAAAAATACAAGACAGTAAAAGTTTTTCTAGGCTTTAATAAGTACATAGCACAGTCTGGTACACATTCCTTATAGTACAGATATTCTTTTCTGTAAATTCTTGTATTTCTGAAATATATCCATTGAAAGTCCAAAATTAGGTGCCATCCAAGTTGTTTAACATGTACACATGAACCTAAACTTTCATCTTACAAAATATTTGTAGATGTTGCACTGAATCTAAAGTCATTAGCTAGCCTAATATGCAAGAAAGAGCTCCAGTGTGCTGTCCAGTCCCCTGTTTTGGTTGCCTGGAAATCTAACTGACCAGGTTTCAAGAGTTACGATGGATTTAGAGTGCATTTTATTTTCTAATTCTAATCAAATTACGTTTGTTTGTTTTTTAAATTTAAATCAAATTAATATCTAATAAAAGAAATGTTCACAATTAAAGCACAGTAACCAAAGTGAAATTTCTGCTGTTGAGGGCAGGAAATGAATGACATTTGACATTTTTTCACACAGCCTGATAGGGAGAGAGCTTCCCCCAAAAAAATAAAATAACACCATGAAATTACTTTGATATTTATATACAGGTTTAAATTATTACTTAACGGTTTATATAATCACTAATAACAGTGCTGTGTTGGGTACAGAACCAGTAAAGTTGGATGGATATAGAATGTGCTGGATGAAAACATTTTCTCACCCTTGATAAAAAGCCTTCATGCACTGCAAGACACCCAGCTGAACTCTCCAGGTGCTCAGTTTCAATCTGTCACACATTAGCCCACACACTTCTGCCTGGTACCGATCTGCAACACACACCATCACACACTTATTCCTGCGCAAAGATGTGATATCTATTTAAATGGATGTTTCTGCATTTCTATGGTCATATTGTTTTTGTTTTCAGGACGTTAAACATTCTTACTCTGTGTCTCCACGTTCTTGGGCCAGGCTTTTCCCAGTGCCTCAAACGCGCACAGCAAAACTTCGGTTCGCAGCTCTCGTTCTTTCACGTCCTCGTCGTCCTCGTCGTGGTGCTTCGGTGAACCAGCGCTTGCAGGTTGATTCTGAGGATCATCAAAAATAAACTTTAATATTTAATGAAATTTAACATAAGAGCTGTCCACCACCAAAACAAGACACAAAGACAATGAAAAAGAGATACAGTCAGCTCCTGAAATATTGGCACAAAAAGGAAAAAAAAAAGAAGCTCTGAAGAGGAGAGTCCAAAAGGAAGAACCTTGGACCCTGGAGGATCTGAAAAGATTCTTGACGACTGTCTCAGATTCCTCGCTCTGTATTCTCCAATCTCCTCAAACATTACATCACATCACTGGCAGAGAGAGATTGCACAAAGTACTAAATGCCCCCCCCTTTTTTTTTAACAATGGTGCCAATAATTCTGGTGCTGACTTTATATTACCTACTCATGTTCCCAAAAATCATCTCTGCAATTACTTTACCTTTCTAATGAGCGGGAACAGAATATCAGCCATTTCCTGAAAACGATCCACTTTAGCCGCCTCCAAAATGTTTGCTGCGCTGCGCAAGGCGGCCATTTTGTAAACAAGACTCTCCTTTTTGCATTCCTTAAGCACTGTGTCCAACACTTGACGCACAGTTGGCTGACCTGCTGCAGGCTTCTGCAGCTCCACACTGCGTGCACACACACACATAGTATATCAAGAGTCTTGAGATCATATAAGGATGGTCTAAATGTATGTCTTTGTGACATGTTTGAGAAGAAAGGAGAAGAAATCATTAGCTGACTAACCTGCACTGTGACACCACGGACCCAACAGCCTTTAACAGCTCCTCCTGAAAGGGCAGATAAAAATGTTATAATTACTATACGGAAAAACTACTGCGAACAGAGAACATGTAATAAAATACATGTCCCAATAACTATGAACAGCCATGTTAAACAAGTACACAACATTTTTAATCTGAATAATAAAAAAAAAAGCTATACAGCTTGCATTCCTGATGTTCTGTGTACTTGTAGTCAGCTCATTTCTAAAGTGTGTGTGCTCACCTTCCCGGCCCACGTGCGTCCGGCCAGCGCCTGCAGTAATGCACTTAGCACCATCCCCAAGTGAGGTGCCACAAGCGAGCCTGTCTGTTGCTTGGCGATGGTTGCCATGGCGGCTCCACCTTGAGCCTTCATCTTCCAGGACTGAGACTGCAAAGCTCTCTGGGTAATGGCTATGAGCTCAGTCATATACAGCCTGATTCCACCAAAGCTGCCTACAGTGATTGATAAAGGTGGAGGAAGAGAAGAGAATGATGAAGGGGTTAGCTCTTGTTAAAACACTTCAATTCTACTTAAACCTAGGTTTTACACTGCTCTGAAAAACCAACTGTACTTTAACACATCTGTTTTTAAAATCACCTGGAAATAGCCAGTTGATTACAATAATAAAAGCCATATCCATTACTAATATAATAATAAACAACTACTTTGAATAAAATCTCAACGTGCTAAAAATATCATGGTGATCTGCGGGGTCCAAGCACCCTTCCTCAAAATGTGCCCCCAGTGGTCAGTTCTTGCCATATAACAATAAAGAGACTACAGATGAACATGCTGTTCAAAGTCCAGCACTGTAGCTCAGTGCTAAC
Organism: Pangasianodon gigas; assembly: GCA_022758105.1. NCBI lineage: Eukaryota > Metazoa > Chordata > Actinopteri > Siluriformes > Pangasiidae > Pangasianodon > Pangasianodon gigas. The sequence goes on from CM040481.1 coordinate 11,918,679, forward strand.
CCTGTGATACGCCTGACGAAACCTGATTGGCTAAAGGTGGCCATGTTTTTAACTAACCAAGTCCTCACTGCAAATCCGGTTGCAGATTAGTACAACAATGCAGTACACCAAATTGCAGCTCGATTGGATTTATGATTTATGATAGGAGCAGTTATTTCAACTTAACCCCAACCCTATGGATGACCACGCCCTCAAACTTTTGAAAATGCCTTTCGAGTTTTGTGCGGATCACGCAACTGTTCATCTGTTTGAACAAATTAGGCTCCGCCTTACTAGAATTAATTGGCATATCATGGCCATACTGTTTAGAAATCTGAACATGCTTTTGATAATTACTAATGTTCAGACTCTACATCAATAATTATCAAAAGTATTATACTCAAGTATGCAAGGAAGAAGAAGAAGAAGAATCCTAGCAGTGCTTGGACCCCTGAAAATAATATATATATATATATTCCTCTCGTTCACCCCGTCCCTCTTTACCAGGCACGTGTTCCTGCCAGACCTCGGCCCACAGGTTGGCATCTGTGCCGTCCCCTTGTTCGTCAGGCTGCTGGTGCATGCCCAAGAATGCCAGTGGCAGAGCCACGCCGGCGTGAGCCTTCAACACGTCAGGACTGTAGTGACTGATGGCATGGACTGTCAAACAGCATGATGACTTGTATATGGCCTCTGGGGAACAGAGACAGAGGAAAAAAAAGATATCAAGGAACAAGGAAAAGGAAATGTGGGGGAAAAAAAGGAAACATGTAACATGTGATTAGGAGAGGACATACATAAGTACTTTCTCTTTTTTTAAAAAAAAAAAAATAAATGAAACCTTGCCTTCTTTCTCCAGGTACCAGGTGCTGAGTTTCTGCAGAAGCTTCTCCACACTGCTGTCTTTTGCTGTCTGCAGAAAAGGAGGACCACCTTTCATTTCAAAGCATGAAAACTGCATTTATGTTCGAGTGTTTCCTCTTTCTGATTACTGATGGTGAACATCATAAACTGCACGTACTCACCCTGACCAAATGACCGATAGCGAAGGCGAAAGATTTCTGAACCACGGAGCTGCGGTCGTGGATCCCGTTTAGAAGTGCACTCATTAGTTTACCTGTAAATATAAACGCCACATACACAAAAATAGTGAAGGCATGTGTACATAATTGTTTAGATACAGTGTTGTGTGGATGTTACATTAGCTACCTGAGTAAGGCGTGAGGTCTTGAGGACACTGTACTGTCAATGACACAATCACGCTGGCACAGCCACCCTGTAAACCACATAAATATATAACTGTGTGTAACACACACACACACACATATATAGACAGACATGTATACACATACATTACAACATGTTTACACATTTACCTTGGTTCCAAGACCGACTCCACTCTTTAGTAAATCACAAAGTTTAGGAACCAGCTCACCTAGCACGGACACATCCAAATGCTGCAGACACTAACATACACAAACAAACATCTTTAGTCATTAAGTAAAGAATATAACACTGCCACATGTTGAGGAAGCACTGACACTGGAGACTCCTTCCAAAAATGCTAATACAAGTGCCTGTGTATGTACTGTTACTACAGAAACGATAACGTATTAGAACAAGTACATTAATATAAATCATGCAGCTCACTATCAGAGGTGCTGTAATAGAAAATTAATCAACCCCTTCTAACCAATCAGAATCAAGAATCCAACAGTGCTGCATTATACATAATTCAATAATCAAACAGATATTAATCAATTGCACACGTTAGACATCAATCTATTTAAACTAATACGTAGTTTAGCTGTAAAATATATATATACACATATATATATTTAAATATATATGTAAACTATATGGAAAAAAGGTATTAAACATTTTAGATTATACATAATACAACACATAATACATTTTTAGAATGATGGTCGCACAATCAGAAAGACAAAAGGGAAATTTTGGAGAGCTTTGGCCAGGTAATCCCGACCTCATTAGAAAAGCCCTGTAAGTGCTTTTAGCTTCCGAAGTGTATCCGGCAAAATCCATTTACCGGCAGCCATAATGCACGTTTTGGCACAGCAACAGAGCGCTAGTCTGGCGCACGCCTTATGAATTCATACCATGTTAATGGTCTCCATCATAGGTGAGGACTTTGCTGCACTCAGTCTGGCAGTATCCATTGCACTCTGGGAGAGGAGGAGAGGAGAACAGTTTCAGGTTTCACATTGGGAATACGCTTCATTTTCACTTCACTGATTTCATACAAGTCTCTGTTTCTCTGATTACTCATATAAACATACTAAGGGATGCATAAATACCATTTTTTTTTAAGATTCACTACAAGTACATGTATTTTAGTACTCATCAATACCAATAAGGAAGTGAGTAAACCTCCTAAGTGTTAATCAATCAGAGACATTTTATATAGGTCTCTTTATGTTGCCACGGTTTACCATGAAAAGTGTTCACACACTTAGGCTACTAGGTTCTTTATAACATCTGCTAGCTACAGTGGTTACCTTGGATTGAGTGGGGTTGCAATGGAGAAAAGCAGGTATTCTTTCATTCAGAAAAGCGATTGTGTACAGCTGTAAGTAAAGTACGGTTTCGATTTCATTGCGTCGGAATCTTTCGTTGTCAATAACTGATAGTGGCTGATCGTAAAGAACAACATACTGGCCAAGAGCTGTTATTTTCACTCGCCTAGAGTTGCCTGTAGACATTTTCTCTCACCTAGGTAGAGCTTGCAGCACTGGATGCTGCTGTGTGCAATGAACTCTTGCACTGAGATTAAGATTTTTTTATCAGGTTACTTGTATTGATAGAAGACGCTATAGTTCCTCCATGAAATATGTCCTGATCGCTGTTACAACATACCACCTAGTACCAGATGTTGGTATCAGAACATGTTTCATGGCTATGCATATGGTATTGGACTGACACTCAATACCAGTATTGGTATCGGTGCATCTCTAAAACATACATTTGTTATTTGATTGGATATTATAGATTTTAAGACTCATTCATTTTAACCCTACACTGATTTTAAACCACACACAAATGCAAAACCTCACATAACTATGTGTTGCCTGTCTGAACCTTGCCTTAGTACATTCCATATAAGATGCCCAGGACATTATTTTAAGGATTCAGTATTGTGAGGTACAGTAACTGCTGCTCACCTTCTCCTGCTCTGTGGCTCTCAGACTGAGGTAGTTGAGCACTTGCGGTTCGAGTACACTCAGTGCCTCTAGCAAAGCCGGAATGAGACGAGGGGCGTGCGGTTTCAGACAGCTGCCTGCTGCTTTGCTGATCTTCACAAGAGTCTGGATACTAACACACATACATTCAGGCATGACTATCAAAACAAATGTCAATTAAAAACAGATGCACCACTTGTATTTTAAGATATAGAAACCCTGTCCTACCTGAGAGTGCGCACCTCAGCCACATTGCTGACAATGCCTTTGTCCAGCAGAATTGGCAGGAGCACACTGACTGTTCTTTTAGCCGACGCACCTGTAGATTCGCATGTTCGCACACATATCTGCAAGACACACACAATTTTGTTTATGGTTTCCAAAAATTGTAATATTAATAGTAGTATCTGAGTGCTAGTATATGCAAATTATGCAAATGCAATCACAACTTGCACAACTTTTCATTTAAGTATTTACTGGTGAAAAAAGTCACACATGACTATTTACCTTACTGAGGGTCTTCAGAGATAAATCTGCTGCTTTTCGGACCGATTCCTGAAGTACACAAAAATACTGGCCTCAAGAAGTGGACTTTTACTGATGTAATGAAACAAAACATCCATAATTAGGGGATACCACAACTATGTGTCCGTCTTGATACCTTGATATCATCCAAAACCCGGAAAAGTGTTTCCCAGATCTCTGTTAGGTGCTCTATGAAGTCATCTGCAGGCCTCCCACGAATCAGATCATTTAAAGCCAAGCAGCTACAAGCAAAAGAATTATCACCTTAAAACTCTACTGAATTAGCTAAAAACAATCATTTTTTTATTATGATACTTTCTGCCAGGGATTTGCTATTGCTTGCTGTATGCTACCTTGACTCTCGAACTCTCCACATATTGCTGGTCAGGTTGGAAATGACATCCTGCAGTATCTCTTTGAAGTATTTATCAACCTTAATCAAGAAAAATGCAAATCTAACTTTAATACACTCATAATTAAATATTGTAAAAGTATAAATAACTAGCAGGCTATGTACATATGATGCAAAGGTGGTATTATATATCTACCATGGGCTTGGGGTAAAATATCAATATTTATATATTGGAGTCAGAGTACAGAATGCAAAATGACTGGTTAATGTGGATGATTAAAATCGTACAATAGTTTTGTCCGTGACGAGGGCGTCCCAGATGCTGGTCATGGCCTGCCGGATGCCCAGGTTGGGATCAAACTGGTACCTGTAGAGACGGGGCACTAACTGGGACATAAACGGAGCAAGCTGCTCTCCAGCTTTAGCTGCAATGATGTTAAACCCAAATGCTGCCCCCTGCAACAAAAGAGGAACCATGATGAGAAAAATTACTACATATAACTTTCGGAGCTATATCTGAAGCAGTACAACAGCCTTAAAATCCACATACAATGTGCAAGAATAGATTGTAGTCAAATTAAGAAAGTAAATACTTGATAAACTAAACAATGAAGTATCAGATTTGTGAAGTTCACCTTTCTTGAGTTCCACATGGCATGGTGATTGGCCAGGTTCATGAATTTGTAAACAAGATCTGGTTGGTTGAGATCACTTGCCAGAGAGCAAAGCTCCTTGTAGGTTGAGAGGCCATGCCTGTCAAGCAAGAAAACTTTTAACTATTTATCTGAACATAATAAAGATTGCATGATTTGTAAACAAATGCAAAAACGTTGATGAGTTGATAAGAGGGAAAACATTAACAACATTCTGTACTAAAACCGGCGGATATAAATTACCTACCCATCAGGTGCTTTACCAAGAGCATCAGTCTGAAAGACCTCAGTGTCTTCAGATACAGTGTGTTTGACCCTACACACACACACACACACACACACACACACACACACACACAAAGTTGTTAGAGCTGCTGTTGACATGCATTTTGTTGACAGGACCTCAATAAATGTTAAATAAGACAGCAATAATACTTTATTATTTTTGACGTGTAAAATTTGGTGGCATTTATAACCTTTTTACAACTGTATTAATAATGCATGCTTACTCAGTGTACCTGATCTAAAGTTCTGTATAATGCATTAAAAGGGCTTGAAATCATTAATAAATGTAAAATGGAAATACCTTTTTCCAGTCATAAGAGTCTCCACTAGAGTGGACACCAGTTCCTGTTGATCCTGCTCTCCTCCCAGTTCATACACTAACCCCAGGCCTTTAGACGCCACGTCCTGACTAAGCTCTACACGCACACATTTAAACGTTTCATCTCAGTTATAAAAGTTACATAGTAAAGCACGACTCATTACAGGGAGTGTAATTCTTAACTCACCGTCTGGGTCAGACAATATGGAAATGAAGGCTGTCTGGATCTCCTTTAAACGAGACTACATCAAAAAAAAAAAAAAGCCATTATAGCTACAGTAACATGCTTCAGTTACAGTATTAGATTATTAGAATATATTATAAAATTCATATCGTGCTATGTTTATATTAGACTGTGTAGTGTCTGTGGATGTGTGTTTACCCGAATCTCTTTATGCTGGCTCAGCTTCTTTACGAGCGAGAGGAGCCATATGCAGGCGGCCTGGCGCACGTGGGGATTCTGACTCACTATGTACTTAGACAAGATGGCGCTCAATGCCCAGGACAAGACATCATTATTCTTCACATCTGAGACAGACAGAGATGAGTGTTTTAATCTATTAATACACTGCAGGTGTGGCTAAAAATCTATACACTCATCTGATATAGATGTTTGTCTACACTCATACAAAGCTGCGTACTATATATAGTACACACTCGTACAACGCTGTTTTCTCATGCTTCTGCATACACACACACACACACACAGATACACACACAGACACACACTCACTCTCAGGAGGGCAGTACTGGTCTTCCGTGCAAGTCCAGACATCTCTGGCAGCGCCTGAGCAGGAACCAACAGAAGCGCTCGTTATGGCCTCACCTACAGTAAACTGCAGCTCGACCTGCTTGGCCTGAGAAAGACAGAGTGAGAGAGATGAGAAAATGTGACAAAAATAGAAAAAAATTTTTTTTTTTTTTTATCACTTAACACAACACTAGAAGTCTTTTAAAGCATGATGACGCTACCTCTACTGAATCCATGAGGCCTTGCAGGAGTTTTTTCTGATGTGGGAATTCTTCATCTCCCACTGGGAGAAATCCTAGTGTCTGGATTACGCGTTCTTTCATCTGACCACAGGAAAAAAAAAATGCATCATTTATTAATAATCATTTCAATCGAAAATGACTGTGGTTATAAAGAACTTCTAATTATAAAACACTTAACATGAACATTAATATAAGACCATCAGATGAACAACTCTGATGGTCTCATATTATGATGAATCAGCTCAAGAGACAATCAGTGTGTGTGTGTGTGTGTGTGTGTGTGTGTGTGTGTGTGTGTGAGATGTCTTTGCAATCGTAATGCAAGGGCTAAATAATAAGTAATCTAAAAAACCGGGATATTCTAATCCAGACTAATTCAGCAATATGCCAGTGTCATTCCAGCAAATTACCTTCATGAAAATGGAGGAAATGTGTACATCAAGAAGTCCGTCTGTGTTACCTTGCCGCTCTCTTTGCCTGAAGTTATCCTGGCCAGCAGGTTCTCCACCAGGCTGAGTTTGGTGAATCCGTCTCCCTCGCTTGGTATTAGCAGTTCTCCGTTACGACCGATCTCCCCCAGAGCTGTTACCGCAGCGATTGTCAGCAAGGGAGTGGCACTGTCCAAAAATGATCCTGCCGAGGAAATCATGAGATTTACTGTATGTCAGAAATGCACCCTATACATCAAAGTTGTCGAACTCAAATTCTGCCTGGGCCACATCAGCATTTCTGTGAGCCTTTATGGAGTCTTAATCAAAGGCTATTAATTTTTTAACACATTATTATCTATTCTATCCATTAACACTAATAATCTAGGCTCTGAAAGTAAAATAGGATGATAGGAAAAAATAATTGCAGAAACTATTCAACTGTTAGGCATAGGTGATAACGTTTAATATATATGTATGTTTTTTCCCCCAAATATTGAAAATATATAATGTTAAGACGGAGATTTAAGAATCTCTCTCGTCTTCACACTTTTCTTTTATGTTGGTCTCTACACTGAATGATACATTTCGGGATTTTGAGTTAATCAATGAATCACACTAAAGGCATCTACCTGACACGTTGCTGAATCATTTTAGGCATGGGTCTGATCTGCATCAAACCCAGTAGATTTTTGTTAATCAGTTGATGTTAATCAGTATTTTAGCACTGTGAGACGTGAGCTCACGCAATGCGGTACAGTTGTGCGTAAAGAACACGGGCAGTTGCAGTATGGATCTGGGCTGAATTACAAATAGGTACTAGGGGACATTTCAATATTATTTTTTGTGCAGACCAAATGAAATGCAGCAGTGGGCCGTATATGGTGGACCTTGAGTTTGACACGTGTATTATACATACATATTTGTGTGCTCAATATTTTTTTTGTTTACCACTTATGTATATATGTATGTACTGTATGTATATATTTATTAAAAGTGATTTCTCCCAAGGGTTGAATATACAAAATTGCTAGCACCCATTTGGTAATAGTCCAAAAGCATAATGCAGATGTGAAGTGCACTCATAAAATAATAAATAGTCTCCAAACAATGTCCTTAATGCACCATGATTTTTTGAACCATTTCAGGTGTAGTTTCAAACAGAGTTCCAAATGACTGCAAAGGTGTTTATATGACAGAATGTGACTTTAATGGCACTGAATGATGAGCTACTTGAAACAAATTTGCTGAACTATATCAGTGTGACACAGTGCTCCTGCACAGTTTCTCGCTTGTCAGTGGCCATACCGATGGTTTTGGTGGCTATGGTGATCAACTCCTCATCATCTCTGGATGTGGCACTTGTCCTCTCAAGCAAAGTCAAGCCATGTCTCCGGCTCATGTACCTGCCCACCATGTATCCTAAAGCCAAAATGGCACCGTGCTGGGACTCAGGACTCTGCGTTTAAAAGAGAACAGTCTATATTAACATTTATGAACAACAAAAAAGATTTACAGTCAATACCTTTCAATGAAACGATCCTTTACAATCCTTTAATGTTGAGTCATCCCATTCACCACCATATACTTGGGTTTTTGTGGTAAATTTCTGTTTTTCATCTCTGCCTGCTACGAAAGCAGTGTCAATATCTTTAATTTATTTAATATCTTTAATTCATATGAAAATCAGGAGACACTGAAAGCAAATTCAGAACTTACAGGGCAATGTCTATCTATGGTGTGAAACAACAATCTTACAGAGAACCCTGTTTTGTTTTGTTTTTTTGTTTTTTGCCTGCACTCATTTCCACAACCTGGCAGAAGTGCTTAGATCTTGACATAACTGGAGCTTGTTGAAATTGTGGCAGCGGTTTGGCTTTTAGCAGCAAGGCTGTGTATACTTTGCATATACATGCACTCTGTGAGTACAAACACTGTGCACTTTAATCGGATCCTGCTAGTGGCACTTTCCTCCCTCTCGAAAATAACGCACATAAAAGCTACTGGAGCAGGACTTGTGTAATAGCGCCCCTTTTTGAAAATCTTTTGCCTGCTAAACAGAAGTGTGTGTGTGTGTGTGTGTGTGAGAGAGAGAGAGTTACAAGACAACATGCTTTATATCAAAAAGATACAGAACATACAAAAAGTAAAAGTACATACATGAGTGTCTTTAGTGATCTTGATCAGGTTTTGTACAGCGATTTTGAGTTCATTGCCAGACATGGTGGAGACAACCACAGCATAGAGCTGAGCAGCTAGCTCCCGCATGTCTTCCTTATTGGTGTTCATCAGACCCTGACACAATGATATTAATTGTCAATATTCTGGATCGATACATCATTGAGCAAAATTAGTTTATGAAGCTGATGAATGAGCCACTCACTTTGATCCAATCGATTTTGTTAGAGAACCTGGGAGCGAGTTTCTGAGGACAAACAGATACCACCTCTAACAGGCAATACATGACTGGAATACCTGCAAAGAAAATACACACAAACCAATTATATAATAAAATATAACCTAGATTCAGGATTAATGTAGGCACTGTGATGAAAACAAGCTCATAATTAAACACAACACTGTACAGTGTTCAATTATGTGTGGCGGTCACAGAAATACCACCGGAAAAAAAAAAATCAAGGTGTTAGCAGAAAGTTGAGTTTTCTGCTAATATTATATTTAATATATTTGGACATCTTTATTTTAAGAAAACATAAATATATTTTACCAAAACAGCATGGAAGTGTGTTATTATGGCTACTTTCCTGATTTGCCTTCCTGCAACGATCATGTTGTGTAAGGAACCAGTTTGAGAAACAGTCAGTCTGCTTAACCTGGCTAGTTAAGTGTGATTTCCTCTCACAGTGAATGTCGCGATTTGATCGAATTGTTGGATAGTTATGCGAGAGCATAATCGATTCGGTTTGTAATCAGACACCAGCTTTCAAAACGTCAGAGTGATGCTAATGCACGTCTCATCATCATCATCATCATCATCAAAACACAGAAGAGTGCTCACACACTCTGTTCAGACGACAGCAGAAAAAAGTTTTAAATGAGCTAACAAAAGACATTAACAACAAGAAGTTTAGCCAACGGAACAGAACTGACCGAACGAATCAGTCAAGCGAAGCGACGACAATGAGGCTGATGTGTAAATATTGTGAGTGATGAGACATAGACTGATGTGGATGAGCTGAGAATCAGAGTGAGAACTCATTTCCCTTCAACTTATAATTCTTCAAACGTAGAAGTAATGTTGTTTTTCCGTAAGTAGCTTGGGTTATAAACCTATTGTGCTCTGAACTGTGCAGTGCTGTGGCCGACATCTTTATTTCTTTATTTCTGATCGCCGTATTATTTACCTCCTACGGCCGACAGCAGCTGTTGCAGCAGATCCATGTAGACCTGAACTGGATTGGCCTCTCCTCCTTTAGGTGTAGAGGAAGAGGGTGGAGCTTCATTTGCGAGCAAAGACCGAACGTACCGGCCAACAATAGGAGCGTCATCCTGCATGTCAATCAAACTCTGCGAAGCAGGTGTGGCTCCAGCGCTATGAGCCAAACACATCCTGAGATATAAAACAATCTTTAAAAAAAAAAAAAAAAAACACGTAAATGGGGATCTTTTGCACATTACTTATTCATACACTCATTCATATTAAAATTGCTGCAAAGTCAGGCTCATATCATCAGTGCATTCGGAGAGAAATGGAGAGATATCGATTTTTTCACCTCTTCAAATGTGGCAGGGTTAAAAGGAAGTGTTGAAGTTCCAACAATGTATTTGGCTGGAGTCTTCATCCTCTCGGCGGCCTAAAACACATCAACATAAACAGGATATTAATACACTAAACAACAAAACGAGTTTATTAAGTAGTGATGTAAAAACTTAACAAAATTGCCACAGCAACATTACTCCCATGTAAGATGTAATTATTCTGAATTTTTATTACAGATGGTCTGACCTTCTCCTGAATGTAGCTGACCATCTCAGCAAAGGAAGGCATGGGCTTGAATTTTTCTTTCTCTGCACTCTTAGACGAGAGAGACCTGAGAGTGCGCCGGGCCTCTCCAGACACCTCCTCACGACTATGCATACAAAAAAAAAAAAAAACAAAAAAAAAAACACCACAGTCATATTAAAAACATAAAAGCTCTGAAGGAGTAGAAGGCAAATATACAAGTCATAATAAGACTTTATATTGACTTACGGATCTCCTGCAGCTAGCAGAAGCAGGTATCTGGAGGGAACATGGTCCGGTGCAAACACCACGCTGGCAAACTTCATTGCCACTTGACGCACCTGCACTTCCGGCTGAGGTATAAATGTAGAATAACATCAAATCTCTCTCTCTCTTTTTTTTTTTTTTTTTTTAAATATAATGCTACATTCTGTGCCCATGTTTTGAAATGATGTAATTTTATATCCATAGATAGATAAATAACCAATGGTGTATTGCCAACATAGGTCACAAAGTCATGTGACAAACCTTTCCTATGTATGCAGCCACCAGTGCTTCCATTAGGTTAAGGCGAGCCCCCTGCAGGTTGACATATGCACCCACCATCATAGACAAAGCCTCTTGTATAGCCAGTCGCACATCAGCTTCTTCCTGTTAACACAAAGGTAGAGACAGAATTTAGTTTAACAGCTGCACAGTGTCAGTGCCCGTTGCAGCTATTTTGTAGTGCTGTCCGCAATCTCGGTGATATGTTCAAATGAACAATTAATTCAAATGCAAAATTCAGTCGGACTCACCTTGCACACGGACTCAAAGAACTGCTGGACCAGGGCTATGTCTTTAGTGAAGAGCTGTGGCATTCGGCTACAAAGAAGTGTATATCATTAGCACACTTTTGAAATGAAAAAAAAATAAAAAATTCTGAATAAAAATGAGAATACTGAATTACCTTGAAAGCTTTCCAACAGCTGAGTAGGCCATACACAACAATTTGGGATCCTGAAAAACAAAATTAACATCACTGTTTATTTAATATTATGTTCATTCGTTCTACGGCTATGCTTAAGTTGAGAGATTACTGAGGTCAGTTAAAATTCAAGTGGTGAGAATAGTTCATAGAATAGCTGTTTCAACCTCCTTGTACTCATTGATAAGCTTGGTAAGGCCGTTTAGCAGCATCAGTCCCAATGGTTTATTAGTATCAGGGCACCTGCAGAGAGAAAACCGTTCAGTTTCAAAATGCTGATTCTATATAACACTTTGGTGGCTGGTGCTATTTTTCTGTTGCAACAAAATAATTAACTAAAAATAATACTGCATATTTAAAATGATGCATAGAGAATGTACAGAAATACTAAAGTAAAAAAAAAAACATGTACATTTTAGTGGATCTTGTTTAGCATTGTAGAAAAATCCAGGTCTGTGCTCAGAGCTTAATTTCACTGCGAGGACTGCTACGATACTTTTCCTCTAGCAGTTAAAATCGTACATGCTCTACAACAAGAACACTTACACGACACAGATATGGTGCACAAACTGCAAAGTGAGAGACAGGAGTTTATTGTTGGTGTTGGCCCCAAACAGCCCGTCATAGACGACCTAAAATACACAAAGCAACCATTAAGCTTAACAAACCTTCTCAAAGCCCTATCTTCCTTTCTATTTCTCATCATTTATTATAAAGCCTGGTCACATTTGCATTGCTGAACCCTTTTTACCTCTCCCATTGTTTTGTTTTTTTTCTTTCTTTAAACTAGCCATCCATCACTTTCTCTCTCACTGACCTGGATGTTTGCAGGAAAACACTCAGCAGCGAGTCTGGAGCGAAGCAGATGAGGCAGAATCTTCATCTTGACCCTGGTGCTGACTGGTTCGTGCTTCAGTTCCCGCTTCACTGTGGCACCCTGAGGGAAAAAAAAAAACAAACAAAACCCGATTGATAGATATCATCTGAGATATAGCAATTTGCAAAAAATAGTCAGCACCACTGAACTTTTCTACATGCTGTAGTGTTACAAGCTTATATGTCATGCATCTACACAAAACAGCCCATAATATTTAATCAAGAGAAAAATCAACATAGTTTGCAAAATTATTTACAAACTTTTAAAAAAATTTAATGTGTGTATTCAACTCGGTTAATATAAAAAAAAAACTAATGTACTTCTGGTGCAACCAGTCGTCATGAGAAGTCATGGAGTTGATCTGTGTGCAATTAAAGTGTCACATGATCTCAATATAATGAGACCTGTTCCAGGACAAGGTTCTCGAAAAGCATCAATTGAGGTTTGGTAATTTTGGGAAAAAAAAAAAAAAAAAACTCTAAACTTTTGAAGATCATTCATTCAATGCATCATTAAATCCATTAGTGGCATTAGTCTCAGAAACAACCAAGAGGCCCCGGGTAATGCTCTAAACGATGCTACCACCACCATGCTTCACCGTGAGGATGTGGTTCTCCGGGTCATGTGCACTGTTGGAAAAATGTGTGGCGCTGTACAATCTGAATTCTAACAGAAATACTGGCATCTGAAAACATTTGCAGAATCTCCCAAAGAAAATTATAGACATACCTTTGTTTTGAGTGGAATATCGCCCAAGTAAACTTTGAACATTTTGTTAATGATAAGTGGATTGTTCCAATCAATGATGCTGTAACACAAAACAGTACACACAACACGACAGTTTAATATTTTGATGATACAATCGAAATGTGTACCTGCTATCCTATAACAGCACCCCATACCTCTGCTTGCTTTTCAGTTCCAGGTCAGCTGCTGTAGCTACGCTATGCCTGGTGTCGCTAGAGGCAACAACCAGGTGGACAACTGTTTCCACTTCGGGTACCTGCTGTGCCTCGATGAACTTTACAATCCCCAACTTGCACTACAGAAAGAACGGTTACAATAGAGATTAGTTCTGATGTGCATGTGTGCCATTCCGTAATCCATACACCAGTTTTAACACGAGAACTGGCTGTGAGCAGTTGGTTAGCTACTACATAGGTGCAAATGTAACATCTGGTCATTAATGCAGCAGCTATGTACACTGTCCCCAACAGCGGGTAAGTGTCCTTGATCACTGTTAAATGCAAATAGGTATGCTTTGATAAAATATTTGCATTTATATTTATATACACTTTATCGCTTTCTTTCCAAAGGCCAAAGTTTAGGGTAAAAATATACCTGCTCCAGCTGTTCAGGACTCCACTGCGCTTCTCCAATAACCCTTTTAACAGCATACAGGCTCATCCCTGGAGGAGGCTGAGGAAGGCCCTGTCCTGCTCCTGCTCCTCCTGCTCCAGAGCCCCCCTGTGGGGAGGACGGAGAGGGACGGCTTGCCTGCTCATTCAACACAAACCTGTTCAAAGAAGCAGCAGTTAAAAGCTTAATAAGCGACAAAAGAAATGCCAAATCTGCACGAGTGACACTTTAGCTGACAAAGACTTCAGCTATTGTACTAGGAACTAACTTATTTCTATTATCAAAATAATTCATTACTCCTGGACTCTAAGCTTCTTACCATCTGTTACAAGATGGTTCATGTGTAACTGACTAATGGCTTTTCAGTTAAAGGGGAATAAAACTTACACTGGCTAAAAACAAGCCACATATATATATATATATATATATATATATATATATATATATATATATATATATATATATATATATAAAAGTTATACTGTTTTGGGTCAGTTCATGTATGCCTTTTTTTGTCCCTGAAGAAAACCATCTTATATTAACAGTAAAGCATAGTTTTAGCCTGCTTTTAAATCATTTATTTTATTCTCCACTGTAAAATAAAAATAATAATTAAACAAGGCAATATTTAAAAAATAAATTAGCCAAACCTCCTAGTAAAGACTGCTTCAGTAAATTCCCATTTTTAATTATTATTTTATTTTATTGAGTTGAATTAGAATTTGTATTTTTTTTTTTTTTTTTTTGAGTCTGAATGTTCCACTCATGCATTCCATGCAGCCGGGCAAATAAATGTCAACATTTTTAATATGTGAAATATAGCTGTTTTTAAATATATCTATGCGCCAAATATATAATATTTAAACTGGAAAGAATAATTTTGCTGATACCGTACCTAATCTTACATCCTTATTGCTACCATGACATATATTCAGATTAAGTTCCTTTAAAAAGTTTGGAGATCCAAACGGCACCACATACAAGAAATGATCAATTCATAATTTTTGTCATCAACGTTTTTTAAAAAAAAATGAACAAATTGAAATACCAAGCACAAGCACACACACACGCATGCACACACACCCATAAGGCATCAGGAGGATGTCAAGCATGAACTCCAGAAGCTGATGAACAGTCTTGGGCTTCTCTGTGAGGACAAAGGGCGATGCTTTCGAAGGCTCTGTCGGATACTTCATGTGGTACAGAGTGGGAATCAGCAAATGCATCAGGCTGAGAAAAAAAACAGTAATATTAGCAATTTACTACAAAAACTAACCGTAGTACTTCTGAAAGGACTTTTTATGCACCATGTGAAATCAGCAAACTTGCAACACAGCAGCTTGGGATGTCCTGGTTTGGTATCACGTCAGATTTTACATATTTTTTTATTCAATCCAATGAAATTTTTTCAACTGCCATGACAAAGATCTCACATGTGAACACTTGAGATAGCTATAGGTACTTGAGTACTTCATGACAAATGTAGTAGCTGCATGGGTTTAAGCTTAGGCAAAAGATGCCTTATTGGTCTATTTTTTTTTTTTTTTTGGATAGCTTATGCTGGAGACTGGACTTATGTAACACAGCTGCCATTTTGAGCATTACCATTATCCCATTCATATTTCACTCAGTGAACTTGATGTCTCTCTCTACTGCTGATACAGTGTCTGTCTGATATTTCAATAGACCAGCTGGTAAGTAATTTTGGTGGTGGAATTTTATGGAAATTTTAAAAATTGGGATCATGCCTAACAGCAGCTGTTGTGCACTAAAACTAAAGCAAACTAATTCATTTGACTTTCCTCAATGACGTAAGATCAGACTCACCTGTCCTGCTGAGGCTCTGGTTTGCCCTCCATGGCTGTGAGCAGAGTGGGTGCGAGCTCACACTGTTTGGCCACGTCCAGTCGGGGGTACCCCATCTTTATGTAGATTATCGTAAAATTCTGCAAACACATACACTTCTTAATGAATGCAGAACTTGAGCAGCGAAACGAAATGGGACTCGTACAACACGAGTTTACGTGCGTACTCAGATCTGGAAGCGATTTAGGTTTAAAGATCCATCTTAATAATGCAATCTTGCAGAGTAACAAAGTGTAATTTGTGTGTATGTGATGTGTGTTTACATACGGTGACAAAAGACACTGCTGCTGGGTCCTGGTATTGCACGAGTAGCGTCTCCACGGGCAGCTGAATCTTAGGACGACTCTTAATCCGTTTATTCACGTGAACCAGTAGTTCCATAACCTGGACGGGGCATAATCACAATGATACTGGTCATAAATTCCATCCAGCCGTAATGTATTTGACCTCAATAGAGGCAAATTACAGTATATCAGCCTGCTCAAATGCTCAGGCCGATATTGTTGATAACAAACAACACGTAATAAGTAAGGAATAAAACATGCCTAGACATACTATTATAGAAAAATTATTCGGCCTGTCGAGAAACTGAGAGCCGTAGGCATCCTGTGAGCACGTCCCGAAGTGTTTTATTCCTCTTATACCACAGCATAACCATTTGCTAACCATTACATTTTTTTTAATGCTGTGGAACGTCCATGAAGCATGTTAGTTATTGTCATCGCTTACACTATAGCAGCTATAAACATTACCTCTGTCTGTTACAAAGCGCTGACCCTGGAGACTCCTTCCACAAATATTAGATAAACATGTCCTTACAGAAAACTCAACCATATCAACAGTTACACACATTTTAAGTATGTTAATGTGGAGCGTCCGCTATACAAGTCCATGTGGAAGCTGTTACTAAGGAAATGATAACATATTAAAGCATTAATATAGACCTGGGATTTCTTTGTAACCAGAACTACTGTTATAGAAAATTAATCAACATCTTCCGACCAATCAGAATGGAGAGCAATGTGAGATATGTATATATATATATATATATATATATATATATATATATATATATATATATATATATGGACAAATGGGACATAACTGGTGCAAGCCTTAACTGGGCTCAGAAACACAACCAAACAAGTGTTGCCAACATTGTAAACAAGAAAATCCTAGCTGACACACAGGAAAAGAAATGATAATTTACCCCAAAAGCACATATCGATCAACAAGATGGCCCCACCCAGCTGCTTTCTACTGACTCACAATACCAAGTCAATGTTCACCTAGATCGTAAAACTACCCGCTTCTTCCATGTCCTTTCCCCTTCAGTGAACTGCTTTTCCATTGGGAGAATTTTATTCACGTTTGGTCTCACCACTGCTTTTTTTTTTCCCCCCAGGTGTCTCCCATATTGCTGCAGCTAGAGCTCAAAATTGATCGATGTTACAGCTAAACCGTAGACGTTTGCACCTCTGGGACGTTCGGTACAAGCGGGCTCGGGTGTGCTGCGTAAAAATGTCCTCGGTGTGGACTCACTTTTTTGCGAACGCCCTCTTGAGCACTGGACAGCTTGAGGAGAACAGGTGGCAGAAACTTTGAGATGACATCTTGCAACTGTTCGTCGGTGTCAGCATGGCCCAGCCGCAGGAACACACGCTCCAGCTGATCTAAAGCCAGCGACAGGACGAGAGAGAGAGAGAGAGAGAGAGAGAGAGAGAGGAAATAAAGCGGAGAAATGAGGAGGAGGAAGAGGAAAGGAGGATGACAGAATGAGGATTTTGTACTATGTACAATACCGCCAATAAAGCTACATTGAACTGAATTGATTTGATTATGAAAGATGTGCAATAGTTATTAAATGCATTTGTTGACAAAGAGCAAAAGTATATGTATCTATATGACAAATTGCATAATATTGCATTAATATACAAATAAACTGACAAATTAGGCTCATCTAACTGTAGCTAGAGCTTAAACAATACCTCACCTCACACTATAATCACCCAACACTAATCTACAGTTGAACAAACAAGTAAACAAGCAAATGAAAACTGACATAACTAGCTATTGTGCTATTTGTTTAGCATGTTGGCTAGCTAGCAAACTTAAACCAACGCACAGAGACTAAGGTTCATTCAATGTTCACACAGTTAACTTATTTCACACTTCACTTTTAAATGACACTAAGCAATAAGATAATATAAGACATTAATAAAGCATTTCGTGCACAAAAGGAAATCCTAACGCACCAAACCAGATAAAAAGCCACTTTCATTTTGCACCATGACTGTGCACTGGGCCTTTAGCAAGCACTGAGCTGTCGGCTAGCTCTCCGCTCTACAGCGCAGCCGTATGACAATATTTAAATTAATAATAAATATAAAGTCCTTTGCTCTTGATATGAAAGGCAGTGAGAGAAAAAAATATTAAATATAGCCGAAATTTTGAGGAAATAAAGACGAAAAGGCAGGCAAACTTACTTAGCTCGTCCTGTGCAGCCATGTTGAAATGACGTCACTGCTGCTGGAGCGCCACTCCCCCGTTTCTCTCTCTCTCTCTCTCTCTCTCTCTGTTCCACTCTGTCTCTCTCTTTCACTGTATCTCTCCCCCGTCTCTCTCTGTCTCTCTGTCTGTCTCTCTCTCTCTCTCTCTCTCTCTCT
>CM040481.1:11937211-11957549 GCA_022758105.1 Pangasianodon gigas
TCTGTCTCTGTTTCACTCTATCTCTCCCTGTCTCTCTCTCTCTCCCTCTCTCTGTGTGTGTTTCTCTATCTGTCTCTCTTCCACTCTATCTATTACGTCGCTCTCTCTCTCTCTCTCTCTCTCTCTCTCTCTGTGTTTCTCTATCTGTCTCTCTTGCACTCTGTCTCTCCCTCTCTCTCTCTCTCTGCGTTTTTCTATCCGTCTCTCTTTCAATCTATCTCTTCCTCTCTCTCTCTCTCTCTCTCTCTCTCTGTGTGTGTTTCTCTATCTGTCTCTCTTTCACTCTATCTCTCCCCCGCCTCTCTCTCTCTCTCTCTCTCTCTCTCTCTCTCTGTATGTAATACCTTTTCATGTATGTGGTCATGGTCTATAAATGGTAAAAAAGACTTTTTTTTTTTTTTTACACTCATGTGATTTCTAATCATTTCATTTAGCAAGACAGTCAGAGAGCCCAGAGTTATATGAAGCATACACAGATCCAGCCTTTTTTTTATATTTTTATTTTTTTATTGCCAACATCCCCAAATCATCATGTTTGGAAATTTTAAAATATTAAAATATTAGTAATTTTGATTTGCTATTTGTAAATATTTTTTTCAGTGAAAAAGACTACAGGGTTAGTATAAGAAAAATCAAACCCAAAAAACAATTATACACACTGTATAATATAAATATCTATTATATTGTATTATTTGTTTTCGAATAATGTAGAAAATAATAGAAATGCACGCTGTCGCTGTTAGAACGTAACCCACTGACCCCGCCCCTTTGTGAGAGCCCGGCTAGGCCACGCCTCCTTTTCTGTTTCCACGCCTTTAGAAAACGGGAGCGAGCGCGAGGAAAAACAAGGCGCTTGTGATGTTTATGTGATGCGAGCGATTCAAGCTTCGGCTTGCAAAATGAAGCCGCAATCGGCAGCGATGAAGCAGAAGGTAGGTTTAAATGCTATTGCTATCTATTCCCTGCGTGTGGCAAGATTTTGACGTCATACTGTGTTGATGCCTCTTCCTCTGCCGTAGCATGAAGCTCAAAAGTTGTACTAGAAGCTTCCTGCTGCTTTTTCTGGGCCATTTTTTTTTTTTACATGAATGCAGTGTTCAGGTGAAAGACGGCTTTTAGATCACGGGATGATGTGCATACAGCTTTTGGATGTGCATTTCTAGCTAGAGGTTGTTTTCAGTACAATATCAGACTGCATTCTGTAGATGGTGTGCACAACACTATAGTAGAAGATGCATGACTTTGGAGGCAAATGCACAAAAATATAAACCAGATCTATAGATCTGTTCTTAAATAAGCTTAAGTCTAACAGCATGGAAGCTTATAAACCCCATCTTATAAACAACTAGTAATCTGCACAACTGCACATGTACTTTTTAGTGTAGCTATGGTAGTGTAGTTATAAATGCAGTCCTGTGTATGTATTGTACTGTGTAAAAACTATTTCTATTTCTATTGCTCTTCCATATACATATATATGTACGTATCTTCCCTTTCTTCCCTTCCAGGTGATGTTCCCGCTTATGCCCTAACCCCCTGCGTCAGCGATGGAGGCATCCAGCCTGCCCGCAGAGCTGTGGCGTCTTATCCTGGCTTATCTACCCTTGGCTGACTTGGGTCGTTGTTGCCTGGTCTGCCACGCGTGGCGAGAACTCGTACTGAGCCTGGATAGCACGCGCTGGCGCCAGCTTTGTCTGGGCCTCCCAGAGTGGCGGCATCCAAATTGGCCACGTCGACCTCACCTGCCACCACCATCCTGGCGTGAGGCGCTGCGCCAACAAGCCCTGGCCAGCCGCACATGGACGCAGAATGGAGCTGAGCTCCACTCGTCTACCTGCCTGCACCTGTTCCGGCGCAGGAAGGACAGGAAAGTGTGGCATGTGGGCTCCGTGCCCGGGCATGGCTACGAGACACTGAGAGGGGCACTGGCGACCGCTGGGCCATACGATAGGCTGCTGCTCCACCCGGGCATCTATGAAGAGCAGGCAGAGGTGACTCTGAAAGTGCCTGTTGAGATCGTAGGGATGGGGAAGCTTGGTGATGTGGCTTTGCTGGTGAGCTTCGATCAGCAGTGCCCGACTGCCAGGCTGTGTAATTTGGTTTTGATGCCAGCCTGGTTTTCACCAGTGGTGTATAAGGTAAGCAAATACACACACCATGTTGAAAGGAAGCATCATATCGTTGCCCAAAAAACTCTCATATTAGTATTTGTGAACTGCATAGCAAGCACAGAGTTGGATTGTTGATTTGTCTTTTGTTTGAAATGAAAATATAAATATTAGCCAAGTTTCCAATACGATATTCCAATGTGAAATTTTGGGACTTGACAGGAAAAAGGTGCCATAATCCCAAAATGATGAAATCTTCATTATGACATTTTTCTGTTTTGCATTCGCTAGACATCTTCAGGTCATGTCCAGTTGGACAACTGCAACTTCGAGGGCTGTCAGTTGCATGTCAGAGGACCGGGCACCTGCCAGGCTCGCTTCTGTTCATTCGCCCAGGGCAGCTCCGCCCACTTTCTGGGTGTGGTCATCAGCCTAATGGACAGCTGTGAGTTTTCCGGTGGTGACTCTGCGTCTGTCACTGTGGAAGGCCCACCGGTTTCTGAGCGCAACTGGGCTTGTAAACACCTGGCTGCTTTGGCCAAAATGTTAACGACCATGTCTACGAGCAGTCAGGACGCAAAAGACAACCTGGGTGGAGTCAGTCCCAGAGATTCTGCCCTAGAGGACTGGACTAAACAGGACATGGACTGGGAAACTGGCTGGACCAAATCGAAACCCCTTAATGGAGGTCTGCTTTCAGGCCAGGAGGGTACTATGATCGAAGATGACAGCATGGACACATCCAGCGATTCTGGTGATGATGAAAAAATAGAGAACGGAAATAACTCGGGTTACGCACTCTCTTACGAGCAGCATGGTCTTGCGCACCTCTCGGAGCCGCGGAAGCCAGATTTCTCCATGCTTCCTGTGCTGCTGAGCCTAAGTGCAGAGCTGCAGAGGGATGCTGAGGCACAGGAGCTGGCAAATTCAGTGCAAGGGTGCTTACTGCGCCACTGCCTGCTGCGTGATGGCAAAGGGGGCGTTCATCTGTGCAACCATGCCCAGGCGAGACTGGAAGCCAACGTGTTCCGAGGACTCAACTATGCAGTGCGCTGCATCCAGTATGCCAAGGTAAGCAGGACAGGTCAACGTCAACCGTCTGGCTAACCTCGAACACACACTATACCTTTGTATCTTAGCATAGGGCCCTTAAATAAAAGTGACCAGTATATTAGGAATACCTAGTCTATAACGTTATCAAATAAGAAATGTCATCTTTGACAATCAAGAATATGTTGTAATTGGTTGATTGTACTACAAACTAACTAAGAGTCTTATACCCAATGTATCTAATCTTAAGCTTAAGTTTTACCAATAAGAAACGATTCAACAGTGACATCACATAGTCAAGGCAGGTAGTTTTGTGCCTCAGGATTGAGTCTATGAATGACTCTAAGGTGTTAATTAACCTTGATTAGCAGCTCTGACAATATTTCTGCCTTCATTGTAAATCACACTTATATTAATGTAGTCATTCTAATATATTACCGTTTCTATAGTAACGACTGACACAGGGACTTGACAGATGCTCTACATAAACCGATTAAAACCATGTGTTGATGTGTTGATGATGAAGTTTTCTGAAAAGAGACATTTATTTGGCATTTTTTGGAAAGAGTCTCGAGTGTCTGTGCTTTGTAACGTTCAGAGATAATGCTGTAAGTTTTCTGACACGGAAGAGGCTTCAGGACAGAGGACTTCCTACTTTCCAGTTTCTTGTAACATGACAATTTTGTTGGCTTAATGAGAAAAAAAAGAGGCTGGTGAGGGAATGACTGTTCATAGCTGCTGTTATGTTAGTGATAACAGGACCTAGCTTGTTTCACAGACGTTCCACAATACTAAATGTAACTATAAACGTATAAAAACTCAATTTTGTTGTACATCAGGACCCTGTTGTTGAGTTTTTTTCCTATAACGCCTCACTCGGGTTTTATTCTCTACTTAATCTCCTGCTCCTTTACGTAAAACCTTTCGTTATATATGACAAAGACTAACTTCTGATGCGTTGTACCACATGTTTTAGCCGTATACATCATAAATACTTAAAGGGAACATTGGACAGGACAGGTCATTCGTGTACAAAAAAAAACAGAAGTGCTACAATTGCAGTTGCAATCCAAAGTTAGCTAATGTGGAAGTTACGGCATCAGCGTCTGAAATGTTCTAGCTCTCACACATAAACAATCATGTCTGATGACAGGGGGATATGTTGCCACGTAACGTTACTCAGCATTTAGTTAGGGTGTAGGGTTGTGGTTATGTGGATATGTTCAAGAATCCTGGCAAATACTGTATATGAGTTGAATTCCTGTAACATAAATAGGGTTTAGGTTTACGTATCTCTAGGAAAAAAGCTAGTCACAAAAGTGCCTCTTTGGATCATTGTAAGGAAGGTGATTAAAATTTTTATTTTAGGTGTCTAGCCAACATGCTCAGCTGTATCAGGAAGCAATCATGTGTGAAAACACATTTCAAATTTCGATCAGAATTCACCATAATAAAATGAAATTAATACCAAGAGTCTCTGCCTTTGCAGTCCATTGCATAATAGAAGCCTAATGGTGATCTTTCAGCATGTAACTCGTACATGTGACCTGTCATTCAAAAAAAACGACCATTTATGGCAAATGCATCTTGGGAAGTCTAAGCATATTTACTGGGGATCTCTCTTCCTGTGTTAGATGGTGATGTTGCGCAACGAAGTGAGTGGGTGCCGAGCATCTGGTGTTTTCTTGCGGCTCTCTGCTCAAGGCCTCATCGCTGAAAATAACATCCACTCCAACGGCGAGGCAGGACTAGACATACGCAAAGGAGCCAATCCCATCATCCTGGTAACTATTATCTTCCCACCGAGTTGATTTCCTGGCCAGTGGATGTAAGTTAGTGCTGATTGTGTGCTTTGCAAATAATGTTTTTGGAACAGAAATGTGGTTTAAAAAAAAACAGAAGAGTATTCATTTTGTGTGTGACCTTTGATCCAACAATTCTGATACATTTAATTAGAAAATGATAATGATAGAAAATATTTAGCATATTATTTATACTAGGTTGTCCCAAAGCGTATCTAGTCTTCATTGCAGCTGGAAAAACGCAGCTTTGCTAGTCTGAGAACCTTTAAGTCTCTTTCTTCTCCTAATTTCGAATGCTATTAATCCCACTTTTCTCTCCTTTCCCCCTCTTTTCATGGCTGCAGTGTAACAAAATCCACAGCGGCCTACGTTCCGGGATCGTCGTCCTGGGCAACGGGAAAGGTTCCATCCGCAGCAACCAGATCTACGGCAACAAAGAAGCCGGAGTCTACATTCTTTTCAACGGCAATCCTGTGGTCAGGTAGTAGAGAATCTATGTGTGTGTGTGTGTGTGTGTGTGTGTGTGTGTGTGTGTGTGTGTGTGTGTGTGTGTCTTATACAAGCCTCTGTATTATCTTCATCTGGTTAGCTACATGGACAGCTTATAAATGTTATTCCTTAAACCACAGCATGCTCTAATCTGATTGGTCAGAAGGTGTTGATAAATTTTATATAATGTTATTCTTTCTAAAGTAACAACTTACACAGGGACTTGTATGACAGATGTTAAACATAAACATTAAAATGCGTATAATTGTCTATATGGTGAAGTTTTCTGCGAGGAGACGTAAATTTAACATTTATGGAAGGAGTCTCCAGTGTCAGCGTTTTGTAAGAGGTCAGCGGTAAAGCTATTCCTTTATGTTTTCTGACACAGGAAAGTCTGGAAAGTTTTATACTCTTTTTATATTATACAATGTGTAAACAATTATACACATTGTATAATATAAATGTCTATTATATTGTATTATTTGTTTTCGAATTATGTAGAAAATAATAGAAATGCACGCTGTGACAGGAAAGTCACACTTTTTCCCCGTTCTGATGTTTGTTGTGAACATTAACTGAAGCTCTTTACCTGCATCTGCCTGATTTTATGCATTGCACTGCTGCTACATGATTGGCTGATGGGGTAAATGCATAAATGAGCAGGTGTACAGGTGTTCCTATTAAAGTGAGTGTGAGTTTATAAACATAAAAATTATGACATGTACAACAATGTAATCATCATTATTGATTATTTTCCTGTAACAGCATGCCCTCAGTTTGCTTGCTTAGTTACTTTACACTAAGTTACCAGATTATTAGGTATACTTACCATATAGTAGGGGTTTCATAGACTAGTTGCCTAGTTGATAATGCATTACTAGTCTGTGGGTGTTGGAAAAAACTGTGAGGCAGATGGTAAGGAGATGCAGGCAGAAAGTAATGAAAGCAGTCTGAATGTAATTTGTTAGCCTGAAAATATTTCAGACTAGATGATGTCAATTCTACAGTCAGCTGCACAAGACTTCTCCTGAAGGAATTTCTTCCACAGATTTTATTTTTTTTTCATTTAAACCAAAATAAAGTGTAAGTAAAATCCTGTGGTATAGTGAAGTGTGTGTGATAAGTGCTGTGTGAAAGAGCCACGGGTTGCACATCACCATCCAATCCCACTCGGCTAGTTTAGAGTCAGATCTGTGGCTCTGGAGTTGAACATGGTGGAAAAACCCCCTGTAGGCCGTCTGTTGTCATGCATGTTGTGTCAGCCCTCAATATCACTGCCGGGTTGAGAGCTGTGATCAGAAACTGACAGTGATGAAAAAGAAAAAGATTAGCTACAGTCTTTAACTGTACTGTATTGGATTCCACTTCACGGATATATTGCTTTGGATAAAGTCTAATTAATAAGCGTAAATGCAAATACAAATACACAACGAACACTCATTTCCCCTTCTTTTTCTCTTTCCGTCAGTGGGAATCACATATTCCAAGGTCTTGCTGCTGGCATTGCTGTTAATGAGAATGGAAGAGGACTGATTACTGGTTTGTATGATCATTAAGTATGTCTGATTATATACATTACACAGATTGATCACTGAAGCACATGAGGTTACTGCCATTTCCAGTATCCTCTTAGCCTACTGAAGCAATCCATAATGAGGTTTTAAGACACCAGTATGATGGGTTTCTGTCCAGGTACTTTGCAAATTTCCAAAACGTTGGCAAAAAATGTATATCATGTTTTACTTTCTCTTCTGAATACAATTACAAGACCACCAACCAGTTAGTGATGTAGCCAAAAGTGCACCACCATATGTTACCATATCAGTAGTGTATATTCTATACAAATATACTATTGCTTGCGACATTTTAGATCTAACCGCAGGGGGTAGCCAGTTTTCATCAAAATAGCTAATACCATTAGCTAATACTGACTAACAGCTCTCAAACGTTAGCTAGCATGAAAATAATGCTGCGTTCATGGTGCCTTGTAAGTGGGAATTTGCAAGTTACGTATATTAATGTCATTTCCCACTTCAGCACATTTGCCTTCACGAAAGCGTGCCTTTTGTTTGCTCTGTAAGAGCATGTAAAGCTCATAAAAAGATAGTTTAACTGCACTTTTAGGCTTTAGTGGCTATTGGTTCTGTTCTACTGTAGTGACCTTCAAATATTCATGCAAACTTTTGGACTGAAATTGCAGTACAGTAGCAACACTGGACAATAGCTAGTAGCGTAGCAACAAGCTAGCCAGTGAACTAGCCAGTGATAACGCTAACGTTAATAATTACCTTCTCAAAACGATTAGTATGTTCAGTGTTATAGATTTAACTGAGTACTTTGTCTGTATATTAATTGATTTAAAGCTAATACTGCTATAAATTAATTTAAAAGTAGAGAAGGAGGATGTTTACATTGTTCACAGTGTGAGCGGCCATGTTGATTTGACGTCACTCCGTAAACAGGGAAGGAACTGGTAGTGGAGAAGACTACGCCGAGTTGACGAGTTGAAATTTCAAGTTGAGGAGGTGTTTTCTGTGACTTTGACTGATTGCAACCTCGCCTTGAACGCAGCATAAGCCGAATGCTAATCACTACCTGTCAATACAGATACAAAGTGTATGGCGTAATAGACAGGTTACAGTGAGGAGTATTATGATGCTAAAAAAAGATACCATCTGAGAGAAACATTGTGATGTAGTATTGGAAAAAGGAGCGAGTTGAAAGTAGATTTTTTTCCTTTGAAATGTATTGAATAAAAGTCAAAAGTGTTTAGTGAAAGAAAATCTAAAGTAAAAACCAGACATAGGTACAGTAACAAACTCAAAATAATTGGACAGGTACCTGATATGTCAGTGTTTTATTTGAAAAGTCTGTACATCAGCTCTTTATCAGTATCAAGCGGATGAAAACCCTATCTTTATTTTTTCTGTGTCATACTTACCTATTTTTTTGCTATTAGAGAATGTGATAAGGCAGAATCAGTGGGGTGGTGCTGACATCCGTCGAGGAGGTGATCCAATCCTGCGCAATAACTTCATCTGTCATGGATACTCTGACGGAGTGGTGGTCGGAGAGAGAGGAAGGGGTCTCATTGAGGGCAACCACATCTATGGTGAGAACTTCCTGTCTCCTTAAAATGCCATTTTCTCCCTCTAAATGACCGTCTATTTTATTCCGTCTACAGTGCAGCTAAATTAGCTGATGTAAGTGATGAACAAAATCATAGATGTTAAAGTATACTTTGAGAGTTGTGATTACTGATAGATGCATTTCTGGGAATATGTTACTTTACTTGAACTCATGAAGAGCTTAAACTTTTCAGTTCTCTCCCATTTGTTCTGGTAGGCAACAGGGGCTGTGGTGTGTGGGTGATGTTATCGAGCCTTCCGCAGCTGATCGGAAACTACATAACCCATAACCGAATGTATGGGCTGGCCGTGTTTTGCCGGAAGGACCCAGCATTTTCAGCAGGCAGTGAGCGAGGAGGAGGAGGAGGAGGGGGAGAGAGGGAGAGAGGAGGCCAGGAGAACTTTCACGAAGAAGGCGAGCTGCTAGCATGGGAGAGTGACATGGACAGTGAGGACGAGCGATTCTCAACCCGCCGCCCAATCACTGTGGCTTTAGTGGAGAATAACTGCATAAGCCAAAATGGAGGTGAGAAACATTGAAAATGCAGTGTTGAATCTCTCATTCTTAACTTGACTTACACGTGGAGGAGGGGGAGGAGTTGTAGTAGTAGTAGTAGTAGGTCAAGGCATGACTTGTAGTGTAACTCTGAAGATGTTTTGTTACTCATTCATGTTCAAGGAATTAGTCAGAGAAGCAACTGAGTTGCCAGTGGTAACTCTCAACATGATGCTTCCACCACCATGCTTCACCGTATAAGCAGTGTCGGGTTTTCCACATGTTTGCAATGTGTCTCTTCGCAAACTCCCAGTAGGATTTAATATGGCTCGCTAGTCTTCCATAAAGCCCAGCTTTGTGCAGGATCCAGGCTATAGTTGTCCTGTGAACAGCTTCTCCCATCTGGGCTATGGATCTCTCCAGCTCCTTCCGAGTTATCATTGGCTTCTTGGCTGTTTCTCTGATTAATAATATCCTCCTTACCCAGTCACTGACCTTTTGGTGGTTTGTTATCAGTGGCTATTGTGGATGTTGTCAGTACATTTATAACATGATTGACTCCATTCCTAATTAAAGTAATAAATAGTTAATCGGATGTTAATTTTTAATGTGGCACTACAAGCCATTTCTGGTCTTTGCCAAGCAAGCTCCAGACATTCATTAAAAGTACTGTCTTGTTCTCTTTTAAATCCTGTGTTTTCACGGTTTATAAGTCAGAACATGAGCTTTCCATTGGCTTATCGTTTCGTGTCTGTTTAACACAGCAGTGGGAGTGTATGTGAAAAGCAGTGAGGCGCTGAACGTGGTGGGTAACATGGTGGCCAGCAACCGGGCGGCAGGCGTGGCCATCGTTCAGAGCGTGCAGCTGACGCGACTTGTCAGCAACTGCGTCCATGGCAACGGCAGGGCCGGAATCACGGTAGACCGAGAATGCCGAGTGGAGCTCCGAGGCAATGGCATTTACGGTAACAGTTACCATGGCGTGTGCTTCCGTGGTGACGGCCAGATCGTGGAAAACGACGTGGCCGGGAACGGGGCAGTCGGGATACGACTGATTGAAAGCGCAGATGTGAAAGTAAGCTTTGCTTGGGATTTCTCTGACAAAAATGGTGTGACGATATATTGGGATTAATGTATACCATGAAAGGAGAATTTGAATAATACATGTTAGATTGATATTGTAGTAATATGATAAAAATAAAAACGTTTTTATATCGTTCACCCTTACTACTAACTGCTTCAACTAATACTAAAAAGACGGTATATTGCGTGTGCCTTGTTTGCAGGTTCTGAGGAATCGTGTGCAGTCTTTGCGTGGTTGTGCTATCTCTGTAAGAGAGCGGGTTCGAGGTGTGATCCAGGAAAACCTGGTGTACCAGGGCTACCCTGACAACAATAAACCGCACATATACACTGACCCGCTCAACCAAGAGTGTATCGTGCTCAGCAACACTCTGCTCACACACAGGTAAATGAGACGTAAGTGTGTTCTCTCTCTGGTTGGAAAATAAGAGCTTTTTTTCCACTTAATCGTCCATTCTCTTACTTCTCAGACCAAACACAAGCTGGGCTCTGGAAAACCCACCGCCTCGTCCTCTCAGCAACAATCCACCAAGTTCTGCCCCTTCGTCGCGCCCCGCCCACCTCGCCATTAGCATGACGAGCAGAATCACTGCCACTGTAGAGAGCGGCTGCCATAACAACGGCAGCATCTTCTGTTGCATTCTATGAGGGACTGAAGTCACTTTTTGCACCTAAGGAAATTAGGTGTTGGATTAAAGCACTTAGGGACACTGTCCTAAATAAATATTAACTCAAGGAACTTTTATCTTAGTAACCGACAACTCGGAGATGGGTGAAAATGGCGTGGATGTGTATGTGTGGTGGTCTGGGAAAACCCACTGGATGTAAAACCTTGCTAGCTAAGCATAAGTTCCATACACAGTGAATTTTGGTCAAGTTGTTGGATAGCTAGGTGCTGTAGTGAAATAAATTTAGCCTAAATGATTTAGTTTGTAATCAGATACCGGATGTCAAAATGGCCGTCAAGGGTTTTCCCAGGCTACCAGCTATATTTGAAAGATGCTGTTCTCTCAATACTGTGTTCTGATCAGCTAGTCTCCCAAGTTACCTGCCAGATACAGCACATCTACTCCTCCAACACATGGGACAAAGAAAGAGGATACACAAAGAAAGAGGATACACAGACGGGGTTGAAAGGGGACTTCGCTTACTGAAACTGTCGCTTTAGAGCTACCAAAGGAAGGATGTGATACCCAGGTCCACTGGTTTCAGAAGTTTTGCAGAGGACCTTGTTTAAACTGTTCATGTTGAATGCAGTTTCATTCTTGATCTCTGAAGCCTTGAAGCTGAATATTTTTCACATCTTTATGCGGATAGGATAAGGGGTCCCTGGAGGACTAGTGGTTAGGCCGCGGCCTGGGTTCGATTCCCGGCCAGGGAACCGATCCCAGCCACTGGGGTTGCACAAGACAGTGCACTCCCAGTGCCGGTCCCAAGCCCGGATATAATTGGGCAGGGTTGCGGTAGGAAGGGCATCCGGCATTTAAAAATGAAAAACTGTGCCAAATCAAATATGCGGACCAATGATCTGCTATGGCGACCCCTAATGGGAGCAGCCAAAAGAACAACAACAACAACAACAACATGTGGACAGGATAAGGAACCAATTGACTATCAACCCAAAACTAAAACCATGTCAAACTCACAAGTTTATTTCAAAAAATGAGAATCCTAATGTAGGATAGGTCCGTGATTTTTGTGTCACTATGGATACATGCACATAGTTGCTAGATAGTCATACGTTCATATTCTTTAACAATTTATTTTTATCAATGTACTAACCTTAGAACCAGCGACGAGGTTCCCAGTCAGAGCGAACGAAAGTTATGGACTGATGCACAGCACGTGGTTTCTTCCCCTGTCTGTCCCGAGTGACAGATGATGCCCAGAATAGTTTGTAAACAGGTGAGGTGCACTGTGGGAATTGGAGTCCTGCTCGTTCCTGCGGCAGCTCCCCCGCCTGAGCGACGGACGGAACATTGGCATAACAGGCTACACCACAGCATGAGGTGATGTTATTCAGCCTCAGCATGGCCCTTTGAGGTTTATGCTGCTGTGCACATTTCAGAGATTTTTTTCCCTCCTCCTCTTGCAACCTGGCAACCACTCAGTAAATAAGTGCTAAGGTAGTTATGGCTCAGTGGTTAAGATGTCTAAGCCGTCTACTTGGATCGTATCCTGTCTCAATTGTAAATCCCTCTCAATAAAATCTTCTGCCAAATGTACAAATGCAAGAAAACCTTAGTAGTGACAATCTACATCATAAAAATAATTATTTTTATTATCTCCTAGGTTTGAAATGTAGCTGAATCAAACCTGCGCATGTCGAGATTTTCTTTGCTATAATTAATTTACCATTGTAAAAAGTTCTCTTTGGATTATTTTGTTTTTTTTTTTGCCCTTTATCTTAAATAGTGCAATATGTGATGTCTAAAATGTGCCTATTTTTACTGTATGCCTTTATTTTTTATACATGTTGAACAGTCTGAATGATAAATATGTTAATCATTTCAAACGTGCCTTGTTTTACTCGTGTGTGTGTGTGTGTGTGTGACATTAGATAAGGCGCAAAGGTTTGTAAAAGACACAACAGTCAGTGGAATTCTAAAGGTAACCGTATTTTACAAAAAAAGTTAATATATCATCTTCTACTACTTCAGAAATCCAGAACTGGAGGTGAATGAATGATGAATTGCAGCCATATTCTATCTAATACAACTCACACATCTGCAAGTTCAAGCAGAATGGCATGGCATGGCATGAATAATTCAATCTGGTCCAGTCATTATTTTCCTATAAACAGATGTTCCACAGTCTCGTCAGGAAATGAGCGCCATATTGACATCTGGGTCTTGTTCTAATGAGCCACACGTATCGAGGTTGGATCGACTGCCTTTGCGTCATTTGTGTGGCGCGCACAAGAGAAATGCTCATTATCAAGAAAATGACTCATTTTTATTCACAACATGAACAAAAAAAAAACCGGAAATAGCTTGTATTCACTCACTTGTGTTTCTTGCTCCCTGAAACCTACCGGACGTTTAATGGAAGTGTGTATGGAGTCATCAGATCACATCTTTTGAGGAAAACATGATAATTTTGGCATATCATATACTAATAGAGAGACATACACTAAGTTTATTTCATTTTTTTTTTTTCCTCTAAAAGTAAGTGAAAGAACTGAATTTGGGCTGCACGTGACTGACTACCAACTGACATACAAAATGTATAATTCATTCATTCCACTCATTTCATTTTCTTGCGTTTTCGGCTCTCCATGCGCCGTTCGTAGCGTACGAGTGGGAGCTCCAGTGAGGCCATCCTGTGGTCATCCTGTAGCCCCGACTCCTCCAAACTGTGGAGGGACTGGCGGGAAAGCGTGAGCCCCATGGCCTTTGCCACCTCCAGCATCCTAAAAAACAAATAATCGTCTGCTTAGACGTTTAAAATACACAAGCCTTCTTGGGGAAAAAAAACACAACAACTTATTGGACCGATCTGCTTCAGAACCTATAAGTTTAATTCCATGGCTAATGATGGACATATATAAGAAAGAACACATGACAGGGTGTGCTCATATTGGAAAATAATCAACAGTAGTGGTGGTTGTGGTGTGGTATAATAATAATAATAATAATAATAATAATAATAATAATAATAATAATAATAACTGTGTGCTGTTATATGACTATACGGTATGTAACAGCAAAGTGTTTTATTCCTCTTATACCACACCAATTTGCCAGCAAGTACAATTTATTTATTTAAGAACGACACTTTTTTCCATTTATAGTTACATTTGAAGTTGTGGAACATCCTCCAAACTACTAAGTTCATGTTATCGCTTATGTTGTAACAGCTATACACAGCTTTACCTCTGCTGACACTGGAGACTCCTTCCACAAACGCTACATGAACATTTCCTTACAGGAAGCGTCATATTAGCAATAACACATGTACATATACAAGTCCCTGTGTAAGCTGTTACTAGAGAAATGACAACATATTAGAACGAGTGCATTAATATAAACCTGTAAACTCCAATGGAGGAAATTAATCAACAGTGCTGTTGGTGTAAATAAATTACATTCCTGTTGAATCAATGACCATTGTACGTCACAATAATGAGCAGATAGAAAAGAGAAATACTTGGTTAGAGGTGTGTGTGTGTGTGTGTGTGTGTGTGTGTGTGTGTGTGTGTGAGACTGACTTGGTTTCGCTGATGAACAGGTCTCTGTGTAAGAGTGTGAGGTCTACTTTCTGCTCTCCGATATGAAGCAGCAAAGCAAGACAGTGGGACGCGACCTTAATGACTGTAGAAGCGGTCACTGTACTCTTCAGTCTGGGAGAAAGAGAGAGGAAGCGAGAGAAATGGAGAAAAATAGTGTCATATGAATGATCTCCAGAAATCATTTTACAGCCAGTGCATTTAAAAAGAAATGTATACTGTAGTCATATGCATTTTATATATGAACAGATGAATAAACATTCATCATTCATAATCACTTCGAACCGTGCGTATAATATTCTGTACATCACAATATATTGTAGAATTTTTATAAACTATACTAATTACTAAGTGTCTACGCACACATTGTGTAATTAATCTGAAGTTCAATGTTTGCTCTTCCCACTTAAAAAAAAAATAAAAAATTAAGTTTATACTAATGCTCGACTTAATATCACTACTGTTATTTATATGGACCTGACATTTTACAATTTGTAATAATAATAATAATGATAATGATAATGATAATTTTGCTTTGGTATCCATCATACCAGTGCACTCCGAGTTCCTCAAGGGTTCTTAGTTTCCTAAAGAGGTTCTTCTTGGAACCCTCTGTCATAGGGAACGCCTATTAGGGTTCTATTAGGGTAACCCTTAAGGGTTCTCTCACAGGGACAAGCTGAAAAAACACCCTTCCGAGTGCTAGGGTTTAGCCTAACAAGGATTTATAATGAATAGTTTAGTATATTTATGAATCGTCAAATAATTAGGTACCGTATAACTTTATAACATTTTATCGAATGTTGATAAACGCATGTTAC
This sequence comes from Pangasianodon gigas, assembly GCA_022758105.1. Taxonomy (NCBI): domain Eukaryota; kingdom Metazoa; phylum Chordata; class Actinopteri; order Siluriformes; family Pangasiidae; genus Pangasianodon; species Pangasianodon gigas. The sequence goes on from CM040481.1 coordinate 11,952,417, forward strand.
TAAATAATAATGATGCCCAATAAATCACCTCACGCTCCATTATTTAAGAAAATAATGGAATAAAATGTATTAATGATGAAATGGAGAAAATTAAACGTGTAATTTGTTCGTGCTGGGTTTGGATTCTGAGAAAGAAAGAAAAACTTTTTTTTTTTTTGTATAGCACTTCAGCACAAATAAATGACAGTCATTTTGTTCGAATTTTTAGTCAACTCTTGAGTTGAGTGTGTGTTGATGCACGGTGATGTCACTCTTAACCATAGACCTACACTGAAATACAGCTCTTAGAACATTTCAGAGTACAAACCAGCACAGTTTTTTTTTCTTTTTTCTTTTTTTTTTAGCACAGGTCAACACTTTCCATGTCTTTTACAAAAGATGGGGTGCCATTTTCACAAAGGTCAATCCTAAAAGCTCTATAGATGAGCCATTCATAGAAATTTCACAAACCTTCCTTTATCAAAACTCTCCACTGTGAAGTTCTTCTGCACTTTCCTGAAGATGACTTGTGGACATTCGTTCTCACCAACTTCCAGAAACGAAAACACAGAAACATATGAAACAAAGGCTCTTTGGGTAGCTCATCTTTCATCACGTGCATATTTACGTTCAGCATTTTTAATATTCTTGCTGCTCTAATACTCAGCATTTACAAGACAAACAGTCTCGTATCCTGGACAAACCAGACCAAGATGGTGCAACAGTAAATCATTTCTTTTCAGACTGATACTGTTGGGTGTGGATGAGATTTACAGCCAATACTCACACTTGCGGTCCAGTTTTTTCATTTGTGCAAGTCTGATGAGGAAAGACAGGTACCAGGCACAGCGTGCATGTCTGTCTCGATCTTCCCCCTCTTTGGGAAGGCATTTCAAAATCTCCTTCACAGTCTCGGGACTACAAAACCAACAAAAAAAAAAGATTAGTGAAGGTACAATTGGACCAAATGAAACATTACATACATTCTAGGGGAAAAAATATGTATGATCGAGTAAATATTTCACCTTTCTGAGTGAGAAAGAGACCATACAAATAAAAGTTATTGTGATTATTATTATTATTATTTGATGTGATTAGACGTATAATCGCTACCAAATCTGTTAACATGACTACCACTAGAGCCAAAACGTTCATGAATCTTGTCTTACAAGAAGCCATCTTTGGTCATCTGGTCTTCAGAAGTAAGTCCCGCCATTTTCTCACCAAGCTGCTTGAGCGAGTTAAACTCGGCTGGAGACAGCACTAATGTGACGTTTAGGAACTCAGAGTGAACATTTGTAACTTTCAGTAATACCTCCACTAGACATGCTACTGCTGTGTCCCAAATTGCATATTTAAAGGGATAGTTCACCCAAAAATGAAAATTCTGTCATCAGTTACTCACTCTTATGTCGTTCCAAACCCATAAGACTTTCGTCCATCTTCAGAACACAAATGAAGATATTTTTAATGAAACCTGGGAGATTTCCGTCCCTCCACTGACAGTCCATGTAACTTTCAAACTCCAAAAAGTTCATAAAGGCATCGTAAAAGTAATCCATGTAACTTTAGTGGTTTAATCCCAATTTTATGAAGCGATACGAATACTTTGTGTGCGCAAAATGTCTTTATTCACAAAATATCTTCACACGCATGCATCGTTGTTCTCCGAGGTTTCATTAAAAATATCTTCATTTGTGTTCCGAAGATGAATGAAAGTCTTATGGGTTTGGAACGACATGAGAGCGAGTAATCGATGACAGAATTTTCATTTTTGGGTGAACTATCCCTTTAAGCACTATTCTAGACCTTCACTGAGTAGTAATACTAACCGGTTTTCCTATTACTATTAACATTTTAAAAACCTCACATGTAACCCAGAAACCTTCCAAAAGGTCTGTTCTTTGCACCAGTCTTCTGGATTTTCTAGATCAGTAAAGACGTTTGAATATAAAGTCAGAGTTTTCGATTTGAGACGCAGCTCATGACGACAATCACGACGACAGCAGAACGTTTTAAGAGAGAAACAGCTCGTCAGTGTGTTTAAATTCAACTCTCTGAACATTTTACAGTTCGACCCGGACACCTGACGGACAGCTAGCCTTACGTTACACATCCGTATGTTAATGTTAACATTTTGTATCACAAAACATTAAAATTTTGTATTTCAAATGTAAAATGTTCAAATGTAACAGCAGTCCTATATAATAAATCTGCAGTCAAGGCTTGCGAGTCGCAGAAAATTTATAATGTCCGTTTAGAGTCGTTTGCTTAAAAGGTTAGGGAAGCATACGACGCTAGATTGACGCTCTCTGGAGCTGTAGTTTTGTACAGTTTACTTGTTTTTGTTCTTTTTTTCGCTAGAGAAGGATACAGCCGTCAAAGGGGTAAACGTCCTCACGATTAGTCGCATTCTTGTTACAGGGCGGGAGGAAGAGAGTGGATTCAGTCAGGGCCTGTGAATCCGCCACTTCCTGCTGTAATGCTGAGAGAGAGAGAGAGAGAGAGAATATATAAGGCAGAGATCCTAAACTGTACATTAAACTACAGATGTTTTACATATGACTCATATAGGTAATAGTCTGAGTACTCCATTGGCAAATATAAGCTTAATTCCAAATAAGCATATTTTAATCATAATTCATAATTCATCATAATGTGTCATACAACACAGTAATATTTTAGTGGATATATTTGGATAATGGATAATATGAATAATATCTAGCTACTTGTTATAGATGACAAGGATTTGGAAATTCGCAGCTTTACCGCTGACTGTTACAAAACACTGACACTGGAGACTCCTTCCAAAACTGCTACATAAACATCTCCTTAGAGAAAACTGCATATCGATCATATTTATTATTAAGTATAGATTATGTGAAGCGTCCCTGTTTAAGTTACTATGTTCACTAAGGAGTTGTGACGCCACTAACACATGCACGTGCTATTTTTTATTTTTTTTTTACCTTCCAGTCCTTTCTGGTCTATGATGTTGCTGGCGGCGCGAGCCACGGCTTTCTGCAGCGTGTCATTGCCGACCTCGTTCATCCGTCTAGAACTCAGAGCGCGCTTCTGCTTCGTCGTACCGAATGCCTCGATGAGAGCGTCCAGCTGCAAACACACACGATTCTCAAGTCAAGTCACTTTTTTTTTTTTTTTTTTTTTTTTTTTTGGAATTCCACCAATGTACAGATTTGAGAGCAAAAGTTTGGGACAAAATGGAGAAAGAAGACAATTAGTGGGTTAGGTTTCAGAAAAAACAACCCAAAATATCAGTCGGAAATGTTTTATCCGTCTCTCTGAATGGAAAAAGAGATATTCTCGAAAAACTTGAGAGACTTTTAACTAACTCAAACCTTACCTTCTCTCTGTAGCTTTTGCTCTCATTTTCCTCAGCATTGGCTGCTGTTTCTCCTACAACGATCAGACAAAATACAAATTTCCTTTTTTTTTTTTTTCCACCAAAATCCATTTGACATTAAATATCTAGTATATGCTTATGGTACAGTAGGACTTGTAGAAAGAATAGGATCTTAGATGTCATTTAAACCCTTTATACTTTACTGTCTAAATGACCTACATATCAATTAAAAAAGGCACTAAAACAGAAACATTTGTTGTCGACTCAATGAATGTGTGTTGAAATTGAGTTTTTAGGTTCAGATTTTATAGAAAGTCTGTGGTGTGTGTGTGTGTGTGTACCTGGTATGACGGGCTGCAGGTTGAAAAGCTGAGCACTTTGCACCTTCATCTGCATGGTTGTTTTGTCCAAGACACCCACGAAATAACTGAAGAAGCAGAGGAACTTCATTACATCGTGCCAAAAGTCCAAAACCACAAGACACTGAGACAATCCAGTACCAACAGTATTTATATATATATATATATATATATATATATATATATATATATATATATATATATATATATATATATATATATATATAAAGGGAAAAAAATAGAAAGTTCAAAATTTAAGGAGCTTCATGATTCACTTCATTAGATCTTTTCTCATTGTTTCCAACCACGTTGTATGTTTCTTTATTTAAAAATGTCCTATTCTAGTTTCAGAGCTCAACCATGCTTTTATTCGTTTGCTTTGTTGTGTTGTATTTGATGGAACGTCAATGCAATATCAAGTTTCGCAGTATGTCCAACATCTAAACAGCACATGGGTAATATTTCAGTCTGTAGCCTACTGTCACAGCGCTAAACCAACATGCTTTTTACATTTACGTTTATGGCATTTGGCAGACGCCCGAGCGGCTTATCCAGAGTGACTTACAGAAGTGCTTTGAAGTCTCTATCAATAAATACATTCTGTACTGGTTCGCTAGGTCACGGGCTAAGAATAATATCAGTCCAAAACCTCTGTTGGGGAGGTAATATAGTAACAAGCGCTCAGACAATACAAAGTTTTTTTTAATGTGGTAATTTAAGTACTTTAGGAAGAGGTAGGTCTTTAGACGTTGTTTGAAGACTGCCAGTGACTCAGCTGTTCGGACATCTAGAGGAAGTTCATTCCACCACTTTGGTGCCAGAGCAGAGAAGAGTCTCGATGCAGGCCTTCCTTGCACACTGAGACATTGTGGGACAAGTCGAGCAGTGCTAGAGGATCGGAGGGAGCGTGGTGCCATGCAGGATGTGATAAGTGCTTTGAGATAAGTGGGTGCTGGTCCGTTTTTGGCTTCGTAGGCAGGCATCAGTGTTTTACAGGAAGCTACAGGAAGCCAGTGGAGGGAGCCAACGCAAGTTTTGAACAGTCTGTATTAAAAACAAGGCTCCTCATAGAATAAAACCAATCGTACCTGCACATGTTGTTGCACTGTAACGAGCCTGAGCCGAAGTTGCTCCCGACATACGACAGCCGGTCCGATTCTGCAACCTGGAATACACAAACGCTTGATAACGTGTCCATGCAAACCCACAGTCTAATAGTGCTCACATCCACGTCATCTGATTTTCACTCAAGTATAGGTTTAATATTAATTTGAGGCATCATTACCACGATGCGCCTGCTTTTCTTTCTCGGGTTGGCCTCATCGCAGTGTTTGAAAAGCCTGAAGTTCAGCTGATCTGTGTTTTTCACCTGTCCATTGGAAAATTTCACTGCAAAGATGAACAACAGATGAGAAATAGAATATATATATA
>CM040481.1:11957649-11968044 GCA_022758105.1 Pangasianodon gigas
TCATCTGATTTTCACTCAAGTATAGGTTTAATATTAATTTGAGGCATCATTACCACGATGCGCCTGCTTTTCTTTCTCGGGTTGGCCTCATCGCAGTGTTTGAAAAGCCTGAAGTTCAGCTGATCTGTGTTTTTCACCTGTCCATTGGAAAATTTCACTGCAAAGATGAACAACAGATGAGAAATAGAATATATATATACATATATATATATATATATACATATATATATATATATATATATATATATATATATATATATATATATACACACAGAGAGAGAGAGAGAGAGAGATAGATATATATAGATATATATAGATATAGATAGATAGATATAGAATGTAGTGATGAAGAGGATCAGCACACTTAAAAGAAATTCCATCCTTGCATATTAGCTGTTGTACTTGTACACGTGCTTTTCAGTGGCATTATTCTGTAATGACATTTCGAGTTAACATGTCGTTTAAACTTCTTTCAGCGACACGTTGCTCTGTTTTCACTTTGGAACATTCCGGGTTCCTACATTACCCACAATGACCACCTGCTGATAATGGTGCCAGTGGGATTGATTCTGCGTCCGACTCCAAGTCGCAGCTTGTAATTCCTAACCTCCAATCAGGAAAAAGCGAAAGGAAACGCCTCTCTCGACTCATCAACTTGGGGTAGTTTTCTCAACTACGAGTTCCTTTCCAGTTTACGGAGTGCCTTCAAATCAATATGGCTGCACACAGCATCAGAAGTAAACAGTTAGCTTGTTGAATGTTGCATTCAATTGTTGAATGTTGAATGTCGAATGCGCCGAGGTCTTAATTGATGTCATTCCTACTTGTGAATTACCTCTTACGAGGTAAGTCGTATTTAGCAGATACTTCACCTCTACCTAAAGAGAGCGATGCAGCGGCGCTTTAATCCTTTATTCTGTCCATCTCTCGCACCTCGTCATCTGTACACTCTTCTTAAATGGATCAACTTCCATTGGATCAGCTTCAACTTTCAAGCTAATACCACCGCCAACACCATCACGCTCGTCATCTCCATAGATCACTAACTATCCGAGCCGAGTCTCCGCCCCTAACTCAACGTAACTACGAGAGTTCACTATTTCTGCGTTGGCGTTTTCATAAATACTGTATGATGTTCAACTTTCCGAAGAGAAGCTCATGTCCTAACCTGATTATTATCACTTATGCTTGAGATTGCTTAGAAAAAAAAATCTTGCCTATTAAACACCATTGTAACTGCTCTAGTAATGTCGCCCTGTGACGTCAGAGCGGCACACAACCACTGACTTCTTACAGGAATAACAAAAATACAGGACCAACCACCACGTTAACACCACAATCACTAATCACATCAGAAATACTTCAGGATAAAAGTGTTTCTGGGTGGAGTTTGACTTTAACACAGGCTTCATAACAAACACTGTACTGTAGTGTGTAGTGTGTAGTTCCATACACTGCCAACCCACGTGGGTATCAAAACTTAATGATCCCTTAATCATTTTATTCTATATTTAACCCAAACACAAAGCTTCTGACCAGTCAGACAGTTTACATGACTAATGTGGTTAAATTTACCAATAACAGCTCTTTCTTCCTCAGCTTCTTCACACGGTTTCCACGTACAGGTCGCCGCCATTACTGCTGCTACTTCTATTGAACTGTATTTGTTCCCGAAATGTTTCCGCGTCTCAACAGCGACGCCATGCGGTGACCGCCAGAATAGCATCCAATAGCAAGGTCAGTTTTCAAATGACTCTACCTCCCCTACACAAGCACCCTTCATGTTTAATATTAACGTTTAATAATAACCACGTCTAGAGGACTATATATGTTTCATAGTCAGCAACTGGGATTTTTTTTGTGAGGGCAACCGAAGACTTTTATTTTGACGTGCCATAATCCGGAAATAAAATTTGAAATATGTATTTATAAAGTCCAAGTCGTAAATATTGGCCATGTAAGGAGGAATTTTCGCGTTTATCTTGTGTGTTTGACTTCCTAAGTGTCTGGTGAAAAAAGATATGGACTCAGAACGACTCCTGCCAAAAACGGTGCGTATAAATGTGATTTTATTGATTTTATTGTTTTTATTTGAGGCTAAATGCTTCCTCGTTACACCGCCATGTTTTCACGTGATCGCTGAGTTTGTTGATGTTGTTCACCATGAGCTGGCTGTGAACTATACATTTATATTTATTTTATATTACTTATGACATTTTTACACGTGTTTGCAAAGGCAAAGTTGTGCTCTTATGACCTGTTTTTGACTATTTAATATGCATACGTGATTTACATACAAATAATATTATATTTAATTACAATATATCTGTAGGATTGTATTCTTCCCATGATAATTAAAAAAAAAAGTTTTTCCCAGCAACTGGAAAAGGCAACGAGTGTTTAGTTTAATTTACGTGTAAATAAAAAGAAGAATATAATAAAAAATAAAAAATAAAAAATCGAAGCGTTAAATCAAAAATATTGATAAGATTCATTTTACTGAATCGATTCTTTGATCTACGCGTTAAAGCGAATCAAATTGCGATTCCGATTCTTTCGGATCACTGCTCAGAGTGGAGTCCATTCTGAAACTTTGCATTTATTTAGCCTATCATTCCTATTTCTAATGCCAGCCCTGGTTTAAGGGTTTATATAGTCACTTTTTTTTTTATATAACAACATTTCAACAACAACTCGTTCATTTTTTTCGAGTCGATTCGTTCGAACGGCGAATCGACTCACATTTGACTCATTCGTGAATCGCCCATCACTACTCCAAGTAAGCTGAGACAATAGAGCAGTTCTCGAGGTCGTTTTTGGCCACTTAAATGCTCTACATGAAAGGAGATGTCACTCTCATGGTGCACTAATACACATTTATTTGTTGCTTTTGCTCTTTTAGACTTAAAAGAGTTTTTTTTTTTTTTTTTTGTCTATAGCACAGCCTTGTAACTGACCTCTTATTCAGCCTGTAATGTGAATGCACTATTTCCTGTGTGTGCACAGAGTAACACAAACACAGATTTCACCCAAAGCATCGAGGACGACCCTTTGATCGATGGGCCGCTCATATCCCGGAACGCTTTGGAGTCGGGAATCAAAAGAGACTTTCAGAAACTACCCACTACGTGGGGAGCCGGTTTACTGACCGTGTTGCATGTGAGTATGAGAATCAGTGTGAAGTATGAAAACACACAGTTAGCAGCTGATGAGTGATTTGTCACACTCTAACACATATGCATGGTGGCCTGGAAAACCCTTTACACGATCAAATAGGTTTCTTGAAATTAAACGTGTTGCTCTTTTCACAAGTAAAGTAGCATAAAATGGAAAAAAAGCAACAAAGGGGGAAAAAATTGCATTGGAAGATTTAATTCCAATTACACTGACTGGAAAGACGCCCAGTCTACCTCTACATTTATACCATCATCTACTGATAGGAAAAACAACAAAGCTGCTAAATTTGAAAGAATTCTAATTTGACAAAGGGAAATGAGTTCTCACTTTGATTCGCAGCTCATCCACATCAGCGTCTGTTTCATCACCTGAAGTAAAAGTCACTCACAGAGTTTAAACACAAGCCTCATTGTTGTCTCTTCACTTCACTGATCACTGTTAACTCTAACGTCAGTGCGGAAATAATCCCTGTTTCATTCAGTTTGTTCTGTTCTGTTGACAAAAATTGTGTTAAGATCTTTTTTATTAGCTCATTAATCATTTTTAAGCTTGTCGGAGTGTGTAAGTTGCTCTGTTTTGACGATGTGATGGCGCAGGTGTCCAACAAATCTCGCAAAAAGTCCATAAACAAGTGCATGGTATTATTTTTTTTTTTTTTGGACAAACACACACCCACCCACAGAGATACAGCTACACACAGTGGATGGTGTAAGTATTAGTACATTAGTAGTAGTGCCTCCAACAAACCAAATACTCAAACTGTGATAGAAAGAAGACTTGCAATTGAGTGAAAAGCCATATATGTAACTATATTTGCATGTGTTATTATTGTTTCCCATTTCACTTGGCCCCTAGGTGGTGTACGTGAGTGTGTGCGTGGCCCTGGCTGCGGTGTGTTGGTTAACCGACACGCACTCTGCAGAGTGCACAGCGGCATTGAACGGGGTGGACTCCAGGACCGTGGTGCTGCTCTTGAAGGTGGGCCTGTGGCTACTGGTCTTTCTCTTTGAGAGATGTGTGCAGCATCACCACAGCGCAGTGAGGCGGAGAGGATACCTGCAGTTTTACAGGCAAACCGCCAAACTCAAGCACCTGCCATTACTCATACACTCCGGAGGTATACACACACACACACACACACACTCACACACACACTCAGCACCTTCCCCTTTGTGCATGAGAACACAAGTCATGTATGCACCCAAATGGTTCTTACCTTTTAAAGCAAAATTTCTGACAGCTCAGCAGAAATGATCGCAAAGCAAAAATTTCCTCAGCTACTCAGACAATATTCTGAGCGTATTATTTATACGAAATATGTTTACTGTAGAGCAGGACAGTGGCGGAGAGCGTAACATAACCCCCTCACAGCTTCAGGGTCTCTGGTTCGATCCTGAGCTCAGGTTACCGTCTATGTGGTGTTTTACATGTTCTCACACTGTCCATGTGGGTTTCCTTCCCAAAAACATCCCAGTAGGTGGATTGGTGACTCTTAAATTGCCCCTAGGTGTGAAGGAGTGTCTGAATGTTGCTCTGTGAGGAACTGGCATCTCATCCTGCATCATTCTTTAAAGAAAACTTAAAAAAAAAAACCTCTGGTTTGTGATATTGCTATGCAATGAATCTGTTTCTATTTTTTTGGCCTGGAAATGAACTTCGCCCACACCTGGAAAGATTCCTGCCAACTCATGAGGCAGACACAATTTCAGCAAAGTGAGGGCTGGATTACTTGGAAGGAAAGAGAATTACAACCCGTTTTCATCGCAGATGCAGTTTGCCTCACATTGCAGCAGAGGGCGCCAAAAACAACAAATTTCTCTGTTAACCATAGACTCTTCCATTGTTCTTTATCCAAGCATAAAAACATATATTTTTCTGCAGTGTCTAGGTGTTCTATAAATTTCATTTCCGAGTGTGTTTGATATTCATAGCAAAGTGATACCTAGTCTGGTCAGGATTTAGTATTAGCTTCAGATTTGCGTACTCGTCACCATAGCTATAGACCTTGTTTTCTGTCTATAGACCACTAGGTGGAAGTGTAAACGTGCACTCTTCTTCCTCTCCAGGTAACGCTGCAGTGCTGATAGTAATCGCTCCATCCTCGATGTTGGATAGCGAAGTGAAAAATCTCTCCGTGTATCTGCTGCTCGCCGTCATCTGCGTGGAGCTAATTGCATCCGTTGTATGCCTTCTGGTGTATGCAGGTACTTTCAGCTTTGCAGTGTATATACTTGGGGTGGGGGTAGGACCCTGAAATTCAATTTAACCTTAGTGTAAGACTAAGAAAAGCATTAAAGGTCTTCTTTGCATATACATTATAAAACTCTCATACACACACACACACACACACACACACATACACACACACACCTCCCCCCTGCCGCAAACGCCTCGCATTACAATACCTCAGCTACTGTCTTTATCCCCTTCAGGATCACACACCAGGCTGTATTACAATCAGCGAGACCTCTCTCTCTCTCTCTCTCTCTCTCTCTATCTATCTATCTATCTCTCTTTCTCTCTTAGACTTTCCTCCTACTCTATTTTTCTTTTTATTCCCATATCATTCTCTAATGTTTTTGTGCTTCATCCTGTGTAAGGTCAGAAAGCATGTAAGAATGAAAGGAGTGAGATCTGAGATGGACACATCTCTCTCTCTCTCTCTCTCTCTCTCTTTTTTTTTTTTTTGCGCCCCAAGGCATCCTGAAGCTACCCCACCCTAATAAACCACAGCATTGTCTTACTATTGACACTCTCTCACGCACACACACTCGTATCAGCACTTGGATTCCTTGGATGATTAGTGCACCGGAGATCGACCATGCGTTGAGACACACCCTGTTAAGTTTACTGCTGTTTAAATGAAGCCCGCTGACAGATTATCCAAGTGCGTGTGTGTGTGTGTGTGTGTGTGTGTGTGTGTGAGCAGATTAAGTTGTTTGTGCTTTTCCTTGCTACATAGTATGAGTGAAATCTAGCAACATGAGAACAATCTGATCGATCAAATAAAACTCCATGTTTATTGTGCTAATGAACAATCCCTATCCATCTGCCCATCTGTCCGCATCCGTTTATCTCCCTCTATCCATCTCTCTCTGCCTCTTCCTAAAGGAAGGTGCAGTTAGGCCAAAGTCATGCTCCAGGGGCTTTGATGTCGCATCTCTCTCTCTTTCTCTTTCTCTCTGCCTCTTCATTTGAACATGAATGCAGCATTCTGCATGGGCCGTATGCCGCCTCTGCACTTCAAAGCTGCTTTAGGGCCCTTCAAAGGGAGCGAGGGAGGGGAGTTGGACTTGTATTGTCTGATCCTAATGCACAAGGAAGATGCAGTCCCGTTGTGTTTCGGATTGAACAGGTAGAGAGGCGGCACGAGGCTCGTTTTTGTGTTCTACAAGTCCAGTGGAAACGGCACGAGACGGACAGGTGGGAGAGAAAAAAAAACGGAAACTCAAAATTAAATCTGTAGAATATTATATTTCAGCAAGGAAGCCGTGATGTAATATTTTTGACTGAGATTATTATAAAGCATGAATGAAACAAGATTTTCAAGCTCGTTCCTAATTTCAGATAGCGAAATTATCTGCCAATAGAAGATCATTGCAAGCTTGCGGTTAGTAAATGTGTCTATGTTTAGGAATGATAACCTTGATTATTGTTTTATTGTAAAAAATGTTACATACATTTCTATATTCAGGATATTATTTAATACTTGGAAATAGTTTTTTCTAATTTTTTGCAGTGAGAATTCTTTTCGTTCAGCTTAATCTCTACATATTGTAGCATAAGTGTGATTACACAATCATTTCTTTACGTTTTTCTGTACTGAGGTAAAAACAAATAATAAGAGAAAACCTGTTTATTTGAAAATCAGTAGTAGGACTGCGCCATATGATGATATAATATCGATATCGTAATAAATTATGTAACAGATGTGGATATCATGATATCCACAAAAAATTTTTTTAATAATTACAAATTTATTGGAAGCAGCTGATGTGATGTTAAAAGTTTGTATGTAATTTTAAAAATTATACATATGTAACCTTTTTAATTTTTTTTTTTTTTTAAATTTTAAAGGTTTTTTAAATGCCATTTTTTAAGATTAAAATATTTTAATGAATTTATTACAAATGAAATATTTTAAATTGAAAAATATTTTAAATTAAATTGAATTTATTACAAACTAAAACAAATCAATTATTTATTATTTATTTGTTGTTTAAAACAGTCTTTTTTTTTTTATTAAATGCAATACTACTGCATTGTGCTGCATACTACTGCATACACTACTGATGGCAGTTTGTGAGCAAATCTATATACCGCGATACATATCGTGTATCGTAGAAATGCCTTCGAGAATCATGATATGATACTTTTGTCATATCGCCCACCCCTAGTCAGAAGGTTTTTAAAGTATAACTCGTATTCCAGCTTTAATGTCATAGGATGAGACAGCCGTATCCAACGTTAAATCAATACAGTAAACTGCATTTCAGGTTATTTTCACTTTCTCGATGATTTTATGAAATCCGCGTGCTGTCTGAGGCACTTTGTTTTACAGGTGTGTTAAAAGTTAAGCATCAGTCTTGAAGTGAAGTAGGAAACTCACCTGTTTATAGAAAGGTGTGCGTGTGTGTGTGTGCATGATTGGGGTTATTATGACCGTTTTTATGTCTCCGACTGAGAGGAGCACTACTCTTTAACAGAGATATGAGGAATGTGACACATCCACCGAGTGCTCCATCTGCCGGGCTTGTTTTCCTAAAAGAGCATTCCTCAGCTCTTCTGGATGTGTGGTGACAGAAGTGTCTAATTACCCTTAATAAACCTCTCCACATTAAACTGACACAGTTCTGCTCACCGCTGAAACAGAATGCCGCTGCGAGGAGAAATGTAAAGGTAGTTAAAGATGTTTCGACAAATTACGATCATGTGTATAGTGTGTCTGTGTGTGTGTGTGTGTGTGTGTGTGTAAGAGAGAGAAAGAGAGAGAGAGAGAGAGAGAGAGAGAGATAGAACATCAGCTCTGTTGAAGGTGATGTCTGTTCACTCTAGTGGATGGGCCATTGCAGGCCATTTCCTCCAGGTGAAGAAGTTTACTTTGTGTGTGTGTGTGTGTGTGTGTGTGTGTCTTGCATAATTAAAGCTCATCAGATGCTGAGGATTAAGGTATCTCTGTATATTGTCTTTGCAACAGTATGGACTAAGTAGACAAATTTACGAATTCAGTTCAATTCAAAGTGATTCATAACGTCAAATTCTGTAGATATTCAACTTAAATTCTATTTCAAAATGATCACATGCTCCCATTTTTATTCTTCATGGAACTGGAATTCATCACATTCAACACGTACACACAAAGCCACATGTGTCCTGGTGCTTCATGCCAAGCTGTAAACATACACACTTTGTCCTACACACACAATGGGTATTTGTACTTACTACAGTTAAACGCTTCACACTTGCGACTGTAATTTGTGCTACTAAATACTTCTGCATAGAGCGTTAGTCTTGTTAGTGAGTGAAAGAGAACGAAGAGAGCACAGGAAAAGTAAGAGTGCATGACATGATGATAATATTGTTTTTTTTTTTTTGTTTTTTGTTTTTTTTTTACTAGTAATTAGTTTGCAGTTTTTCTGTTCGTGTTTTGCAGTGCACGTGGCAAGGTTTAACAGGCAAAGCCCGAGTCCAGACGTCGCCGAAGACGAGAAATCTCATACTTTCTCTGTCACTGCCAGCGACACACACACGGAGATGGGCTTCAGGTAAGGAACACACACACACAGTAACATACACATGGTACGGTGATCCTTTAGATCAGTGCAATGAGCTCCTGAGAATTAAAAGAATGATGTTCAAAGTTCAAAGTTTGAAGAATGTAAGGATGTTAGGTTTGGCAGTAGCTATTTTTCATAATAAATGGTCAACTACACTACACAGTGTGCAATTTAGTGTCGTCTCGAGCAATGCGGGAAGTTCACAAAGTAGGAATTGTGTAAATTATATTACGTGCAAAATATTTAACCGTGGCTGTCTTCGAATGGCAGAAACAGGCTTCTGCTAATTTAATACCTGCCCTTTGGTCATATTAATTTGCACACATAATTCCTAAAGTTACTTTCAGCCTGCCGTAAATCACATTGTGGGTGCAAAATTATTCTCCTGGCATACACACCACCCCACCCTGTATTTTACACGTTTAGGTAGATACGCAAACATGACGGATAAAAACGGGAAGGGAACGATCACGGGTCAACGATTATTTGTTACCTTCCTTTTAAATGACGGATTTTATTCCTATTAAGTACATAATCTTTAGAATGAAAAGCATGAAAAGCATTTGCGTAGCTGTAACCAAATGTGCTTTAGAACGAGGGATAGAACTTTATCTCTCACCCCCATATCTCTCATTAGCATCTCCATAGGCGGAGCCCAACACACACCAACAAACACACACCCGAACGCACCCTCTGGTCATGCCGAAGGGTTTGTAAACAGATCATATAAACTGTTTCCTTACAGAAACACTGCGTTTCCATTACACACACACACACACACCTGAGTTAGTGATGACCTCTAGTCATGCTTTTTTGCATTAAAGTTTAGTGTGTAAAAATAATGAAATGTATGTCGGAATATTGTTAGTCAAGACTAACCACAGACTGTGTGTTGTGTCAAATAGAGATGGCTCCTGTCTCGAAGAGGTGGTGGAGAAACAAGCAGACCTGATCGAGTATCTGAAGCAGCACAACACACTGCTGAGCAAAAGGATCCTGACGCTGACATCGCAACAGACCAGAGACTGAGAGGAGAAGAGAAGATTGCTGTGTTTGACTAGGGTTTTAATGCACGTGTCTGTTGTGTGTTCGTTTGCTGACTGACAGCAGTGGCCGCGGTCGACTAATCACAAGGGTTTTAACGGGAAAAGAGCCTCCTCTCCTTAACATTGTTTTCATGCTTCCCTGGTAACAGGTCTTGTAAGATAAAGGAATTAATAGGAAGGAAAAAACATTCAGTGATCAATCCACCAGCTGTGAAAGCAAGCTGATGCATTGATTTATGGAGAAGTGTAAAGAGATTACTGAATAAGGAGCTGATTTAGGATTAAATATAATCATATATCTGTGAAGAATTTTTGGTTCTGAATCTGAATTGCACAGAAGGATAACTTTAACCTTTCAAGTCTGACTGGGATTGATTGTGTGTGTGTTTTTTTTT
>CM040481.1:11976891-11987774 GCA_022758105.1 Pangasianodon gigas
TGTGTGTGTGTGTGTGTGTGTGTGGGTCTGGGTGTGTGGGTGTGTGTTTTATACCTATAGACCTAGTAATACCTGATATACAATAGATGCTGGGCTACCACATTTAACATCTACTTTGCCGTGTGTGTGTGTGTGTGTGTGTGTGTGTGTGGGTCTGGGTGTGTGGGTGTGTGTTTTATACCTATAAACCTAGTAATACTTGATATACAATAGATGCTGAGCTACCACATTTAACATCTACTTTACTCTGTGTGTGTGTGTGGAGACTACACATTCTCCAAGCTTTTTTCATGCCAATTAGGATTAGAACTCAGCATGTTGCTAATGGATGAGGTAGAGAGAGAGACGGACCAAACGGCCCGACACTTTGACACTAAAGCCAGCCTTTAACCCCCACCGGAGCGGTGTGTGTCCACGTGTGGGTGAGTGAACGTCCGTTCATCCTTGAGGAGGTAATTTACTGCTTTATGATGTTTGCAAAAATGACATCATGCCTTCTACATGCATTGTGTGTATGTGTGTGTGTGCGTCTATGTGTGTCTGTGTGTGTGTCAGTTGGTCAGTCCCTCATAGGATTTTAAATACTTGATTTTAACATACATTGTCCTCTTGCTTAATTTAAATACGCTAATGAGGTTGCATTGTTATTCCTAGACACCTGGTATTCCTGGACACTAGTAACCTTCGGTACCGGTACTAGACTTAAGTATGTGTGTGTGGAGAGAAACTACAACCAAATTATAAGCACAAATATGAAACATTTCACCAAAAATATAAAGATTCTGATTTTAGTATGAACATTAATATATTACACAGTAAAAAATTACTAGAGTAAGTGTGTGCATATGTGTGTGTGTGTGTATGTGTGTATGTGTGTGTACCCTTAGTGACAGGTGCAGCCATTGAGTCTGGCACGTGTGTGTGTGTCTGTCTTAGTCAGTTAGTCTGTCCTGTCTGTGTTGAAATGTTTACTTTGTTAGGGATTAGATGTCATTACCGGGATTAACCTGCCTCTTTAAATAGTCCCTCTGCTGAGAGGCATAGGTTACTGATTTCAATGACACACACACTCACACACACACACACATACACACACACACACATGATTCATTAGAATGGTATTATGTAAGACTTTTAATCCATAATCAATCGCTAAATGGCCATGAAGTTATCTGGGTGATTCCATGATAGGGATACTATTTAGCCTTTGTAGTCCTTAAAAATTACACATTGTATATATAAATCTTTTTAAAATATAAGAAAGCAAGAATTTAACTATTCAAAAATGTGTTAACCCGTCTCAGGTATCTCATTTTTTACGAGTTTTTTTTTGCTGACTAGCTGCATTTTACTCCTAAATGAGTAACATTGTTGAGTTTTTTTAGCATAGACTTAACAAATAACAAAACATCGTTAACTAAAATCCATGCTAACGGCACATACTTATAATAATTTTTAATGTATAATTTACTTAATATAATTTGTATAACAGGGTTGTACTCCAGCAGTCGATATATGGAAATAGAAGATAAAGAAAAACGAATGAGAGTTCATACTTTTCTTCTTCACGTGATCTTCAGGAAATTCAGATGATGCAACTTTTTATTGAACATGTGGCTCGTGGAATATTCCAAGTATTTCATAGGGATGAATGTGTTCAAGGTAACAGGGTTGTGTGAATGCATTTATAAGGAATGACTGTAAAGTAAATATGGATTCACACATTAATGCAAATATATAAATATTTGCAGTATTTTAATGATTATATTTCATGGTATCGTTAGGTATAGTGTGCTGGGATGCTGCTCTAAGTGCTGTAGAGGTTTTATTACTGTTTAAATGTATTTATCTGAAACATAGCGTATATGTTGTTAGGTGTAGGACACTTTATCTGTGTTTCAAGTGTCTTTTACTTTTACTTTATGTACATATTTGTACATGTAATATCTTGCAATGTAATATCTTGCTACACAAGAATTTTGGTGGTGCCGCAAAGTTCTACAGTGTCTACTGTAGTAATGATTTGCTTCACAATGTTATTATAACACTGACTTACACAGAAACCTTTTTCTATAACAGCAGCTCTGAAAGTAGTTCCGGCTGCAAGGCTTTGTGTTAATGTACTCGTTGTAATGCATCATTTCTATGGTAACAGGTCATTCACAGGGACTTGTACGGTGGACGCTCCACATAATCTAAGACAATAAATGGATTAAAACCTTGTATAATCACTGATATGGTGAAGCTTTCTGTAAGGATTCATTCATTTATGTAACATTTATGGAAGGAGTCTCCAGTCCCAGCACTCTTTAAGAGTCCTATTAAGAGCATTTTGCGATTTCAGAAACCAGAAACCATTTTTTTCTTCCACAACATTAATAGTGACTAAAAACTGATAAATGTCATTTTTTAATAATTTGCTATGATATAAGAAGAATAAATAATCAACTTTGGATGGGAACTCCGTTTCGGATCAGGCTTCATCACACTACCCTGTTGTTAATTATTTTCCCCTAACAGCATCTCCCTAAGTGTTTTATTCCTTATTTAATATGTCATAATTACACACAAACAGTGTTATTTAAAAAACTAACTTTATAATTAAATCCTAGAACATAGTAACATATTTATAGTAAGTGGTGATATATATATATATATATATATATATATATAAAATACATGATGTATGTGAACATGAAACAGTTTCTGTAGTTCATAAGATATTTTGGATCAGATCATTGCATACCTTTTTCAACATAATTGAGCTCAGGACTCTCTGAAATAAAAAATATCATCTTTTCAGGCCAAGATAAGTTCTTCCTATATGATTTGGAGATGTAGATTACAGACATTACAGACAAAATCCCTGACATTCTCCTATTGAATTTCCTAAACATATAGGAACACACATAACTAAACTAAGAAGAGCAGCGATATGTTTTTTTTTTTTTTTTTTTTTTTTTTTTTTTTTTTTTTTTTTTTTTTGTTTTGGATAGGAGTGATTTCCTCTGTGGCAACCTCCAATACAAACAGTACTTTTGTTCATGGTTGGCTCACGACTACAAAGATTACCAAGCCGGCAAATCCTTAGGTATCACCTTACTGTTCTTTGTCATTTGTTTCAGGTTTCTGTGGCATGGAGCTCTCTTTAGGGCAAGAGTATCAACTGGGGTAGAGACTGATGAAGGCCCAAATTGTTTATTCAAATCCTTTACAACTTTACAATGCTGAGAATTCTGCTCCGAACAGCAAAATTGTGTTTTACATGGCCATATATGACTGAATTGATTGCAAACCTTCTATATTCATTTAAAAAAATCTTAACACCATTTCAAAATACCAGCTGTGTGAAACTTGATGAATGGACCAATAGAAATGGACCTACTATTTACTCCTACTAGTTAGAGTATGCACTCAATGTAATTCGTTATTTATTGTTTTGATGGTGATCACGATTGGTCAGTGTTTTGGTTTCAATATCATGTATCAAGTGAAATCCTTTTACAAATATACCCTTAGGACAAAATTAAATAAAGATGACAAAGAAATTTCATTTATACAAGATATATAGTGTTTTAGATTGTTCTACAAATGTCTGAACGTGATAGAAATATTTTTGAATCACTTCTATGCCCACCCTTTTTCTGAGTAGCTTTTAGATCCCTCTCAATTGTAATATTCACTCCATCATCTTCCCGATATACCTATTTTAGCTCTGCTGTATGTTATACAGTGTTTTCTCCAAATCAGGTCTGGAACAAATCTTTGGCTTCCTTCTTTTTGGTTCTTTTCAAACAACAATACTTGATGCTTGATTTGTGTGCAATGTATGCCAAGAAAGCATTAACCCAAACCATTACACTACCACCACCAGCTTGAATTGTTGATACAAGGCAGGTTGGGTCCATGGATTCATGTGTGCCTCTACTGTCTGTATGTCACAGCAGAAATCAAGATTCTTCAGGGTATAAGTATAGTGATAAATCTGTGCTCTCTCTCTCTCTCTCTCTCTCTCTCTCTCTCAGCCTGACCTCTCTCTCCCCCCAGAGTTCATCCCACAAGAGCAAAAACACATGACGTGCCAATCAGAGGCTACACACACACACACACACACACACACTTTCCTGTGTGCCTAAGAGTGAGTTCAAAGTGAGATTGTTATTGTTAGTGTCAAGTGTGTTCAGTCATACAGACAGTGTGTGAGTACTTAACAGGAAGTTTTATCAGTATTGAACTTTATTGATTGTTCCTAGAGCAGATAAGAGTGACATCCTCCCATAACCTTCCTTCCTTCTTAACCTTCAATTAAACCCCCTCTGCAAGTTTACAACACACACACACACATACACACACACACACACAGTAGACTTTACAATGCCTATATAGTTACTACCAGGAAACAAGCTCCCAAACCACACCCCCTTCTTCCTCTCTTACACACACACACACATATCTCTTTTTGTCTTTTTCACACACTCATCAATGCTCATCAGTATGTATTTTTAGGAACACTGGGTAGGACCCTTCTGTTCTCTCAGAACAGCCTCAGTTCTTCGTGGCATGGATTCCTCAAGGTGTTGGAAAATTTGGAGATTCTGCTGACAGAATGTTGACAGGATTGCATCACATAATTACTGCAGATTTGTCAGATGCTCATTCATGCTGCAACCACATCTCCCGCTCTACCACATCCCAAAGGTGCTCTAATGGATATTGATCTGGTGACTGGGGAGGCCACTGGGGAGGCCACAGTTTGAGATGACTTGTGCTTTGTGACATGGCGCTTTATCCTTCTAGATGTTAGCTGTTATAAGATGGGAAAGGGATGCACGTGGTCAGCAACAACACTTGACGCTCAGTTGGTGCTCAATATGTGCCAGGAAAACATTCCCCACACCATTACACCACCACCACCAGGTTGAATTGTTAACACAACAGGCAAGTTGGGTCAATGGATTCATGCTGTTGATGCCAAATTCTGTCCTGACCATCTGCATGTTGCAGCAAAACCAGGCCAGTTTTGGTGAACTGTCTCTTCAGATTTTTGTTTTTGGTTTAGATCTATCTATCTATCTATCTATCTATCCATCTATCCATCCATCCATCCATCCATCCATAAGCTTTGGAATTCTTACTTTGGAATTGGATTCTTTTTTAAAATCTGTTCACTGCATGCCACATATTTGTGTGTGTGTGTGTGTGTGTGTGTGTATACATAATGAATGACTGCAGGCCAGCAGAGGGCAGTATATTCACAGTTATGTGCAAATGTGTATTAGTTTTTTGACATATCACATCCAAATAGAAATTTTGTACATTACAGATTTTTATAAAATGATCAGATTAGTGTAATCAAAATAGCCAAAACTTGGGGGAAAGTTTTTTTTTTTTTTTTTAAATTAAATAGCTGAAAATGATTTAGCTTTAAATAGCTGAAAATGAGAGTAATTTTCCATTTTGATAACTGACTTTGAGAATGGTCTAGACATTTTCTAAGAGTCACTTCTGTAATGACTGACACTAATGGCATTGTTTGTTTAAGTTGAATTAATAAGTTTTATTGACAGGGATGTGAATTTATTATGGGTTATTGTTGTGCTAGCATTAATAACAGCCCTATAGATTATAAAATACTTGTGCCCACCTTATCTGTGTCTTGAATATTTAATGTGTTGATGATAAGACTGTGCTAGACAGACAGACAATGGTGCGTTGACTGTTAATGACAACAAACTTTCTAACTTTCTTTGAAAAGTAATTTGTTTGAATCTTAAATGCATCACTAAAAGGTATCTATCTATCTATCTATCTATCTATCTATCTATCTATCTATCTATCTATCTATCACAATGGTGGGAAATAAACAACACACACACCACTTCATGTACTTCCTCTTACATTTTATTCGCTCCTAACGTCCACTTCTACACAATTGCTTATCTCCTTTTTCACAGGCTATTCTATACAACATAAGGTCTTTTCCTTTGAATACACAACACGACTGTTCCAGCAGCTGCACAATTTCTTCCACGTTCTCTTGAACGTACACATTTTGGCCATTTTACCTCCATCTACCCCACCCATCAGTGAGAAAACACCACCATAGGCCCACTGTTGCCCCCGAGGTTATTTGGGTGATGGACCATTCTCAGCACATCAGTGACACTGTAGTGGCATCATAAGTGTGTGGTGCTGATATGAGTGTATCAGCGTTGTGTAGCAGCATTGTGTACACTTACTAGCCACTTTATTAGACGAACCTACCTTGCTAGTATTGTAGTTGTACCGGTAAAGTGCATTAATCATGTTAATCATCTTCTAGACCTTAATCAATGGTCAGTTTCGGACAGCAGGACGCCGTTAAGCAGGGGCGGACTTAGCACTAGGCTAAAGTTGGCAACTGCCTTGGGCCCCCAGAAGCCAAGGGCCCCCTAAAAAGGCTAATAATATATAATTTTAGTCATGAATGAAAAATAACATATATATTATTGATTTTGAAACACTGAAATGATTCATATTGCTGTTATTCCTGCAGCGTCAATGCCTCGGGCCCCCAGATCGCTAAATCCCCCCCGGCATTAGGTAGACATTTTTGGTTGGTGGATTGTTCACAACCCAGCAGAGATGTTTAAAAAGTTCTCCAAGTTTCTAGAAATCTTACAGTGTCAGTCATTAGGATTCATTCATTACGTCCATAAATTCTGAGGAGTGTAGAGTATCGGGAAGGTTATGGATAAAATAGCTTGACTTTGCACTTTTTCTCTGTTTACGGAAGCTCCACGATTATTTTCTCGATGGTTGGAATTCCTGTTTTCTTTTTAGTCTGCTCTTATGATGGGTTGTGTTCTGCTCTGTCAAAATAGTTTCACCTGCAAGAGAAGACATACAAGCACAGAAGCAGATGTTCAACAGACAAATATAAAGGAATAATTGTGTGACTAAATACGTATGTGTGTATACACACTGTAAGAGTCTGTGTATGTGCAGTGTTTACACCTTGGTTGTCTGCGTGCTGGCCGCGTGTATAGATAGCAGCCAGGCCGAACACCAAGAACACAGTGAAGGCTAAGATGATGAAGACCAGCTCAAAGCCTGAGAACGGAATCTCCATAACACTCTACACACACACACACACACACACACACATACACATGCATGCTTACAACAGTTTTATAACTACTATAAAGTCTCTACCCAATGGAAGTAAGTATAATATACTTGAATACTAGGATACTGTAAAGATAGAAAGAAAGGGTGATGGAGAAATATATATAGAGGAGATGGATATAATACGTAGAGGAAGTAGTCACAAGTCAAATAACAAAAGATAAACAATCCTCATTCAGTACATTCTTTGTTATTCCTGTATGTAAAGGAAAAAGCAGCTGAAAAAAGCATTCCCGAAAAACACAATACATCTATCCATGAAATTATCATTACTACTAAACCTCTAAATGACAAGCATGAACAAGAGATCAGTTTCCTAATTAAATTTTGCCAACTTCATTAAACTCAACTATTACAAGGCAGGGTTTAAAGTAATGCATGCTTTATGCGAGACTTCAACAAAAATAATGTTTCTGATATTATATAAAATAATGTTCCCACATTGTGCAGTAGTCCTTTACATTTTTTTCCCGGGATCAATTAAAAAGTTTAAACTTTTTATTTTCCACCATCACTCTATCTCTTCACATGGCTATGACCTTAAAGCTGATTAATATTAATGAACTTGTGAAATGTGAAACACCATGCCCAAGCCAGTCTTACTAGCCTTGCAAGGAGGCTATATTTTATTTCCAATAGCATCAGTGTGGCTGTAGATTATGCTGCCTCTTTGTATATGTCACAAATTTGAAATTGCAGGAATGAAGCAGTTGAGGAATTAGCAAAATTGAAATTGTAGTGAAATATGGTGTTCTTATGCTAGAGGGAGTCACACTGTAAGGCCTAAAAAAATTTCATAACCATGTCATATGTGCATGTCATAGATTTAACAAGGTAATATGTCTGCCATGTTGATTGTGCAGGGGTTGAAGGGATCTTCTCGACTTTCCGAGTAGGAAGTCCGAGTTGAAGGGGTAAATTGTGCAGGTTGAAATTGGATCTGATTTAGACCTAGATAACCATGCAATTCATGTATTTCCTGCAAAATGTGATGTCATCCTCTTTTTTAGGTCAGTGTCAGAGGAATGACTCCTTAGAAACAAGTACCCTTGAGACAGCTCTGCCTTAGAAACTACATAACGTGACAGATAAATATATTTAATATTTACTTGATGTAGAGATTATCAGTGCTACTATTTACATGCTGTTTGATTGATAAAGTAGCAACATTTTGCCTTGTTTCTGGGAAATTCGGTAGCACTGTGTAGTGATAATCACCTGAATACCTTGTTCTGCACATGCACATGCATGTCATAAAGTCTTTTATTATATGATGCAGTATTTACAATAAATACTGAACTTGCAAAGGTAGCCAGAGTCCACTAATATGTACACATGGGCTTTCCAAGAACAGTCAAAGTTCAATTCAAAGTTCAAGTGTTCTCAAGATGGTTTGAGACAACCCTTACATTAAAGGTGTGCTACATGACAGCACCAACAATGGCATTTCCCTGGGGGCTAATATAGTCGTTATAACATTTCTAAAAGGTGCAAAGTCCCTACGTCTGTCACAATTGCCTAAGAATGTAGGACCTCCCCCTTTGTCCCTGTAGTCCCCTAAGGCTTCTGCTGACATATGCACAATGATGATCTGAAATGGGTGTCTCCATTTACAAAAAGAGTGTCATATTTTGCAAATTTCTCCAAAAAGCGTTGGAGAACTCACACATAAAAATAGAAAACAGGTGATACATTGCGTTTTGATACATTGGTAGTATTTACATAGCACATCTGACTCTTTTATAATCAAAAAAGGCAAGACAAATGACAAATTACTCATGAATAAAAGAGGCAGGATTAAGCTATAATCCTCACACATATAAAAAATTGCACTTTTAATAGCACCCCATGTGATTTACTAAAGAACTTTGTATATGTCATTGAAATTTCAAAATGTATATTTAAACATATACAAAGATATTACTATATCTGCCCATGCCTAAGTCGATTCTGAAATATTATTTCATAACTACAAATATAAAAGCACAGTCAAAGTTGAAATTGTGAGCTCAGAGTGTTAGAGAGAGAGAGAGAGAGAGAGAGAGAGAGAGAGAACGATTGTCTTTTACCTTCAGAATGAAAAATCTTCAGTCATTTCTGATTCTTTCAAGTACAGTCCAAATGTGTGTCACAAAAGCTCCTAAGAGTATCTGAGCTGTCAGTAAACCACGTCAGCACATTACATTCACACCTTTCAGACTTGCCCTTTAGACAAATAAAGCCACGCACTCACTATCAGTCTCTGAGGATGGTTATAAAGTGCAATCTGAATCTGGATCCAGCCCCCAAATGCTCCAATTTTGGATATGCCATAAGAAAACCCAACAAGTTCCAGCACAGAAGTTCTGCTCTCCTGGATCCCGGTAGAGTTTTAAAGTTGCATATATCCAAAAAGTCTGTTCGTGTAGCTCTCAATCCAAATGAGGCTGAGGCTCAGACTATGAGCGGGTCTTGCTCTTCCTCTCCTTCTTTAGCTAGAATGAGCAAAATGGAGAGAGAGAGAGAGAGAGAGAGAATTATGCAATGTTATTTTAGAATTCCTGTAAAACTTGTTTGGCTTGGCCCATATCATTTTTCTTCCTTTATTCTCCTGCTGTTGGCCAGAGTTATGTGCCAAGAATGTGTATGATTTCTCTCTTTCTTCTTTATTTACCTAATTTAGTAATACACTATATAGTCACAAGTATGTGGACACCTGACCATCACGGCAAACTGTTGCCCTAAAGTTAGAGGCCCAGACTTGCATAGGATGTCTTTTTATACTGTAGAATTAAGATTTCCCTTCACTGGAACTAAGGGACGCAGACATCCTTTGGCATGACAATGCCCCTGGCACAAAGTGAGGTCCATGAAGACATGCTTTGCCAAGATTGTTATGGAAGAACTCGAGTGTCCTGGACAGAGCCTTGACCTCAACCCCAATGAACACCTTTGGAATGAACGACTATGTGCCTCCTCGCCCGACCTCAATGCCTGACCTCACTAATGCTCTTGTGGCTGAATGGACACAAATCCCACCAGCCACGCCCCAAAATCTAGTGGAAAGCCTTCAAAGAAGAGTGGAGGTTATTATAACAGCAAACGGGAACTAAATCTGGAATGGGATGTTCAACAAGCACATATGGGTGTGATGGTTAGGTGTCCACATACTTTTGACCATATCGTGTGTATCTGATATATCTTCTTTTCTGAGAGGAAAATGGATACAGATTGTGTCCTATTACCGTTCACTTAATCCATCATTAAAGCACAAACATAAGGAACACCATTCCTTTTTTTTGTCTCATAGTCCTCCTTTTATCTTCCATGTTTAAAGTTACAGATATCCATATTAAACAAACAGAGATGTAATAAGGCCATAACAGAGAACATTGAAACTGGTGACACAATATGGAGCGGTCACACAGTAACTGTAGTGATGCTGAGACGCATTCTGAGTTTAAAAGTCGCAAGTTAAAGTAGTAACGTAAAAATTTCAAACCACTTTATCAGCCAAAGTGAAGTTTGATAGCTCAGACTTTGAAGGAAAGAGCGATCGAATTTAAAAGTCTGTAGACTTCAGAAGTAGAAATTAGTTACAAGGCACAATTTTATATTCAAGTGACTAACAAAACAGCGAAAATATTAATGTATAAATGTAGGGCTGACATCAACACCATATATATATATATATATATATATATATATATATATATATATATATATATATATATATA
>CM040481.1:11987874-12004559 GCA_022758105.1 Pangasianodon gigas
AAACTGAAGTTGTGTTAGTACCTGTTGAAGGTGTGCATCGCTCTTGTATCATGCCATGCAGAGTAAACAGACTGAAGACTAGCAGAGAAAAAAGAATGATGTAGCATTCCAGCTCTGTGAAGGGAGAGGCCATCTGCTACACACACACACACATACACACACATAAACACCAATATTACATTAATTTCGACTGTAAAAAAAAATTCTTTTTTAAAAATATGCATATGACATAGCAATTTTGAACAAATATGTGACATTGATTATGCAAATAGCAAACAGTTCTATGTTACACTGCATCTAGCAATGAATAAATCACTAACCAACCTGGACATTTGGTCCTAAGACACACTACATTGGTGCGACATCAAACGAAGGCAATACTGCACACAATACACACTCCAAACAACACATACACTCAACACACAATTCTTACTGTTGTGTCAAGACTTCAGCAGGAATCCACAACACTTTTAACACTTTTGGATGCTCGCTGAGAGATGGTTAACCGTGTCTGTAGCTGTGTGTGTGTGTGTGTGTGTGTGTGTAAACTCTGTAATGTAATATGATGAGCAGGTAAAGCCGGTGCCTGGCTCATATTGCCCGCTGAGTTAAGCTAATGAATGGTCTGCCTTAGATACCTGCAGTTTGACACACACACACACACACACACACACAAACAAATGTGAACTGAATAATTATCCAAACCCCAGGCTGACTCTGAATGTGTTGTTAGCACAGTATGGGTTCAGATGTTGTGTATGTGTATCCATGACTGTGTGTGTGTGTGTGTGTGTGTGTGCTTGCATACATCTTCTATCCCAGCTTGATACCTGTTGTCCTTGGTAACCCTGTTGTATATGCATAATAAGAGTGTTTTCACACACTGTTTTTGGATTTTGGCATGCAGTACTTTTGAACAAATGTAAACACTGTTTTCGGACACAGCTGAGGTCCCGGGAAACCGATCTGAAATGATGTTTTTTTTCACAGTTCTTGGAGTTGCTTGCTACTTTTCTACCCTTTCCCGTGATGTGGTTTTGGTGATCTCTGTTCCCATGTCTTTGCTTCACTTTAAATCTTCACTTCATTGCTGTAATCCCCGGTTCTGCCTATGTATAATGTAGCAGATGGGGGGCGTGGCTTATTAAGAAAGGGGTGTTTTGGGGGGCAAGCTACAGGTATAATGACTAACATGACACATCAAGTGTTGAAAAGTTTTACAGTATTGACTGACTACCACCACAGGCACAAGTGTAAATAAAAAGTTTGCATGCCATCTTGCCTCGGGTCTGCCATGTTTCTGAGTGGTGTAATGCCGACAGGGTTACATATAATAATTATTTCTGCTGTTTGTCTCGTCTCATGAATCCTTGTCCACTTTAAAATGCTATTGTAGTGGAAATTGTGCATCATTGTGTGTATCAGTTTCTTCTACCAACTATAACTTTCCCCACCACTCTTTTCCCTGGAACAGGATGTACAAGTTCAACCATTCACCCATTGGTTCTTAACGTGAATGATAAACAAGAGGTTAGATACCACAATGGTGAGCAAGAAACACCTGGGACAAAAAATAAATAATCATAAGGACGGGTGACTAAACACAGGTGATGGAATGGAGAATAGACCAAACAGGCTGTGAACAAGGAAGGATGTCCCAACCAGGATGTATTCCCGCCTTGCGTCCAGCGTTCCCTGGATAGGCTGCGGAATCACCGTGACCCTGACCGGGATGAAGAGGTTGCTCGAAATGAATGAATTAGTGAATCAATTAGAGGCATAGTTTAAAAAAAAAAGGTTAAAAAAATCCAAATAAACTGTTTTTCAGGATTTTTCAGTACGATCCTTGGCCCAAAATGGCAAAATATTAAGCATTTAATGGTCTTAACAATAAATCAATGATCAGGAAATGAACAGGAATTAAACAAAATATAAAGGAACTTAATATGAGATAACGTTTTCCTTCAGTTTCTTTAAATGTTTAAGCCTTATATGCCTTGATGGGCTGCATCAGGTGTGGCAGATAACCAAATAATGACTAATCTTTGAATTTTTTCCCAGAAGAAATTTTTTTTGGAAAATTTTGTACACCAAAACACGTGTTAGTTTGAATTTTACATCAAACATTTTACTCATGATCAAAATTTTACCTTTGGGTACAAGAAGACTATATCTAAGTGAACTTCCCTGTTTCTAGGTTTTCCCCAAACAGTTCATTGCGACAAAAGTAAACGAGGAAATGGTGGTACAGGAGCTCTCAGGAGTGCGTTTGTTTCATTCTTGCTCATTTTCTGACCAATGATTTGTTGTTAAGACCATTCAAAGTTTAATATTTGCCATTTGGGGCTATTTTTTTGCCCAGGAGTGCACATACCAGCATATTGCACCTACACACCAGGGATTAGAAACCATAATTTTTTACATTCCTGCTCCCTTCTTTAGTTGGAAACCAGTTAGAACGAAGTGAAAGAATAGTTAATAACATTCTTTACATATTATAGCCTACACTGCTTATATAGGAAGCCTAGGGTATAAATAAAAGCAAACTGCAGAAATTTAAGCAGAAATGTGTGTGTTTATTCTTATCATTTCTACTTTGCAGTGTGATATGTTGCTTGCAGACTCGTAGGAAAATATTTTAATAATACACAGATTTTCATTCTGATGCCCGAAAACAAGGTTATAGCAGCTAGACCTGTGTGGAAAATGGTTAGGTTTAGGCTATACTTTCTTAAAATCACACCAGAATTAAATATAACCAGTGAAACACTTTTTAAAATAATTTTTTAGTGATTTTTTGTGTGTTTCTGATTACATTCAATGAAATTTGTTTTTTTGTTTTTTTTGTTTTTGCTGAAACATTTCTAATCCATGCTATGAGGGATTAGGAAGGAGGGAAAGATGTTTCAACATCAACTGTTGCTACATTCATAACATGTTTGGGTTGCAGCCCATCCTGAGATCATCTTTTTTTAAAAAAAATCTCACAGAAAGAACTTTCTTGCTCTTATTACTCTTTAACATGACATATTTCATTACATCGCAAATGATAAACAGTTGAAAAAATCAAGCACATTTTCCAACCTCCAGAAAATATAAATGAGTATTGTGAATATATTTTATTCTGCACCATGATATTATTGATGCTTGGTATTTATTTCTATTGATTTTTCATCTCATAAGCTACTGTCATTTTGGATTAAGGAAATATAGTACATGTAAGAATATTAACATATCATAACACACCTCTGTTAATGAGATTTATTCATTTATTCATCCATTTATTATCAATTATTTCTAATAACTGGATGAATAAAGTTATATGCGCACTGTATTCTTTTTAATCTGTCATCTAGTGGCTGGTAATTGAAGGATCGTTAGGTCTCAACAATGCTGGAAATAGATTTTGTAGCAGAGTATTGATCGTTTTTAACACCTTTGCATGCTGATATCACAACCCCGAACTAGACGTCTGACCTCAAACCACTAGTGCTGTTTATGCCATGTTTCTCTTCCTGTTTTTTTAGTCAGTTTCCCTAAAAATGAACTGAAAGAAAGAAAATGAAAGGCTGGTTAAAAACTGATAAATGAAACATCAGCTTTTTCTTTCAGATGTGTTTTTTTTTTATTCATTTAAACAGTGAGATTTACATCTATATAGATATCATACATATAGTAGTAGAAACGGATAAATAAACCACACCATCAACTTGAACGACTGACAGCTTGATGTTCAAGTGTTATAAATATTATTAGGAAGTATTTCATATTCAAATATATTCCAGCTTTTTTTCATCAGACTTCATGTAGTTTAGTGCATCCCAGTGAGGCTTTAAAATCCATACGTGTCGAAATTATGATGTCTGTATGATAGAATACTTTTAAAATTCAACTAACTTTGTGCGTTAGAACTAACTGACTACAATACATGAAAAATGACAGGATTTCTAAGTGGATTTTCAGCTCTAAACATTATCCATAAATACAATCATAATCATCATGACATGTTATCTAATAAAATTTAATAAGCCAAGTGGTTTGCTCATCCAGGTATTACCTTCATCAGTCCTCCCAGACCATCAGCACTGAAATATTTTGAAGTGGAAACATTGATTAAATGTTGAAGTACGAACCAGTTTAATAATGTTCTTACCTCAGTTCATCCACCTTCTGTCCTCTCTAGTGATGTAAAAATGAATCCATGCTCGTCTGTGTGTAGCAGGTGCAGAGAGGTGAGTGAATAGCTTTTTTTCCCCTTGATTTTTGAAAAAAAAAAAACGAGTTCAACCACAAACCCCTTAACCAAGTTTCAAACACAGGATTCACAGATTTTTCTCTGCTAAATTTAGCATGGGCTAGGTTGATGTTTGGGCTTCCACATCATTTCCACACTCAGCTACACACTAAATGCAGTTTATCCAAGAGTCAACCAAGCATTACCTGCATGTAAACGCTCTCTATGGCATACCATATGCATGCCACATGAAAGCCACACCTATCTGTTCTGCTTTTCAAAGACTGCAATGTCAGTGGTGAGCCAAAACACAAGTTCCCACCAATTTTGAAGATTTAACAATACATATATGGATCGGATCTGGCCCGTGTCTGTTTAGCCTTGCCATATCTTGGCCAAATGTACAAGATTACAGCCACATATGGCTTAAGTGTGTATGCTGTCTAGGAGTAACCCAAGCATAAGATTGAACCAGGGACCTGCAGCCATGAAGCAACACCACTACTTCCTATTTATTATTATTATTATTATTATTATTATAATTATTATACTAAGTACCAGAGGCAGAACATAACCAGAAACTAATATGATTAAAGATTTGTTTCTTTTTCATCTAGATGTCTTGGAAAATACATGGATACATAGCGCCAAAATTGCTCAATCTGTTTCATCTGTCATCCAGTGGCTGGTAATTGAAGGATCGTTAGGTCTCAACAATGCTGGAAATAGATTTTGTAGCAGAGTATTGATCGTTTTTAACACCTTTGCATGCTGCTATCACAACCCCGAGCTAGACGTCTAACCTCGGACCACTTGTGCTGTTTATGCCATGTTTCTCTTCCTGTTTTTTTAGTCAGTTTCCCTAAAAATGAACTGAGAGAAAGAAAACAAGAGGCTGGTTAAAAACTGATAAATGAAACATCAGCTTTTTCTTTCAGATGTGTTTTTTTTTTAATTCATTTAAACAGTGAGATTTACATCTATATAGATATCATACATATAGTAGTAGAAACGGATAAATAAACCACACCATCAACTTGAACGACTGACAGCTTGATGTTCAAGTGTTATAAATATTATTAGGAAGTATTTCATATTCAAATATATTCCAGCTTTTTTTCATCAGACTTCATGTAGTTTAATGCGTCTCAGTGAGGCTTTAAAATCCATACGTGTCAAAATTATGATGTCTGTATGATAGAATACTTTTGAAATTCAACTAACTTGACTACGATATATGAAAAATGTAACATGTAACAGGATTTCTAAGTGGATTTTCAGCTATAAACATTATACACAAATACAATCATAATCATAATTACATGTTATCTAATAAAATTTAATAAGATACATGGGCAAGTAGTTCCAAAATTGCTGAATCGATAGGACATGGGGAAAAAAGCTCTTAGCTGTTGCTCCTATTCTGAACAGCTATGTTACTGATTTGATGGATCAGCATCTTTTATCTCAGTGAGGTGCTAGAAGAGTAGCTTTGATAAGGCCTCCCTCTAGTGTGCACCAAGAGATGTGTGCCATACTATACTATACTATACTACTTTAAAATGGACCCCAGGGCCATTCGAAATTACTGATAGCCTTAGATGTCTACTTATAGGAAAACTCCACCCTGCAACACTTGTATATCAATATTTATAATCAATATACTGTATGATCTTCAAATATCCACTTACCCAGAATTCCATTTGACTCCCTGCTGACATTGGTGCCGGTGGGATTTAGGCCTGGTGTCATCTCTTCCTTAAAAAGAGCGATGCAGCAGCGCTTTAGTCCTTTAGTCTGTCCTGTTCTCTCACCTCATCATCTGTGCACTCTGCTCAAACAGCTTCAACTTTCACGCTAATTACCGCCAACATCTTCACGCTCGTCAAAATTATGTATAAATAAATCACACCAGTTTGTAACACCAACATAACCGCACAAGAAATAGGTTATGCAATGCATAATTATACGTGTTGAACTCTATTACTGTATGTGTTCATGTTAAAAGAAAATTGATAAGGCAGGAACAGAGGTGATTCTTTTGTGTGTGTTTGTGTGTGTGTGTGTGGGTGTGGGTGTGTGTCTGAAAGAGGTTGAGCCCCTGTGTGGAGGTCCTGTGATTCTAAGTTGATTAGCTGCTCCAGGGCCATAGGGGAGGAGATTTCAGGATAAAATAACCACTAAGTCCTCACAACCACGTGTTCAGTGACCAGACTAATACCATTAGTGTGACGTTCTCTCTCTCTCTCTTTCTCTCTCTCTCTTTCTCTCTCTCTCAGGTGGACTGTCGAGAGCTAGGCTTTACTGAGTAAGGCCTCACTGACTTTCTGGATTTTACTATGTCTTGTAGACCACATTTCAAGGATATGCGCATTTATGTTTGGGAATCTGCAGCAACCATGTGACTGGTCTAGTTTGCTCCGTTTGGAGGGCTAAGTCAGGAGAAGTATCCCAGGATCCCCTGCACCATCAAAATGCCTGTGCATCAGATATCCGTCATGCCTGTTAGAAAGGATTCCACGTTTAATGGACAGAGCAGCATCAGAACCAGAAATAACAGTAAAGAAAATGAGGTGAGATCATGTGCATATATAACCTTTAGAGATAGCACTCTAGAGATTTGATAATATACTGTAGATTTCCTGATTTCTGTAGATTATTCAATTATTATCCTGATTTCTGTTGCTTTCTAGACTATTCTCAGTGTCTGTGGTATCTCTTTACAAACTCTACACAAATTAAATAAAAAAAAATTTAAGCTAAGCTTTTTTAAATCTATTTTTTTTAATTAATTGAAGTTAGATTTTCTTTCCTTCTTTTAATAATTTTGGTTCGTAACAGTAAATAATTTAGACCTGAATGTTAAAAATATTCATTTCTAAACACATTGGAAGGTCACAGTTTAAAAATAAGTAGAATGAGGTTGTAAAAATAGGTACAAAGAACAAACTCTGACCCTAACTATTAGATAAATTATATGCAAATTAAGTCATGCCGAGTTTTTAAAAATGTATTTTTCACATCATGAATTTTTCTGTCTCAGTTTTCTGTCTCAGTCTCAGAAGAATTAATGTATTTTATGTATTTTATAGTCAGTGTATTACAGTGTATGTGTAATTATACCACAGCACTGATGTATTCTCAACTCTGATTGGTCAGATTTTCTATAACAGCAGCTCTGACATTAGTTCCAGCTATAATTCCAATCACAAGTTTCTATTAATAATAACGCTAATAAGTTATTGTTTCCATAGTAACAGCTTATTCACACAGACTTTTACAGTGCATGCTGTACAGAATCTGTAACAGACAAGACGTAAAGCCGTTCTTTAATGTTTTCCATCATGGGAGAACCTTCCGAACAGAGGATATTGCAGTTTCTTAGTAACATAACAAGATGCATTTTTTTGTCTTAACTTCAAAAGAGGGAAAAAATAAGAGGATAGTGAGCGAAGGACTCTTTATAGCTGCTGTAACGTGAGTCCTAACAGGAACTAGCATGTCTCATAGACGTCCCATAACATTAAATGTGTAAAAAGCATGACTCAGATCATTAATAAATAAAAAAAAATTGAATTGTTGGCAATCTGCTGTGGTATAAGAGGAATAAAACACTTCGAGACATGTCAGGTTTTATTTCTTACTTAGCTGTTACATGCTACTAAGGATTTAACTTGTGTTCTTGGATCTTGTATCTTTATCTTTATCTTTTCAGTACAATGCTTTGAGAATAAATCTTGTTACATGACTGCGAAGCGTCGAAATGTTTAGACACCTCAGTATAAGGGTTAAATAGTCAGATCAGCCAAGGAAATAAAGCTTCCAAACCGGATTTGGGTCTGGGACTGGATGATAGACAGACGCAGGAGCCCAGACTGAGACTTGATCCGGGGACAGAAGCCAAGCATGAGGTATGATCAGTGCCAGAGACCAAAACTAGGACATGATCTAAGATCTGAAGCTGTGATGTGGCAACGAGCAGGAATAGTGCTAGCATGGTGACTTTTGCGAACTGATACATTACAAATGCGTCTGAACAAATGCGATCTTCATACTGTAACAACTGAACACCTATCATTTCTATAATAACTAAACCCTTCATGGAGAGTATGCCTTTTGGCAACATAGTACTTAGATAGTACTTATTCTTCACTATGTTGTGGTAGTATCCCGACTTTAAACCTATTTGTACTTAGAATTCTTAGCATTGAGCATTGAGATTGGGTGTCATTTACATTCCACTGCCTTACTATTATTGCATATAACAATACAAATACTACAACTTACTAACAACTTACAGTAAGACCGACAAACTTGGCCTGGCCTTTTCCTTTTCCTTTTCCTCATGACTTCCCTTAATTTAATCCTCACACTCATCTATGTACAGTTCCTACTGATGGTCTAAGAGTTATAGAATATTCAAGCATGTATTCTTCTGCAGCATATTTTGATACAGCCTTAATTAAATAATAGATAATATAGGAGTCGTAATATCATATGAGAACATATATAGGTCTCTTAATGGTAGGATTTTCAACATAGAATGCACCACAGTGACTGAAACTCAGTATCATTAGTAATATTAGTGTTAGCTTCAGAATATATGTGCATAGTTACAGGTTTAAGGTTTTATTTTGTTTTGTGAATCCTTGTGAGTCTTGTGAGTCCAGAGCAGAGTGAATTTATTATTACGTTGCCATTAGGGGTTTAGCTTTGAGTTATAAATGACATAGTACAAAAACTATACAAAACAATGTATACTTTTTTCTCTTTACATTTTTATAGTAGCATTTTTTACAGTACAGTATAATGATAGTAAATGTTTTTTTCGGTCTAAAATGTTCTCTAATTGATTTTTTGCTACATTAGACTCCTTATTTTGTCTTCTTGTATTTTTTTGAGTTTTGCTCAAAATGGCAGGAAAAATCAACACAGATGCTGATGACCAGCCAAATGGAAGCTGGAAATTCAAATAAATAAATAAAAGGAAGATGCATTATGAGAAAAGAGTATTTTTTTCCCCCGCACCTTTTTTCAAAGCTCTGTATTTGTGTTCCTGAACATCACTGAGATTCATTTGTTTAATAAGAATGAATAAAGTGTAAAATGATTCGCTTTTGAAACTTAACCGTGCTGAAAGTAGTCATGTTCCCACGCACCAAACAGGCCGAGTTTCTTTATCCCGGCTTTAGCACAAGTAATAGGATTGGTTTGTCTTAGAGCTTTGGTGACGTTAAAGTAAAACGTTACTTCAACCCTGCCAGAAAAGCACTTACTATGGGCACCTTTTGCACCTTTTTTTTAAACAAACCAATAGAAATCTGTGAAAAAGGTATGACAGAAGTGAATTGTGGAGAAGACGGGATGTTCTGGGTTCATTAAATGACTAATTTATAGTATCACTAACTTGATCTGTTCATGCTGATAGCCAATAGTTTGAAAATAAGGCCCAGTTGTTCCATATAGCTTGTTTCAATAACAAAAAGAATAGATTTGTAAGGCATTCATTTTACATTTTCCATGCAGTGTGTTCAAACTGGAAGGCAGCTTCTTATGTAGGCCACCATTTTTGAGTAAAAGATATTCCATTCGTGAAGGCAGCTGCCCACTGAAGCACCATCCTGGACAGCATTGCATTTGGCATTCTCTGTGAAAACGATCATATCATTTTCTATGAAAAGGTCTATGAAAGGATTGACGAACATGGTCGACAAAACTGCTGGTGCATAAGATATTTGCGTTCATAAACTGACAAAATTTGTTCGGTGGTTAATTAACTAGCTAACATAACACATCCCTACAGCTTATATAGCTACCTTATAGCTACTCAACCAAGATTAGTCATGGTTTTGGCTCTTTTTTGGGTAAAAAGCTGCCTAGTAATGGATACGGCTACTAAGGAAGCTTCTTTCAAAATGGACGCCAGCTGGTGTTCTGTATTGGTTCCTTGTCTCCAGATGAATCTTTTACAAATCTGTGTTGTTTTAGGCACATAGCGCAACCCAGGGGGCAGGATCACAGAATTTAGCAACACCTTCCTGTCAGGAAACATGCAGGTGGGTGGAGCTAAAGCTATTACGCCATGACACTGAGATCTTCATATTCTCTGCAGATTTCAATTTCCAAAACAAAACAATGCTTATGTTTATCTTTGGGTATCATTTATTACTGTCTATCTGTGTGTGTGTGCGTGTGTGTGGACAGCACTGGTGACTTGTTCAACTCTGGAAATCATGGCCCAGATCACACCACAGCCATCCTTCCTGTAAACCACACCCCCATCACTAAGCAACAGGTGAAGCGTCGATACCGGCGACGACGGAAGAGTGGTGGTTGCATGGCAGAATGTGTGGACCAGCCAAAGAGCGCACACACCCATAATGACTCATCTTCAGGAGACGAACAGTACGACAGGGCAGCTCGATCCTGGAGCCGTGAGAAAGCCCGGCGTAGACGACGCCCACGTGTGATCCCATGCTCCCGCGAGGATGAAGCCCAGAAACAGGAACTCAAGACCTCTCAGAGGACGTCCTTAAAGATAGAGGAGCTAGACAGCAAGTCAGCCAATCATTCCAGAGAGATGGAGTGTGGTGAGGAAGAGGGGCCAATCACCAAGATGTATGAGGAGCAAGGATCAGGAGACACAGATATGGCTGTTACGACAGCTCAGAAGTTCACAGAGGCGTCCAATCAGAACGGGACACTACAGGAAGCGTGCGCTGATGATGAACCAGAAGTGTGCAGGTAAGAGAAAAAAGAAAAAAACATAATAGAGAAAACATATCGAATGATATTCTGTTAAAGGGTTGTTGTTGTGTGTGTAGGATCTGCCACTGTGAAGGTGATGAGGAGTGTCCTCTCATCACGCCGTGTAGGTGCACCGGGAGTCTACGCTTCGTGCACCACGCTTGCTTACACCAGTGGATCAAAAGCTCAGACACACGCTGCTGTGAACTGTGTAAATACAACTTCATCATGGAGACGCACCTCAAACCCTTGCGCAAGGTCTCTTTCTCTCACACACACACACACACACACACACAAGTACAACACTCTATCCCTCTCGTACACAAACACATGACTGGGTTCGTCATTGAAACACGCCTCAAAGTCCCTCTCTGGCATACATACACACAAACAACAATTATGGAGACATGTCTAAGCCTCACAGAACCTTGCGTAATAGCGTTGTTGAATTCTCGACTCTGACTGGTCAGAAGATGTTGGTTAATTTTCTATAAAAGCAGCTCTGACAGTAATTCCAGCAATAAGGCAAATCATGTTATCATTTCTATAGTAATAACTTACACTTGTATGGTGGACGCACCACATAAACCTGTGTAACTGTTGATATGGTGAAGTTTGTTGTCAAGAGCACTTTTGGAAGGAGTCTCCAGTGTCAGTGCTTTGAAACAGTCGAAGGTAAAGCTGTAAATTTTTGCAGCCATTTAAATAAAGCCATTTGTATGCCTGAAAAATCCTTAAAATATACTTCAGACAGGAAGGAAGCTGCTGAAGAAGAACTATTTCAGATATTTGACCTTGCTAAGACCTTGCTAAGATAAGTTCTTGCTAAGATACGTTCTTGCTAAGATAAGTTCTTGCTAAGATAGGTTCTTGCTAAGATAGGCTGGTTATAGTGATCATTCCATAGAAATCCTACAAACATTTTAAAGAACCACTCGTTCTTGAGGTATCCTGCTACTGAGAAGCTTGGACGGATGGACAGACAACCCGAGAAAAACATCACGGAGGCATAAAATTGCTGTGGTGTAAGTGGATTAAGAAAAATAATTAATTTGGGAGTGGTAACAGTAACCCTACCAACCCTATCGCTGATTAGTTTCCTGAAAAGAAGGAGCACTCAACCACATAATCCACCACCAAATCTTGCTCAGTCAGAGACTTGTCTTTGACCTGAGGGACATTTTTCAAAACCAGATGGTCCGAAACACTCAAAATCGAACCATGAGAGGTTCATTTCCACTCTCACATCCTAAATATGTCTGTGTTTATAAGGTGTGTAAGGCTTTCTGATGCCAATCAGGTTCTTCTTTGGGAAACACATTTACTCAATCAGTCTTTCTCTCTCTCAGTGGGAGAACTTGCAGATGTCTACAAACGAGCGCAGGAGGATCTTCTGCTCGGTGATCTTTCACCTGGTGGCTGTGGCGTGCGTCGCCTGGTCGCTCTACATCTTCGTTCTCGTGAACCACACTGCTGAAGGATTACAGCAAGGCAAAGAGCACAATGGTCAAATCCTTCTTTCTCTCTCTCTCTCTCTCTCTCTCTCTCTCTCACACACACACACACACACACATACACACACACAGAGCAATATTTATACCACACCATATTTTTTCTATAACAGCAGCTATATCAGTGGTGTTTATTTTTAATTTGTTCGTTGTAATACGTTATCGTTTCTATAGCAACATCTAGATGATGCTCTATATAATCTAAGGATTATATAGATATAATTATATCATATATCATAATATTATATATATAATATTATAGATATAATAATAAAAGGATTTTCATCCTATATTACTAAGTAAACTGTTTGTATACTGTATACAATGTCCTCCAGAAGTATTTGCACCCTTCATGAAAATGAGCAAAAATGAACATAGCCTATATAAAGTGATATTTTGAGCTCATAATTTTATCGTGCAATTTTTATTTCAACATATTTTTTCAAACACAAAGAAAAACATTTAATCGCTGACATGGTGAAGCTTTCTATAAGGAGATGTTTATTTAAAACATACGGAAGGAGTCTTCAGTGTTGGCACTTTGGGCATCGCACCATCTTGATGTTGATTATTTTCCTATAACAGCATGACCCGCGCTATGCTAATGTCTTAGCGTCGCTGTGTTCTTATTGGACACATACAGTGGTGCTGGAATTGTCTCCTCTTAATGTTGCAGGACCGCTGGAGTGGCTGTTCTGGACCAAGCTTGGCATCGTGGCCCTCAGCGTGGTGGCAGGCCTCATCTTCATGTACATCCAGTGCAAAGTTTACCTCAACCTGTGGAGACGCCTGAAGGCTTTTAACCGTGTCGTCTTTGTGCACAACTGCCCAGACTCGGTGTGCAACGGAGCTGAAAAGGCCCCGCCCCCTCACATTGTTCCCACCCACCAGACCCAAACAAACGTGCCCTGCCTTGTCCCAGCAGGAGGAAGTGCAGAGGTGGTGCCGGTCTGATTTTCTATAATAGCTTAACTTCAAATAGAACACTCAGGCAAAATCAGGCAAGACTTCGCGATCTTATAAAATCTTATCATTTCTAAGCCAAATCTACTGCTTTTACGTATCAGGAAGATTTGGGGGAGGATCTAGGACCCCAAAAAATCAGTATTAAATACAAATGCTGAACAAACTTCAAGGCACTGAACATCATTAGAGGAAAAAAAAAAAAAAACACTGACTGCTGCTCCATGGACATGTCTTATAGATAAGATTTTCTTAACCACGATTATAGTTTTCAGTGACAGTCTTCTTCTTTAAAAAACGGTTTTGAATCAAGTCAATTAAATTGTAAAACTATTTTTTTGGAATGATTTTTACAATGCTAATTATTTTTAAAGATCTGTTACAGGTTCTGTTTTATAGCAAAATAGTAAAGATAGGCACTTGTGTCCACTCTAATCACTAGTGATGCTTGATTTCTTTATCACACACATCTGACTGGAGTATTTTCCCTTGATGCAATAATCTTGACTTAAAAAATTGGTGCCAAATACAATTTTTACATGCTATGATGTGGTTGCTGGACATCAATTTCATCCATGAACCTCAAAATAGGGTCTAGTTGTTTAAGTTTGTTTGGCTTTAACTGTTTTATTCTGGTTTTCAGAGGGAAAAAAAGCTATGGCCGGTGCTCCATGGACTTTTCTTAACCATAATTGTAGTTTTTAGTGTTATTCA
The DNA here is from genome assembly GCA_022758105.1 of Pangasianodon gigas. Classification (NCBI taxonomy): domain Eukaryota; kingdom Metazoa; phylum Chordata; class Actinopteri; order Siluriformes; family Pangasiidae; genus Pangasianodon; species Pangasianodon gigas. The sequence goes on from CM040481.1 coordinate 12,002,044, forward strand.
TACTTGGGTAAATTTAAGCATAAGAGGCTTGTTGACTGATTGATCGACTTCAAATAATAGAATTTGCATAGACTACTGAACTATTATATATGATTTCCATATGATTTTATATATTATGTTTACAGCATTTAGCAGACACTGTTATCCAGCGCAGCTTATAGAAGTGCTTTGTAATCTCTATTAAAAACACATCCTCATGCTAGTTCACTTTGCCAGGGACTAAGAATAGCATCGAGAACATTTTGTTCTACATTATTAGCATTAATTAAAGAATAATAAAGAACATTAAGAAAGCAAGCCAACACAAAACCATCAGTTAAGACAAATAAATCTAATCATTCATTTATGAAAAGAGAAAAGATGCTGTATAAATGGACTTTACCATGATAGTTCGTTTCATGCTCTGAGTTATCTTGACCTTTTTTGGAGTTTTGTGGGCGTTACTACATGCAAATGAGCCGTGTCCGGAACGGCTGGTCAACATACGCACATTGTATGAGTATGAAAAAAATCAGCATTTCTAAAACTTTTATTTTGAATCTAGTGGAAATTTTTAGCTCAGTTTGGCTTCCACAAACATTGGCACAGAAATTTACTAAAAGACTGATTAATGAGGCTCCACTGTGAGCAGGTACAAACCGAAATATTATAAATAACAGCGAGAATTCCTTCGAGAGTGGACTTTTAAAAAGTCTGATAAAGTAATGGAACAGTCATATAACAACAGGTCTTTCACTAAAGGACGAAACACTAGCATGGAACATACAAAGACTCCATGTTTTGATTCTGAAACCCAAACCCAAGTATAGAAAACATGAATAAATCAGTTATAATGGAAGTCAATCAGTATAATAAATCTGACTGTAGCAATTTAAATAGGAATTTTTTTTTATTTTAAAATGGACATGGCAGCACCACAGCACCCCAACCAGATACACACACACACACACACTGTATCAGTCATCCACACTGAACAAAACAATCACATGAGCTTAGTCCAGAGCTGTTTCGCGTCACGCTTTATCCTCCAAAAGCTCTTCATCAGAGTCCTGAGACACCTCGTCCTCTTCCTCATGTTCCTCTTCTTCAGTGTGTTTGTCTTGCACTGCAGTGTGTTGTTTCTCTAGGCCTTTCGCTGAAACCTTGCGCATCTTGATGTTGGGCAGTTTCTTCAGGTCGCCGTTCCACTCTCTGTTAAATAAAGACCAAATGTTTTTACTACGCTCAGGTTCTCAGTTACCCAGAGACATTTCTGTTGCATGACATATGTGCCAAATTTGCATCAGAAAGCTCGAGAATTTCCATCCTGCGATTTCTGATCTATATTCCTAAGCAAGCAGGTTGGATAATTCGGGAGTGCCCTCCAGAATTATTTGCACCCTTCATGAAAATGAGCAAAAATTAATACGGCCTGTACAAAACGTACAGAGACATAATTTTACTGTGCAATATTATTTAAACGATTTTTTTTTTTAAATACAGAACATTTTAGTACGAGTAATGCAATTGCTTCTCCAAAGAAATGGGCTTCCAAATGATTAGTAGCCTTAGACTTCACAGATGCAACCAGGTTTTGGGCTGAAATGTCAATCTTCAACCCTGGAATCTGGGTATGGATATTATACACACATCACACATCATAACGGCTGAACTGTCCTTGCCGAGGTTCGGACAAATGAAATTAATTCTCAGGAGAATGATTTTTTGTTAGAACAAATATTTCTCTTATTATTTGAATGGAGAATTATGTAATGTTTATATTACAACTAAATTTCGTGAAGGGTGCCAATAATTTTGGGAAGTACCATAATTAATACATCACCTCACTCATTTCGGTTATTTGTTTCAAGCGTTCTCACCTGAACGTCTTCAGATGTTTGCTGTTGATGATATCCGGGATCTCTGTGAAAGTAAAGGAAGATGACGTGCGTCAAGGAAAGATATCTTAGAGTCTTTGGATGATAAACGTGAGAGATTACTCACCGAAGCCGTGCCCTTCGTACAGGTCTCGCTCTCTTTCCATCGTCTGCTTTATGACGGTCTCTCTGGAGACGTGCAGTCGACCCTGACGCCCTTTGACGCTGTTGGCCAGCTCGATTTGCTCTAATTCGCCATCAAATCGGTGCAGATACCTGAGTAAGACAGCACACGTGGGCATCAGCTGCTACGTGGATTCTATGCGAAAACAATCTAGATCATGTGGTCAACTCTCTCAAGGTGTCTACGGTAATCACTCTTTACAACCGTGGTGAGCAGAAAAGCATCTCAGCTCTGCTCCTGTTAGCCAAGAACAGGAATCTGAATCTATATTGGGCACTGAAAACTGGACGGTTGATGATTGGACGAACATCAGACGTCATTTCAAAGACAGACCACATGTACAGGTGTTCTTAATAATGTGGCCGGTGAGTGTACAGTTGAGGTCAAAAGTTTACATACCCCTTTCAGAATCTGCAAAATGTTTATTATTTTACCAAAATAAGAGGGATCATACAAAATGCATGTTATTGTTTATT
>CM040481.1:12022285-12067123 GCA_022758105.1 Pangasianodon gigas
TGGTTCGAGCTGATCTATGGTATCTCAAATAATCACTCTTTATAACCATGGTGAGCAGAAAAGCATCTCAGAACACATCAAACCTTCAGGTAGATGGGCTTCAAAGGCAGAAATCGACATAACGTTCCACTCCTGTTAGCCCAGAACAGGAATCTGAAGCTTACAGAGAGCACAAGCAGTGTGATCATGCAATGTTTTTTTTCTATCTTCAACTGTCCAGTGTATAAAAATACAAATATATATTCAGTCACCAACATTGTTATGCTGTACATGCCTTAGGGATCATATATCTGAACTTTTCACCGTTCAGATCCTGTAGCTCATGCTGGTATTAGCTGCACTCGATATTGCGCAGGTGACGCCGAAATGCTCTACACCTTCAGGATATTTTCGACCATTACGACAAAATGAAATATGGGTTTCGTTGTTTAGCGGCCCATTAGGACCTGTGCTTATTGTAGCCTATAAACATCTTGTTAGGTGTTGAAAATATCAAAGTTCATTTTGTGTCACCGTGTCAGGAGAGGAATGGTCATGGTTTTGTCGAGCTTATGAAAGTTGGATGCGTAGAGAGAGAGAGAGAGAGAGAGAGAGAGAGAGAGAGAAGAGAATAGATGTTACTGTAAATCACTAGGCTTTAATATTGCCTTAAGCTGGCCTCCCTAAGAAATACAATGTGATGGAGACACACACACACACACACACACACACACATGTTTGAAGCAGTGTGTGATTATAGATAAGCCAGGAAAAATCCATAGCTTCTAAGAGCACAGTGCACTCATAGCTAAAAGTGAGGCTTTGAGCGAGACCGACTGTATTTGCACTAGCATCAGCTCTCTACAGCTCCTTCCATAGCTCACCAATCATCTATTTTCTCTCTTAATCACTCTCTCCTTCTTCCCTTCTCTCGCTTATTCTTGCCTGTATTCATTATCCCAGTTTTGCCCTTTCATCCTTCTTCCCTTGGACGTCTTTGTCTCTAATCAGTGACTCAGAGGTTGCTGGTGTGTCTTGATCTTCGGTATTTTCGTCTCTGGTTCTGTATTTTCCGATCTGGTCCGTAATATCTTTATATCATTCTCTTTCATCTGATGTCGCCATGTACCGATAATAATTTCTACAATTTACCAAGCTAATTGCGGATGTTTAAAAAATACCGCTGGTCTTTGTCTTTGTCAGGGGTGTGGAAATTATTTTAAATGAAAGTTACATTATTAAATTCGCAGCTGGCTTTGGACAAAGGCTTCAAAAATATATATATAGCTAACATTCCCAAGTGTGTGATTTGTTCCACAATTGAAAGTAAACATAATCTTGCTTCTGGAAAGTGGACACTGAATCCATTACCGTGTTGATTGTATATCTGATAGTGTAGTTGAATATTATATTATTTATACCACAATTCTGATGAATTTGCAATTCTAGTTGGTCAGAAGGTCTTGATAAATTTTTTGATATGGTGAGACTTTTTTTTTTTTTAGCATTTTAGGAAGGAGACTCCAGTGTCAGCGCTTTTTAACACTCAGAAGTAAAGTTTGTATGGAAAGTTTAAGTTTTCTGCCACAGAAACGGCTTCAGGGTGGTAGATTTTGCGGTTTCTTGTTAGCATGACAAGTTGCATTTTTAAAAAAAATTAATTTCAACAGAGTGAAAAAGAGAGTCTGGTGACATAATGACTGTTTATAGCTTCTATAACATTGTACAATATTGTTTTGTGGATGTTCCACAACATTAAATATAACTGTGGCAAATTGCTGTGGTATAAAAGGAATAAAACATGCCTGTGATATTTTATTTACAGTTGTATGCAGTTATAAGTTTGGGAACCCTTCACCATATAACATATTTTGTTGATTTTTGAAGTGAAAAGACGTAAACACAACTTCTGCAGCAAACTATTTTCTACAAATGGTAATGCAGAGTTACTTTATACTTGATGAACTTCAAATAAAATAAATAAATAAATAAATAAAGTATGCGAAAAGTTTGGACACCCTACTAAGTCAGTACTTAGTCACACCCCCTTTGACAGATGTCACAGGTTGCAAATGCTTTTTGTAGCCAGCTAGGTGTCTATCTGTTCTTGTTTTAGGAATTTGCAACCACTATTCCTTGCAGAACGTTTCTAGTTCTGAGATATTCTTGGGCCATCTTGCATGCATAACATAATTAACCTCTACCCATAGATTTTCAGTGATGTCAGAGGACTGTAAGGGCCATTCCTTGCGATGATTAAGTCCCTGCCCTTTGTACACACCACCTGTCACTACTACTGATCGGATGGTTTAGTGAGGTCCTCGGATCGGCCCCGCTGGGGCTCCACGTGGGCCTTGGTGGAGTGTCGAGAAGTCATCAAACTTGACTATCTAGAGGAAATAAAAGTCGTAACAAGGTTTCCGTAGGTGGACCTGCGGAAGGATCATTAATGGTAACAAGGTTTCCGTAGGTGAACCTGCGGAAGGATCATGAGCGCCGGAAAAGGTCTCATGAAAAGGTCAGCTTGCAGTTATTGAAGTAGTTCATGATGGATTTTGAAGTATGTTTTGGATCATTGTAGAAGCCAGCCTCTTTTCAGCTTCAGTTTCTTGACTGACTGACACATTTGTGTCCATAATATAGTGACATTTACAGAAATCCATTCTTACACTTACCTGTGCAGTGTTTCATTTGCCACTGGCTGCCACACAAACACAAAGTATAATAGATCCACCCCATGCTTAACAGTTGGCAAGGTGTACTTTTCATCAAATGCTGCACTTTCTTCTCCAAACATACTCTTGCTAACTGTGGCCAAAGAGTTCCATTTTTCCATCCGTCCACAGCACTTGTTTCCAAAATGCCTCTTGCTTATCTAGATGTTGTTTTGCATACATCGGAAGTTCACTTTTGTGATGAGGTCACAGGTAAGGTTTCATTCTGATGACTCTTCCATGCAGATCGTGTTTGTGCAAGCAATGCTCCTATGTCAGCTAAACCTTCCTGTAGGTCCATGCTGTCATTTGGGGGTTTTACTTTGCCTTTCTGGCCAGCATATGGGCAGTTCTGTCTGAAAGTTTTCTTGGTCTTCCAGATCTTGCCTTGACTTCCACAGTTTCCCATAACTACCATTTCCTAATGGAATTTCAGACAGTGGAATCTGCAAGCTGGAAATGCTATGATATCCTTTTTTTATAGCCTGCCTCTGCTTTGTAGGCATCAATTAGATTAATTTTCAGATCCTCACTCAGCTGCTTAGAGGAGCCTATGGTTGTTAAATGTTAGGTTTGAAGAATCATAGAATTTATTATGCTCAGGAAGTGTCAGCTGCCAATTGTTAATGATAATTCTCGATCTTAGTAAGTCCTAACAAGCTAATTAAGGCCTAACAAGGCCTTAATTAAGTTCTGAGACTTTATAACAGGAAGGATGTCCAAACTTTTGCACATGCCATAATTACTATTTTACTTTTTTTTTTGTTGTTGTTCATCAAATATAAAGTAACTGTGCATTAACATTTACAGAAAATATTATTTAAAAAATGTTTGCTGCAGAGGTTGTGTTTATGGCTTTTCGCATCAGAAATCAACTAAACATATGATTTGGCCAGGGGTGCCCAAACTTTTGCATACAACTGTATTACATGGTATACCTTAGTTGCTTTTCAGTAGTGCTCACTTTGTGGATTTGTGGCATTAAATGAATAAAGAAGTGTGTTATATAATATATAATATATTATATAAATTATTTGCCTGAATGATCTAAGGAAGTATTTCCCAGATGGCTATTAGGTGTCAAATGTAATCAGACAGGTTGCAGCTGGAGGTGCTTGTGTTAACATCACTGCTGTGAACCAGTAGCCTAGCTGGAAGCCAGCTCCATGATGATTCATGATGAGGGAGAGAGAGCTTAAGAGAAGGAGGATGTAGCAGGTCACATCACTGAAATTTTCTTGCTCATAAGACAACAGCGAACTATTTTGGGCCTGTGTGTTATTCTGGGAGATGGGTCCTGCCTTTATTTGATCCACTTAAGTTGTATGCATTGAGTCACAGACTGGAAAATAAATGCGTTTGATAGTTTTAATGTAAATGAAATAAAACCTAGTCTTCAAAAGAAATGATACGTACATCAAAAAACGAGAACAATGTTGGTGCTTTATGATATTTTCATGCCTTCATGATAATTCAAACTATGCATACCTTCATATACAACATGATAATGTGACTCATGCATTATTTGGCAAAGTCGTTTACGAACATTAAACAGTGAAGCATGTGACAAGTAATATAAGCCACAAAGTAGGGCATATGTCAACTTAGAAGTCTTCGTAGCTAATAAAATACAGCAAATATTGGCACAAATTTCTTCTAATAGTAATAAAGCCTGTAGTGCTGTCTCTCTTTCATTCCCAGTCTGTGTGTTGGTGTGTGTGCCTGTCTCTGTCTTACACTCCGGCACCTACACAAACACAGATGATTGCTTTATGATTGGCACCAACATTATGCCGCTGATTCAGGTTGGGGCTATTCAAGTTCATCCCTAACAGTCAAAAATAATTTCAAAATTCCAGTTGACATCTTCAAGACTCATTCTAACATGATATTTAATGGACTTTGCCTGAGAGAGCTTTCAATTACCTTAATAGCTGGCCACTGTTAAGGTCACTTTGTAGAACACTACTGTCTAGGGAACAGCCTTTTTAGACCATGCTAATGGCAGGCTTGTAGACAGGAAAATAGTCCTGTCAGTTTCACCATCTCCTGACTGAATCTTTGTGAAACGCATGAACATGCGTGAAATGGGAGCGAAAAAGAGATGGATAGAGAAGTGATGGCATTACAGAGCTAAAAGAGTTGTTGCTGTTACTTTTGTATCTCAGTAATGAGATTCATATTCTGACTTGCTTTAAATTTACGCACGAGTAAGGATGACTAATTAGGAAAATGTGGAATGTGATCATATTATTATAATTACCTGTGGCCCACACTATATCTACTGTTCCCGTATATGCCACTCCCAGTTACAAGTGTGGGAGCTTGTAATTCTGCAGGTTCAAAAGAACAATACATGGCTGCTGTCCATCACATTGTTGCTTATTTCACAAAATATTAAAATAATATAGATACTTACTCCAAGGGAAAAAGTTTAGAAAGGATCCCTCTTCTAGAAAGCTATCTAGTTCACTATATCTATCTATCTATCTATCTATCTATCTATCTATCTATCTATCTCTATATATATATATGTATAAATGCAGTAGTAGTGATATTAGTAGTTATACAAATAACAATATTCCAAAATCAATACTAATATTCTGGCATCAGAGAATTCTGGCATCATGCTGCTGTGTTACATAGTATCTCACCATAATATTTACACTGGTCTCAGGTGATACACGAAAATGGGACCCCTGGTACAATCAATACTGACATCAGTGGAGCTAAATTATGAATTTTCTGTACAATATTACACACAAACCCAGAATATTGCACTTTCCCCAAATAGAGACAGTAGAACCAATTTTCAGCTCAAATTACTATACTTAATCCATGAAGTATTGTTCACACATACACCAATCAGCCATAAAATTAAAACCACCTGCCTAATATTCTGTAGGTCCCACTTGTGCCACCAAAACAGCTCTGACCCTTCAAGGCATGGACTCCACAAGACCTCTGAAGGTGTGCTGTGGTATCTGGCACCAAGACGTTAGCAGCAGATCCTGTAAGTCCTGTAAGTTGCGAGGTGGGTCCTCCATGGATCAGACTTGTTTGTCCAGCACATCCCACAGATGCTTGATCAGATTGAGATCTGGGGAATTTGGAGGCCAAGTCAACACTTTGAACTCTTTGTCATGTTCCTCAAACCATTCCTGAACAATTTTTGCAGTGAGTCAGGGCACATTATCCTGCTGAAAGAGGGCATGGTCTGCAACAATGTTTAGGTAGTTGGTACTTGTCAAAGTAACATCCACATGAATGCCAGGACTCGAGGTTTCCCAGCAGAACATTGCCCAGAGCATCATACTGCCTCCGCCGGCTTGCCTTGTTCCCATAGTGCATCCTGGTGCCATCTCTTCCCCAGGTAAGCGACACACGTGATTCATTAGACCAGGCCACCTATTTGCATTGCTCCATGGTCCAGTTCTGATGCTCACGTGTAGGTGCTTTCGGCAGTGGACAGAGGTCAGCATGGGCACTCTGACTGGTCTGCAGCTACGCAGCCCATACTCAGCAAGCCTCAATGCACTGTGTGTTCTGACATCTTTATATTATAGCCAGCATTAGCTTTATCAGCAGTTTGTGCTACAGTAGCTCTACTGTGTGTCCGGACCAGACGGGCTAGCCTTCGCTCCCCACGTGCATCAGTGAGCCTTGGGCGCCCATGACCCTGTCGCCAGTTCACCGGTTGTCCTTCCTTGGACCACTTTTGGTAGGTATTAACTACTGCATACCAGGAACACCCCACGAGACCTGCTGTTTTGGAGATGCTCTTACCCAGTCATCTAGCCATCACAATTTGGCCCTTGTCAAAGACTCTCAGATCCTTACACTTGCCCATTTTTCCTGCTTCCAACACATCAACTTCAAGAACTGACTGTTCACTAACTAACTGTTCACTTGCTGACTAATATATCCCACCCCTTGACAGGTGCCATTGTAATGAGATAATTAATGTTATTCACTTCACCTGTCAGTGGTTTAAATGTTATGGCTGATTGGTGTAGATCCCATACTCATAAAAGAATAACATTTTATTAGCCTAATAAACATTGCATGGCTTTAAAAATCAACTTTAAAAATAACGTTTGAAAGGGAAAAACATATTTTGAAAGGGAAAAAGGAACAAAGTTAAAAGGGAAAACAATTTACTAGGGGGAAAAACAGTGGTTTCCTCAGTGGTTGCAGTACCATTGTTTCAGCTGGCATTAGTCTTGTGCGATATTGATATTTTTCCTGTTCACAATATTAACAAATTAATGGTCCAGAACCAACAGACTAAAAAAGACATGAAATTGAGCATTTCCACCATTTCGGGTTTAAGGAGAGTACAGGGGGAGCGTACTCATAATATTGTCAGCTGTGTAGTCAGGAACTGCTTGCTGGCAGCGGCAATTGCAAAAACTCAGCTGGATGGTGGATTTTTATGTGATTCCGCAGTAATGCAGAATAAACAGTGAAAACCATTACAGTTCATTTCAGATATAACCCTTTTATGAATCAGTTGTCTAATGTCAACATGTCCAACATTTTCACTGTTGATCCGCTGCTCAAAGTGTTTAAAAGTGTCCAAAATGGAAAAAAGGAGACCAAACCCCCCCCCAAAAAATGGCTCCTGAGTGGCGCAACCAAAAAAGAGTTCGCCCTATCATCACCCTAAGAGAGCAAAATTAGCCATCCTTTGTGGATGGGAGGGATGGCATACTCCATCCCCTATCAATCACAGTGGCACTGGCCAATCACAGGGATCTGTGAGTTGAAGGGGGTGGATAGCTCTTTCCTCCGAGTGTGATACGCTGCCCTGTGACTCAACATGAGCAGCAGTTTGAAAAGATGCGGTTGGCTGGCTTCATATGTCTCCGAGGAAACATGTGATAGCCATTAGCTCCAAGATTGGTGGCTGTCATATGATTGGGGAGAGATAACTGGTAGGTGGGAATTAGCCAAGACTAAATTAAGAAGAATATTTGGTGGGAAAAAACATACAAACAAAAAACATTATTATCTTTTTAGGTAAAAATTTTCAGCCTTTTTCTCTTTCAGACAAAAACCAAAAGTGCCATTTTTGACCATTTTCAGGAAACATATTTTGGTTGCATCCCTGGTTTGGTTGCATATTTTATGCTCCCTCCTTTATTACCACCCTCTGGTCAGCACTGTGATTCAGATACCTAGATACCTAGATGGCTACCCAGGAGATAACCCAGAAAACCCAATAATGGAAACATGCCATCATTGATTTGACTTAATGCAGTACGGAACTGAGCCACCAAAGGTGGAAAAAAAAAATTGAAAATTGAGTATCTGTACTGAGTACCTGTATTACATGAAACCAGTCTGCTGGGTCCTAAAACCCCAAATCCAAGCGGCTGAGACTACCTTTAGAGTCCCACTTTTTTACATAACTACTAATTAATGCCTAATAAGTAGTTTCAGTAATAGATGTAGATGTTGCATGGAAAGGCAGACTGAAATCTTTGTTCAAGCAATGGTGTTTGTTCTTAATAATAATGACATTGTTAAAGTATTTACAGTTTGATGAGTAATAAATAATGTTTGATTTTTTTTTCAGACCCAGTAAATGAATTAGAATCAGTAAGTAAAAACATGAAGATACAGGATATACAAAAGGACAACAGTCTTTTTAATGTTTTGTTCATACCAATTGTTTCCTTTTTTTGACAGTGCCTACTGCTACATCTCAAAAGTTCAAAGCCATGAGCTTGACAAAGACCTTCGACTAAAGCAGTCCTCCAATTAAAGTGAAAAAAGAAGACACAATGCCTTACCCTGACCTTCTCCCTCCTGTCCCACCTCTTGCCATCCTAAACTGCTCCTCCCCCAACTGTACCCTTGCCAACTTTTCCGCATTTCATGGTGACGAGTGCCATGCTGACAAGCCCTTATTTGTGACCCTTGCTGTGGCCTACAGTGCTGTATTCTTGCTGGGAGTGACTGGTAATTTGGCACTGATTGTTTTGATCTGGCGCCAACGTGAACTCTCCAACGCCACTAGTGTGCTTATTGCCAACCTGTCAGCCTCAGACTTGCTGATGGCATTTGTCTGCCTGCCATTCACTTTTGCCTACACATTTATGGACCATTGGGTATTTGGCAGTGCCATGTGCAAGATCAACAGCCTAGTGCAGTGCGCCTCTGTCTCTGTCTCCATCTTTTCCCTTGTGCTGATTGCCATCGAGCGCCACCAGCTGATCGTGCGACCACGCGGCTGGAGACCCAGTGCATTCCAGGCTTTCCTGGGTGTTGGCATCAGCTGGGGTCTGGCCCTGCTCACCGCCATGCCTTTTCTACTCTTCTCCATTACCACTGATGCGCCCCTGCAGCATCTGCCCGCCATTATGCGCGAGGACTACCGAGGCAAGGTGGTATGTATGGAGCAGTGGCCTTCACGCCAATTCAAGCTTGCCTACACAACCACCATGTTCCTGCTGCAGTATGTCGCACCCCTCGCCTTCATCTTCATTTGCTACCTGAAGGTAAGGAATGTCAGCTTTTGTCTAGATAGAACTTAGTATTGAGGCACTGAGCCTGTTATATTCAAGACATGGCATTATAGGCTTTTAGCAAGACATCAAAAGAAAGCATTAGTGATGCAAGTGACCACACTTCACAAAATGAATTATTTCTCTATAGACTATAAGCAAGCAAAAGTAAAGAAATACACATTAAAACTACAGGATGAAAGAATTAGGCATTTCTCCATTTCTGGTAGAAAAATGTTATTGTGAGCTACTTGCGGAAGGACATTTCGTAACATGGGTTGCGTTGCATTATTCAACATATTGCGAAGTAAATGAGACCTATGAGAGGCATTCATCAAAATTTCAGGGTTGTGTCCCAAACTGCTTTCAGCATGCTAAATAGAATGCATAAGTAGTATAGACACCATTGGTGTACTGACATACTACTTAGTCTAGTAGTATGTGGTTTTGGATGTAGCTCAACCTGGAAAATATAATTACGGTGAAGGGAAATAAGTATTTGGGCGTTTTTGTTTTTTTGTTGTTTAATGTACTTCCAGTGCATATATCCACTTTTACACAATTTAATTTCTTTTGATTTTGTACTTATAAATTTGATCAAAAAAGTACACTATTTGGCCAAAGTATGTGGACACCTGACCATCACACCCACGTGTTTGTTGAACATCCCATTCCAGATTTAGTCCCCGTTTACTGCTATAACAGCCTCCATTCTTTTGGGAAGGGTTTCCAGTAGATTTTGGAGAGTGGTTGTGAGAATTTATGCCCATTCAGCATAAAGCATTAGTGAGATCAGGTACTGGCATAGGGGATGAGGTCTGGTGCATAGTCGGCGTTCCAGTTCATCCCAAAGGTGTTCAGTGGGGTTGAGGTCAGGGCTCTGTGCAGGACACTCGAGTTCCTCCACACCAACCTTGGCATACCATGTCTTCATGGACCTCAGTGTGTGCACAGGGGCACTATGATGCTGGAACAGGTTTGGGCCTCTTAGTTCCAGTGAAGTGAAATCTTAAAGCTATTTCATACCAAGACATTCTAGACAACAGTGTGCTTTCAACTTTGTGGCAACAGTTTAGGAAAGAACCACAAATGGGTGTGATGTGTATCAAACAGAGGTGTTGTGTTCTGCAATGATGATTCCCTGTGCAAAACAAGCCCAGAATATTTGAGTAATTTGGCCAATTGTGAAAAAGCCCTTAAGTGTGGTGACCATATTGCGCGGAAGGATTGCAGCAATAACAGCGATAATGTGTTTCTCGAAGATGGTGCTCAAAAAATCTGTCTAAGGCCTGGGGTGCTGATTGCACATTTCATAATCGGCAGATATTTAAAGCAGAAACACCTGCACTAAATTTTGAAAGACCAAAATTGTGTCTTTCAGAATTACACAATGGCCTTCAAACAACAATTTATTATAGCTATACAATACAAATACCTCTATCAATGGAGAAAATAACTCCAGATCAATTTTGCTTGCTTCTTTAAGAAATGACAGGAGATATATTGTATTATTATTATTATTATTATTATTATTATTATTATTGTTGTTGTTGTTGTTGTTGAATGTAGAAATTGTATTGCGGACTTGACAGGTCCATGCAAATAAGTTTCTCAATGCAGGTGCAAAAAAAATTGGAGAGCTACTGGACAACATCCAACATTAAGAATAAGTGTTAAGAATATGTGTTGCGTTTTGAAAGTTTGAAAGAACGTGGAATGCAGATTTGCATAGTCAGCTTATTCAAATTCTAATAACTCGGAAGTATATGTGGATTATAAGGGTGAATAGATGAGTTAGAACCACATTAGAGGGATAACACTTTACAAGTAAAGGCAAATTATGATAAATTATATCTAGATTTAAGAATCTAGACTTAGATATATAACTAAAATGTAAATACTTGCTTTATATGAGGGTTGCTGAAAAGTGAGTCAGCAGTTTGTTTAGCTCTGAATTCATTTACATGGAAAAAAAGAAGGAAACCACGGTGATGGTAGCTCATAGCAGAAAATGGATGGTTGTTTTCCCAGAATATGGCACAGTTTAGACACAACTGATTCACCTTATCAGCTAATTATGAAGCTCTTTATCAGCATGATGAGGTCTGTTAGAACAAGGCAAACACCAAAAACGTGCCAAGCTTTGACCTGCTAGGACAGTCAGCCCATCCCTGATCTAGACACTGATATTGTGAAGGCACATCTTGGAACTGTGCATGAACTTTCACATACTCGTAAAAAGTTAGAGGAAAAACAAAAGTACTTTTCACGTTATGAAAAAAAAAAAACACCACGGATTTAAGTCTTATACCATCCACATATAAGTGCTACCCATTTTCTTTTTCTTGTAATATACTGTAACTTATGAGCTTCTAGAATTACAGCTTGCCATCACACCTAGGCCATTCCATTTTCAATACCATCCCTGTTTATATATGCATTTATAAATGCAACAATATGAAAATTACAGACTGATACTAATAGCCTGGAACATCTGAGTCGACAATTTTTAAATTAAGTTACATCAAACAAGGGGAATTGTTTATTTTTATGATAGTTCTTTACATTCCCCTGACTGAGAGTGTGTTTATTACATATTGAAAATGCTTCCCTGATATGCTAAATGCATTTATTTTGTACTTGACAGGCTAATAAAAAAAGGCAACTCAGTTGTTAAACTGAATTTAAATTTAAAATACATTTAAAATTCACTGGTTACTTTCTTGTGTTTAAACACCTTCCTGTAAAAGTGCATTAAAATCTTAATTACGTAAAAGATTTTTTGATATAAGTGTAATATGCACTGGTTATAGGAGGCAGGACGCAAGTGTGTAAAAGCAACCTGATATTTATTAGAGGCAATCCATGAATCATCATCATTGTCCATAAGCAGATATCACAGGCAGATAACATTAAACAGGGATGATCCATAATTATAAAAACAAGTGAGAGTCCAAACCGGGAAATACTTTACATGGAACTTGAACGAGAAAGCAAGGCTTGGACTTAAAGAGACAGAAAGGCGGAAAGACTTCGCAACTAGACAAAGACACAACAGCTAACAGGGCTGTTCCTGAACATTTGGCGGCACTAAGTGATAACTTACTCAGTGGCCCTTCGCCCACGCCAGTTATATTATTTTATATGCAAGAATGAACAGAATTAATACTCCATTCTTTTCGATGAGGGGGAAAAACAATTTTGGTTGGTTGTAACTCTGACGACAAGCACCTGAAAAATAACCATTAGACCATTAGGGTATTGTTGTCATAGCTAGTAGTAATGAGCTAGCAACTTAACATGTGTTAGCCTAACACTTCTTACTCTGGATACTAGCTAGCTGGTTAGCCGTTATCTTTTTCTTGTTTGAGCAGAAGCACAAATTGACTAAAATTCAATTAATTAGCATTAATTTCTTTTTTTCCTGTTTTTTCCGGCCGCCCCAGTAGATATTACCTTCCTATTCATTTCACATGCTTACTACATAAAGGTATGGGACAGTGGTGTTATATGGATATTTTTACCTCAGTAAAAATACATAAATATTATGAAAATTTGAATAGTATTTAAAAAAGAGAAATTTAATATAGTCCAGCTAGTATAGAATAAGACACACAATTACCTTACTTCACTTCACTTCATTTCTTGCTAAATTTGGTCGATAGAGCAGCCATTTTTTCGCACACAGCCTATGATTTTGACTAGCGTAAAACAGTTTGTGATAGTTGTCGGCAGTTTCAAATCAGACGGCCAAGTGTAAGAATATCTGACGTTGACGATGAAAACTGAAAACCTCAAAGAGCTAATAGGTTTCCTCTTGGGTACTGAGGATAAGGCTACGGTTAGATTTAGATGTAGCATAGCATTAATTAGCCGCATTGATAATTACGTCAGTGGAATGTCCTCACAAGGATAGTAAGACAAATGTGTGTGTGTGTGTAAGTTTGAAATGAGTCAGCATCTGTGGATGGATTTGATTTGCATCAATTATACTGACAGTGGGTTTAACAGAATGCTGTGGCAGTGAACTGGCTTGGTATTTTAGCCTGGTATTTGTGTGTGTGTGTGTGTGTGTGTTTGTGTGAAGCCTTTTTCAGAGTCTTAGTAATAACTGGAGGTTTACCAAGAACCCTCTCTGCCTCTTCTCTTTCTCGTTTTCTTGGTTGATTAAAATCTCCACCCCTTGAGAAGAAAAGCAGAAACACACTTACGCAAAAATTCCCCCAGAGCAGCTGGAGTACATGCACATACCAGTCTCTCCAAGGCCCTTCATATTATTTATGATGGATATTGTAGTGGGCTTGGACAGGGCTTTGTGGGATGGAGTGTGTGTTGCTGGTTGAAGATTACTAGCAGGCAGCGTGACCTGCCACATGAACTCAATAACATACGTTACACATGCACGCAGATGCTACATACATACATACATACATACACAATGAGGCTGTACAAGAGAGAGAGAGAGAGATAGAGAGAGAGTCGTAAGATTAGAGGGAATTGAGCCAAAGCTGGAGATGTAATAACTTCAGACTTTAGCTCAAAGGCCATAATTATGCTATGAGTGAGAAAAACTGCAAAGCGAGAAGAGAGATGCGTTTAGAAGCATAGGCCCATTTTGAGCAGATGTAAATGGGCCTAAGAAGTAATAGATAAATGCATGAGTGTTAATATATAGCCTTATATATTCACCAGCTATGTAGAGGGTTATGTTTGTTAATGGCGCTGGTGGGATGAAATGAAGGCATCTGCAATTACTACAATAATAATTAACCATTATAAAGGGATAGTGGATATTCAGCCGAAGTAATTTACATTTGTCTTCAACTCGCTTATGCTTTGCACTTAATTAACCACAAGCTGTGAAAAACAACACTTTCTATTCCTCTGAACCTAAATTACAGCTCGTGTGGCATTTGCATTTTTGTGGATGTTTATTCCACACATCATTTTTAGAAGCTAATATGGCAAAATATGTCTTTTATCACTTTTATCTAAAGTGCCCTGTGGATAAGTTGAAGGTTAAAGGCTTTGCTTAAGGGCCCAAACAGTGTTTCTTCGGCAGCCCTGGGATTTGAGGCAACAAATCTTCCAGGCGCTAATGGATAACCTTAACCACTCAACTTCCACTGCTTCCAAGGACTTTTTTATTCTGCATCTGGTCAGAAAATTCAGATGCTCAATGACAGGTCACATGGCAATGGTGGTAGAAAAGCTGACATTAAGATGACATTTAAAACCATTTATCATTTGCTACCGGTGCATAACTACCATACTGGCCTCTTTGGTGGGGTAACTTAGCTTGCTGCTGCTTGAAAGTGTATTATAGAGTCAATATTTGTGGGACGTCTCAAAAACCATGCACATTTTCTTCACGCAGCTTGATGTTCTCCTGTCAGTGTGAAGACGTACAGCCGATATGAGCAAACAGGATCATGTGACACAACAGATATGAAGAGTGCAAGGTGACAGGCATGCCCCAAGTGGCTAGTCATTGGTCATATGGTCTAAGTTTACCCTAAAACACATTAAATATGTTTATATTAGCGTTTGTCTGTCGCAGTGATGTCACATTGCTAGGGCAGTTACGACATCATTTAATAGCAGAAAAAAAATTGAGTGATAGTTAAATGATCTACCTTGAATTATCTACCTTGCTGGGAAAATGCTTGGAATGTACTTTAGAAAAGCTGTATGAACCCTGGGTGATAGTTTATCATATTAATAATCTAATCTGCCTCCTGCCATGTCTAGCAAAAAAAAAAACTCTGTCATTTTCATAAACAAGCCAGACAGCATCCTGTAGCCACTCAAGATCACGTCTGTAAGACTTAATAATGACGTTAATGCTATTATTATGGACATTTTTATCCAATTCATAAGGCTAAGGATGTACTAGATCTAGATGTGTTGCACTGTTTAAGATGTCTGTCATCCATTCTTTCTTCTTGTGGCTTCTTGCCCTGACGTTCATTTATCTTTACAAGCACCGACGGCACACGCCAAATAGTGAGAACAGCTCAAGACTTACACAATTACCTACAACTACCATGACAACTATGACTCATTAGGAAGACATACTAACCCACGTAACAATACGCTCTCGTTATACAGCCACCAATGACGTCAGTGACTGTCATCTTGCGTTAACCCACTCCACAATCCCGCAGGGATTTTCTGCATCTTTTAAACGACCCAGTTATAGCAAATCTGCTGTCAGTGAAATCAACCCCAAACCATGCAGAACTGCAAAACCCCCAAACGATTCTAATCACGTTAACCCGCACTGAAGAGGAAGATAATGGGAGATTAAAAGGGGTGGATAAGATCACACACACACTCACACACACACGCAAATGCCATGACAATTCAGAAAGGCTGAATTCCTGTGTGTCCAGAAGAAAATTAGCCAATAGCGTAAGGCCTGTTAATAAATAGTGTTATCTGTGAGCCCTGTTGTGTAGTTGCTGTAGGTAACAAGAGCCTCTACCAAACAAATTGACTGAAAAGAATTGATTCAGTCATTCTGAGATCCAGGAATTGGACAGACAGGTTGACAAAGCAAGAGCGGAGGAGGATAAAGGACAGAGACTCTCATTAAAACACACACACACATACATACGTGACGTGAATATTAGCATTTGATGTGTCAGATGAGTGAGTTTCCCCTTTTCTGTAATTTTTTTGTCAATTTAAAGGTAAAATCCACCCTGACCAGCTTGCATTATCACTCCTTAGAATTACCACGTGATCTTCAATGGCGTCTAAGATTTAATTTCTGAGTTAGCTTTTTAAGTTTACACTTAGTTCATCAACATATTGCTCCATTTTCGCTTTAGTTAACAGGTTCCTACATTCCTCACAATGAGCATGATGCAGCAGCACTTTAGTCCTTTAGTCTGTCCAGCTCTGTCACCTCCTCATCTTTACACTCTGCTCAAACAGATCAGCTCCCAAAGCTTGAACTTTCATCCTAATGCCACCATCAACACCATCACACTTGTCATTTCATAGATCGCTAACTAGCCAAGCCGAGTCTCTGCCATAACTGTGTTGTGTAGCTGCATTGCATTCTGTAACTTTGAGTCAGCAGTTGCTATCTCCACTACTTCTACACTGGATTTCTCATAAACATGACACTGAACCAACACCAACCAACAAATTAACACTAGAATCACTAAGCACATTACAAATATTTTAATATCAATTTAATGTGTAATTTCTTTCAGAACAATTTGGTACATGATTAATATATGCAATTAAATAATATAACTTTTAACCTTTTCTCTCTCCCTCATCCTACCACTTTCTCCCTGTCTTTTTCTGTCTCCTCTTCTGTGACTTTCACTCTCAAACCCACCTCAGATCTACGTCCGTCTGAGGCGGCGGAAGAGTGTGATGGAGCGAATGCGTGAGAACAAGTACCGCAGCTACGAGACAAAGCGCATCAACGTCATGCTGTTCTCCATCGTGGTGGCCTTCGCTATCTGCTGGCTGCCACTCAACATCTTCAACGCTGTCGTCGACTGGAACCACGAAGCGGCCATGAACTGCACCCACAATCCCCTGTTCTTGCTGTGCTATCTGACTGCCATGTGCTCCATCTGCATCAACCCCGTCTTCTACGGCCTCCTGAACCGCAACTTCCAGCGCGATCTGCAGTCCTTCCGGCTCTGCAAGAGGCTTTCTACGAAAGAGGAAGAATATGACCCCGTCGCCATGTCCACCATCCACAGCGACCTGTCCAAGACGTCTCTGAAACTTAGCAGCGCAGATATCTAGGAGAAGCACTACAGAGTTTACGTCATTTGGGCACTACAGAGTTTACGTCATTTGGGTGCTGCCACAAAGAGGCAAGAAACTACAAGGTGAATGTGGTTGTGTCTGAAGATGATCACACCCTAGGCAAGATTTGCAAAAAGCGGTGCTTGCTGAAATGCTCATACTGTGTAAGATGGACACCATGAAAGAGCACAAAGGTTCAATGGGACAGCTTAGGACCTTAAATAAAAAGTTTAAGCCTTCCAGTGCTTTCCATCTGTGAAAACAAATGGAAAAATTCAAGATAAAGGACTCCCCTAGGAGACTGAATTTATGGTGGTGGACCTCCTACAAGAAAATGTTGGTTTGAATGTCAGTCCTCTAGAGATGCTCCAAATATAGGAGTATAGAAAGATTTTACTGAACAAGATCTGGTTGAGTTAAAAAAATAAAAATAAGAATAGATCTATTGCAGACTAGTCTTTAGTTTATATGGAATTTTATATTTCAGTTCTGTATTTTTAATACCAATATTGGTTTTATTGTAACCAAGTCATCAGAACACAGTTACCGTATAGAGCAGTACTTGTTATGCACTCATGAATGTTACTGGTTTATATTTATTGATTCTTATAACCAATTTAGAATAAAAAATGTTAGATTTAGAAAGACAGATGATTGTAAAAAAAAAAAAAAAAAAAAAGTTGTACTTTGTATTTGTCTATTGTGACCAGCTATGAATGTAAATGACATGAGTGTGGTATTGTAATTGCTTAGAAGTGTTAATTCTTGTCAATAATGTTATTTAGAGCATTGTGGTAAGAGTAATTTAATATTCTAGAGTTATTCATTTGTATAATAATGCTACTTAGAGAGATGTTTAATATACGCTCACTGGGGACTAATACTGGGAGGTATAAAATACTTTGCTCTCAGAACAGCTTCGGTTCTTCGTGGCATGGAATCTACGACATGTTGGAAAATTCCTTTGAGGGTTCTGGTCTATGGTGATATGAAGGCACATTCATGCAGAAACTATCATGTTCTACTACATCCCAAAGGTGCTCTACTGGATTCAGATCTAGTGACTGTGTCATGTTCACGGAGCCATTTTTAGATGACTTGTGCTCTGAGACAGGGGACATTATCATGCTGGATGGGGCTATTATAAGATGGTAAACTGTGGTCATAAAAAGCATGCACATTGTCGGTAACAATATTCAGACAGGCTGTGCCATTTAAACAATACACGATTGGTATAAAGGGGGCCAATTTGTACCAGGAAAACATTCCTCACACCATTACACCACCACCACCACCACCATCCTGAACTGCTGATCCAAGGCAGGTTGGGTCTGTGGATTCATGCTGATGACACCAAGTTCTAGACCTACCTTAAAATTCTGCAGCAGAAATCCAGATTCATCACACCAAGCAATGTTCAGTTGTCCAGTTTGGTTGAGCCTGTGCCCACAGATTCCTGTTCTTGGCTGACAGATGTGGAATCCTCCACTGGTCTTCTACTCTTGTAGCCCATCCACCTCAAGTTCAACATGCTGTGCATTCTGAGATGCTTTTCTTCTCACCATGGTTGTAAAGAGTAGTTATTTGAATTCCCATAACCTTCCTGTCAGTTCAAACCAATCTGGCCATTCTTCTCTTTCATCAACAAGGTGTTTCTGCCCAACTGCTGTTCAGTAGATGTTTTTTTTTTTTTGCACCATTCTGTATAAACTATACACAGAATAGACTATCGTGCATGAACGTCCCAGGAAATCAGCAGTTTTTGAAATAAACCAGTCTGTCTGGCATCAACAACCATGCCACAGACAAATTTCCTCCTATTCTGATGTTTGATATGAACATTAACTGAATCTCCTGACCTGTATCTGCATGATTTTATGTATCGTGCATCGCTGCTGCCACATGATTGGCTAATTGGATAACTGCATGAATAAGCAGGTGTACAGGTGTTCCTAATGCAGTGGCCAGTGAGTGTAGACAGTATTTCATACTTAGGATCATATTCAGGTAACTTTTTGGGTATAGAAATGTAGTGAATCTAGCTACTGCATTTTGATTAGATTCAAATACTATTTATTTAAGACTAGTCTTAAACAATAATACGTGTATTACAAGCTTATGAGGTATATTATAGGTATTTATAAATAGAATTATTGTGCATATTGTGAATGTCAGTGTGTGAAATCATGTCTTTCTGTTTCTATTGGTTTTATTTTCTTTTATAAATGATTAAAACCAGTTAATTGCATAGCACCAATTATACAAAGTATCATTAGTGATGTTTTTAAATATGACGTGCTGAATTAGGGAGTGCTTTAACCTTGCCACAAGAGCTTAGTGACACGTTTTTTACAGCTTGCCCCAACACAGACAATCGCATTAGACAGATTTTTTCAGAGGGTAGACACCCCGTGTGTGTGTGTGTGTGTGTGTGTGTGTGTGTGTGTGGACTGTTCTGAAGTAGGGTGACATTATTTTTAGGCACTGAACAGATTAAATCTATGGCTTACAGCCTGATTTGATTAAAATATTTCCTAATTAGCTGCAATTTGTCTAATTATGGCTGCATACAAGATCATAGGATATCAGAATATTAGAAAACAAGCGCTGTATCAAAGTTTTTAAAGGAAGTATACAGGAGTGGCACAGTTCAGCGGTGGAAGTAGTACAAATATAAGTCCAGTACTGACAATTCTCTTGAGTTAACCTATTAAAGTACTTGCAGTAGAATTTAAACTCATTTTCATCTCTGGTCCAGTGTCCAGAGTTATTTTTCTATGGTACAATTTGGTAGCTTGTACTCCAGTGAAGATTTCTTGTGGACTATATAATGATGTTCTATGGATATTCGAACCATTTTGATTATATAGTCTCTATATTACGTTATTGATATCTCTCATTGTGTCACATTCACACAGGTGGAGTTTAATAAAGAATATCTCTCTACATCTCTTTTTAGTGTTGTTGTATAGCTATTCTTTTTCATAGGAACACACACACACACACACACACACACACAAAACTAAGCATCTTAAGCCCCACCCAAAAGTTAATTCACGAGAATTCTCAATGTGAACACGATCTCAAGATATTTACTTTACAGATTAAACACTGACCTCTGAACTCCAACCTTCAGTGTTTAAATGCCAGCAAAAATCTACTGTACAGGAACACACACATACTCATACACACACACAAAGTTTGGATTTCAGCATAAAATCCATGTATGTTGAGTAAATAGCTTGGACTGGCATTTATGTGAGACATGAAACCTTCTATCCTGATTCACCAACATGTTTTGTACATTTGTTTACTTCCAATTTGCTTGCATGATTCGACACAAAGATATCCCTGACCCCTATAGATGGAAAGTGCCAATATTTCTGAACACTGAGTACGTTGCCATGTATCATAACGCGTATAACCAATCACAGAGATACATTTTGTCATTTCAGTGATGCTCCTAAGAGCATCTAAGTTCTAATGAGTGAATAGTGTATATATACGTCCACAATTTTCTACCTTCGAATGGCCCTTAAAAATTTCTAACTCTACCATTATGGCCTCTTTTGATCTTCCTCTGTTTGTTCAGGATCAATGTATCCAGGCTGTGCTTATGGAGAGAAAAGAATGCCTTTTAACAGATTAAATACCACTTTAAACGCTCACCTCGCACACACAAACACCTATAAAAACCACAAAATGACTAATCCAACGTGCCATAGAGATGGAGCCTGAGCTTGTGTATTACTTGGAAAATTAGAAGAATTTCGTCAAAATTCTTGTCAAAAATTCCAAAAAAGTTTCTCTCATAATCCACAAGACCACACGAAAAAGTCAAGGAGAAGGATAGAGGTAGAGAGAGCAAGAGAAGCATGAGGAAAAAACTGCTTTCCATAAGAATCAGTTTTTTGAAGTTGAAAAGCTTAAGAAGTGTGTGTGTGTGTGTGTGTGTGAGAGAGAGAGAGAGATAGAAGAGGAGAAAAGTAAATATAAATAGAATAACTGAATATGGGATTAGGGAATGGGGACACAGAAAGAATGGAAAGAGGAGTCTTGTGAAAGAAATAAGATGGGAAATTCTGGGTGGGTTGTTCCTCCTCTCCCACTTTCAGGGGTATTTGAAGACTATGTGACATAGCATCCTACCCCAGGAGAATTTGACTATCAACTTCAGATCCAAGATAGACTAAGAAAATAATATTACATTTTATATTACAAAAAAAGATGGGAAAAAGACCGGACAATGTTTTTCCAATCTTCATCTGTCCAGTTTCGGTGAGCCTCTGCCCACAGATTGCACATGGATGGACCGTCCGTGGACCATCCAATGTGTAGACATTCAATGTTATGCATTTACCGTGGCTGTAAAGAGTGCTTATATGAGTTTCTGTCAGCTTGTACCAGTCTAACCATTCTCCTCTGCCCTCTCTCATCATATCTGCATGATTTTATGCATTGTGCTCCAAGATTTATGCATCAACTCCATCAAACCAGCATTTTAGCCCTGTGAGATGTGAGCTCATATGAGCTGGTGTGGCCTACCAGGCCTGGTGTGAATTCTAAACGTTATTGGTCTAGCGTGAAAATGTCGAGCAGTAGGTACCACGGGCAGTTTCAGAGTTATTTGCAAGTTCACGTGCGCTAAATGAAATGAAGCAGCAGGCTATGTTTGGCCCGTGGGCCTTGACTATGACACCTGTGATCTAAACACAACCTGTTATTTCACTTCAGCACTTTGTCTTTTCTGGCTCTGTCCTGTCGTTTTGTTCTTCATATTCTTTTCATTTTTTTCCCCACTCAGTGTTCTGTATAGAATGGACGCCATTACAATGTACCTCACTGTGCTTTTGTCCTTTTTCACAAAAATCTAAATAGATTGGAGTGCTGCTCCACTGTTTGTGGCATCCTGTATCACTCTTTAAGGTTGCGTGAATTTAAAAACAAAGCATTGTGACATTCTTGATATAAAATCCACCAAAGCAAAAGCTGGAGAAGATCATACCAGAAATGCAGCTACATAAAGTATACACAGAATGATGCAGATCACAGACTAAATGAATTGATTGTGCTTGATTTGATCAGCTGTTTTATGTTTTTTTTTTCTCCACACATGTTGCAACCTTAAGGCTGATTTGTCAATGACAAATTCAATTAATGACAAATGACACTTTAATACACACTGATATCCTGTACATCATCTAAATCAGGGGTTCTCAAACTTCTTTGCACGTAGGGACTCCTTTAACTGTAAAATAAATTCCAGAGATCCCTTTTTTTTTAAAGACAATAATACAACAATTTAAATATTGTTCATTATTTATATATGTCTATTGACTGGAGGCTTTCATTCTTGAACTTTACACCACCAGAACACCTTAGGTGCAATTTTTTTAATACATTATTTATACTTGGCCTAACTGTTATTCAGTTATTGATGTTGGGATTAAATCTATTCAATTTTAAATGACCTGTTACAGACCCCCTGGTTATGCTTCACAGGCCCCATATTGAAAACCATTGTTGACTTTGATGTTGCTAATTTCAACAACCCGTCTGCTATGATAGGTCCTGACCAGTGTAATAGAACGCTTTGCCTAAGAGACTGCTTTTCAATTTGCATCAATGCAGCATTCACCAATGGGTATGTAAAGGCTTCAGAGACGGCCCTTGTGAACACCTTTGTGAATACAAAATAACAGGAAAACCCTGCAGCCTTATGAACATTGTACGTGTCCATCGCTAAATGAAGGCCGTAATAGAGACTGCAAATACGCCATTCGGGACAGCGTGTGAATATGCAATGCGGTACAGCAAATATGATCTTTTCTACTTCATACATTCCTGTGCATACTGTAGCATGCATGCAGAAACACATTTAATCTGATGTTTTATGAGGTGACGCAGTATTAGTGCTTTGGGCATTAATCCAATATATATTAAGTCAGTAGAAATGTTTTGAAAATTGGATTTTCTATGGAAAAAAAGGAGAAAACACTTTTAAGGGGCATAGACCCTAACAATGCCATTTCGTTCTGTGTTTAAAGCTCAGCACAGTTAAATGCTTCTGACAGTCGCTGTCAGGAATAACTAAGATCAAAAAACCATGACGGCAAGCGCCACTGAGAAACATGAAATCTATTCATGTCTGCGTGATCAAGCATAGCATTATGGGTAAAAAAAAAAAAAAACAATCTGCCACCTAATTTCACACAATTTCCATTTTTTTAACTATCTGTGCATTTAACTTTCCTACTCGGTTACTTTAAAAGTAGTGATTTCGGAGCTGTCAATGAAAATAAACAACACTGCATCTTTTGCTGATCGTCACTAGATCTAGTTCCTGGATGATGGTTGATTTTTGAGCTGAAACATAAAGTTCAGAGTGTTGAAATCACAGCAGAATCTAGCCCAGTGTTTAAACCCTTGTGACAGAATTAAATAACTTCATTGCTGCAGGCAAAAAACATGGCAAGAACAGCTGTGCCATCACTAGTGAGGTGAAAAATGGTGCCAATACTAAGGGTTCCACAGCTTGAGAGTCTGGCACGATGTATGAATTAGCGGTTTAACACAATGCCACTATCTGTATCTGTATCCGGATCAGTGGAACGTTGCAAAACACTAGGAAAAAAAAAAGAGGTAGAAATGTCAGCACTGGCATCATGGTCTGTCATATTACTCGAAAGTTTCTAATGAATTAATCGGTTCTATTTTCCAAAATCAACAATATCAATAAACTAGTAGCCTAATTTAGACCACCACATGGAGGATTTGAAGGTGAAATTAGAGTCAAGTGTTTTCAATCAATGGGATGACAATCAGGTGTGAGTGAGTGCCCTGTTTTATTTAAAGAACAGGGATCGATCAAAGTCTGATCACACATGTTTGTGGACATGTATCATGGCATGAACAAAGGGGATTTCTGAGGACCTCAGAAAATGGGTTGTTGATGCTCAACATGCTGGAAAAGGTTACAAAACCATCTCTAAAGTGTTTGGACTCCACCAATCTACAGTCAGACAGATTGTGTACAAATGGAGAAAATTCAAGACCATTCTTACCCTCCCCAGGAGCGATTGACCAAAAAAGATAAGAGGAACCCAGGGTACCTTCTAAGCAACTAAAGGCCTCTCTCACATTGGCTAATATTAATAATCATAAGTCCACCATCAGGAGAACACTGAACAACAATGATGTGCATGGCAGGGTTGCAAGGAGAAAGCCACTGCTCTCCAAAAAGAACATTGCTACCCGTCTACAGTTTGCTAAAGATCATGTGGACAAGCCAGAAGGCTATTGGAAAATGTTTTGTGGACGGATGAGACCAAAATAGAAGTTTTGGTTTAAAAGAGAAGCGTTATGTTTGGAGAAAGGAAAACACCGCATTCCAGCATAAGAACCTTAGCTCATCTGTGAAACATGGTGGTGGTAGTATCATCGTTTGGGCCTGTTTTGCTGCATCTGGGCCAAGATGGCTTGCCATCATTGATGGAACAATGAATTCTGAATTATACCAGCGAATTCTAAAGGAAAATGTCAGGATATCTGTCCGTGAACTGACTCTCAAGAGAAGGTGGGTCATGCAGCAAGACAACGACCCTGAGCACACAAGTCGTTCTACCAAAGAATGGTTAAAGAAGAATAAAGTTAATGTAATGGCCAAGTCAAAGTCTTGACCTTAATCCAACAGAAATGCTGTGGAAGGACCTGAAGCAAGCAGTTCATGTGAGGAAACCCACCAACATCCCAGAGTTGAAGGTGTTCCGTACTGAGGAATGGGCTAAAATTCCTCCAAGTCGATGTGCAAGCCGATTGGATCATTTTCCTCAATAAATAAATGACCAAGTATAATATTTTTGTCTCATTTGTTTACTTGGGTTCTGTTGATCTACTTTTAGGACTTGTGTGAAATTCTGATGATGTTTTAGGTCATATTTATGCAGAAATATAGAAAATTCTAAAGGGTTCACAAACTTTCAAGCACCACTGTAAATTAAAACCTTCTGCTTTGCATGGCTTTTTTTGTTTTTTGTTGTTCATAGGATCGCAGTCCCAATGCACACACACACACACACACACACACACACACATCTACTCTCAATCAGATTCCCTGTGAACCTTTCTGGCAAGCTTTCTAAGCTTTCGTATCTGTATTTGCATCTATTTAGAACATAATATCAGTCTGAGTAATGTATTTGGATTTGGTTATCCCTATTACAGATGAATTTAATCATACAATATTCAAGTATTTCCTATTTTTTTGAGTGACCTTTGGCTTTTCTCTTAACTTCCATATCATTAGTCTGAGAGCAGGTTGTGAAATCTTAGGTACTGAGGTAGAGCTGAGGTAGGGTTTCTAGCTTTAAGCTTCTGGGTGTCCACATCTCCACTGACCTTCCCTGGAACCTCAACACCTCCTTTCTTCTCACTTCTTAAGGAGACTGAAGAAAGCTTATC
This sequence comes from Pangasianodon gigas, assembly GCA_022758105.1. NCBI lineage: Eukaryota > Metazoa > Chordata > Actinopteri > Siluriformes > Pangasiidae > Pangasianodon > Pangasianodon gigas. The sequence goes on from CM040481.1 coordinate 12,047,733, forward strand.
TTGCTTATCTTGCTCCTCAGATCATGATGAACTTCTATCGCTGTACCATTGAGAGCATCCTTACAAAGTATGGTACAACGACTGCACAGTGTGTGACCAGAAGGCAATACAACGGGTTGTGAAAACTGCCCATTCCAACACATCATTGGAACACAGTTGCCCAACATTTCAGACATTTATCAAAAGCGTTGCTCGCGGAGAGCGAGAGATATTACCAAGGACACCTCCCATCCCCACCATGGACTGTTTATGCGTCTCCCATCAGGAAAACGCTACAGAAGTCTGCGTTGTCGCACAAAAAAACTCATGAACAGCTTTTTTCCCTTCAGCTGTACTAATGCTGAACTCAGTTTCCAAGCATTAACCTCCAGCCTCCACCTAATAACTAAACATTAGCATTAGACACTACTGTTATCTGCAATTATATGCAAGTACTTGCACTTTACTGCAACATCTGTCATTATTATTATTACTATTATTTATATCAGACTGTCATTTTGCACATTATTGCTATTTGCACATCTGCATTTTTATCCACTGTATGTATCCACTGCATCATATTGCATGCATCATGCTGCTTATCACTACCTGTATACTGTTTATCTCAATAAACTGTACCATAATTCTTATTTATTCCATTTAACTTAATTGCCATTTGCATTACTGGTATGCATCATACTACATAATGCATCAAAGTTGAACCTAACCTAACCTAACCTAACCTAATCTTGCGCGCTGCACCTGTCTGCGCACAATTAGTTGTGGCTCCGTGAACTTTCCACTTGCATATTATTGAACCAATCGTACTGACAGGGATGTTAAAGATCTCTGCTACGGCTCTGTAGCTCTTTCCATTCGAGTGTTGTTTAATAACGCCGTCCTTGAGAACTTTAGGAAGGTCCTTCACCATCACCATGATTGCTACTTGTCATGGAAAATCTTCCCAGTCTTCCCAATGGCAACGTTCTTTATCATAGGTGCAATTTGCACAAGAACATTTTTTTTCCAGCATTTATATCTAGAACTTGATTTCTTTTTATGTAATCTTTATATACTGTGTACAATGTGTATTTTAAATATAGTGTCTGAATACTTTTTCCCTATCAATTTAGTTTTTGCTCATATGCATATGTCCATAGACAAAATACATTATGTGTATAAATTTGAAGTGTACAGATGTACATGAAGTATATTAAATAACAGAAAAATTTACTGTATATCAGTGTTTCTCCTGGGTTGGGAAGACCAGCCATCACAATTTGGCCATTTTTGACTGTAAACCCTTAAAATATTTTCATCAATATGTATTTAGTTCACTTGAAACAAAAGAACCTGAAATGAAAAGCACTGAAAGAATGAAAGAGGTTCACTGTATTAAGGTATATAAGGTAAGTTTTCACTGAAATGTTTGCAAAGCTTACACCAATCTCTTAAGCTAAAGAAAATGTGTATTGAAATGTGTTCCCAATAACTGCTGCTTTATCCCTGTGAATATTCCCGGGGTGATACGAGATGGCATTAAAAACAACGAAACAATGAAACTCAAATTGTCTGCTATGTCCCAGACTGCACACTACCGATGAAGTAGTATGTCAGCGGTTTATAAACCTGTCAAAACATACGAGCTCTGCTAAGTGCAATTATCTTCATGTAACTGTTTCCACATTACAGCCTGTGTGGTAAAGGGACACAGTTTTGCAGAAGACCGTCTCAGGGGATTTCTGTGGGAAAGAAAAGGTTAAAGTGAGCTGGATGACAGCAAATCTTCTCAAACAGAAAAATGAGGGTTTTGCTGGTAGAATTAGTTGCTTAGCAACAAAGAGGTGGGTAATTTCAAATGGTTCAAAGTTCTAAAAAAGAAAAAGAGGAGAAAAAAAACATAAGATGAGCAGGATGAGACAGAGGCAGCAACTTAACAAAATGCTATAAAAACACGCTGTAAAAACCTAAATTCAATGCAGATGTAAGAAAATAAGAAAAGGTAAAGACATAGAATATGATAAGATAACAGGAATGGCATGGTGGAGTACAACCACAACTCCCGAGCTTGGGATTTCCTGTGCATGTTCTCCTCATGTCTACGTAGGGTTCCTCTGGGTTCTCTGGTTTCCTCCTATCTCCCTAAAACATGCTTGTAGGTGGATCGAGTATGGCAAATTGCCCCTGATGTGATGTATATGTGTGTATGTGTGTATGTGTGTGTGTATGTGCAGTATCCTCCAGGGTGTATTCCCACCTCATACCCAGCGTTCCCAGGATAGGCTCCGGATCCACAGCGACACTAACCAGGATGACGCACGTACTGAAGATGAATGAATGATGGTGAATGTTCAGTAAGGCAGCACATGAAGATCTTAAACCTTGATTTGGAAAACAGTCTGTCAGGAATTTCCCCATGTTTAAATATGTGAGATTTTGGCTGTCATTTATTGAAATAGGACTTTCGGGTGTTTATGCTCCTGTTTGTTTTGATGGCACTCGAGCCAGCTAGGCTAAGAAACTGAATTAATATTTCATGCTCGGCTTATGTTTACTTCACAGCATCTGAACGGGTGCCTTGTGAGACTCGGGTATTGTGACAGCACACGGATCTCGTCCTAGTATTCTTCATTTCAAATGCAGCAAGTTCGCTTGATTTTTCTCTAATGAGAAGCATAGTCAGAATGAAAGCAAGAGAGAGAGAGAGAGAGAGAGATAGTGTGTATTTTTATTTACTTAATTAATTGTGTGTTGGCCTGGGAAAATTATTTCGTGTGATCTCTGTCGAGATGGCTCAGTGTGATCTTTGCAAAAAGCCTCGGCAAGTTTAGAAACATTTCTACATTGCTTTAGTGAAATATATTGATAGTTTGCCAGAATTCAGCCACAGCGACGTCTGACAGGTTTTCCCAGATAACTCCAAAATAATTTACTTGAATATTTTTTGTGATTTTGATTATATTTTGTGTGATTAAAGGTGTGTGTGTCATATTCTGAGGTCATATATTTCTGACGACAGGCTTATTGGCTTGTATTAAGCATGACAGAGGCAACATCAATGCAGTCATTCTTTCTCTCTGATTCAAATACATGCAGGAGTAACAGAGAGAGAGAGAGAGAGAGAGAGTGAGAGAGAGAGAGTTTCTGTACCCTCAGTTTACTCATCATGGTAGCCTAAGTGTGTCAATTACTTTGGCTGTGTGCGGTTGTATTTGCATGCATGAAGGCACACACAATGCGAAGTTACGTATCTGCAACGGGCTGACCTTATTATTGTGCATGAATTTATATAATAAGATACGCACAAGATAATAAGCACACTCTCAGTCATAGGCACCAGTGGGTATCACACCAACCTACACAACCCACACAGGCTTCCTGGTGTGCTATGGGCTGTTTACTAGCACTGTTTTATTTTTACTTCATGCATCTTGCTTTCAAAAAGAAACAAAGGCATCTTTTTTCCATCTTTTCTTATTAATATTATTAATAATTGTGAAATTATTGTTGGTAAGAGATGAAATGAAGGAAAGGAAAGAAGGTGAAGGAAGAGCGACTGCGTTGTCTTGTCGTTACTATCATGTATTGAGGTGTGTTCGCTCCGAAAGGTCACACACTCTTTCATACCAGCTCTAAATAAGTGCAATGGAAGAGTAATAAAAAAGATGATTGAGATAACATTTAGATAATACCTTTGACCTCTTTGATACTTATCAGATGTCAATCTGGATTAGTGTGTGCGACTCATGGCTAAAATGAAATCTTTGTCATGTTTGTGATTAACTTGAGTTCAGATCAGGAAACAATGTAAAGAAAAAAAAAAAAAAAAGACAGCGTATGATTATTTTCCAATAACAGAATATTCGGAACTGTTACATTTCTCTTTTACCAGAGCAATTCTCCAAGAATTCAATTTTTTAAATTTATTAATGTATGACACATTGTACTTTGTATCAATTTATTGTTACAATTTATGTTGCGGAAAGTCCAGGAACCAAGTTAGTTCCTGTTATCACTCATGTTATAGCAGCTATAAACAGTCATTTCCTCACCAGCCTCTCTGTTTTCTCTCTCTTGACAAAAAAAAAGAAAGAAAAAAAACCCACCTTCCTCCTCCCTGAAGTCTCTTCTGTCATGGAAAATTTAAAGGAGCAGCTTTACCACTGGCTGTTAAAAAAATTTGCACACTGGACACTGGAGACTCCTTCCATAAATATTAAATCTCCTTTCAGACATCTTCACCATATCAAGAATTATAACATGTTATTTGTTAAATAATAGCACTTTTTAAATAAGCTGTTGCTATAGAAACTATCATGCACTACTGTAAGAGCTGCTGTTATAGAAAAGTATTCAACACCTTCTGACCAATCAGATTCAAGAATTCAACAGCACTGGGGTATAACGTGTGAATACTTTATTTTGCTTTATTTATGATGATTGACATGATATCCTTGTGATCCTGGGCTTATTTTTGCACAAAATTCATTTCTTTTTGGTTGCAGATATAATGATAGGGTTAAGTTTAGTTGTGGTGTAGTGGAATGTGTATAGATTATTGCTCAGAATGATAACTCATATATCTTGTGCATTCATACAAGTGTATAAGAAACAGCAGAGAGACAGAGAGACTATATTCCTATACTAAAGACAGGTGACAAATTAAAGGAAAAACAGCATAAAGAGTGTTAGTAAGGTGTTGGGCCACCACAAGCTAACAGAACAGCTTCAATGCATAGTAGCATTGATTCTGCACATCTCTGGAACTGTACTTGAGCGATGTCTGACATATCAGTCCAACATCTCGCATTGTTGTTCGATTGAGTTATGATCTGGTGAGTGCATTTGATTTACCACTGTACCCAGTGAGGCCATCAAGATAGAAAGGTTTCATTATAGGCTCAAGGTGATCAGTCAGGAGACCTGTATTGATTCGCAGTGACTCTTCCCAAACCATGCGAGCAAAATCTCTCCCACAGCATAACACAGCCACCATTTTCCCTCCCTTTAATTTGTCGCCTGTCTGCATTTTAACATGCCCTTGTTGACTTCAGTTCTCCTTGGAGAAACCCCCTTTCCCAGCTTAATGACTAGTAATTTATCACCAGAAGATAAGCAAAAGAATAGTAAAATGAAGAGACAGAGTTAAGACACATTCAAGGCTCAGAATGTACAGGACTAGTGTATTGGCAAGACTTCGCAATGAGCTACTGAAATCTCTGAGCTTATATGTGAAATGATGACGTGAACAGGATATAAAGCATTAGAGGTCATTCTAGACCCAGTTTAATGGCTAGTACTTTATCAATTCCTGTAAAGTTTGTTTGATAAACCCTTAAGGCCCTCGCTTGTCGAATTCAGGAGCAGAACTTGCCCGCAAGCCTTTTCTTATACAAAGCAGCGGAGAAGACAGATTGACCTGTTTGTAAATGTAAATAAAAGCAACCAAATCATTACGATTTCAAAACATAAAATTTACTTGCTATGTTCAAATTAGGTTTTATGCAGCCAAATACTTTATCTATACATGACAGCTGACATAATTTGCCCAATAGGTAAAAGGAAATAGTCTACAAAAGAAATTGGTTCGACTACTGTATATTGCGTTTGCTGCCAAAGAAAATTGCACTCCATTTTGAGAGGAATTATTGAACTTAAAGTTAGGGATTTGGGGCCATATTATGTTATGGCTTAGGATCAGTAAGATACAAAACATAACACGTGTATGTGTCAGACAGAGAGAAGAGAGTTATCTATTTGTGGGGCTACAAGGTCTGTCTAGACCATCTATTGAAAAGAAACCTTCATACGTCTCGAGACGGAGTGACATTTCCCATCACACATGCTTAGAAAAGAAAGTGCCCCTCAGAAAAATATGTCCCCTCTGGCAGGCTTCTTCCCGTATGTGTGTGTGTGTGTGTGTGTGTGTGTTTGACAGAGCAGCTTGCTCCTGGCATAGAAAGTGGTGCCAGTGTTGGCCCACAGACAAAAAAAAAAACATCTTATAAGAGAGGCAATCTTGATCCACAATACTGCCAACATGTAATTGATTATTTTTAAAAATAACAGATTAATTAACATTTCATAGTCTGTCTTTAAAGAGAAAACATATTTGTATTATCCCCTAGAAAATTCAAGGTCTTTACAAAAAAGAAGCACACAAAGAGGACGTTTGAAGTTATTCTTAATATTAGTGCAAAAGGCTGGCTGTCTAAAGAAGATTACAGAGAATTCACATAATTTAAATGTTGCGATCATCGCATATGATGAGATGAATGAGCCTAGCGTGAGCATAAACACTTGAAATGAATTCACAGAGATGGATTTACTCCAGAAAGTGTTCCAATTTGTAATACACTGAACTCAGGAGAAGGTTTAGCATTCATATTCAGGAATGCTTTATTGACAGCACCAATACACAATCCAAAATCCAACCCCCCTAACACCCCCCCCACACACACACCCACACACACACGCAAACGAGGCATCAAACTACAGAACCAGAAGATAAGCAAAAGAATAGTAAAATGAACAGACAAAAGGTTAAGACACATTCAAAGCTAACAAGAATGAACAAGGCTCAGGACTAGAGTATTGGCAAGACTTCGCAATGAACTACTGAAATCTCTGAGCTTATATGTGAAATGATAAAATGAACAGGGAATAAAGAATTAGAGTTCATTCTAGAGCGCAGGAGAGCTGATAGGCAGGGGTAACATGGTAATGTTCTGAGCTGGTGTTACACATTTACTCTTTTCAGGAAAGGAAAAGAGAATAGTTGTAGTGTCTTTGGTGTAGTGTCTCAGCCATGCATGAGGCGGGCAGCAGGATCAGAATCTAAGTTGAGGCCCCAAGGAGATACTTCCTCCAGTGAATCTGTCCTTGTGAGGGAGAGAAAAGCTAATGCATGGTACCACTCTAGTGCAGCTCAATCAGCACCTCTATTTTCTCCCCTGGTGTGTCACTTTCTTATCTCGCCATGTACTAGCTGCCAGCTCGGGTTGTGCAGCGTAATTATTGTCATCAAGCCACAAGTGGATAGGTCTGGCTTGGGGTGAATGTGCTGTGTTTCATGAAATTTCCTGTCCAGGGTGTTCCTGACTGGTCATGGTGCTGAGTCTGTGCCATTACTTCTCCAGACGTGGTGAGGTCTTTGAGGCAATTTTGAGGCATTCATCATTGTCCTTTCCCCTGTGTATATCCGTTTTGAGCATAGCTGCTAGAACAAAAAGTGTATATGGGTTTAGTAGTCTCCAACCTACAGGGTAGGCCTCCTCTTCCATGTGGATATCAGCCTGTAGTACATCTATCTATCTATCTATCTATCTATCTATCTATCTATCTATCTGTAGTGTAGAACAAGCCAAGCATTACAGATCCAGCATTACTACCAAGCCTGGGGTTTCACATTCATATTGTTGTGCTAGCTCCCTGCGTTGCCAGAAATCAACCAAGTTATGTGGCATCTTTTGCCTGGGCTTTCCATTGGTGGAGTACTAATCTGTGATCAGGGTTTGTTCCTTCCTTGCAAGCTGTGGTCAAAAGATTCTGGGTTTGAAATATTATTGGGTATTGCTCATTTACACCTTCTTGTGACAGCACAGCCATTACAGAGGTTGCACAGGCATCCATCAGCAGGATAAATGGCTGACTGTCTGGGGTTATTAGCACCAGTCCCGTTGTTCTACTGAATGATGCTTTCAGCTATGGGAACCCATTTCACCATCTCAAGCTTGCCCTTTTTATTCAGATCTGAAAGGTATGAATATGGGGGAGAATGGCGGTACAAAACATATAAGAACCTGAGAATCTCTGAGGGTGTTCCTGCATGTGTTTTTGTAGTGCAAGTGAGATCTGGGCATTTGTTTGGACACCTTCTACGCTATATGTGGAGAGTTCTTCACAGACATTTATGGAACAGGCTATCAGGTCTCTAGCCAATAAGCAGTACCACCAGTTCTTGTTCCCTGGACATCCTGGCTTTCAGTTAATCCTTGGTGAAGATTTTCAAGCAGCCCACCAGCTCCTATGTGACATGTTGTTGTTGCACTGAGGTCATCAGGAGATCCTGGAAGGAAGGCTTCCAGTGGTGAAGCTAGACATGTGATAGAAGGTGAAGCATTAATGGATGGTATAGTACAGCTCATTTACTCTCTCCATCTTTTTTCTCTGGTGCGCAGCTTGCTTGTCTGGCCCCATATGAGCTGACAGCCTGGGTTGCTCAGCGTAATTATTGTTCTCAAGCCACAAATGTGTGGTTCCAGCTTCACAGGTGCATATGCTTTGACATTTTCTAAAGGAACTGTTCATGAATGGTTGTATAGTGCTGACTCTAATCCAAAATTACTCATGATTTATAGGTGCATATTTAAATTTCTAATTGAATTTGATTGCTTGCCCAGGTGCAATTGCATTGTTATATGAGACAAATGGGCTACATACTGTAGGTGCCTTTGTGCAACCACATCTGTTATAAGCCTGTCCTGTTTATTGGTACCTTGGTAATTGTGTGAGTAAATGTGTATGCATTTTTAGTGAAAGTAAAATGTTTTTGGTGAGAGTTTAGAGATAGTGGTTTTCTTACCACTATGGTAAGGTCATGGCAGATTTAGAAGACAGCTGCTATAAATGGGATATATTTTAGAAAGCACTTTTGGGGGAAATTGTTTTTTTTATTTTCATCTGGAACAGCCAAATGTCTCCACATCATTACACATTATTCCCACTTGACCACATATGGTCCTAATAAAAAAAAAAAAAAAAGTAAATACATGGTCCTGTGCACTTTATTTTAAAGTGTGTGATAAACAGAACGACTGCAGTGATTGATTCAAGCATGTGTTTAGAATATTTTGCATTTCAGTCTGAGTTACGATATATGTTTGTTTCACTTGGATGTACAGTTGCACTAGTGCCTGTGTCACTCATAGCAAGATTTGTGGCAGAGTCACTTGGTAAATTTATGAACCTCTGATGCAAGTCAGACCCTTCTGCTGTGTTACAACTACAGAAACCAAGCAGAAACATGCAAACGAGACAGATGGGAGGATGGACAGAAAAGCCTACATACTAAAATAAATTTATACTGTATTGCCGAATTTAGATTTAAAAGGATAGCTTCATGCTGGATATAAATTGGATATTTTTTTGTCCATATGGCATAGCAAATTAGGATAATGGTCATTTTCTGAAATAGCATATGGGTAATTTAAGTGTAGCGCATCTTTTTTTATAGAATTATAATGAACCCAATACTTTTGTCCACAGAATAATCAGTGTGTGCTATGGATGATATAGTCCATTCAAGTTACACTTGACAAGACATTAATCACTAATTTAAAAATAGCAGTAGTATAAGATTATAGCTGAATGGAACAATAAGGAAAAGTGTGTGATCAATCAACCTTTACAACAGCATCCGCTTAAAAACAGCCCACTTGATTGGATGCAGTAACCCAAACACTAACTGCATGTTGTAAGCCAAATCGTAGTGTAAATAGATGATATTTTGCAAGGGTACCAAGGTGATCTTACTTCACCAGACTCTGTTTTCGTGAGGCTGCTCCGTGTTTAATGAACCACTCTGAAGAAGGCCCAGATGAGAAGTGTTCTTTTAACAGTCCTTTGAAGTGCTTCCCAATTTGCAACGTCTTATGTTATTGATTTCATAAACAGCAGCCATGGTTCCACTCAAGGAGTGGGGGGAAGAGTCCAATAACAAAATCCTTCAGAGAACTGAAGCAGGCATGATAAGCACGATAAGTCTGGATTCCAAGCACAGCCACGAGCACTCTTTAATCAATGGCCGGCAATTATTTCTTAATAACTGGAGTGTTTTATCATCAGGATGAAGTGAGATGTAATCAGTTTGCCGGGTGGAGTGGGGGCATTGCCTTTTGCTGCTGTATGAAGACTATTTTTTCTTTAAATTACATGCAAATGTGTTTCTGCAAATATTTCTATAGTATTTACTATAGAAATATTTAGCTCAATTAGCAATTATTCACAGGTTAGCATACATACAACAGGATAGAACCTTGTAGACAGTACACAGACTCTTTAGGATACGTTGCTGGTGTTTCTTTATTATTAGTTTAACTCTTTTCTTAATAAGCAGATGGAGATATCTATGCCCTAAGCTTCTATTTTTCTCCAGATTAGGTTCTAGTTATTGGCTATTTTTTCATATTACAGAAGGCAGAGTATTTTTAGCAGCTTGAAACCGCTCAATTAGCCATTATTCAGTGCACCTGGCTGGTGGGTGAGTATTTACATTTGAACTGGGCCTCATTTATAAAGCTGGATATGAATGAATTTATTTGTAAATCGTATATATGGAACATACTGTCAAGTTTAAATTGCTTATTTTCATAGCATTTACAGCATTTGGCACATACCCTTATTCAGAGAGACTTACAGAAGTGCTTTGTAGTTTCTATCAAAAACACTGGCGCTAGTTCACTAGGACAGGGACTAAGAATACCCAGTTCAAATCCCAGCACCGCCAGGCTGCCACTGCTGGGCCCTTGAGCAAGGCCCTTAACCCTCAACTGCTCAGTTGTATAAATGAGATAATTGTAAGTCGCTCTGGATAAGGGCATCTGCCAAATGCCGTAAATGGTGTGCAAGATCACTTGGGTACAGTATAGGTCTTTTTTTTCCTCTGATTTCATTTTCTTGTCGCCTCACTTAATTCACCCTTTTCCATAATTTTTGACCTTTTCAGGTGCTGTTACACTGCTACATATTTTTACTGGCATGGAAGCAAGTCAAAATAACTTCCGCTTCTTCCTTTCTGCCTTTTCTTTCACCATTTAGTAGCCATTTCATGTTTCCAGCCCTCTGTGCATTTGACCTTATATGGAGTTTTGTGGGCGTCACTAAATGCAAATGTAAATGAAATTTTTAGTTCAGTTTTGTTTATGCAAACATTACACACAACAGCCTTTCCCCCCATCAGCCTTCAGTTGAACAAAGACGAGGGAGTCTTCCTGGGCTCTCCATGTCTCTGGACTTACACTGCCCTTTCTCTTCTAAAGCAGCTAGACCAACACTTCCAGGCCCTTGCTGTCTGATGTTCTCCACTCGGAAAGAACAACGCTTCATGGCCTGTTTTCACTCTAAAATCAACACAAGTAACCCTGAGCCATGGAAAGTGTAAATAATGTGGGCCCAACCTTTCACACAATCAAGCTAGTCACTGAGGAAGAATTTATGATGCTGGTGACCACAAATCATCCAATGACCTACTCGCTTGACCTGATTCTATCCACACTTCTCTGCACTCTATGTGACCGCTGCTTTGGTTTGCATCACACCTCTGCTTAAGAAACTCATGCTTGACTCCACAAATGTTGATAACAACTGACATATTTCCCTCCTTCCATTCCTGTCCAAGAGCCTGGAACGTCTATTGCTCAGATAGCTGTCTTCATGCCTTCAGCTAAATGACCTACTGGATGCCAATCACTGTGGTTACAAGGCCATGGATTCTTTGGAAATGGCCATTCTTGCAGTCACTGAGGCTTTATGCAAAGCCAGACAGAATTTTCTGTCTTCTGTCCTCAGTCTCCTTGACTTATCTGCTGCATTTGACACTGTGAATCACCAGATTTTCATTTCCACTCTTGCCAACTTGGAGATTGAGAGTGACCAAAGTCTCATCATTTTAACAGAATCAATCCTACCTCAATTTCAATCACCTCACAGCCTTACTACTGGACTCCCTCAGGGGTCAGTACATAGATCGAGTACTGCATACTAAATCAGTGATCAGGTCGCATAATGCTGAAATTCATGTTTTGGGCATGAAAATACACCAACAACATTTAAAGCTATTCAAGGGCAATATTAAATACATAATAAATACGACACTATTCATTAATTATTCATGTCATTCCTGTAACGTCCACAGCAGTGGCTTTTTAAAATAGGGGAAGCACAGGGGTCTGTTATTGAAGTGTGTATCTGTGTGTTGGTTACAAGGTTCCCCCTTTTTGAGGAGTCATATGGAGAAGCTGTGTGTCCAGGCGGAGCAAGTGAAGAGTGGACTGTCCAATAAACACTGAGATATATATATTTTTTTTACACAAAACCTATTTCACTGCCACATTTTAATGAAATTTTAGGAGAGGAAGCGGCTTCCTACGTAGGCTTAAAGCAATCTCCTCTGATCCACAGGTCATCCAGAAAATCAACTTAAACCCCTACGTAAATCAATTCTTAATACCAAGAACTTTCCCAGCATAAACACTGACGTAATGTTTGAACTTAACTCTTGTCCTTCAGACTATAAAACCTTGCAGATGTGCTGGAAGCTTTGTATCACCATCTTCAACTGTTTGAACATGTGTGTTGTAAGTTGCTCTGGATAACAGCATCTGTTAAATAACTAAATATGAAGGTAAATGTATATTTGAGGCAGATTCTGTCCTTTAACAGTGAACTGATGCATAGAATATACAAAGGGCACCACATTTTATGGCATAACACCTCTGTTAGGACACAAAGGATTGCCTAGGAGTCAAATATGTTACTCCATGATGTTCATTAATGTTGGTGTGTCCTCTGCAACCTACTTGGCGTGACTGATACAAGGAACTTACAAAGGACCCATATTTATATCAGCACCAAACACAACTGAATACTTTGCGGTCCAAGATCCCATACTGTGGACATTTGCATAATAAGTGTTGTGCAGGCCAAAAACTAGGCATGCCTAGTCTTGTTTTTTACAACGTGGTAAGAAAAACCTAGCGACAAAAACAACATTTTGATATTTGCTTGAATGACAAGAGCTGCCTATGTGGTTGATTACAGCCTCCGATGTGTGTACGTGTTTCAGAAAAAAGAGAAAGAGTAACTGTGATTAAAGCAGTTACAGAGAACTAGATTCAGAAAGCATGAGTGTGTATAAGAATAAATTGTGTGAGTATGCGTTTAGGGAGATGGCAATGTCTGTTGAGAGTTCATTTTCGGAATGATGAATGTTAATTACGGGTTGAATTAAGTTCTTGCATAATGTATCACCATGGAAAAATCTCACAGCTAGAATCTCGTCCATCCCAAACCATTTTTACCAACATGCCCTGCACTGGTCCCAATAATATTGTAAAAGAAATTATACCTTGGGGTTAAACTGGGAATTAGATGGTAGGGGGAGCCCTAATTCTTTAACGGGTGCCAACAATTTTGGAATGGCACCGTTCAATTTATAAGTTCTCAACAGTGAAATTATGCAAATGTGATTAAAACAGGTTTTCAATACATCTACAGTATTTATGTCCCAAGGGTTTAATTTAACTAAATACAACTTGCTGGTCATACTTTAGATTTTCTGTTTTGGCAATATCAACATTTATGCAATATCGCACAAGCAAGAGTGCTGATGTACTGAATATCTGTGTATGAACATGGCTGTGATTTGGCCGTAGGCACGAGTACCGTGGGTAATCACAACCATGCTGATATAGTCAGTACAATTGCACGATTGCAAGCGTGATATTCGTTTTATACACAAGAAATTATACATTCTATAAACAAGAAATTAATATCGAGTAACTGACATTTCAAACACAGTATGGCCAAGTATTTTGTTTATTTTTGATCCGTCAAAGGAAATAGTTCCCAAAGAAGCCACAGCTGGAGAGAGCGTTGCGTGTTGCCATGCCAACGCACAGACTGATTGACAGCCCGTACTAAGTGTAGTAACGTTTTCAGTGTAACTAACTATTGCTGAAATTGGAATTTTATGACGCAAACACAGATAAGTGGAGTGATACAAACAATACATATGAACATATGAAATATATATCCTGTTATAATAAATATCACAACGCTTGGAATGCTGCTCATTCAATCAAATTAGTGGTCTGGACCTAACTGTAGTATAATCTCAAAATATCATTTGATTGTTTTTCTGGCAAAGAAGATTGATTGCAATTTAATTGAATAAAATAAACTTTTGCTTTAATGATCAAATGTATGCTTAGCAGTTAACAATTACCTTGACTGAATGAACATTTTACCATATTTATTTTTTTCTATTTAAAAATGGCTATTTAAAATGAAATCACACCATAAATATGATCATCATAATGTCTTGCAAAGAATTACATTTATTTCAAATTATAGAATTGCATCTCAGATCATCTAAGCTGATTATGCCTAGTGTAACACTAACCCAGGACATTGCCCCTCCTTGCTGGCAGAGGAAATGATCTCAGGAGTTCTAGCATGACCTCTGACATGCATTTCCAGTTCACATCCTGATTCTATAGAATACAAGCTCAAGAGGTTTAACAAAACTGTGAAGCCTTGCAATTCCTAGTGGTTGAGCCTTGTGTATTGCTGCCTGTCGCTGCTGTTATTGACCATCTGCCTATTCATTAAGAGTACTCTCTGGATTACCTAATGGCTTTGTTATGTCTTGTCTGCTCATGCTTTGTTATCGGGATTGTTATCAACTCGGTTTACCTAGATTTTGTAATAAAATACCTCTCCACGTGGGTCCTGGTTTGTTACAGAAGATTTTGCCTTCTACCATGGATCCAATGGAGGTTTGGGATTTGCAATCATCAGTTGATTCCCGAGGCCACTAGCTCCAGCAGATTTGTTGCACCCACTAGTCAGGAACCTCAGTAGTGTGTACCTCAGTGCAATCCATAAACCCAGAAATAAACACTCCAAAGCTTTGTGTTCCGCTACCTCAGAAACAAGACAGGTCCCCAGGCAAACGTAAAGGTTTCTTCATACAATGCACGTTCCTTTTCTCCAGTTCTCCCTCCCTGAACTCCTGGGACATCAACAGAATATCTCTGATTATACTGCTGCCTTTTCCCTGTTTGTGGTGGAAAGGTCGTTACAGTGCTGAATGCAAATCAAGTCCACAGAAAACATTTACACAAGTGAGTGCCAGAAACTTCATGGATAAGGAAGTAGAAAAGCAGACAAAAGTTCCACTGGTTCCAATGAAATAATCCTTTAGTACTCATGCTTTAGATGAAGGCCCCCTGGGCAATGGAATTGTAAAATTGAGGACCATCTCCCTAACAATGTGCCCCAGGCTCCTACATAGTAAATCCATCTCCTTAACCATAATCCATCTCCCTTTACAACCCTATAGTGCCAGGCTTCCCACATCTTGCAGCTCACAAGCCTTCTATTCTCTGGAGTATGGGTTAATTAAAAGCATAGAGCACCCAGCATTACAGTGGCTGTATCTCCTTTCCATGTAGGATGTCACATGTCAAAAGTCCCAAAACTGCACAAGATGTTCAAACGGCTCCGAATTACCCCATATCACACATGGGACCGCGCCATTAACCTCTTGCATCACCCCTATGCAGCCAAGATTACCCATTATTAGAAGGTGTCCTTCCAGTTCCCTGGCCATTGCAGGCTTCTTCTTTGTGGAGAAAAAGGATGGTAGTATCAGATTCTGCAATGATTACTATAGCCTTAATGTGGTCAAAATTAAATACCATTACCCATTGCTGTTGGTGGCATCAGCACCTGAAGAGGATAATGCAGTGTTTATAATCTCATTAGGATCAGAGAGGGGGAAGAGTGGAAAACAGCTTTCATCAATGCATCAGGCTGCTATTAGTATCTGGTCTGAGTATATATCAATTGCATCCTTATTTTCTCACTGCTTAAGGGCAAATCCAAATCTTTCAAGTGGAATGACTCTGCCTCAGAGGCCTGAAGGATGTCAGTCATCCTGACCCATTTTTGCCATTCATAGTAGAGATAGATGTGTCAAAGATCGGAATAGGGGCAATTCTGTCACAACATTATAGAAATGCTCTGAAATTACAGCCCTGTGCTTTCAAAGGAAACGTAACCCAGCAAAGGTACTAGCTGGAGGGTGCCGGAAATTCTCGGTGACCACAGAAACCTTAGATATGTGGAATCAGCAAAACAATTAAACTCCCGCCAAGGTTGTTGGGACATTTTTCCCTCCTGTTCAAGTCCTCTCAGCTTGCGAAAACACAAGATGCTATATCGTGAATTTATGAAAGATATCTTGAACTTCATTCCAAACAAAGAATTCTGCCACCAATTTGCATTGTCACATCCATTCATTGGGAGCTCATGAAGGATATCACCAAAGCCCAAAATGACGAGCCTGAATACCCCGAATATATGACACTTGTTCCTCAGACTTGTTCCATAGACTGGTTTCACACATCACTAAGCTCAGGTCACCCTTGCATCTAAAGACCAATCACTCTTGTTTACAACAAATTTTGGTGGACATCCCTAAACAACGATCTCACAGGATTAATAAAGAACTTATCAAACATCCTTGCTGACATAAAGCCCACGCTTTCATTACAGATCTGTCCAAGTCCAAGGCTTTACCACCATAGTATTCATCCTTGACTGCTTCTTGAAAGCCTGTCATCTTGTGCCACTCCCCAAACTCTCCATTGCCATGCAGACAGTTAAAATTATACATATATTGTGGTGTTCCAATACTATGGTATCCCATAAGACATTGTTTCTGACAAAGGGGAGCAATTCATGTCACAGGTCTTGAAAGCATTCTGTCAAAAATTCAGTATCAATGTCAGTCTATCAGGTAGAACACCAAATAAGAAACATTCTCAGGTCCTACTATGTTAACAACCAACATGACTGAAATGGGGGATGAGAAACAGCTCAATAGCTTTAACATAATTTTGCAAAATATTCCTATTTCTAGGGTTTCAGTAAGTTATGCTGTTTTCGGCCAATTGCCTGTTCATTTAGATCACTCTCTCATCTGCTCATGTTTTGCTTTTATATCTGGATTGTGATATCAACCCTAATTACCTGGATTTATTTGTAATAAATTGCCTCTGCACGTGGGTCTTCATTCTCCTCCTGAATCTCCTAGCTTTAAACCTAACCTTAACCACTTAGCATAAGAAGAATTTTTTTTTTTTTTTTTTTACAAAAGATGTGTTGTTGTTGTTCTTTTTATTATTATTACACATACATACACAGATCTCTTTAAGGACGAATGTAAAACTGTGTCATTCTGAACATGCCAGTTGCCATGGGAACAGAACACCTGCACACCTGGCTGCAATGACATGTTGTGTATGTGTGTGTGTGTGTGTGTGTGTGTGTGTGTGTGTGTGTGTGTGTGTTTCTCAATATACTCTTTTGCTCCACTTGTTTTTTAGTTTCATGCACCACTTCATCAGCCTTTCAAACGTCTGTTTTTAGCCACATCACAGAGCTTTGAAGCACATGATAAAAGCTGTTTCACTTGTCTTTGGTTCATGCGTGCACGTATGTACAGAGTACACACAGACCTTGTAGGATACAAATATGTGTCGCTTTATCAGTATGTAGCTGTCTTTTACTTAACTTCAGAAAAAAAATTCAGATATTGTACGTCTAATAATTTACATCTCGTAGCAAATAGTGCACATGCAAAATTGTTAAACCTCAGATTTGGAATCAAACTCTTTGCCGTGCTATTTTATTAGCCTTGATGTTTTTTAGTGTAGCATCATGGCTAATCAAGATTAATGTTCAAGGACTCCCCAAGTAACATGAGTTCCAAGAACAGTTGATATGAACACACCAACTCATATTTAAAATGAATGTAATCTACACTTGTAAAATCTGTTTGTTGTCCATCACCATTGTCTGTTATCATGACCGTAACACCAAATTTCAAAATAATCTTAAAATCATGACCTGGATACCTTATTGTGTGTGTGTGTGTGTGTGTGTGTGTGTGTGCATGTATGCTGAGACCTTCCCTCACATGGTGACATACAGTATGAGGCAGTATTTAGTAGGAGCTATCTTTCCTTGAAACTTTCTTGTCAAGTCAGCAAGTCCTAGTAGTTGTCTAGTGTATATAGAACCACAGTTACATATGTAACTAGCATTCTATTTGACACTTCCTAACCTCCAGTGCCAGTGAGAAGCACTTGGAAATGTTTGCCAACAACATCATGAGGAAGAGGACTAATTGAAAAGGTTCTAAGAGAAGTCTGCTGCACTCACACCACTGGGAGGGGCAGTAGTGATCTTGTAGAGCATCATCAGTGCATCCATCAAGTGACACCATCATTGAAGGCATTGTTGGCTGGTATGGGGCCACACCCGACCTGCTCGTGATCCATCATATTAGCTAGAATGGATGTCATTGAGCTCAAGTGCAGCTGAGGTAAGCTGTATAGAGTCCCCCTTTAAAGCTATTTTTGCACTGAGGTATAGTGAATTCTGTTCATCCAAACATCCAAACCTACTGTACATCTTTACACTGGCTTCCACAGCTAGTTTCGAGCCTGTCAGTGCCACCTATGAGGTAGCAGAAGTCAACCCAGACTCTTCTTCAGGTACTCCTGAGGCCAGATTTGAACAAACTGTTCAACTGCTAGGACATTATAAGCCTGGATGAATCTCATGGATGCAATTATAGATATAGCATAGGATGTATGTGATGCAGCTCTGAATTGTAACGGTCTCAACTCCTAAATCATTGATTTTAACTGAGCAGTGTCTGCCTCCTGGTCATTAATTCACCTAGAAAACAGACCAGACTGCTTTCTGGCTGTTTAGGCCATTGGGCTTGGGTTACAATCGACTCAGAGTCAGGGTCTAAATCTGTTTTCTGAGCATGCCACATTGGCATTGGAGTGCTGCACAATGGCTGTCCTAATTGAACACAGCCCTCTTAAGATGGTCAGTGCTGAGGCAGTGAGCACATAACTGGTGCCCTTCTTCAGCTATCAAGGGGTTCACACAATGGCTGCATGAGTGTAATTCATGCAGCATGGCTCCTAACCACATGGTGTAGGTTTTGTAGGGGTTCTATGGAAAAAAAATACTTGTAATGTTTAAAAAAAAAATACACTCACCTCAGTAGAAGAGGATGGGAGGAGGATCTCCCCAGCTTTGGAAGGGATATTCTCATATTTTCATTTTTAAGTTTCGTTTATTATTCTCAGGTTTATATCTTATTTTTCTAAGTTTCATTCAGGGAGGCATGGTGGCACAGCTGGTAGCGTTGCTGCCTCACAGCTCCAGGGTTGTTCTCCATGTTCTCCGCATGTTTTCATGGGGTTCTTCTGGGTTCTCCGGCTTTCCTCACACCTGCCAAAAACATTCCAGTAGGTGGATTGGCTATTTTAAATTGCCCGTAATGTTTGTGCATGCATGGTGCCCTTAGATAGACTGGTATCCCATCCAGGGTGTATCCAACACTGCACCCAGTATTCCCAGGATAGGATTTGGAGTCATCTCTACCTTGAGTAAGATAAAGTAGTTATTGAAGCTGAATGAATTAACATGTTTTTCCATATTAGTTCCTGAATGGCTCCCCGTTATGTATACAAAAGATTCATAACCTGATGCTTATGCTAAGGAGAAAAATGAGTGTTTAAACTGCAAGTGTAGTATTT
>CM040481.1:12067223-12084388 GCA_022758105.1 Pangasianodon gigas
GGGGGGGGGGGGGGGGGGGGGGGAACCACACCCACACCCACACCCACGCACACACATATACACACACACACACACACACACATACACACACACACACACACACACAAGAAACCTTTGGTTTTCTGCTGAAGTAAATCTCACTCACTCACTCACTCACTCACTTTCAGTAAGCGCTTTATCCTGATAAGGGTCACAAGGATCTGGAGCTTATCCTGAGATCACGGGGCGTGAGGCAGGAATACACCCTGGATGGGACGGCACTCCATCACAGGGCACTATCCACACACACACACACACACTCACTCACACTGATGGACAATTTCAGGCAAAGGCCTGAAGTAAATCTGTACAAGTTAGATTTGCTGCAGGAAAAGGTCAACTGATTCATACTACATAGTGCTACAAATCTAAAAGTGGCAGACAAACAGTGTGTTAGAATGTTACGCAGACACAAAAACATGAAACATCTCACTGATACGGCTTCCTGTGTAGAGACAGCCGCGGATCGTTATCTGATATTTACCCAGAACAATGAGATGTGTTCAGAGATTAGTGACTGCTGCTCCTCAACCGCTGACTGTTCACATGACATGTCACACACTGACATGTACAGACACACTTTATTTAATTCATATACATTTTTCACAACAGATGATGGATGAGTCATGGGAAAATATGTTGCAAGCATGAGAAATAGATTTACTTGGGACGTAATGACATAAATGACATTTGGATCAGTGGGATATAAATGGCACCCCGGTCATGGAATCACCCATTTAAAGGTGCAGTAGGTGATTTTTTTTTTAAAATTCCTTACTTGTACAAATAACCTGAAAGGTATTTAGAACATGATAAAAAATATTGGTTTAAGTCATGACCTCAGCACAAGTGTATTAAGTGGGTGAGAAAACCTGTATGGAAAACTGGCTTTGGATCCAGAATGATTGTGTTTGGATGGGCCTCCTGTCAGTTATTTTGTAGATGATCTATGGGCCACTGTAGATCCTAGGGGCGGAAATCTGTGAACATGAGGTGGGAATGAGGTGGTAGGCTCGAGGAGTAGAAAAAATCAAACTTCAAGCCCTCTTAGAGACCTAATCCTGCTCCGTGGTTAAGGCTCTGGGTTACTGAACAGAAGGTCGGGGGTTCAAGCCTAACCCTAACCCACTGCCAAGCTGCCACTGTTGGGCCCTTGAGCAAGGCCCTTGACCTACTCTGCTCCAGGGGCGCTGTATCATGGCTGACCCTGCTCTCTGACCCCAGCGAAAGGGTGCGAAGAAAAGAATTTCACTGTGCTATAATGTATATGTGACAAATAAAGGCTGCTGAGGGGACAGACTAAAGGACTAACACTGCATTTGAATTCATTTTTCAAGTCATTCAGGATAGATTTTGACCTCACTAGCAGGTATGAACACAGCCATAAATGGGCTGATGTTTTGTTTCTGTAATTGCAGGGTTTGTCCACATGGTGGCAGCACAGAGTGATTAATCTGTGTGTAATCTGGACCGCAGCACTCCTCCTGAATCACGACGCTGCTGAAGCTCCCACCCGCCCGCATAGGGACACAGTCGAAGCCCCGCCCGTCCTGTGTTCACGTTTTATCTCGGTTTAACGGGAGTTGTATATTCGTCAGAAGCTTAACTTCATACTTAATTCGCCTGAAAGCACAGTGGACCATTTGGTTACACAAAGTAACCAGATCTTTGAGTAAATATTGCGTGATTCTGATAACACCATGCTGGGACGCGGTCGGACTCCATCCCTGAGCGGTAGCTTAGCCGCTGCCTGTTAGATAGCTAGTTAACCCACAGTAAGAGGACTGTTTTTTTTTTTTTTTCTTTTCTTCTCCTGAGGTAGGTTATACGTCTGTAATCTAGAATGGGTCTGTACTGGTGTGATAAACTATCTCCTGATAGACCGGGCAGTGTATGACAGAAGAAGAAATAAATTTGGTTCCTGCAGCGAGGAGACGCTTCACTGACGCCGGAACATCGCTCCTTTCTTCAGGCACCGGGAGCAACTCGAGCCCGCGGCTCCGAAAGCGGCCTAAGAAAACAGAACAGACTTTTCTTCTTTTGAAGCCTTCGGATAAGACTCGGTTTCACGTAGCGGGGCGAAAGCAGTTAGGAGAAATGTTCACAGTCTAACAGAAGTTATTTAATGTGTTTGGTTTTAGTAAACGGTTTTAAAACTACAGAATGGCGTCTTATGTGGATAGCAGTTTTCGTCAGGCGATTATGAAGAACCCCAGCGACAGGACGCAACAGGTAAGAACCAGAATGCCTGTTAGCCAACACTGAATTCCTGTTTTCTTTCTTATTATTGTAACCGAGTTTCTTGTATATCAATATTCCGAATTCAATTGTGAAGAAGGAAGTTTTTGGTGTAAGAAACATCCATTTATTGTTTTGTAAATACTGTCAGCTAGCTAAGCTGCTAATTGAACACTCCTAGCTACCGTTACTTGTTACTTGGGATATAGGATTCAGTTTGGACTTGTTTGTAGACCGTAACAACAAACCATATGATTTAAACATATTAGTTTAATTTTTTTTTTTTTTACATGAAAATTTTTGAGCTGAGTGAGAAAAATGCTAGCTAGCTAATCAGATTTTGTTTTTTTTTTTGTTTTTTTTTTTCCCCCTCTTGTGGTTGTGCTATTTTAGCCGCGTTACTCACGCGCTGGTTCAGTGGCTCAATCCCAAAAAGACTCCTAGTCCCCTATATAAGTGCACTACGTCATGTATGAAATATGGGCTTCTACGCCCTACCTAGTGCATTTATTAGTACAATAAGGAGTCGATGTGGATTCAGCCTGCTACTCCAGGGTCAGTGTAATTAAATCCAAGACGACCAGTCTGACATCTGTATACATTTACAGTGTAATATTGTGATAGACCGCAGCATTTTTCTGGGCTTCCTACACGGCCCTGTATTTGAGTTGCAAATTATGGTATGAGCTCATGGAGCTTGGGAGAAAGAAAAAAAAAAAAAAACTGACAAGGCTTTTTCAGAAAGTGAGATGCCAGGCTTTGAGAAAAATTGTAAATGTAAAGAGTGACGTCAGCAACCAAACAATGCGCCTAATTGTTTAAAGGTGCAATAGTCAATATTTTTCATTTCTTACTAGTACAAATAATGTGGAAAATTATGTAGAAATGAAAAAAAAAATCAGTAATATAAGGGAAATGTTTTACATAGCTGGAAAAAAAAAACAGTTTGGAAAACTGCCTTCCGGTCCGGAAGTTTTGTTTATATTTGGATTAGCCTCTTGTCAATCATTTTATAGACACGCCCCCAAATCCCTCTCATAAATCACTATGGTTGCATGTTTTGAGGGAGGAACTTTGTGGACATGGGTTGAAATGAGTCTAAAAACCATCCAGATCTCTGGCTATTTTTCACAAATCTTACCTAATGCACCTTTAAATATGCACTCGTACCAGAGCGCTGTCGAATCCTTAAATCTGATTGGTCAGAAGGCGTCGATTCATTTTCAATAACAGCAGCTCTGACCGTAGCTCCAGTTGCAAGGCAGGTTTAAAAACCATGTCGTTATTTAACAGAGAAAATGCCTCATCATCAAAATGGTGATGCTTCGTATAAGGAGACGGTTAACATTTATGGAAGGAGTCTCCAGTTCGAGTGTCAGTGCTTTGTAACAGTCACGGGAAAGTCTTGCGGGCTTTGCAGTTTCTCAGTAACGGGACAAGCTGTTTTATTAATTTTAAGAGAAAATAAGAGAGGCTGGTGAGAGAATGATGGTGTATAGTGTTATCATGTACGTGGTAACAGGAACTAATATTTCATAGCCCTCTCAGGACATTAAATGTAACTCTAAATAGTTAAAAATTGGGGTTTAATGATAGTGTTTCATTTTATTTGATATGAGGCACAGACTGCATAACGAAGTAGGATGTTTGTCATAATGTAACGATTATATCACACGAGGCATAATAAGCATTTACACCTAATAATGCCCTCAATCCTTCCTCTGAAAATGCAGCTTCCTTTTATTTTGAATCAGGAGAGGCTATGGGGGTTTACCAAAAAAAAACAAAACAAAAAAAAACAGTGTTTTTGATAAGCGATAGCTATGGTCAGTGGCAGACGGGAATTTTTTAGCATTTCGGCTTCCCGGGAAGTTACATGACTTCATCCTTCTGTGTCTTTTTGTAGAACTAGACAAAAACAAAGCACCACACACACACACTCACACGCACCTTTCTGTGCATTTCCCGCTGATTCAATCTGGACTAAAGAAATCACCACAGTGGTTTGGAAATTTATAAATGCAGATATGCGATTCTACTGAGTGGAGAATGAAGGATTCAAAAACATCTCAGAGCTACAGAGAGCTGCGTAACTTTGTATTAGTTTTATTAGCTATTAAACGTTCTAACGCGCAGCGTTTGCTTTCGAGCTAAGAGTCTAAATAGAACGTGTAACCGCCGTCCTTATGTTTCACTTGTTGTACTTTAATAATGTTGTAGAAAATGGAAACCTGAGGCACATAACATCTACAATGCTTATTTTGCTCTGTCGATGAAGCACTGTATCAAGACACCGCCGTATCATATCGATTTTGAATTTTGTGTATTGTAGACCCCTAGTTTAAACGTACGACATGCTGTCGAAGGAAATGAATCAACTTCAGGACGCTAACAGTAAATCCACGTCATCCACTTCATGTTTTGTTTCTGATTTCCAAGTTGTGAGAACACCTGCCATTTGATGAAATGCTTTTTTTTTTTATGGTTGTGCGTTCAGTCCAGTCAGGACACGCTACAGAAATTTTCACTTACAGATGCATTACACGTGCTACTCGAGCTCTTCAGGACTCAAAACAGTAATCTGTGTTTGATCCACTGACACCCGATAAAGAATTATACTCTACACATGAATGATTAGCACCATGTTACACGCCTGGTGAACCTCCAGTTACCCTTCATTAGCACTGATTTTAAGCTGCCGGCTTGTTATGACTGCGGGGTGAGAAAGAGAGGCTAAAGGAAATCGAAGAGGAAAGCACAATAAGCAGCTTGGAAAGCTGGTGTCAGTGCTGCTTTGAAGTTCTTCCTAGAGCATTTGATTTTTGTGTAACGGCGCCGGAGTTAAATCGACCAAACGACCGGACCGGAGACGTTCATAGGCATACTGAGTCCCGTTTGTAATTTTCCACAAGCTGTCAAGTGATGTCAGCTGTAAAAGCGTGTCGATGAAATGAAAAACGCAGCGCTGAACAGATTCAGATGTAGTGATTTATTGTGCAGTTTTCACCAGAAGGCAAGTCCGAAGTTGTTCCAAGCCTTCCTGTTTATTATAACATTCCCAATTCAGGACTTCTCGCTCAGGCTCTAGATACCACTTATCTTTATCTTAAGGATGATAAAAACAAATATGTATAAGCAGGAATGATTCCAAGGAATAAAAAACCTTTGAAGTCAAGAACTAAGAAGAGAATTTCTTAGAATTAAGTAACAATAAAAGGCACTTCAGGTGGTCCACTAGGCATGAATCCATAAGCTTAAGTGTGATGCATATAAATTATTCAGTGTGAGTGGGATCCTGCTGAGAAAAATACCTTCAGCTCTTCCTGGAAACATAAAAGTAACTTCATTTAAAATTTAAAAGGTGGCAAAGAAGAGGTAGGAAGTACCCCGGGTAGGCCTCAGCCGACTTGTTTGTTTAGATTATGAGTTATTAAGATTGTCAGAGAAGCTGAGAAGGTCAGCTAGGTTAAGGGGACTTGACGGTCCTTGGACCCCTGAACTCGAAGACAAAGCAAACAAATATTGAGAGATTGCGAATTCAAATCTCGATGGTTGCTGAGAGCAAAAAAGGGAGCAAAGTTAACCGTGCTGTCTATGTGGAAGGGGCATACCCTCTCTCTCGCGCTCTCACTCTCGCTCTCAGTCTCTCTCCCGTGTCAATCACTAGCCAATCAGAGGTGTCTGTAAGCTCGTGTATGCGTAAGAGGGCAGATAGCCTGTGTTTTTCAGTATGAGACAATGCAGTAGATGTCTTTAAATGTCTCAGAGGAAGAACGAGTTAGCCTTTACCCTCCCCGGGTTGCTAGCTGTTGTATGATCAGGCAGGTTTTTTAGCGGGGGAAAAATGAGTTGGCACATCTTTCTGTCTTTCGCACTTTTTCCACATTCTAAGCCTCTACTTACGTAGATGGAGTACGTTTCTCAGCACAGCGGCCTGTCTGTGAGGTTTCTAGCAAGATTAGAATTAGCAAGAAGAATTTGTCTTGATAAAGGGGAAAACTTGCTGTAAATTAATTTCTCTCTCTCTCTCTCTCTCTCTCTCTCGCTTTCTTTTTTTAACTTATGCATATAAAGTGCAGCTGTACCTCTGCCTTGTCTTGCTAAACTCCACAAGACGAGTTGCTGCACAGCTCTTGCCCGCAGCATTTCTATTTCGCACACACATTGTCTCGCACCCACACGCACTCTTCCGGTGCATGTGGTCAGGATGTTCAGGTAAAATCGTCTGTAGAAACTGTTTTGCTCTCAGAAGCCGAAACCTGCAACAAGCAACAAACCGTTTCTCACAAGGTTTTTTTTTTTCACACAGCACACCACACCGCAGCATGTATATATATATATATATATATATATATATATATATATATATATATATATATATATATATATATATATATATATATATATATATATATATATTCCCACTCATCTGTGCAGTGTGTGTGTGTGTGTGTTTATTAGGGCTGTCAGGTTTCTTTAAACAACGCGTTTGAATTGTTACTTGAAATGCTTCATGTTTTAAACGCATTCTTACGAAGATAATCATGAGGAACTAAATATAATTTCGACCATAAACCATAGCGGTTCATAGATTTGTTATTATAGAGAGGATATCGAAACAAGTAGAAGAGAAGAACAAACACTGTTGACTGCTATATTAGGAGCATTATACATCTACTTGTCCTCCAGGAAAGTATGACTAAAAAAACTAAACAAAACAAATAGCCCAGACGTGTAATCTGCTCGTCTGATTTGTCTGCCCCCGTGTCTCCTCGATTCTGAGGTGAGTTTTCTGAATCACATCCAGTTCACCACTGCCATCCGTTTCCCAACACGCACAAATGTTTACCCGTGAATGCGTCTGGGTGTGTGATAGCGCATGCAGGAATCGAGGTGAAGCATGTGATGGCATTTCCTGTCGAATGACTCCATGCTGACGAGGCCGTCGCCGGAGGAAACAGGAAAAGCGTCTTTAAAAAAAAAACAGAAGGAAATAAAGAGTTCGGAGAACAATTGCTTGAAACCTCAAGCACTGAGGCAATGGTTTTTTTTTTTTTTTTTTTTTTTTTTTTATAAACACTTCAGAATAACAGTTTTGTTTCTTACATAAGGTCCTGTCTGACCATAAAAGCAAAAAAACAAAACAAACAAACCACAGGATTGTATCTTTTTTTTTTATTTTTAAAAGAGGCCCATCATTAAGATACACTGTACCATAAGACCTGCTGTTGCGTATCCGTTTCTGTATCCCGTTTGCATTCGATACCTCGGGGGAATGAGTATTCCAGTTTCTTTTTGACGGCGTGCTCTTTGAAGGATACACAGACGAAAGCGTACACACCTCGGCAAACATTCTCTTTTGTATTTTCGTCCTTTGTGTTCCTTCCCGCACAAAAGAAGGCGCACACAAAGGCCGTCTCGAGCTACGCGTCAAAGCACGCGCACTTCTGCTCTCGCATTCTGAACACGCCACCGGGAACGAGATTTAATGGCTCCTGCAAGTGGAAACAGGTGTAGGAATCCCAACGTATATGATTCATAGGTTTTCCACACCCTTCTTAGATTGTGTAGCGAGCAGTAATAAGTATACACGTTCTCTCTCTTCTGCTACAGCTGTAGGGTTGGGCGATATGACACATGAAATATCATATCACGATCCTGGAAAACATTTCTACAACGCAGGATATGTTTCGTGATGGGGTTGTGGTTGCAGAACAGTAGCGTAGAGTTACAAGACGAAACAGTTTTAAAGATTAAGTACAAACTTCGTCAAAAATACGTCAAATCACTGATTTTTATATATTGCTTTTCGTTAGTGACGTACAGAAAACGTCCTACACTGAAAAGCAAAACCTTCACTGCATTGCGAAGGTTTCAGTGGTAGTCCGGTTAAGTGTTATTGAACAAATCCTTAATCCAAACCAAAATTTTATTAAACTTGCTACTAGGACAGAGCGATATGACGATATATTATCAATATCGTGATATAATTTATCATTGTGATGATATTATATCGTCGTATCGCCCCATCCTAGTAGCAAGTTTAAGAAAATTTCGGTTTGGATTAAGGATTTATTCAATAATACCAATTCAACTAATCAAACCTACCGCTGAAACCTTTGCAGTGCAGCGAAGGTTTTGCTTTTCAGTGTGGAACGTTTTCAGTACGTCACTAATGAAAAGCAATACAGTTTGCGTATTGTGTTTCACGTAGCGCAGCAGAATTTAATGGCGGATAATGTTCACTTCTGATACATACAAGTGTGTTGTTTTTTTTTTTTTTTTTTTTTTTTTCCCCAAGTTGTAAAGGGTTTGTTTTTCGGTGTAGCGCTTTGTCGTCTGCTTCCGATGCACTCTTAATTAGCTTTGAAGGATAAAAGACAATTTCCACGCTGCTTCCAAGACATTACCCGAAAAGGACAAACGCTATATCTATGCCAAGACGCTCGCTTCCCAGGAATTTGAGTGCTTGTCATACCTTTCGAGTTAAGCTAGTTACTTTTTAACCAAAACAGGACGTCGGAGCTTTCACTTGCTTGATGAGCTAGCTAATAAGTTTTTTTTTAATTTTTTTATTACAGCCTAAATTCATCTGTTTATGATGAGATGTCGATGTGACGTCTGTTTGAGTAAACTGGAATAACTGTAAACTATAAACTAAAATGTGTTTTATGGGAAGGATACACTAAGGTCAAAGGAGTTTACAGTATTTGGTATGAAGCAGCGTTTTTTAAATTTTTTTTAAATTTCGAAGTCTTTAAAATAAAACTCACTTTAGTGTTGTGAGTGGAATGGAATAACACAAGGTGGGTTTTTTTTTGTTTTCTCTCTCTTTTCCCCCCTCCCGAACGAAGCTCTCCACCTGCTCAGCCAGCTGCAGTATCTCTTCTCTTTTCCCAGAACAGCAGACTTTGGTTTCATAATGTGGTTTATAAAAAAACAGCTGAATAAAGTATTTTGGGAAAAGTAAGCGCCCCCCCCCCGTCACCCTATGTTTACACAAATAGTATAAGGAACAGAATATAAGCGTCTGGGCGTACTTTCTCCAGCCCTGACATTGTCTTTCTGTTCCTCTCTCTTTCTCCCCCCCCCGTCTTTCTTTAGAAGCGATGTGTCAGTGCTGATGTGTGCATTATCACAAACACTTTTGCTCCTATAATCATGCAGTACAAGCATTTCTGCCTCTAACCTCCAGACTATTTTTGTGTATTGCGCCGATAAAAACGTGTACCGTGGCGAAAACGAGTGACGATGGTGCTCTGGGTCGTGTCGGGGCAAAGTTAAAGAATAAATAAATAAATAAATAAATAAAGAAGAGAGGATTGGTAGTCCAAATATAGATGACTTTTCATCGGAATCGTGACTTCACGCGAATATAGCCTTGACGTCTATATTTGTGTTTGAATTGTCAAATTTTTTTTTTTTTTTTTTTTTTACGTCACAATCCGAAACAAGGGGCGAAGTTAAATTTCGAACGGCGTCGCTTTCCTTATTTCTGCATTTCTGTTCCCCTATCCCGCTTTAAAAATGACATGTCAGTGCCACGTTTAGTTTAAGAGAAGGAAACGTGCATTTCTTCCTTCTGCATGAAGGCATTTATAGGAAAATCTCGTCACTGTGCTATTGCGCGGGGTTTTTTTTTTTTTTTTTTTTTAATTGGCGTGCGATTGACTATAAGTTCAGAAGGCAGTCTATTATTAACCAGCATGAGACGTCTTTCTGTTTCTGTTTGCATGCTTCGTTCGATTATGTGTGAGCGCTTGTCATATCGACTGCATGACTTTTTACCTTTGATCTATTCCTAGACGTGGCCACACACACACACACACACACACACACACGCGCGGGTAGTAATAATAATGGCAGAGGTCTTTTTTATTTTTATTTATTTATTTATTTATTTTTTTGAGAGAGAAGCGATGCCGATGAGGAAAAACATGTTGCTGGAGTAGTAAATTCACCTCCTACATCGATTTGCTGGTAAATGCTTATTTTTTGAGTCCGTGTCTTCCCAGGATTTTAATTTTCAAGGCGATGATGGATAGATGGTTTGGAATTTACCTCAGGTTTTCCTGAGGCAAGGCTAGCCCCGAGGTTTCTGCTATGTTGGTTAATCACGTAGACTGTTATTACTGCATGAAGCTGAATAAAACTAGCTAAAGTACAGGACGTCTCAGCTGGCCAGCGTCTCGGATGATGCATCGGTATTCCCTAGCTCGGAACGTGGAATTCTCTTTAATAGGCTCTCTGGAATGTGTGTAATGCAGGGTCAGAGTTGACCTCTCGACTCGAGCGGGGCTTCTGGGACAGCTGCCGCCCTCATTCAAACAAAGCGCAAGTGCGTACCGCTCAGAATGCGCAAGATACTCGAGCGCTTACAGTATCCGCTCTCCGGACGGCGGTTTGAGCAACGCAAACGTGTAACGCTGCCTGTTATTATGACCTTTAACCTCACATTGTTTGGATGGGTTATTCTTGCGCACCTAAATTCCTCTGCCCTTACACACCCAGCTGGTACTGACCATTTTTAACTGTCTGCTCCCCTCGACCTCTGAGGCACTTCAGGCTATACATCAAAGTCAGGCTGTGTATCACGACACACCGTCCGCATGAAACCACATAAATGCAGACGCTTAAAAACTAGCTAGCGTTCTGGCATGCCTGCTTTCCTTATGGCTAAGTGACTTGTTTTACGCCCTTTCTAGTTGGTGTATCTTTTATTTTAACCCTCTTTTCAAGTTACTCAGACAAAACACTTAGCTCGGGTCAGTATTCACGTAGCTACAGTATTCACGTAGCTACACTCACTGGCCTGACTATCAGAACCTAACAGACTGTCACATTTAGACTGTTAAGTCATTTACATGAACAGATTAAGCAGAACACCGGATCCATGAAAGAGGAAACGACTATTGTGCAACGTAAGACGTGTTACCAGCAGTTACGTAACTTCTTAAATTTTACATTGGTTCATCCAGTTCATGCCTTCTGGTCACTAGCAAAGAAACTCTAAGCTAATTTCCTCATCGAGCTAGAAATTTCATCAGTGGTGTCTTTACACCAACACTTGCTTTGTCTGCAAACATTCAAAAATCAGTTAATTTTTATATGTATTTGGTTTGTTCAAGGGAAGATTGTGCATAGATTGGGGCGTGGTCATTGATCACAGTGGGAGTTACACTGAAATTGGGTGTCCTCCATGGTTATGCTGACCTGTAACAAGATGTCTAATGATCACTAGGTTACTTAAAGCACGGCCACCATCAGCCAATCAGCTCGCAGCCAGTATTTCCCATGGTTACTTCTGAAAGACTGCGAAACTTTGAAAAGTATGTTAATGTGTGGTTTTGTTTATTGTTTTTATGTAATTTGGCAAGAAATGGCCGCTACAGCCGCTACTTGAGAAGAGTGCTTGGACCCCGCAGATCAGCACTTGCGGCTATATTTAATGCAAGAATAACGATATTTGTGGATCTTTGTTGATAGCTCTTATGTTGTAACTGAAAGACATAAAAGCACGGTTTCTGATGGTTCTGTCTAGTTCGAACCTGATCTGGCGTTTGTGTTTCCCCAGCGTTCTCTGGTTTCCTTCCACCTCCCAAAACATGACAATAGGTGGATTGGCTAGTGCAAAATGCCCTCAGGTGTGAATGTGTGTATGAACAGTGCCCTGTGATGGATATCTAATCTCCATTGTGTTCACGCCCGGTGTTTCCGGATCCACAGTGAAGATGAAAGAGTGTTAAATGCATACATATGCATTAATATTGTGTTACGCTGTTTTCTTGCTGTTAGTCATTATCCTTTCTTTTGCTTTTTACTATTCCGGCTATCCAGCGTTCCCGCCGTTAAAAATACTTCCACTCAGAGCTCAGAACTGAACGCTCCAAAGCGGCGTAACGACTTTCTCATTCGGTGTTGAATGAATGACCAGATGATGTGGTTGTGTTTAGCGATGTGTGACTCGTGTGTGGTTTCCCTCGAGATGAACGATCTGTATGTTTACCGTACTCGTGGACAAAGCTGAGTATGTACACATACAAACGCTGTGTGTTCCTAGGCTTGGTGTGATCATCAGTGACTCAGCTTAGTGCTTACACACACACACACACACACACGCACGCACACACAAACACACTCTCTCTCTCTCTCTCTCTCTCTCTCTCTCTCTCTCTCTCTTCAGATTCTCTCTGTTGACTGAGCGAGTGTTTGAGTATCGATTTGGCTGACTGCTTGTGTTTTGTGGATAATTGACTTTTGTTGTGTTTGTGCATTTATTTAGACAATGTGTGCGTACCATACAGGCAACCAAAAAAAAACCCTAAATCGTGAGGAAATCAGCGTAATTTCCGGTGTTATCACACCATACAGAAAGATGGAGCTGCACATCCAGCATCCTGTTGGACTTGTTTGTGGTTTTATATGAACAACAAGAAGCATAGTCTTTGTTAATCTAGCTGCGATAATGTTTACTCTCATATCTTCCTTGAGTGCCTTCTCTCTCTCTCTTTCTCTTTCTCTATCTCTTTTAATCCTAACTCTGTGATCAACATCGGCCTGTATTATATCACTGACCGTACGTATTCAGTGGTGAGAATTCTTAAACACGTTGCATAATGTTGAAAGACGTCTCATCTCATCATCATTCTGGCGTGAGAACAGAGAGCTTCATGCGTCCTCTTCAAGCCCCAGATCATCAGCCGACAATCAGCTCCAAAATCGAGCTTGAAAACTGCTACACTGTATTACTAGCTTAAAGGGTTAGGTCCATATTGTCTGTAGTATGTTTGCATTATATTAGGGATCGAACTCTTAACTAGGCTTAATTAAATAATGATATTAATGATGTTTATCAGATGTCACGTCATGAGAATATTATTATGAGAATATTATTAAGTGCTTATATCAGCCAAATGAGACACCCAGACTAACACAAGGTGATGGTGTTCTGTAAGTTTTTAATCATTCTGCAACATAAACACCCGCTGCCTGTCTCTGATTTCCTTTTTGCTTGCCGTGTGTGTGCACAAGGTGAAGTATTTTTAGTGCAAAACTGACTCCAAAGCTTTGGGCCCGACTCGCAGTTTTTGTTTTTGGGACATCCCCAGAATGAGTGACTCGACTCTTTTTGAGATGTGAACCCAAAGCAGGATTGCGTCCCGATGACTCTAAACACGAGCCTCTGCTAAGAAAACTAAACAGTGTAGCGATTATTATCAGCGCTGCAGGGTCAAAGGATCAAGAAACGTATGACCATAAATGAGCTAGATCCAGATAGCCGGATAAGACAACTGTGCACACGGCAGTTAATAACTAGGAACGTTGAGTTTCTTCTGTCTCTCTCAGCGACCACAAACAACTGGTTACAAATCGAAATATTACTCACAAAAACACAAGTTATGTCATGAGACATGAACAGTGTTGCGTGAGTGTGAGTGTGTGAAGACTTCCCGTTACTATAGAGGAGGATTTCTGTGCTATGACGTGCGCCGGCATTTTAATCAAACGCGTTTTCTATTCCAAATAACGTGACGTAGCACCACTGCATGCTTCGTACCAATTCAATTCAGTTTTAATTCAACTCAATTCAATTTTATTAGGATAGTGCTTTTAACAGTGGATATTCACAAAGCATTTTCACAGAAATAAATCCATTCAGATTAAATTAAACCAAAATAAGTTGTAAATACGTGAATTTATTATTTATTAACACATTTATTATTATTAATTTTTGTCGGTTAGTTGTATTACAGCCCTGGTTTGTACCACAGCCGTGATTCTGATTGGTCAGCAAGCAAGCGAGTGTCTTTGCTTGAAGAACCGGCGCTCACTGGATGTTTTTTGTTTTCCGCACCATTTCCTGTAAAGTCTAGGGCGTGAAAATCCCAGCCAGTCAGAGACACATTTTGAAACCGCTTTTTTTTTTCCTCTCTCTTCTCCATTTTGTTTGACGTGACCGGACGCTCTTGACATGTATAAAATCTGAATGATTTTATGAATTGTGCTGCTGCTACGTGATTGGCTGTTTGAATGATTGCATAAATGTGCAGGTACAGGTGTTCCTATTAAATTGACCAGTGCATGTAATTTTTTTTCCCCATTAAATGATAAATTGTTTGGCTTTCTAGACGTTCAGATGGACGAGTAGTTTCCGGCGAACTTGCAGTCCTGCTCCACCCTGAACCCTGCAGACTCCTGCCTCTGCACTGACACTTCCCATAGGAATGTAGGAATTCTGTGGGGGGCCGTGCGGGCAAACCGAGCGCAGGCGGAAATGCCGTGTTCTGAGAATAAACATCCCCGATGCACAAATCCACCAATCGCAAGCATTCGTGCGCTGCGTTTGTGC
The DNA here is from genome assembly GCA_022758105.1 of Pangasianodon gigas. NCBI lineage: Eukaryota > Metazoa > Chordata > Actinopteri > Siluriformes > Pangasiidae > Pangasianodon > Pangasianodon gigas. The sequence goes on from CM040481.1 coordinate 12,081,850, forward strand.
GCTGCTGATTTTTGAAAGCGCGTGTGGCCACGATGGCTCGTAATGTCGCATGTGTGTATGTGCGCTGGTGCAGAAATGTTCTTCGGCTGCACTCGGACAGAAGCACGCACACGTCAGAGAGATCTCTGGAATGCAGAAATATTTAAATAAATAAATATTTAAAGATGTGTGTTTTTGACTAAGTAATTGAATAAAACTGTTAAAATAAAGGTACACGTGGACTATTAATATATTACACAAATTGAATTTTTTGGGTTTAATGTTCTACATAGATTTTTTTTTCTTTTTTGTAAAGAAGGTGTGTGGAATTTTTTTTTTTTTTTTTTTTTTTTTTTTTTTTTTTTTGTGTGTGCAAAAAGGAATTTCCCCTTAAAAGCAACTGCTTGTGGGATCTCCAGAATGACAAGAGTTTCCATTCCAGTATTCAGTTTCCATTTCATATCAATTCTGCTGACTGCTCCTACCGCTACTCTTACTAAGGTGGTACCGAATGCTCAACTCAGAATTTCCCATGGTTAAAGGGCTGAAACAGAAAGGTGCGAGTTCTCCAGTTCATGCAGCAGGAAATGGGGTGGGGGTGGCGGGGGGTGTATGGAGAAAGCGAGAGAAAGAATGACAAACGGGTATTGTGGAATCTGCAAACATGCCGTTCTTGTTAAACATTGATCTGAAGAGCGTTGCGTCATGGGATGGGTGTGAGTCTGTGTGTGTGTGTGTGTGTGTGTGTGTGTGTGCGCGCACGTGAGTTTGCATGCAGCGTGGAAATGGAAGGGAGACGGGCTGTCTGCAGCGGAGTGTAGATTGTAATAGTGTTGCTGCCTCTCGCTGGTCGTCGTGTGGAACTGCAGGGCGTTTCAGACGCATCTTCATATACGGAGTTGCAGCTGCATGAGCATTCCTCCTTAAATTAATTTCGTAGTCATGGTTAGGAGGTTAGGATATTCTCGGATTCTGTACGCAAACAGATGTGTTTTTTTTTTTTTGACGCGTTAACATGACTGTGTTGTTTTGCAGGACCTTCAGATCGTCTACTCGTACCTGCATGGCATGGAAGCACTGTCCAACCTGAGAGAACACCAGCTCAGGTAGGTTTTAAAGAGTGTTCTGTGTAGTGCACTACATAGGTTCACCCTACGCAGTGAGCATATGTAGTGAGCCGGAAGTCATTTGAGATGTCCACAGTGTGCACGCTCACGCGTTACATCCATGGACGTGATTTTTATTTATTTATTTACTTATTTATTTTTGTCTGTAATTTTCTCTTTCAGGTTGATGTGCGAAACAGTTCGCTACGAGCATCATGAAGCCAACGAGGTTTTATACTAGTGAGTATATCCTCAACGTTTAACAAAAGTGACGTCAGGCTGATGACTTGCTCACGTGCACATCTGTCTCTCTCACACACGCGTACAAACATCTGTCCTGGGCGCACGGCACGTAAACCGTGCCATCGCCTGTAGACAGATGAAGCCATTAAAAGCTCTTTGTTGAGGCATAAACACACACACAAACTGCAATACTTAGACTTTGGACTGCATTATGATACTTAAAATGATCAAAGTTATTATTATTATTTTAACTAAAACATTAAAATTTATATGAAAAATTTAAACACTACCATTTCGGTTCATTTTCCTTTGAATCTATGAATCTGAGTTACTATAAGACTGCCTTGTAGTAACGCAAATAAATAAATAAATACTTTGCAGTTACTATGCAAATGCACAGATAGTTAAAACACAACAACTCACGGTTTTAGCTGAGCTCCTCAACGTCACAGTCGATTACGTTCCATTAAGGAGGCTGAAATTACGATCACAAGTCACATATGATTCATTTCTCAGTTCTACAGACAACACTTCCCTCCTGACTCTCTGCCTCGCAAACTCTGTGGTTTGCCAGACTCAGCTAAAAAGCAGAAGTGCAGCAGCGTATATAATGATCGTGTGTAGCGAATATGTTTAATGTTTCTAAAAAAAAACAAAAAAAGCAAGCTGCTTTGATGGAAAGAGAGTGCACAGTGCCACTGTTAGTCATCCTGAACTTTCACTTTGACTCTCTGAACGACGTGATGTTCATTCACATGTTCCAGCATGGTTATGTGTTTAAAAAAAAAAAAAGTTTCTTTTTGCTAAGAGTTTATTAAAACACTTGGGAGGCATGCTGTTTTTGGAAAACAATCAATGACAGAGTGGTGTGATGCAGCCTGATGGACTGTTTAACGCCGAAGTTGATAGTTTTGCCAAAACAGCACGTCCCGAGGTGTTCTTTGTTGCCAACAAGTACAAATTTTTATTAATTAAAAAATTAAAAATAATATTGAATCAGATTCTATGGAACGTCCGCTGTAGCCGTCGGTCCCTGTGTATTAGCCGTTACACTAGAAACCATAACAAAACGTTTTAAAAGTCTTTTTTGCGATTGCTGAAGCTGTTATTGGAAATGAAACCCCTTCGGACCACTCAGATTGGGAATTTCAACAGCACTGTGTTGTAATAACGGCATGATATGACCTCGTGAAGGTTTGATGGAGTTTATA
>CM040481.1:12084488-12152641 GCA_022758105.1 Pangasianodon gigas
TCTCTCTCTCTCTCTCTCTCTCTCTGTCAGTTTTGGGAAACGTTCTGCAGGGAGTTTGCGGCGAGGCTGCGAGTGTATCGTCCTCGAGGCCTCAGAAATGATCGTGGTGAGTGCGATTGTGTGTGTGTGTGCCGAAGAGGATGTGTTATTGTACTGAAGAGGATGTGTGCGAGCTGATTTGTTAGCGTGCACAGACTGAGACGGATTTCAGCCTGTTTAACCGATTTCCTCTCTCCCTCGCTGTCAGGTGGACTACATGGAGGACAGCGAGGAGTATTTTCAGAGGCAGGCGTCACATCGACAGTCCAGAAGAAGGTTTCGGAAAATAAATCAACGTGGAGAGAGGCAGACAATCATCGACACGGTGGAGCATTATCCAGTTAGCAAGCCTCCTCTGCCTCCAGGCTATCACACGGTCTGTATAAAAAATACACACTCCTGCTTGGAATGTAGCATAAATACACACTCTTGGAATGTAGCATAAATCATTGAGCATTTTTGATTTATTATTTGTATTGATTTTATTCAGGTTTGTTTGCATAGTGGCTTCTGTCTCTCTCTCTCTCTGTCTCTCTCTGACAATCTTCAAGTTGAGAAATGCAATGTAAAATAGTTTTGTTTTGTTTTTTTTTTCTTCTAATCTCACACAGTTGGATAATAGAGCTGGTCGAATTTCTTCGGGTTTAGTAAAAGACCTTTTTAGTAAAAGAGCCTGAAAACAATTATGTCACGGTAATTTGAGAAACTTTTGTTTATAACCTGACATCATTACCCAATTTCTTTCCTCTCTCCCAAGAGCTGAGCATCGCACACGCTAAAACTTAAATATACAAAGAATAAAACGCTTCATGATGTGCCGTTATAGGAAAATAATCAACACCGGGGCGCTGTGATGAAGCAGACTTCGTGCTACTACTCTAAAGTCGACTATTTGCGTATAATGATACGAACCAGCATGTTTTATTCGTCTTATAATGCAGCAATTTGACAATGATTACGTTTACTTTTTTTTTTTTAATTCACTAAAGAACATCACATCATTTTAAATAAGCTATTTATAACGTTGTTCGTCATGTTCTGAGAAAATGGAAAGTATTTTTTAAACAAGCAATGTTGATAACGGTTAAAATTTTGCTTATCGTCCAGCTCTATTATGTAATTATAATCTCTTTATTTTCTGTAAATGGAAGTGGTTGGTTTTTAATAATTGGGTGTCTTTTTCTTTTTTTTTTTCCGGCTGCAGGACTCTTCCAAATCCCAGGTAACATTTCTTTCTGCAACCTCTTCCCACTCCAGTAATGCCTCAGCTGCTTAAAACCTTTTCATTTTGTTTGCTGTGCATTTAAGAATAACGCTCACACGCAGTAGTTCTCATGAATTGAAACTCCACTGGCTTCAGTGCTGTGCTGCTTGTTCCTTTTTTTTTTTTTTTTGTGTCATTACCTAAATTTTCTCAAGCTCGCGTCCTCTTTCTGCATTATCTCCACCATCAATGACACTCATTATGATTTACACCGGGGGCGGGGTTTTCGAACAGCTTGAATCGAAGCTATTGTTCGGTGAACTGCCTGTCGTTTCGGGGTCAGCGCTGATGACTGGTTTAATAGGGCACTGGGTGTCAATCATCCCCAAAGCCCACCCCCTTCAGTGTAAACCATTACCATTCTCACCCTTACTAATCTCTCTGTGTGTGTGTGTGTGTGTGTGTGTGAGAAAGAGTGAAAAGGAGGTGGTCTTTGCTGCAGCACTGTCTGTCTATGTTCCTCTCCTCCTTCTCTTTCTTTCTCTGTGCCCGTGCAATGTCTGTTGCTGTGGAGATTTTCACGGGAGTTTGCAAAAAAAAAAAAAAAAAAAAAACCCGATGTTGCTGGGTGTGAGCGAAGGAGAGGAAGCAGTTGTGGAAGCCCAGGCTGAAAGGAGAAGGGAAAGAGGCCAGGGTTGCACTGAAGAGAAAGTAGATGAGACGTGAGACGAGTCAGGGTGTCGTAGAGAGGGTTAAACAGGATGGTCAGGCGAGCTGGGAGGAAGTTAGTGCTCTTGCACAGCTATGGAGTCAGGAGAACCAGAGAGGAGGACTGTGAGTATATTTAGACACGCTTTCATATAACATGCAACAAGTAATGTGAAGCTCCTGATTACTTCAGCATGTTGTTACACAGAGCGTCTCGGTCTATTCCGAATATCGTTTGCGTAGCCGTCAGTGCCGTTGAAAGCAATCTAGCCGAAACATTTCCGATTCTGTAAATAAAATTTGTGCGTTTGCTTTTACTTTGTACTGACCTTATGTTAACTTTGTTTGGCTTGTGAGAGCGAATAGCTGCGTCGTTTGCGTTTTGTTCACTAATAAAAGCATGAGTATTTGCGTCACCGTTTAATACTTCGTAATTTTCTTTTTCTATCTGAAGGGTGTTTTGTGTTCCCATTTCAGCAGGCAAGCTGATTTCCTTTGACGCCAGTAATAAGTCTAACGACCTTTTTTTTTTTTTTTTTGCTGCATTATGTTCTATACACTCACTGACCACTTTATTAGAAACATCTATTTGTTCAAAAGCGCAGTGCATAAAATCACACAGATGCAGGTTAAGTGCTTCAGTTATTGTTTGTTTAAACATCAGAATTAGGGGGAAGAATGTGATCTCCGTGATTCGGAATATTAAGTTGTGTGTGCGTGTGTGTGTGTGAATGTGTGCATGTGCATGTCCATGTCCATTCTAATTTGTGTGTAGGCCAGTTGAACGAGGTCCAGAGTACAAACCCATCAGCAGCCTCTCTTCCATTAAGCCTCTGGTTATACTGATTACAGATACACACACACACACACAAGCATGCACGCACGTGCACATTAGCCAGTCTGTTGCAAAATGCTAATCATTAGACGGGGAAGTTCATTTGCTGATAAGCATATTTCTTTCCTTGGCCACTTCAAAATGCTCTTCTAGTGACATTTGTGTCAAGCCTAGCACTCATGCAGAATTGCTGAATATACTTCTATACACTTTAGTTCTGCTTGTGTGTGTGTGAGAAAGAGTGTGTGCACGCTTCTTTCTCGTTCTGCTGGATGTAATTGTGCTTTCAGTGAAAGGAGGCTTTAGTGAGCTGAATCCTTTGATCCATCTTGGACTTAGTGGCAAAAGACATCTCTCTCCCTCTCTCTCTCTCTCTCTCTCTCTCTCTCTCTCTCTCTTTCTCACACACACACAATGCGCACACAATCCAAAATCTGTGTAACAACCTATTCTGGTTGTCTTCCAGCTTCCTGCGGATTTCACTAAGCTCCACCTCTCAGATGGTCTCCACCTCCACATGTCCTCCAGTCAATCTCGATCCAGCATTGCCAGTGACTCAGGAAGCAGCAGCCTATCAGATATTTACCAGGTACACACTCATAGCTCCCTCTTTCTCTCGTTCTTTCATTCTCACACATCTGCTCGCTCAGTTGCGTTAGCACTCATCATTGCAGGTAGATTAGAGACAATGCATCAGGCAGCTGATTATGAAAACCCTGAATACTTCTTGTCATAACGGGCTGTGTTGAGTTTTGTGTTCATTTGCAAAAATATCTAGCTGGAAATCGGAGATGAGGACGGTTATGGGCTGCATGGTAAATTATTTAGCTGAAGGCAGCTCATCTGAGCAGAGATCAGCTGCAGGATTCGAGACATTAGCTCAGAAAGGGGAGAATTTTCACAGGCTTTCATACATTTTTCATTTGAATTATCCGCTCTGGTGTATTTAGTGACGTGACAGATTAACAAAAAGTAGATGATGAAAACAGAATGTTTAAAAATGAATGGACAAAGAAGTAATTTTCTGTGCTGCAATTTCATGGCTCTAGTCAAAAGTCAAAATTTATAGTCATAAACTAAACTAAATAGTTATGTATTAAAAGGTATGTATTGCACAAACACGCGAGTGACACATGAACCTTAATTCCCTTGAAAACGAAATCCTTAACTATGTATATTTAAGTAATGTAATATAATTGTGCTGTTTGAATTTTCTTTCTCTCCCAGGCTACTGAGAGCGATTGCGGCGACGTGGATCTCAGCGGACTGCCCGAGACGGCGGTGGATTCGGACGACGATGACGACGACGAAGAAGTGGGGAGATCGACGGACCCCCTCATGAGTCGAGACATTGTGAGAGACTGCCTGGAAAAAGACCCCGTGGACCGTACTGACGATGACATCGGTAAGAAGCACACAAACAAGTCATGTATCATGTATCAGCTCTGACTCAAAAAGTCAGCAAGGATGAAAACCGCCTGTGTTTACACCTTCTCTCTCTCTCTCTCTGTCTCCAGAGCAGTTACTGGAGTTTGTGCAGCAGCTCCCGGCGTTCTCCAGTCTCAGCGTGTCTGTGAGGCGAGCGCTCTGTGCCGTCATGGTGTTCGCCGTGGTGGAGCGCGCTGGAACCATCGTGCTGAACCACGGAGAGGAAGTGAGTCAGGATGCATTTTTGCGTCAGAGTTCATGAGCTCTCACATTAACATGATAATACACCGCGGTGTGTCATGGAAGTCCCCACGCAGCAGGTTTTAATTACAGCACGGCCAGCCCTTTGATAGAACACACTGATAAAGTCATAATGTGGTAGAATCAGTTATACATTTATTGCGTTTATTTATTTAGCTACTTTCTGTATTTTTACCAGTGGAGTATAGTTAACACTGTGGATATTTCAGCAAATGTAGATTTTTGTGCCAAATTTAGCATCTGGATTTTGCCAAACCACACCTTTTTGTCAAAAAAAATCTCTTTTGGTTGTAAGTCTTCTGATCAACTAAAAGGAGAAATTCTTATAGTTTGTTTGTATAATTCTTATAATTTTGCTGGTTCATTTTAAATTAAAGTTTAATTTTTAAAATTGTGGCTCAGTAGTTAGGGCTCTGGCTTGCTGACTGGAAAGTTGTGAGTTGAAATCCTTGAGCAAAGCTTCTAATCTTAATTTTAATCTTGATGATAAAAGAAAATATAGCCGGTGCGAGTGCGATCTGCAGGGTCCAAGCACCCTTCACTCCCCGAGTGGCCAGTTCATCAGAAGTTCTCTTTTACACAGTGCATTCTACCGCACTTAAGGTGGATTGAAATAATTTTTTTTTGAGAAACTGCTATTAGAATTGAACCCCACATTCTATGAACAATCATGTCCCAAATTTGACTCAGAATTTTGTCTTTAACTTGCCTATCAAGTTTCCTGGAAATCCATACAATCAGTCACGAGTGAGTCATGAGTAAACTAAACTACGCCCCTGAAGAACTGATGACGTGTGGCGGCCATATTGTTTACAAATCTCAGCTTCGATTTTGTGAAGATTCCTAAGACTAGGTTTTTGCTTACAATGAAAATGAACTCAGATTCTATGTGGGAAGAGGTAAATGTTTTTTTGTCGCTTTTTTTTTTTTTTGTTTGGCAGAAGCCAAGGAATCAGTGAAAATAATAATAATAATTCATGGTTCCCTAGATATGGACTGAAATGTAAAACACTGTGCTGTAGTGCCACCACGTGGCCGATTGGGCCCATCCTGGTTGCCGTAGTAGCAGGGTGGGGTACTACCTACTGACCACGTTTCATCTCTGCAACTTAGCAGAACCGTTTGGTGCTTGGACCCTTAATAATAATAATAATAATAATGATGATGATGCGACTACAGAGGCTTGCTATGAGGAGCGATGATTAATGATTTCAACTGCAAAAATACAATTATGTGTGTATACTGTGTTCCAAATTGGGGTTGGGGATAAACACTAAGCTTTGCGTATATGTGTGTTTGTGATTTAGCTGGACTCATGGTCAGTAATCCTGAACGGAGCCGTGGAGGTGATGTATACGGATGGCCAGTGCGAGACTGTAGGGATGGGCGGCAGTTTCGGAGTCTCTCCCTCCATGGAGAAAGAGCTGATGGTTGGCGTCATGAGGACCAAAGTAGACGACTGTCAGGTGTGTGTGTGTGTGTGGGTGTGTGTGTGTGTGAGGTTTGTCTTTAGAAAATTTTTCACAAGGATTTTTTTTTTAATTTATTAATTTCGTTGTTTTGACACTTGGTGTTGTGGTTGTGTAGTTTGTGTGTATAGCGCAGCAAGACTACTGCTGCATCCTGAATCAGGTGGAACTGAACACACAGCGGGTGGAGGAGGAGGGAGAGATTGTAATGGTGAAAGAACACAGAGAACTCGACCGCACAGGAACACGCAAGGGACACATCGTCGTTAAGGTGGCCGTTTAGAAATTTTTAGTCAATAATGTCATTTATTTTATTTATATGAAAATAATCCATGCCGGAGTGAGTCTCTTCCAAGTGTCTTGTGTCTAGTTGGGAGAAGAAAAGATTGTGTTGCGTGTTAACGGAGTAATGTGTTTAAAAACTCATCTCTCAGGGCACTCCGGAGCGTCTGATTCAGCATTTAGTGGAGGACCACTCAGTCGTGGACCCAACATACATTGAAGACTTCCTGTTGACTTATCGCACCTTCCTGTCCAGTCCTCTTATTGTGGGCCAAAGACTTTTGGACTGGTTCAATGACCCCAGTTTACGTGACAAGGTATGTAGGACTGAAGGACTGCGTTTGAGTTTTTAATTACGCAAAATGTTTCGTAGTCGAGCATTTGAATTGTAATGAGTCTAATTTTAAAAAGTATAAACACGCTCTGTACTGCTTTCTGACTCTCACACTCTCTCAGGTGACACGGGTCGTGCTACTTTGGGTTAATAATCACTTCAGTGACTTTGAGGGAGACCCGGACATGACTAACTTCCTGGAGGAGTTCCAGAACAATCTAGAAAGAGAAGTATGCATATGAGCCAATGCTACTATACACTATATACTATAAGTCTTATCCATTTTCCTCCACTCATTCATTTCTGTTCTTTCTTGAATAAGAAAATGAGTGGTCAGTTGCGATTGCTCAACATCGCGTGCGCCGCCAAGGCTAAGTCCCGAGTAGTTACCATCACGAGGGCCTCTCGGGAGCTGCCACTCCCCTTCACTCTGATGGGTGGTGCTGAGCGAGGAACGCACCTCTTCATTAGCTCCGTGGAAGCAGGCAGCAAGGCAGAGGAGGCGGGGCTTAAGCGTGGAGACCAGGTAAGACAGTTTCAATATGGATAAGACAAGATTGGCATGCTTAAAATGCTTTCTGACTAACTTGTGATTAATTATTTAGATATTGGAGGTGAATGGGCAGACGTTTGAAAATGTACACCTGTCCAAAGCCACCGAGATCCTCAAGAATAATGTACAACTGTCCATGAGTGTCAAAACCAACCTTCTGGGTGAGTTTATTCACCTTGCACACGTCCTATACAGACACACAGGCATTTAGAAATGCTATTTATGGTTCTTAATGTTTTCATTGTGCAGTCCAGTGACAGAAATACTATATCTGAGTGATTGAACTCTTCTCTTGTCTTTCTCAGTCTTTAAGGAGCTGGTGGCACGCATGGCAGAGGAACGGAAAAACGGGGTTCCTCACCTTCCTAAGATCGGCGACGGAAAGAAAAGCTCCCGCTACTCTGTACCCGATCTTGGGGTTGAATCTGGGGTCATGTATCAGGAGAAGGTCAGCAAGAAGGCTAAAGCACATACCGTGGGTGGCCGCAACAAACTGATGAAGATTCTGGACAAAACGCGCATCAGCATTCTACCTCAAAAACCATACAGGTAGGTACACACAGCAACAGCCGGTTGCACCAGTAGAACATAAGCTCAGGACAGTCAGGTCTGAGAACTGCTAATAATTTACACTTGCACTAAGTAACACAGGGTAAATGTTTTTATAACTTATCCACTATTAGAGAACAAAACTATTCAGTAAATATCAAGTGCATAAATGTGTTCTAAAGCTGATTATAAATGTGTTTTGTGTTTATTTTGTGAGGAGCATAATTTCTTTAAGTGGAAAGTATTTTTCTGGGCAGTGTGTTTCACCAGACATGACCCTCTCACTGAAATAAATTGTTTGTAACTCTTCATGTAAACATAAAGGATCAGAGGAGGTAAATGTTAAACTGAGTAAGACAAACACTAACCTTGCGTCTCGATACGCATTTTACGCTACTATGAGTTATCACTCAAAAATACACCAAAAGAGCAGTGTCTCATCCATCCAAAAAAAAAAAAAAAAGTAGATGAGCTAGTTGAAATGTGACAGTTGTGAAGACATTTTGAATTTTCCACTATTGTCTAACCCTGTGGAAGCTCCGCCCCTTCCCCCACTTCTCCTCTTAGTCATCTCTCGTTTGATTAGTTAACTATATTTATAAAGGATGCCATCAGTATTTTTTCCCCGGAAATAGTGAAAATGGCACTTTTTTGGTGAAAGAAGGAAAAAAGCTACAAAAAAAAAAAAAATCAAAAGAAGATTATATATGCCTACAGTGAAGCGTGAACTCAAACAGCATGGTCAAGTGTGTCGAGGTTGTGTGTGTATATATGTGTTTTTGTCATACCCAACATGAATTGTCATGTTCATTGCATGATGGGAGTTGGTGTTTTGACAGTGACCTCGGATTGGGGCAGACGCAGGACGACAGCATCGTAGGCCTGAGGCAGACCAAGCAGGCTCCGCCCACCACGACAATCACCGGAAGCTTGTCGTCTAGCAACCCTGACTTGGCGCAGGGCCAACAGCGGATCATCGACTACAGCACGCAACCACCCGGTAAACGACAACCCCTTTCTAACGCACACAGCACCACGCACAGCGCCACGCACAGCGCCACACACAGCGCCACACACAGTTACAGCGCCGACAAGGCCGCGGGACGCAGAAGACGGCTACTGCTGCTCCCCTCTCCGCCTCACTTTTCTTTGCAGTGCTAACTATATTGCGTTGGTTGGATGGTTGGCGGGTGAGGGTTGGAAATGGCTTGCCGAATATGTCTGTATCACGTTCTAACTTTTCCACAACCCTCTTCTCGCTCACAGCACCCGGATTCACTCGTGAGTACTCATGCACTGCCGGGTTTCTCTAGAGATACCTGCAACCGTCTTACGCTTCGAGCCGCCTTTTTAGATACCTCTCTTAGATTTGCTTTCCTTTCCGTTCAGCTCTACTTGCCTCTCGTAGATCTAGCTGTAGTTCCCTGAATAGGGGGATTTAATTGTAATTTTTCATCTTCCTAGTTACCTGTCCACGTTTGATATACCTGTTTTTGACTCTCTATTATGGATTGTCATCTGTATGCATCTTTTTTTTTTATCTCTATACCTGTGTCCTTATCTCTTTACTGTATACCCATTATAGCTACTTGCATTCCCTTGTCAAATTTCTCTCCAGTTTCTTTACTTATTTCCAGTTTTGCTTGCCAACAGACACTGTTCTAACAATTCTGCAGGAATACGAATGACCTCAGTCTTTCTTTTTGTCTGTAGTAGCTCACTCCATTCGATGCCTGTTTCTCCAGCTGCCTTTAATCCTGTATCTTGATTTGTTTGGTCTCCAGTAATTAGGGTTTTAATTCAAACCTTTTTTTTTTGGTGAATTATAGCTAAATTTGTTCCAGTGGATAATGTGCATGTGATTAGTGTAATGGCAGTGCGGTCCTAAAACTCATAAGCTTTCATTTTGTTCCACTCCATGGTTTCAGGCTGGCCCAGATAATTAGCGATTGCAGCATTTAGCGGTCATTAGATTTAAAGAATTCGCAATAATTTTTTATAATGAACCGTGTCCTTTATTTAAGGAAGGCCTTTATTTATCAAAGTTGCATACGGTCGAGTGAGTGTATGCAAATTTCCAATTGCATTAGTTTCATCTATGATGTACAGTATCTGCACTTAGTAAGCTGAAAAATACTTGATTTGCAGTTAAATAATCAAAAATCAATATTATGAATAATTATAGTATGTAGAATAGTATAGATAATAACAATAAAATCAAATGTTGATAATGTCAGTCACACAGGAGCCTCATACTGAAATGTAGGTCTAAAATGGGTTTAGTGTCAACATGTAATTTGCAAATATGAACCAGAAGTGGAAATGTTTATCTGCATCGGCTCATTAGTCCTTCAGTTGCGCATTAGATGCATACATATGTATGCTAGAGATAATTTCATATCAACACTGAAACAGGCTAGATGCAATAATATTCATGTAGATTAGTTTCTTGTTTCTTAGCTCAGCTGTATTTATAAATAGAGCTTTAATTAACTCCAGCTTCAGCCTAGTCTGAGATATTTGAGTACTAAAATGAATGAAAACATAGATTTGAATAGATTTTACACAATAGATTGTTTGGTTTTTGACCTGATTTTGACCTTTATAATACACATTATAAAGAAATAGTTTTTAAAAAAAGCCCTTCCATAAATGTTTTATGCCACTATTGATTTCAGTAATAATATAGGATTGTAAAAAACAAACTATTGTACATGCTTTCCTGCATTGCATTTTTTTTTTTTTTTTTATCTTCCAGAAAGAATATACTGAAATGTATTTTGCTCACTTGATTTTACTTCTTTGCTCAGATCTTGGATAACTAGAGTCTAATGAATGCACTGTTGCAACAGCTGCATAAATTAGGGCATGTGTCGAGTAAATGAGATACATCTGAGAGTGCAGTATACATTTGACGTGTACATAAGGGACCAGTGGGTGTGAGCTGGTTTCCATGCTGATTCATCCATTGCGTTCAAATCACTGTATGGCAGTTTAATTAACCATACGCGGATTCCGTTGATGCGCCATTTTTGTGCGATCGTATGTTTTCATTTGCTGAATAAGGGACAATGTTCTGTTAGGATTTATCAAGGATTATGGTTTAGACCTCAGTGCCAAACTGAAACCAAAAAAAAAAAAAGAGAACAAAGTGAAAGCTTATTCATTGCATGACGGCTGAACCAGACTGCTCGTTTTAGTAGTTCTGTTAAGTTCCGCTTGTTCTTCCATTCGCTCCCCTTTTTCAGAATTACAAGATCAGGTGCTGCGAGTGTTCAAGGCGGATCAACAAAGTCGCTACCTGCTGATCAACAGGGACACCACGGCAAGAGAGGCGGCCAATCTGGCCATCCGAGAGTTTGGCCTGACCGCCAGTCCTGAGGCGTATTCGCTGTGCGAGGTTTCCGTTACGGCAGAGGGCGTCATCAAACAGAGGAGACTTCCAGATCAGCTCAATAAACTGGCTGATAGGATTCAGCTCTGTGCGAGGTGCGCTTTGGCAAAATACGTGCTTTTAATCTCACAATCACGAAAGAAGTTTAAAAAAATCAGGTTCTTTCTAAAAGGAAAACCTATTACAGTTTCAGTTCAGCTTGCAGTTAAAACAATTAGATAATATTGCTAGTTTTACTGTTTGTTTTCTCCTTTAACTGCGCTTGTGCGCCTTTCAGGTACTACCTTAAGAGTAACATGGAGACAGAGACACTGTGCTCGGACGTTGAGGCCCAAGAACTGCAAAGAGAATCTCAGGTTTATCTGTTATCTCTGAGCTCCACGGAGATAGCCAATCAGCTCTCAGCACGCAACTACTTGCTCTTTGCCAGCATCGAGCCCACCGATTACATCACAGACCTCTTCAAGCTGCGTCCCCATGAGCCGCCGGTCAACCTTCGCAACTTCGAAGACCTTGTCAATCAGGAGACCTTCTGGGTCGCCACGGAGATTGTGCGGGAACCCAACCAGGCCAAAAGGATGAAGATAATCAAACACTTCATCAAAGTCGCCCTTCACTGTCGGGACTGTAAAAACTTCAACTCCATGTTTGCTATTATCAGGTGAGTCACGGGTTTATTAGCTAAATCAGGTCTGTCCTGACTACGTAGATGTTGTTCTGCACCTTTATGAGGTTAATCACTGATGCTGAATTCATATCTGTATGTGAGATGTGAGCATTGTGGGTCAAGAATTCTCAAATATTATAAATTTCTCTCTCTAATTCTGTCGTTCAGTGGGCTGAATCTCGCCCCTGTGTCGCGTCTGCGTGCTACGTGGGAGCGTCTACCTGCCAAATATGAAAAGTTGTTGGCCGAGCTGCAGGAAGTCTTCGACCCGTCACGCAACATGGCCAAATACCGCAACCTGCTGAACAAGCACAATCTCCAGCCGCCAATCATTCCTCTTTTCCCCGTCATAAAGAAAGACCTCACCTTCCTCCACGAGGGTAAGATTCTTAAACCTCACCTCTTTAGGACTTAGCAAATTTAGGATCTGTCCGTTTGAGAAAGTAAGCGCGTCTGTCCGTGTTGCAGGTAATGATTCGAAAGTGGACGGACTGGTCAATTTCGAGAAACTGAGAATGATCGCTCGAGAGATCAGGCACGTGGTTCGGTTGGCGTCTGTCACCATGGATCCAGCGCTGCTCTTCAGGACAAGGTACACACACATTGTTTCTTCGAGAATGTTTGCAAATGATGCACACGCACACACACACTTTCAAGTAGAGAGCTGCATGGGAATGGAGACGAAATCTGTATAAATGAAAAACGCTCCCGTTCTAAAAAGTGGAAAAGTGCTGACGAGCACCTTATTTGCTGATACGTAACCATAACAACGCTGTCAGTCATCTTGGCTAGTATCTAAATAAGCGTACTAGCTGAAGATTGGTGGCTATAAGGGGTTGTATAGCTCTGGAGGCAAAAAATTAAGAAAAGATGAGCTGCTTTGTTCAACTTCATAAAAATAGTCAAGTTGTTATTTTTAGTTGTCTCTCAATGTTGAATGAAATATTTTCTCTTCAACCTGTCATAAATCTCTTTATGTTATAAATATTATATATTTCCCTGAGTTAAAGAAAGCACGTGACGTGACGTTGACGTGACGTCAACTTTCGAAGCTTCACTGTGTTCAAAAAAATAACTTTTTTAGAGTTTTTTTCCCTTGCAGCGCTCTATTTACATTCAGTTTGTCAGACTTGAAGAATTCCTTAAACACACCCTGTAAGGAAAATGTGTAGTAATTGTTTTGGTCACATTTCCGTCAGCCGTGTTTGTGCTTGATGTCCGGACGGGCTCTTCCTGTGGTCTGTGGTCTGTGGCCTCTGTTCTGTGGGCTTTACTGTATAAGCACCTGTCTGTCTCTCTTGTCTCTCTCCCCCTTTTTATGTCTTTTTCTCTCCGTCCTCCTCTTTGGTGTCTTCACGGCTGTGTTGTAGGAAGAAAAAATGGAGGAGTCTTGGGTAAGTGGGACTGTCGCTCAGCCGTTTTTGATGCTCGCACTCTTGCTGTCTGACTCGTAATATCTATTAACGTCGCTGGTTGTGCTGTGTGACTAACTCAACTCACGTAGACTGATATTAACCTGGTACAAAGCACAGTAGTCTTCTCTCTTCTCCTCTCTTCTCTCCTCTCCTCTCCTCTCCTCTCCACTACCTCTCTCCTGTCCTTTCCTCTCTTCTCCTCTCCACTACATCTCCTCTCCACTACCTCTCTTCTCTCCTCTCCTCTTCTGTCCTCTCCACTATCTCTCCTCTACACTGCACTACCTCTCCTTTCTCCTCTCCTCTCCTCTCCTCTCCTCTCCACTACCTCTCCACTACCTCTCCTTTCTCCTCTCAACTACCTCTCTTTTCTCCTCTCCTCTCCTCTGCTCTCCACTACCTCTCCTTTCTCCTCTCCTATCCTCTCAACTACCTCTCTTTTCTCCTCTCCTCTCCTCTCTGCTACTTCTATTCTCTCTCTCTCTCCTCTCCTCCTCTCCTGTTCTCTACTTCTCATATTTTCTCTTCTCTTCTTCTTGTCTCTTCTTCTCTACTTTTGTTTTCACTTCTCTCTTGTCTCAGCTGTTCCTCTCCTCACTTCTCTTCTCTGCCCTTTTCTGCTCTTGTCATCTCTTTTTCTGTTCTCTCGTCTTTTTTCAGCCTTTCTTCTCTTCTTGTCTCTTCTTTGCACGAGCTGTAGCAGGTTGTAGATCACTTGAGCATGTCTGAACATTTTATTCCTTTAGTTCAGCATTTTTCTTTCCCTCATAATGTCCATCATTTCAGTTTTACTGATTGGGTTTTTTTATTGGGTTTTGTCCTGTGTGTGTGTGTGTGTGTGTGTGTAGGTCTCTGAGTCAGGTGAGCAGCTCCTCGTTGTCTGAGGGGACAGTAAGTCACAGGAGGAGAGGCAGACGGAGCTCCTTCCTCAGCGCCAAGAAACTGTACGAGACCGAGCTGATGAGCAGACGAGTGCGCCAGTACCTCGACATGCTGACATACGAGAGCGACGAGGACGCCTTACACACTCTGTCTCTGCAGTGGGAGCCTTCCAACCACACGGGTGAGTTCCTGATTCCTAGATTAGGTGCTGTTTAAGTGCTGAAGTGAACGTTCTCTCATTTACTTACGTTCTAGGAAGCGCATAAGATTTAGTTTTTTTTTTTTAATTAAATGTATTGTGGGTGAGAATTTCTCTGCGTTTGTATTTTCCCGTAGTGCATAAGAGCGCTGCGGAAAAAAGGCGAGTTGATGCGTCTCCTGCAACGCCAAGAAGCCCCACTCCAAAGAATATCCCTCGGAAGAAGCCACCTGGCAAAGAATTGGCAGCATTTGGTAATACCACACACACACACACACACACACACACACACACAATACCTATACATAGTTATAATCTTAAAAAGCAAAAAATGTATAAACAAACATGATCTTAAGCTGCATTCTTCTCTTATTTTGATCATTTCTGAGTTTATACAAAAGTAAAGCTCAGTTTGTAGTGTATGTTCTCACACTGTGTGTGTGTGTGTGTGTGTGTGTGTGTGTAGGTGCACATTCACCCGGGTCTCACCATACAGAAGAGAGCCAGGATAGACAGAGAAGACAGCAGGAAGACAACCAATCAAACGCTTCCTCTCTCCGTTCGTCCCCGCCCACTTTCCCTGGCAACTCGTCCAGAAAGGGTGCGAAAATCTGACCTCTAATAGTTCATTAACGGTCTTTCAGAGTCTGGCTGTCTTTTACAGGATCACAGAACATGAAGTGTGTACGGGACAAACTATTAGCCACGTTATTTAAATGTGTTCAGTAATATTTTCGCTATTTATCAGAGCCTTTTTTTTTTTTTTTTTTTTTTTTTTTTTTAAATTTATTTCTGAATTTACTTGAACGTGTGTAAAGCTCTCCGATTTGATGGAAAGAGGAATAAATGTCAAACATTGTTTGTTCACCAGGACCTGATCAGCTCAGTCTCCTGAGTTCTTCATCATCTGACCTGATCATGACAGACGACCACAACCACGCCCACACACACGCCCCCTCTCACACACGCCCATTCTCACAGACTCCTAACACACACCGGACAGAGCTAGACCAGATCAGCCTTGGGTAAGCAACTTGGAACATGCTAACACAATCAAGTGCGATGTCACTGTGAGGCTTTAATGTAATTAAAAAAAATTTTAAAAAATGTAATTTGAGTTCTTATAGGATGGAAAACACACACCATGCAATATACACCTTAAAAAAAACAAGGCAGACATTTAAATAATGATATTCCTTTTAACACCACGATAAATCTGTTTATAATTAGCATTAGGTTGTGTGGCGCGTCCACCATACGAGCTTGAATTAAAGCCAGAACTACTGTTAGAGCTCCTGTTATAGAAAATTAATCAACCCCTTCTGACCAATCAGATTCAAGAATTCGAACAGCGCCGTGGTATAAAAATATATAAACCATATATAACATTTTCAGAGAGAAAAATCGAATTAATTTGCATTCATTTTCTCGCTGTCTCCGTCAGATCTTATTCGCTGACCCAGGACCAGTGTGACCGTGCCTCATTGGACGCCGCTGACAGTGGGCGGGGCAGCTGGACCTCCTGCTCCAGCGGCTCTCACGACAACATCCAGAGCATCCCTCAGCGCATCGGCTACTACGACAGCCGCAGCTGGGAGACGCTATCGGAGGGGCCGGGTATTGGGCGGAGCCAGTCAGCCACACCTCTCGGCTATTGGGCCGACGAATCAGAAGGCGACACGGGCACGATCAAGCGACGAGGGGGAAAGGACGAGGTGCCGAACGTGCAAAAGAGCGCCATGAGTCGAAGGGAGGGGCGTTTCCGAGAGCCTCCGCCCACCCCGCCTGGATATACCGCTCTGTCATTGGCTGAAGTCGAGGAACTCGGCCATAATCTCGTCCACAGTCACACTCATGGGCGACGCCCACCCGACTACAACGCGGCCCTGCAGAGGTCCCGCCTCATCAAGAGGTCATTGGACTTAGAACCGCCCCCACAGCCACGCCCACCTACCCGCATGCACGGATACACTCACTGTCCCACGCCGCGGCGACCACCGTGTGACGGTGAGGATTTTATTCAGATTTAAAGAGTTTCACTGTTGAGTAAATGCACACACATTGACACTGATTTCTGTTTCGTCCTTCTTGCAGAAAATGAGCAGATATCTGCGGTGTGAGAAATCAGCACACAGCCACGCTCCATTCATCCGCTCAGAACTGTATTCAACTCGTGCAACACACAAAGCTTCTCAAAACCAAACCAGCTCGACTCTCTGCTCCTGCTGTGCTCTGACTGGCTCCCACAGCTGTCAATCAAATCCCAAAGTGAGCGGGAACAGATTCTGTGGTGACGAGACTCGCCAACCACCACAGCACATCGTTTTAAAAAAAAAAACAATTGCTCTTGGTTTGAAATCACTGTGAGAACCACATGAAAGAAGTTTTGGCACTTTGAAGGAAAGAAAATGAAGGAAAACAGACTGCTTGAACAAAATTTTAACGTACACGGACGCTGATTTTTTTTTTTTCTTTTCATGGAAACAGTGTTATTCTAATTGTCTGAAGTCTACACCGTCTGTTTTGTGTGTGTGTGTTGTGTGTGTGTGGCATGCAAGGATACTTGAATCAGAAAGTGTGTGAGAGAGAGAGAGAGAGAGAGAGAAAAAGCTGCCTGTCATAGACCTCAGAAACAACTCAGTGTTGCCATCAGTATTCAGTCGATCTTGTTACTTTTTATGATTTCATTCATGTCTGTTTTGTTGAAATCACTAATTTCACACTGATTTCCAGATGCACTCTCAAGCATTTTCATTGTTTTTAAATTCATTTCAGTCTGTTTTTATCATCGAATCAATTTTCATTCCTCTCTTTGCCGACCCAGTGGCATTAGGCACAAATCCTAACTTGTTGCACAGACGGAGAAAGTGTAAAATAACAAAGTAAGTTTGCATTGTTACTACTTGTCATGAAATAGTTATTACATAGCAACATTTAAAAAAAAAAAAAAAAAAAAAAAAAAAAAAAAAAAAAAAGTCATTATGTATGAGATAAAATGCCTCCTAGGTCTCCATTTCCCTGCCTGAACCTTTTTCATACCACATGTATTTCTATGTCTTTTAAAAAGACAGCTGGTAAAGTCTGTATCTTATCTGTATTTTTAATACAAAAATTGTAAATAGTGGTTATATTTTGTTTAAAATTGCAGAGAGCTATATACTGTCTGAGGTAACATTCAGCTACAATGAGTTTGAATGGCCAAGAATAAATACTGTAGCAATGATGGCTCGTCTGGTCTCTTGTTGTCCCCAAGCACAGTAAAAGCGGCATGAAGAAAGTTTGAGCTCGGTCTTGCTGCTCAAACAACCGACACTTTTTAATCACTAATTAATAATTTGGTTATGTTGATGAAAATAAGTTACTACGGTGTTTGCTCTCAGTTGCACAAACCACAGTTGACCACTAGAGGTCAGTGTTGCTGCAGAACATATTTTAAATTCTATCCAAATCATAAACAGTAAAAGTCAGCTGAATGATTGATCAAAAAACTGGACAATTAATGAATCAAAATGAAATATTCTGTTATCTTAGATAGTATCTAGATAATATCTTAGATATTTGGCTTGTTGGTTAGTTAATGATGATTAATAACACTGTTGGAATGATGACACTTGGTAGGATTAGCAGTGAACATAAAACTAGCTAGCAAATTGACCAAACTTTTTTTTTTTTTTTTTTCTTTAACTAACTACTTAAATTTACTTAAAATTGACTTATATTTTCTTAAAGAAACTTCAACATGCTTCTTTAGACTTGATGGGAGATGAGATAAGAAATTTTAAAGGCTGGTATTTTGTTTATGCACAGGCAGTAAAGGAGTCATTGTGTATGAATCATTGTTAAATTTAGCAAAAGAAAATCTCTTCCAGGGCCAAGGATGCTCATCTTGCTGATCTCAGACATGACCCAAGTTTGTCTGTAGCTTGTCTGGCAAGAGAAATACGTGCATCTCACGATATTTAAGGTTTCTGACAAGTACTTTGGATGTGAAAATGAAAATATAAGGAGTAAAAAGTCTTAAATATCTTGAGTTAAGAGTACAAGTATTCAACTTCAGTAAAACTCGTAAAGTACAAATGTTTGAAAATACAGTAGTATTTAATACAATAACAAACTACATTCGCTCAAATATTTCCTCATGCGTGGTTTTTTTTTTTTTTGTGAAGAGATGTTGATGTTTATTTCACATTTATGGAAGGAGTCTCCAGTGTCAGCGCTTTGTAACACTCAGAGATCAAGCTGCAACTAGGTTTTTCGACACTGGAGTCTTGAGAACAAGAATTTGGTAACATGATCAGCTGTTTTTCTGTTTTATTAACTTTAGAAGAAAAAAAAAAAGAGAGAGTCTGGTGACTGAACTGTTGTTTATAGCTGCTATAGCGTAAGTGATAACCGGAACATGTTTTTTCACGGATGCTCCACGACATTAGACGTAACCATAAACCTTAAAAAGTATCATCGTCATTTATTAATAAATAAAAAAATGTGAAAGTTGGCAAATTGCTGTGGTATAAGAGGAATAAAACTTCAGTTCAGGACATGCCGTCAGTTCACACCACCTCATCGTTAGTTGTTTTCCTATAATAGCATGTCCTGAAGTGTTTTATTCCTTACATGACTTCCACCACGATCCGTAGATTTCTATTAACCTATAGCTAATTTCTAAATTTCTAAATGTGCTTTTCTCAGCGAAAAAAAAGCGATTTGCTGCGACAGAATCCAACACGGGTGTGAAACAGGAGAGTTAGTTCTGTGTTATTGGGGCCTAAGAGAGAAATTTACCGGAAACTTCCATTTATTTCCATTTTAAAAGAATTATATTATGCCAGTTGTCTGTGTTTGACATGTATTACTATACGCATTAGTAGAAAGGGATAAAAAGGTTATTTTTAGTAGCTATTCCATCATTAGGCTCAATATAATGCTGTACCGCAACAGATCAACACTGAACAAGAGCAAAATAAATAAATAAATAAATAAATAAATAAATAAATAAAATTCGATTTTATACCAAATGTAAACACTATACACTGATATTCATTTTTATAACTTTTTTTTTATTGTCAGTGAATAAATTTAATTTGAAGCTGAAATAATGGGCCATGTTTATTCACAACAGTATAATTATGTAATAATTAAAATTATTTTTAAAAAAATCTAAGTTTTCATATTAAAAATCTGGAATAACTTTATTTTGCCTTATGCTTTGGATTGCTGTGTAGTTGCAGCATGAAATCCTGTTTTCCCCCAGACTTTTTAGAAATTTATTTAGATATTCTAAAGATTAAAAATAGTGTATATTTTCTTTTTTATTTTTATTATATAGAAACATTTTTTTTACTCAGTATGTACTATATAGTATAAAGATTCATATACATACACACACACACACACACACACACACACACACATATATATATATATATATATATATATATATATATATATATATATATATATATATATATATATATATAAAATCAATATTATATATTGATTAATTAAATTAGTCTATGAATTATATGCCTTGTTGTTTGCATATTTGCATATTTATCTTCAGGGAACCTTAAATAATAGGGGTTAAATCATAAATAGCTCCATGCTCCCTAGAAAGGCTCCCTACGTAAAGACGTCTAACCTTACGCACGGCGCGAGGAACTCGAGTGCGCATGCGCTAAATCCATTCTGCGATCTATAGTTAATATTCATTGCCCTACTTCCGGGTATGATTAGATGGAGATTGGGTGCATGACGGGTCTCGGTCTTCCACGGCAGGTGGCGCTGCTGTTCACGCCGCTGTTCCGCTCGGCGTTAAAGCAGCGTCTTTTCCCTTCACACAGCTCAAAGAGGAGAAAATAACAAGTGGCCGGGCAGAGCAAAACACATGGGACATGGCTGTCGTGCTTAGGGTAGCGACTCTGCTCTGAAGAGAGAGCGAGAGAGAGAGAGTGTGTGTGTGTGTGTGTGTGTGTGTGAGTGAGTGAGAGAGAGAGAGAGAGAGAGTGTGTGTGTGTGTGTGTGTGTGTGTGTTGTTGAGCCGCCCGTGTGTTTACAGTAGCTGGATGTGCAGCGACAGCTGAGCTGGACTCCTGTAACCCGAGGGACGGCGGCGGTGTGCTGCGGATTTCCTCTCTCAGGGCCGCGATCCGCTGAGATGGAATGGTGCAAGAAAGTACTGACAGATATCGCGGCCTGAACACACACCACAACATGGAGATCCATCCGCTGTAAGCGCGCCGAACTAGCTAGCTAGCTAACTCTCTCTCTCTGTCTCTCTCATTCTCTCTCTCTCTCTCTCTCTCTCTCTCTCATTTTTTTCTGTCTCTCTCTCTCTCTCTCTCTCTCTCTCTCTCTCTCTCTCTCTCTGTGTGCGCGTGCGCGCGCGTGCCCTGAATGAACCCATTGGGAACGGTCAGTCTCTAAATCTTTCACACAACGCTAGCTAGCACTATTGTGCATTATTCGCTAACTTTTATCCTAATAATAACTGTAATATAATACTTCACAGAACATTGTCGTGTGCAAACTAAAGAAGCACCCGTTATTTTAAAACCTATTCCGACATTCTGTAATTGATAAACAACAACAACAACAAAAACAGCAACAAAAACTAGCATTACACACCACAGTCAGAAGTAGTTCCAGCTGCAAGGCAAATCACAGGCTTATATTAATGCGCTCGTTCTAATACGTTATCGTTGCTATAGCAACAACTTGTATAGCGAATGCTCCACATAATCGAACAAGGCTACTGATAATAAAGATTATAATAAGGATAATAATAATTGTGTTGCTGTTTATCGAAGGTAATTACAGGGACGTTTTCTGTAAGGAGAGGTTTAATTAACGGTGTATCTATGGAAGGAGTCTCCAGTGTCAGCGCTTTGGTGGTGTTACTTTTTCCGCCACGGGAAAGTCTTCAGGATGGAGGACTTTGTGCTTTCCGGTTTCTCAGTTTCATGACACGACGTATTAACTTTAAGAGAGAGAAAACAGGGAGGCTGGTGAGGAAGTGACTGTTTATAGCTGCTATAATGTAAGTGATCGTTTATTTCCTAGACATTTCATAGACACGACATTAAATGTAACTGTAAATGGGTAAAAAGTACGAAGAATCATTTTTAGTGTAATCGCGGACAAATTGCTGTGATATAATCGAGCAGCAAAACACTTTAAAACGTGCTGTAAAAGGAGTCGGTTCATATCATAGTTGATTGTTTTCCTGTAACAGCATGTCTGAAAAAGGAACAAGGTTTCATTCCTTAATTTCTTTCATGGAAATAGAGCACCATTAAACAGTGATTATTTGGGAGACGGGTCTTCCTCAGCACAGAAGCGACCGTGACGTCAGGTGCAGTGTTGTCGAGGGTTTTTAAACACTGTATAGCTTTACTGGTCAGTGTATTACACACACCTACCTTTAGACACGTGTAGGTGTACAGTTAAAGATCACACAGCGTGGGTTAGTCATCTTCTAGCCTTCACCAGTGATCGTTTCTAACCACACGACTGCTGTTGGCTGGAAAAGTTTGCTTGGTGGCCTGTTTCTCAAACCGGCAGTGACCCTGAGATCCCCTTACACTTGTTTTTAGCCAAATTGACGTACTTCGAGGTCTTGATCAAGGGCCCGACCCTGGCTCTCTGGCAGTTCTGGGATTTTAACCAATGACCCTGTGATCACTAAGAGTCTCTGGAGGATCTCACCGCCACAGCCCGTGCGAAAAGCCGAAAGAACAACAACAACAACAACAACCACCGTCTGATCACTGACAGTGTTCTTATTTCCACAGTTCACACACTAAGCGTTATCCAGATCATTTTTGTCCATTGCGTCTGTAGCAAATGTGTGATTTCCACCAACTGAAGTTTGGACATGTTTCCCTGAAGTCTAAGATTAGTCCTTAAATTCCGTTATTACACGTAAAAAACAACTTTGAAATATTTTTAGTCATGAGTACATGACTAAACAAACCTTAAATGATGAATTCTATAGATATGGAGTTTACTTTCTAAAATTAAGTGTTAAAAAAAAGGCATATTTTAACCCAAAGCAAATCAGAGATCAGTGTTAAATTGGATCATAACACTGCTGAGTGCTCGATTCTGATTGGTTAGATTCTGTAGTGTGTATTGTAGATGCTCCACAGACTTAAAGATGAATAATAAACAGATTAAAAAACATGTTGTTAAAGAAAGAAAAACGTATACTCGATGATATGCTGAAGTTTTCTGTAAGAAGACATTTATGGAAGGAGTCTCCAGTGTCTAAAGCTGTACCTTTATGATTTCCACTACAGGAAAGTCTTTAGGACGGAGCACATCTGGGTTTTTTCTTTCTTCTTTAATAAATAAATTGTCATTGTTGGCAAACCGCTGTCACAGATTGCTTGAAAATCTATAAAATACCGTTAAATCTATAAAAACAGGAGTACAGTTTAGTTCCTTGACTTGTTTGGTCTGTCAATCTGCAGACTGTGAGAGCTGTAGGTCTTTTCACACGTTTCTCCGTATACTTTTATTTCCTCGTCACGTGTTTGATAGAGCGCAAACTGTAAACAAATTGTAAACGTTACAAAAGCAAAACCTCAGTGAAATTATATATTGTGATGTATATTGATATTGTGTATCGTATCGTAACATATTGCGATCTGATCATTTTTGCAAAATCATCCTCCCCTAATTGTGTGCGCACGTATGTATGTGTGTGTGTGTGTATTTTTTCTTCCAGATGCACTAAGCTTTGCCATCATAAAGCTGTGGAGCTGAAGGATGACGTTTGTGAGAAGCAGAGCGCAGTCACTATTAACCCTCGACACATGAAGAAGGCTTTCAGGATCATGAACGAGTTGCGCAGGTATGTGAAAACTGCGTGTAATAATAAACGAGTGTATTAACATGTATGAGTACAGATTTGAGTTCAGAATGGACTAGTCAGTGAGCTGTTTAAACGATTAGTCAGTGTGAAGAAAGATCTAAACCCAATAAAGCCCTGGATTTAGTGAAAATAAAGCAACGAGTTTAAACTTATTTAAAAAAATTTTTTTTTTTAAAAATCTCAGAATTTCATTACAAAGTCATTATATCTTGGACATTTGTGTTAATCTTAGTTATAAAGATTAATATGCAAGTCGCTCATGGTCTAAATTTTCCTGAATTTCTAGAAAAGTCAGTTACATGACATTGTAATATATAAAGAAATATAAAGCTGTAATAATAATAGCGTTTTTAATCAGCCTGCGGGATCGTCATCTGATTTTTCTATTCAGGAAGTCTAATATGGATACACTCGCTGTTTATAGCTACTATAACATACACAATAACACAAACAAATTTGTTTCACAACGCTAACACAACTATAAAAAGATTAAAAAATACAGTATGGCACGTCATTCTTTATTAAATATATGATGAAATATGAGTGTTGGCTTTGGTATAAGAGGAATAAAACATTCCAGGATATGCTTTTATTGAAAACTGTTAATAATAAAAGCTGCTAATAATAATAATCTAGATTAGATTTTTAAAATATTTTTGTCAGCCTCACTAATGTACTAGTTGGATTTTGGTTGATTAATCGATTAGTTAATTAGCTAATAATCTGTTTAATATTTACAGGGGAACAAAGCAGAACAGTTTTTTTTAGTACAAAAAATAAAGTATAAAGAAAAAGACCATTTTTATGTGTGTGTGTGTGTGTAACGCTCTTTATTTCTCCGCCAGTCAGAGTGTGTTGTGCGACGTGACCATTGTTGCGGAGGACGTAGAGATTGCGGCACACCGAGTGGTTCTGGCAGCTGGGAGCCCGTATTTCCATGCCATGTTTACAGGTTTACACTCAAACTATTTTAATAATAATAACAGTTCTGGATAGATACAATGAACGAGTGTGTGTGTGTGTTGTTTTGATGTGTATGTGGTGTGTATTGGGATAATGATTGTGCGTGTTTGTAGGTGAGATGAGTGAGAGCAGACAGAAGAAGGTGCGGATAAAGGAGATAGACGGCTGGACGCTGGGGATGCTGATCGATTATGTGTACACTGCCGAAATACAGGTCACCGAAGAGAACGTACAGGTAACACACACACACACACACACACACACACACATAGTGTAAAGCGAGAGCTGACAATGTCCTTTGAGAATGGTGGATAGAAAAATTAATATGGCGTAAAACCACTGACTAAGCGTTTACATTTTTTTTTCCTTATTTGGTCACTTGCCAGCTCCCACCCACCATCCATCTCCCCAATCATACGACAGCTAACACGTGTTTCCTCCAAGACACGTGAAGCCAGCCATCTTCATCTTTTTGAACCGCGTCACAGGGCACTGTAACACACTCGGAGGAAAGCGCTATCTGCCCTCTTCCGCATACATGAGCTCACATGTTCCGCATACATGAGCACTCATGATTGGCTAGTGTCGCTGTGATTGACAGAGGGAGAGGGAGAGAGAGAGAAAAATGCCATTTTTGCTTAAACTGTCTGATGTACTGTCCGGTGCTGGAGAGCCCCCCAAAAAAATAAAAATCAATCAAACAGCATTTTTTTTATCACTTTTTTAAATTATCATTACCATTACATTTCTGATATCGTAGCAGAAATCGTCTAGGGATTAATTCGTTATATCGCACAAGCCTTCATTCAAACAGTTAACTTTTGAATTTTTGATGTAAAAAGTCTACACGTGTTAGTTAAGGATGTACTGTGTACCTTTTTATATCCACTGTATATACATAAATACAAGCCACCATGTTTACCCCTTCCTACCTTTTCTTTTCTCTTTTCTATGCGCTGTCATGTCTTGCAAACGTAATGCACCAACCATTTCACTCATTATTCGCTTAATAAAGATAAAGGCTTCAGTAATGCTCTTGGTTCATTCATTTTTTAGACTCGGCCCCATTAGAGCAGTTGGGTTTGGTAGAGCGGTAAATAAAATTATTTATGCCAGCAATAATAAAAGCAGGGTTATGAAACGGTGCTGCAGTCTTCTGTCTCCTCTCTCAATCTAGAAGAAGTAGTAGTCGTAGTGGGAGTGGTGCACGGCTCTTCTTTTACTCATTTTCTCTACTTTTTCTTTAGTTGTCTACACTTTTTGTCCTTTTAGCTCATGGGCGCAATAGGAGCCCTTAATGAAATCTTGAGAAAATGTGAGCACGTGGGCGGTGTGTGTGAGTGGGTGGCATGTAAGTGTGTTAGTGTTCTGTGTGTGTGTGTTGAATAACACTTCAAGTGTGTGTTCTCACTAACACCCAGTGCTCTACGGTCTGGCGTACAGTTAACATTCCTAAAGCTCAGTTTGTTATGAAACACTGCTTCACTAATGAGGAGCAAAAGGTCTGCACTGTTTTAACTGTTTCACAGCGTCCATCTGGATGTTCGCTCACCTCTGTTAGTGTAGCTACTGACAAATTAAAGGGAAAAAAACCCAAATAACACAACATTAAAGTGTGTTAGTAAGGTGTTGGGTCACCACATGTTGCCAGAATGTTGGCAAGCTTGCCTTGCCTTGCCTTGTTGGTGATCTAAGTCTCTGGAACTGTACTGGAGAGATGAGCGTTGTTCTTCCTACAGATATTCTGCTCCGATATTCAAAATCTCACAGCTACAGTACATTGCAAACTGGTTAATGTGAAGGCCATAGCATATGAGTTACATCCTCCTCATTAAACCATTCAGTGAGCCCCAGTGGCTGTATATAGGTGAGCCCTCGGATGTGGATGTGGGCGGAGTCATCCTGTAGGAGACCGCTTCCATCACTATAGGAATGTTTCGTTATGAGATAAAGTTAGACGAACTACAGTACTGATTTGCAGTGACGCTTCACCAACCAAGCCAGCAATATGCACCCAGCATTCAGGCTCCAGATTCACCACAACGATGTGGTTATTGTAGACGAATGAATGAATGAATACGTGAATGAATTTCCTTCGTGCATATGTGCCCAGGTGCTGCTGCCGGCCGCCGGTCTTCTCCAGCTACAGGAGGTGAAAAGAGCATGTTGCGAGTTTCTCTCCACTCAGCTCCACCCCACGAACTGCCTCGGAATCCGGGCCTTCGCTGACCTGCACGCTTGCTCTGACCTCCTCAACCTGGCCAACTCGTATGCAGGTAGGTGTGTGTGTGTCTGAGGGTGTGTATGCACAAACGCACATGCCTAAGAATAGACCTTTGTGTTTGGGTTAAGACAACATTTGTAAGGAATAAAACACTTTAAGCATGCTGTTATAGCAGAATAATCAGCAACATGGTGTGATGTAGCCTGACATAAAGTCTAGTTAGTGTTAATACCAACGTTCATTATTATTCCCAGTTTATTATTTACTTTAATGTTGTGGAACATTAGTGGAAAGTTACTTCCTGTTATCACTTGCGTAACTGTAGCTGTTACGTAAAACGTAGCTTGTAATGCTACAGAGAAACCAGAAATGTCCTCTGTTCTGAAAAATTTCGTGTCAGAAATCTTCCTGTTACAAGGTTCTGAAACTGGAGACTCCTTCCATAAATGTTAAATTGTCTCCTTGCAAATAAATAAATAAATAAATAAATCACCGTACCAGTGGAGATTTAGATGTTTTTAATCCATTTATTATTGATCTTAGATTATGTGGAACGTCCGCCTTACAATCCCAGTGAATTTTCTGTTACTATAGAAACAATAGCATTGCTTTTACAGTGCTGTAAATACCAAATTGGCAAAGCTGTGACGTCACAGCTAAACTTTTCCCTGCAGGAGTATATTTTTTTTTCAATGCTAAAGCCATGAAAAGGTATTTGAAACCTCAGAGATCAGTCAGATTGCTACAGCAAGCCTGATTGATTGGTACAGCAAAGTGCAATGTATTCTAATCTACTGAATGATTTGTTATAGTGTTGTGAATCGTTTTTTTTTTTTTTCCTCACATTCATACACACACAGAGCAGCACTTCTCGGAGGTGATGCAGTGTGAGGAGTTCCTCAACCTGGGCATGGAGCAAGTGTGCAGCCTTATCGCCAGCGACAAACTCACTATTCCTTCTGAAGAGAAGGTACCCCACACGCGCACACACACACACACACACACACACACACACATACGCGTACACTGAGGAACTAAGAAGAAATCAGCCGCTGGATGACCGGCCATAATGTGTGAACTTGTGTTCTCATAGCTGTCTATAGACTCTATTTACTACTACACAGATACACAAAACACAACCAGCTGTCCCATGATGCTTTGCTGAATCATTGCTATGGCAATGAGCATCATGCAATAGTCGTCCAGGGTTGTCTTGGCAACGGGAGGCAGCACAGAAGGGCTGTTAAAATGACTTGAAATTGAAATGAATTGGATGCAAGTGTGCTGTGTTGTGCTGAACAGCCTGGTCTGGAATGTGGCATTATGCTAATTGGCTGTTTTGTGTTCGTGTGTAGGTGTTCGAAGCGGTCATCGCGTGGGTCAAACACGATAAGGACGTGCGACAGGAACATATGTCTCATCTGATGGAGCATGTACGCCTGCCTCTCCTCTCCAGAGAGTACCTCGTACAGGTTTGTGTGTGACACGAGGATTAAAATCGCTTATGCATCAATAGATATTTTCCATCCAAATGCAGCAAATACGGAATAAAATTCTTCTTTATGTTAAAATGACCTCCTAAATGAATTTATTGCTGAGTTAATGTATAGAAATGCCACAACACTTAATGAAATGTAATTGTAAGAGCATGGCATAACACATTTGTGCTTCACTAGCGCCGTGAAGCAGTTATATTCTTACAGCTGACGGAAATGCTGCAACAGTTCAGTGTTGATTAAATGTGTTGGTATATTTGCATTGAAACATGATGGATGGTGTAACAATGTGTGTGACTGTGCAGAGGGTGGAGGAGGAAACGCTGGTGAAGAACAGCAGTGCTTGTAAAGACTACCTGATTGAGGCCATGAAGTACCACCTGCTGCCGGCCGAGCAGCGCTCCATGATGAAGACCGTCCGCACCAGAGTGCGCACGCCAGTCAGCTACCCGAAGGTGTGTGTATGTGTGTGTTTATTACACATGCTCAGTGTTTCTTAAAATTACACATAACTGCTGTTTTAAAAAGGTATTAAATAGTTTGAATATAGCTGCAAGCAGCGATTTGAGGGGCCCAAACACCAAAGGTGCAGCTGTGTGTGTGTGTGTGTGTGTGTGTGTGTTTTGGGAGCCAATGGATATTATTATGCTGCATCACTGAATAGACATGAACTTTGGGCCACTTTACATGATGTACAGTGCAGTTAGTGGCACGTTAATTGATCACCTCACCATGGCAATAGAAGAGATCAAAAATTCCTTTGCAATTTATCAATTAGCTTTATATAACTATCATTTGATATTAAAATATGCTGTGCTATTCAAGCGTGCACTAGATTTGTGTGTCAGAGGAGAAACTGTTCTTGTAGGCAAACATCTGTTCTTATTCCATACACAAAGGTGCATTTATATCTTTGTGAGGATATGTGACGTATTCCAGCCAAAAGCAACTAAATAAATGGTGCTAAAAGACGCTGACTCATCTACCAAAGGACACAGGGGACTTTTAAAACCTATTTTTTGCCTGTGTGATCTAGAGCAGCGTTTCTCTTTTTTGCTTTACCATATGAGTCAGCTGAACAGCTAAGGCTTTGTTCACACAGCAGGACAAATCTGATTTATTTCTAGACTGAGTGCAAATAAGTTATGAAATTCAGATAGTTTCTTTCAAGTTGCATTTGCTTACATAGCTCAGCTCGCTAGTTAGCTATCCACCCACACGTATTTTGTCATGTATTATTATGTTATGGGCTACGGTGGAGCCGACAGTGACAAAATTCAGTATTCTGATATGCAGTTTGGAATGCAGCCCATATCATCGCAAATGTTTTTTCATCAGGAAGCACAGTCAGCTAAAACCCAAATGAACAAGAAATCCACACTGACCTCATGCTTTTTGTTCTCCTGCTGAAGTTTGGGCTGCATGTTTAAACATAGCCTAGTCATCAAGAGTCGAAATCAACAAACAATAGAGAAATTCGAGGAAATCTGAGTGGAAATTTGAGGATTTGATTAGTTTCAGTGGTTAACGAATTTTACCAGGGGAGAATGTGTGTTCTGAGTTATTGTTGTGGTCTGGTTCTTAAACCTTTTACAATGCAGTATGTCAACGTGAGTGTGTGTGTGTTTTGTAGGTGATGGTGGTTGTTGGGGGCCAAGCACCGAAAGCTATCCGCAGTGTGGAATGTTATGACTTTGAAGAGGAGAGATGGTTCCAGGTGGCAGAACTGCCATCCAGACGATGTCGAGCAGGTACAGATCCCCCACTGCCCATCCATCCATGCCCCACACACACACACACACACACACACACACAAAAACCGTATATATGTGGTTGTCTGGAATGTGAAATTGAATGCTTATGTGGCTAAAAAAATTAGGTTTTGGTCAAATTGGTTTTTTTTTTCCCAAAGTATTATATTTTGACACTTCAGCTTTAATATTAATATTAAATTATAGGTATTGGTATTTCATAAATTGATGTAAATATAACTCTGTAGGTGCATGCAGAAATATTAGTAATACTAGCTTATTATTAACTGGTTCTTAACAACTATAAATTTATTTTTTTTTAATCTCTATTAACTGCAGATAATTTTTCTTTCTGATTCTCTGTGGATTTCTTGATGTACAGCACTTTGATTCCTCCACAACTCTGTGTGTGTGTGTGTGTGTGTGTAGGCGTAGTGTACATGGGTGGCATGGTGTACGCTGTCGGAGGCTTTAACGGCTCTCTGCGTGTGAGGACAGTGGACGCGTACGACCCTGTGAAAGACGAGTGGTGCTGTGTGAGCAGTATGCAGGACCGGAGGTCCACTCTAGGTGCCGCTGTTCTCAACGGACTCCTTTATGCCGTGGGTGGTTTTGATGGCAGCACAGGTAAAGACCAAGACAGAAACCCTGAGACGCTGACGATGCCAGTGATACCATTTTTAAGTTAAGATTAGAAGATTATTATTATACTTAAGAAGATTACTACTTTCATGTAAAACTCATTAATTAAAAGATTTCAGTGTAGTTACCTTCAGCTATGTTCATAAATAAATTATAATACACATAAATTATACTTAAGTGAAAGTATAGTTGATGTGTCAATCATACTCAGTTAAAAGTGGAAGGATCCGGCCAAACATGTACTCAGGCGAACGTAAAAAAGTCTACTTTTAGTCTACTTCTACTTTTAAATATACTCAAATAGAAAATAAGATGTAAATGGTTTTAACTGTTAAAATGAAGTTAATGTCATGTTTTCGTGTGAAAGGTAACTTTACTTACTTATAACTGTTAAAAGTTGGGGTTCATTTTAAAGCAACTACACCGTTTTGCCTGAAAACATCACTCAGTCTGT
Source organism: Pangasianodon gigas (assembly GCA_022758105.1). Taxonomy (NCBI): domain Eukaryota; kingdom Metazoa; phylum Chordata; class Actinopteri; order Siluriformes; family Pangasiidae; genus Pangasianodon; species Pangasianodon gigas. The sequence goes on from CM040481.1 coordinate 12,115,113, forward strand.
GGAAATTTGCTGGTCATGCGCATGACTAATGCTACGTATTTTGCTAATGAAGTAATCAGAAGTACAGTGTCCTGTAAATAACCAGTATTTAGTATTAGCTAGAATTTGACTTGCTGCCTAGCCAATTACTGGACTCAATTCTAGTCTAACCTGGCATTAGCAAAGAAAACAGGCTAACCTAGTTAAATATAGCCAGTTAATTCGAGCAAATCAACGAAACTTACCTCAACACACTTTCAGATTAGATGGAGTTCAGACCTTCTAGGCAGGCAAAGGAGACACCTCATTTTATACAAGTCTTTGCTAATTCCAGCATATTGAAGCATTTTACTGAGGTAGGGCCAGGGGCGCTCATCCTCAAGTTCAACACTGCAGTTTTGTGGCCTGTTCATCTTCAGATTCACAGATACCTCTAGCATTAACTACATTGTGTAGCATGAGGAGATCACAGCAGATGACGAATCAGCATGATCCTTGATAGTTTTTTACACTGATGAACTTCACTAGATGCTAATCTGAAATGATTGGGTGTTCTGAGCCCATTTGTGATTTGTAATGAGTATTTATTTATGAGGTCTAAATAAAAATGTGAGGGGTAGAAAGTAAGCTTTTGTTTTTCTTGGAAGAGTACAAATATTCAATTTCAATAATACTATAAGTAAAGTATAAACACCCCGAAATAATACTTAAGTATAATAACGAAATATGAAGTATTACGAAGTATTTCCATCCCAATAGTATTCAACTTGTGAATATGTACACTGCATTGCCTGGTAACTCAGGAAACACATGGAAGTGGAAGACCTCGCATTGCAAAAGTCAGAAGATTAAATATTCAGAGGTATGTTTGTCACGCAGGTCTGGCTACTGTTGAGGCGTACAACTCGAAGACCAACGAATGGTTCCACATAGCTCCCATGAACACCCGGCGCAGCAGCGTAGGAGTGGGCGTGGTCGGAGGTGAGCGGAGCCAATCAGAGCCAATCTTGCACTGTATATTCAATGTGCAAAATATCCAATAGGATAAACATCTATACACAAAGAATGTGTTTTCTGTATTGCATTTTGTTCAATGTATGCCATTAGAATATATATATTTTTAAAAAAATGTGACACTGGTGAGGGTTTCAGCGTAGACACAAACATTCATGCTGATGTGTTCTATTGTGTGTGTGTGTGTGTGTGTGTAGGTATACTGTATGCAGTTGGTGGGTATGATGGAGCGACACGTCAGTGTTTGAGCACCGTGGAGGCGTATAACCCGAACACCAACGAGTGGTCATACGTAGCAGAGATGGGCACGCGGCGCAGTGGAGCAGGTTACACACACACATGCACATGTCTCTTAAATACTTTATGATTGTTTACTTCACAGATTGTAGTTTATACCGAGTGTGTTTGGTGGACAGGGGTGGGTGTGCTGAAAGGACTGCTGTACGCGGTGGGCGGGCACGACGGCCCGTTAGTCAGGAAGAGCTGTGAGGTGTACGACCCCGTCTCCTGCACCTGGAAACAAGTGGCCGACATGAACATGTGTCGCCGGAACGCAGGTAGACTGGACATTCGCTCAGTTACTCCACTAATGCTGTGAGGAAAACACCTAGTGCTGTTGTCCTGCATTAAAGGAAAGCAGTGTTTTTCAGCACATCTGAAGCATGTGTGTGATTTCCACAGGCAAAAATGTTTAACAAGAAAACATGTTCATTCAAAATGCAAGTATAACAAAACTCTAAGGGCAGTTGGTGAATTCTTTTAAAATATATGACTATAACCGAATACAAAAAAAAAAAAAGCAAAGTCTTTTACATAAGCACTACACCGATGGCCTCGTGGCATATCTTGTTTTTTCATGTGAGTAATATTTTGATTTGTAATCCTTCCTTTGTGGAAGTGCGACGACAGTGGAAGCGTGATGTACCTGCCTGAACCGTGCTTAGCCAACGTGAGCTGATGTCATGTGTCCCTCTGTAGGAGTGTGTGCAGTCGGCAGTCTGCTGTATGTGATCGGGGGTGATGACGGCTCCTGTAACCTGGCGTCGGTGGAGTTTTATAATCCCAGTACGGATAAGTGGACCATATTGCCAAGCTGCATGAGCACCGGGCGCAGCTACGCAGGTCAGGCGCACAAACCAACAGCTTGATGTGATGTGAATTGTGATTGTACACGTAAGAAAACTCCAGTGAAAACCGGATGGCAGAATATAAGCATAATACATACATACATAACATATTAGATGGTTAAAAACCCTTTAGAAATTATCATTTGGCATAAATCCCAAAACAAGAGCAACTTTGAATAATCAGCTAATAACCACAGGTCAGATGATAGCATAAATATACTTCTAATCCTTAGCACAGTTAGTTTATGAATAAATGTGTGATGATTAGTAAGCAACAGCACCCTCTAGTGGCTGCTTTAAAACTTACAGTTTAGTTAGTGTTATACAATATGAAACAGTAATGTAAAAAATGTTTTTTCGTGTGTGTGTTTGTGTGCGCAGGTGTGACGATCATTGATAAACCTCTTTGAGCAACTGAAGAGTTGAAACTCTGTTGAAGTGGAAGCTGAAAATAAGCTGATGTGATGCTGAGGTGTGGCTCACACTGAGGACGAGGCTGAAGCTTCCTCCTGGAGCTGCTTCATGATTCAGAAGGCCTGGACAACACTGCTCTCTCTCTCTCTCTCTCTCTCTCTCTGTGTCTCTCTATCTCTCTTCCTGTCTCTCTCACTTGCTCACTTGGTCTGTATCTCTCTGCCTCTCTGTCTCTATCCATCTTTATATCTCTGTCTATCACTTTATCTCCATCTCTCTCTCTCTGTGTCTCAATTTCTCTATCTGTCTTTCATGCTCTTTCTCGTTTACGTAGTCACTCACTACTCACACATTTTTCCCTCTTCTTTCTTCTTTTTCTTGTCCCCCCCCCCCTTCTCTCTCTCTTTCTGCCTCTCTTCTTCCTTTTATTTGAGAGTAGTTACAGTATGATGAAGATTTTTGCACTTTTACAGCAAAGTACTAACCAAGCGTGATGGTTCAAACTCTAACGTAACGTAAAGGATGCCTCTGAAAACACTAGCGTAACGTTCCAGCGTCTGTGGGCGGGGTTATTAGTGAACCCGTAGACCTGAAGGAAACCCCTCACTCATCGTGGATGTGTTTGACTCGGAACGGGACCCGATTAAAACGGACCAGCACTTTCTCGCTCTGAATCTCTCAAAGTCGCTGGACTGAAGAGATGATTTTATGAAGAAGGATGGACTAATGGACTAGATTGCTGTTATTCGATTTTATGGCAGGAATGAGAGCTGCTAATCTACGAGCAAAAGCTGCATCGGGTGAACATTAATAGGAGATTTGCGCTTGCATTTCTCGAGGTTTTTTTTTTTTGCCAAACCACGGTTGAAAAGTCTTAACGCTGAACATTTCTTCATTTCTTACGCACCGTGTCTTTTAACTTTGCGACCCGTCTGGGTGTGAATATCGGTTCTGGATGTATCCGTGATGCGCTGCTCTGCTGCTGCGTGTGTCTGAGCATGTGTGTCGTTTCGGATTGCTGCTGGCTGCGGAAGTGCTTCTGCATGGATCTAGGTTTTCGTGGTTTTGTGTGTGTGTGTGTGTGTGTGTGTGTGTGTGTGCGCGTGTGTGTACTGTTTTTAAACTACTGCAGTCATCTGTTCAGTGAAGAATGGGACACTGCGTCGCTCTGCCAACTGCTGAACACTGACCAAATGTGTGCAAATGTTCTCTTTCTTTCCTTCCTTTCCTTTTATCTTCTGTACCTTTTCTATTCTCAGTTCTTACTCTCTCTAGTATTTCTATTTCTCTATTATTAATTATTGTAATCAATATTAAAACTAAGTGTTGGTCAAGAGGAATGCAGCGCATTTGAACCATTTCATAATGTGTTTTATATCATGAATAATAAACATGCTTCTTGTATTTAAATCTGTTTGTGTGTGTGTGTGTTCACAGGACAAATCACAGTTTAATGCTTATGTAGTTATGTTATCCAAAATAGTTCGAGTTCAAGTAAGCCCATGCTTATTATTATTATTTTTTTTGTTAAGTCCACATGTATATTTTTAACAGTATATTTTACAATATAACTTTACCAAGAAATTTGGTGTCTCAAGTTCGCTTCTATAGCCTCGAAGCTCCAGTTAAAACGTTAAAGGGTTGTTTATATAGCCTCTAATTTAGCATATCTAAGTCATTCTTTAAACTAATGTACAGCAAAAAGTGTAATAATTTAAGTGTGAGCTGAAAGATGCAGGAAGGAGGAAAAAGACAAAGATAAACAGAAAAATTATGAGGGAGAGAGAAGGAGAATGGGAGAAAAGCAGAAAGAGGAAAAGGTGGAGGGAGGGAGAGGGGGGAGAGAGAGCTGAAGTACTGGGAAAAGGAGAGGAAAAGAGAAGGAAGAAAGAAAAACAATGTAATAAAGAGCAGTGAGAGATGCACATCTGTAGTGCTATGGCTGATATGCCCCGTCCAAGATGGCGGCGCCGTTGACGTGTTGTCCTAACCGGAAGTAGCCAGCAAGTTCGTGTTAAAATGCTTGGTTAGCTATGGTCGCTTTTTTCTGCATTTTCTTGTCATCATGAGATCATGTTAAACAGTATAAAAAGAGAGCTAGCTCACGAAATGCCGTTGTACTCTTTTGCTATACGCTAGTATGAAGGTTCGCGAGCGCCCTGTCTACAGGCTGTGTTCCAATCTGAAGTGATAATCACTATGCCCTACTCCCTCCGAAGGGGTCACACTGCACACTGAGTGCGCCCCTCCCCGCCCCTCTCCGCCCCGCCCCTCCAGGCCTCCACACTCTCCCTGCCCGAGTACCGCCACCGTACGGAAAAGGCGAGCACGCTTCTCATTGGCCGTCGCCACGGTTACGTCTGTCTCACTATCATCACTCCACACCATCGACCAATCAGCGTCCCGCTTCCGAAAGCTGCGTCACTCTCCTCTTGTTTCAGCCAATCACAGACGCCAAAACTGTTGTACATTAAACGGGCCCTGAACTCGTACACAGGTAGAGCACAGCGCTTAGGAAAGGTGAGTGAGACTTCATATCAACAGCATATTTCATATCTACTTACAAAACTACAAGGTTTTAAAACTTATTATAAATTATATTATGTCTGCTTTTATACAGGTTAATACTTTATCCTAAAGTTACTGCTGTATACATTGCAGTATATTTGCAGCTTTTAAGAGGCTAGTTTCAGTCATTTATATTCAAATTCTGCTGCTTTCTTTATGATTTCTGTCTTTTTTTAAATAATAAATAAGAAAAGAAATGTAGAGTTAGTGTATTAAGATATTTCACATATTCAGGCCTTATTTTAAAAAGTTAACTCACATTACACACCTGGAAAGTTACAGTTCAGGCCTCAAGGTATAAAAATGCTAAATATAAAATATAAATATGAAAACTGCTTATTATTCTGCTTATTTTCATTTATTAGAAAATGAATATTGTACTGGTGAATAATCATTTTGTGTCACACCCTTTTACAGATGCATGACAGATTGTTTTAATTTGTTTACATTATATATATTTGTAAAAAGAAATAATGAAAAGAAATTAAAATATACATTTTCTAATAATTCATAATTATTAACTATTCAAGAAATGCAACGTACAAATTAAAAAAAAATCTTTTTAATTTAATTTTATTTTTTAATTTTAATTTAATTATATATGTATAAATGATATTTATATATATTTATATATATTTTAAATTATTTTATAGAAAAATAATCAACGACAGGATGGTGTGAATTTGATTACTCTCCTATAACAGCAAGTGTTTTGTTCCTCTTATAGTCAGGTGATATTTTTATCCATTTATTGTTATGTTTAAGAATCAGAATCAGAATGAGCTTTTATTGCCAAGTGTGCTCCCACACACACACACACACACACGCACAAGGAATTTGACTTGGTATGAAGCTTCCAGAACACACATACCAATAGATGGCAAGACATATAATAATAAAATTTACAAATAATAATATAAGAGAATATATAACACTGTACAATAGACACAATAGGCTTAAACGGAATAGATATATGTACAGATATAATACAGCTATGTGCAAGGTGAAGGTGATGGCAGAGCATTAAGGGTATGTGTACAGGTAGTATAGTAATAATGAATTTACATATTGCACAAAAAATGTCTCCACAGAGAAAGCTAGTTCCTGTTATCACACTGTTACGTTACAGAAGCTATAAACAGTCGTTCCTTCACCAGCCTCCTTTTCTTCCTCTCTGGAAGCTAATAAAAATTAATATAAATACATAGTTAGTAAAATGTTTTTTTTTTTCTCCGTCAGGCATGGAGATGAACGGCACGGCTGACATCTTGTCCTCGGCGTACCTGGCCGTGGAGTTTGTGGACTCGTTGCTGCCTCAAAACCCGCTGCAGGAGCCTGTGAAGCAGGCGTGGAACCACATGTTGCAGAACTACAGCAAGTTCCAGATCGCCACATGGGGCTCGCTCATCGTGCACGAACTGGTCTACTTCCTGTTCTGTCTACCGGGCTTCCTGTTTCAGTTCATACCGTTCATGCAGAGGTTCAAGATTCAGCAGGTGGGTGGAGCCTGAGGCATGGCTGAGAATTCAGCATTCAGTTTCAAAACATTTTACTCTTTATTCCTTTCTTTCAAAATTAGCATACTCTCTCTCTCTTTCCTCTGTCAATCACATAAATACTAGCCAATCAAGAGCGTCTGTGAGTTCATGTATGCAGAAGAAGGAAGACAGCTCTTTCCTCCAAGATGTGAGCACAAAATAGGTCAAGGTTACAGCGTCGATGGAAAAAATATAGACGTCTCACTGGACCAGACGTGTCAGAGCTTCCCAGTTGAGCTCGTTGACTTTAATTGAATTTACGCTTTAAATCTCTTATGCTTCTTTTTTAACTTGACCTCATTTCCTAGCTTCATGTCCGTACAGAAGAAGTGCATGCCATGTTCAGTAAGATTGGATTTGTGATTGAATACCATCTCCTTAGTTTGTCTGAGCATGATGTAACTAAGCTTAGCTTAGGCATGACAGGCGTCTGAAGCCTTGTTAACTTCAGCAAACTTTATGGCAAACATTTTGGTCAATTTGTGCTGATTTTGTTGTTTAAAAAAATATTCATAAAGTCTGTACTATTTTGTGTAATTTGTATTATTATGGTTATATGGTTATTGCTTATAATACCATTATAATAATCAAAATACAACCGTTTTGGGATGTCTCCTGTTCTGATTTGTTATTATCAGGCTATTATTATAATCTTTATATATTATTATAATCTTTATATAATATCAGGCAGCAAGAGAACAGTCAGTACTCTAAGTTGATGTGTTGGAAGCAGGAAAAATGGGCAAGTGTAAGGATCTGAGCGACTTTGACAAGGGCCAAATTGTGATGGCTAGATGACTGGGTCTGAGCATCTCCAAAACAGCAGGTCTTGTGGGGTGTTTCTGGTATGCAGTGGTTAATACCTACCAAAAGTGGTCCAAGGAAGGACAACCGGTGAACCGGCGACAGGGTCATGGGCGCCCAAGGCTCACTGATGCGTGTGGGGATCGAAGGCTAGCCTGTCTGGTCTGATCCCATAGAAGAGCTACCGTAGCACAAATTGCTGAAAAAGTTAATCCTGGCTGTGATAGAAAGATGTCAGAGCACACAGTGCATCGCAGCTCGCTGTGTATGGGGCTGCGTAGCCACAGACCAGTCAGAGTGCCCATGCTGACATCCATGACTTTCCCGTCCACTGCCAGAAGTGCATCAGTGCATGTGAGCATCAGAACTGGACCATGGAGCAATGGAAAAAGGTGGCCTGGTCTGATGAATCACGTTTTCTTTTACATCATGTGGAAGGCCAGGTGCACGTGTGTCACTTACCTGGGGAAGAGATGGCACCAGGATGCACTATGGGAAGAAGGTAAGCTGGCGGAGGCAGTGATATGCTCTGGGCAATGTTCTGCTGGGAAACTTTGGGTCCTGGCATTCATGTGGATGTTAATTTGACACGTACCACCTACCTAAACATTGTTGCAGACCAGGTACACCCCTTCATGGCCACAGTATTCCCTAATAGCAGTGGCCTCTTTCAGCAGGATAATGCGTCCTGCCACACTGCAAAAATTGTTCAGGAATGGTTTGAGGAGCATGACAAAGAGTTCAAGGTGTTGACTCAGCCTCCAAATTCCCCAGATCTCAATCACTGGACAAACAAGTCCGATCCATGGAGGCCCCACCTCATAACTTACAGGACTTAAAGGATCTGCTGCTAACGTCTTGGTGCCAGATACCACAGCACACCTTCAGAGGTCTTGTGGTCTTGTGGTCCATGCCTCAATGGGTCAGAGCTGTTTTGTCAGCACAAGAGTGATCAGTGTATATACAGTGGGGTCCAAAAGTCCGAGACTTCTGAAAGAAAGTAAATGTTCTTGAATATTTAATATTCATGATTCTGCACTGTTTCTAGGTCCTTTATATTGAGCATGTTACCTGCTTTGTACAAAAAGTCAGATTTTCCTTATGTCTAATCTCTTCTACTGAAGCACGTATGTTCAGCCGACACTCTGATGGATTTGATTTAAATGGATCATAAGGTTTTCACAAACTTGTGGAGTCCATGCCAGCTCCAGTGCACACTGTCATTAAAGCAAAAAAGGGGAAATACCAAGAAACTCTGAAACTCATGTAAATATTTCAAAGATTCTACTTTTCATTCAAGTTGTTGTCAGTATTATAATTTGTAATGAAAATTGTTATATTAAATTAGAAAAGAATGCACAATAGAAGCATTTTCATTAGTGCTCTCAGACTTTTGGAGAGTATAGTATATGCAAAAGTGTAGAGGTGTAAACCTCAGGCTTCTACATGATACGATTTCGATTATTAAGGCAGTAATTTTATTACTGGACGAAACCACTGAATCCTGTTTGCACATCAGTTTCAAAATAGGATTTCTTTTTTACACACCAGTCGTCTGTCCTTTTTCCACTGATAATCAGTTTCTGATCAATTATAATGGACAGTAATATATTTCAAACGCTGTCTTTTAAAGTGATGCATCGATCCACAAAACATTTACACCCCTAGTTGCTGTGGATTGAGCCGCAAACTTCAATATTTTAGATATTATTCTCAGCCTTCTCTTATTTACTCACTCACTCTGAATCTCATGGAAGTAGACATATTTGTAAATCCTTTGTGTTCGTCTGTGTGTGTGTGTGTGTGTGTGTTTTAGGATAAACCAGAGACGTGGGAGAAACAGTGGAGGTGCGTCAAGATGCTGATGTTCAGTCACTTCTGCATCCAGCTGCCACTCATCTGCGGCACGTATTACTTCACTGAGTACTTTAACATCCCTTACGACTGGGAGTCCATGCCCCGCTGGTAAGAAGACATGTTAAACACTCTGCCTGTGCGAATAAACGAATTGTAATTCTTTTGTATTCAGGTTAATTGATTTTATTTTATTGCTATTTAGACAGTTTTAGTATCTCCGTGGTAAAGATTCTGTAGTGACCAGTAAGTTGTGAGTTCAAATCCCAATCCTAGCTTTGTCCTTGAGTTGTATTCTGTTTTATTTTTCTATTATGTTGCTTTCTGCATTGAGAGACACTGAGAAAGTCGATAAGGTTAGGTCTTGGTTATATGAACATGTGGGACAGGAATGCTTGCACCATACAGGTGGTACAATACACCCAATAATAAATATGCTTTTTAGGTTTTCAGTAACACACACTCTGTCTGCTTCTCCCTCAGGCCGTATCTGTTAGCTCAGTGTTTCGGCTGTGCGGTGATTGAGGACACATGGCACTATTTCCTGCATCGAGCTCTCCATCACCGCAGAATCTACAAATACATCCACAAAGTTCACCATGAGTTCACAGTGAGTGTGAAAGAACTAGAAAATCATTGCATGTAATTCAACACTCTGTTTTTTGTCCCCAGAAAGAGTGCTAGCTATGGCCAAAACACATGACTCACCACGTGACACGCACAATACAACCTTAACAACGCTCTTACTAGGCGTAATTAGTGTCAGCTAACTATCTAGCCTAGCTTAGTGTCTAGATTAGATTTGATCAGTAATGCAGATGAAACTCTTGTGATGAGGAGGGTGTTTGTCTGCGCTGTAGCTTTGGAGAAAGAAAATCAAGAGAGTTTCAGCTTTAAACGAAGACCTGGTTAAAGTGTTGCTTATCAGTGAAAATCCCCAAAACAGACACCTCGTTATTTTTAGTTATATTGTCCTCTATGGTTGTTTTTTTCTCACTCGCATCACAATTTTGCGACCTGATTAAAAAAAAAAAAAAAAGCTTGACGTGTCACTCCGAGCGTTTCTGAAAAGTTGAAGATTTTACATCTTACAAGCTCCAAAAAACCCTGCTTTTTAAAAGCAGCCTGTTTCTTGTAGTATTGTAGGATTACATGTGCTGATGGTTTAGAAAAAAAAAAAAAAAAACACTAAATGTGGAAGCACCCTAATCACAGCACGCACACAATATACAGTACTTCATTTCCATGATCTGAGTCTTCCGACAGTAACAGTGTGTGTGTGTGTGTGTGTGTGTGTGTGTGTGTTTAGTCTCCGTTCGGGATGCAGGCAGAATACGCTCACCCACTGGAGACGCTGATCCTGGGCGCCGGCTTCTTCATCGGCATCATGGTGTTCTGTAATCACATGGCACTCTTATGGGCGTGGGTCACCATCCGTCTACTGGAGACCATTGATGTGCACAGGTACACACACACACACACACACACACATCATACAAGGCTTTATCACTTATTTTTATTATCACTGGTGCATTAAAATTGAAATTGAGCTCTCGACATAGAAAAGACATGGACGAAATGCTCCCCACTGAAGTCAAAACGCTGTTGCTAGGCAACAGGAGCAAAAACTAGCTAATGACTGAGGTGATTATTGAAGTAGCTAACCGTAGCATGTATCTCATATCAGTTTTCTATGGACCTTGTAAGTAATGATGTAGAAACAGTACACAACCATCAGGAATATTAACATTTCCCTCTGAAGTGTTGATTATATTCTTAAGAAGAAAAGTCAGAAATGATATAATGATTAGACTTAGCATGTAACACCAAGAGTTGCGCCATATTGAGAAACGTTGCAGCTTGTAACAACGTTACAGTATGCTTTAATAAATAAGGAGGATAAAACACATTTTATAGAACGGTCTTCAACTCCACCCCATGCCGTTGTTTATTATTTTCCTATAACAGCACATCCTGTCATGTTTTAATTCCTCACATAATGTACATGTAACGTTTTGATATATTTTATATTTTCTGCCTAGTGGATATGATATCCCTCTGAACCCGCTGCACTTGATCCCCTTCTACGCCGGCGCACGTTTCCACGACTTTCACCACATGAACTTTGTGGGTAATTACGGCTCCACCTTCACCTGGTGGGACCGACTGTTTAACACCGACGACCAGTACAACAGCTACACGCAGAAACAGGGCCTGAAGAAAAGCGAGTAACACACACACACACACACACACACACACATACACTTCTCACTAATGTGTTTGACACTGGACTGAACAGATATCAACGCATCAACACCAGCAACTTACACTCATTTCACCGCAGTGTGCCTTTCAATTATAAAAGAGAGCCAAATAGACAAAATGAACTATACACACTTGTCTTTAAAAACAAATCCTTTCGCAAATGACTGTGCATATAGCTTGTATTTTGTGTATCAGTATTTCTATTTTGCATTGAAGACAAGCGTTAATAGATTTTAGTTTGTCTGTAAAAAAAAAAAAAAGGGAAACAACACACACACACACACACATGTATACATATGTACAAAATAATCACAAGAATCAGTGATGCAAACATTTGTCACTATAAAATAATGATGACGTCATCCCTGAAAGCACTTTGGATAAAAAGTTTTGTCTTTTCATGTTGATTTGTTATTGTTTTTGTTTCTGTGAATGTCTTTTCCTGTGATAAAAGTTTCCTGTGATAACAGAGGATAATTTAAAAGTCATTTTATCATACACTGTTATATTACACACCATGATTATATTATATACCGTTTCCATAGACAACAGCAACAGCCTATATTATAATAAAGACCAAATAAACTGTAAAGGAACCTTGCTTTTGTGTCATTTTGTCACTGTAACACTTTAAGCAGCTAGCTCATCAGCCAATCATGTGGCGTTTACACAGTTCAAGATTGGATAAACATCGCCTGGTCTTTTTCTGATCTTCAGCTGTCCAATTTCGGTGAGCCTGTTCTCCCCGTAGCCTTATACTCCTGTTCCTGGCTGACAAGAGTGGAACCCCGGGTGGTCTTCTGATATCTGTTGTAGCTCATCCACCTCAGCGTTTGACATGCTGTGCATTCTGAGATGCTTTTCTGCTCACCACGGTTGTAAAGAGTGGTTATTTGAGTTCCTGTAGCCTTCCTGTCAGCTCAGATCAGTCTGACCTTTCACCTCTGACCGTCTCTCATCAACAAGGCATTGAACAAAATTTCAGAAGTGAAAAGATTGCCAAAATATATTTATTTTTTCATTGGTTGATAATATAAGAAGATTTTATTTTATAACATTTACAGTGTAATCATAGTGAAGGGTGTTTGTGTGTGAAGGTGGAATAACATGGTGGGACTCTAGCGCAGTTTTTCCCAACGTTGAAAAATCTGGAAACAGTCAATATATTAAACTTTTGTGAGGTTGCATTGAAAGTAGAATTTATTCCATGTTTTGCACACAAATTAAAGAAGGTAAATAAAGACGGTTTTTATAAACAGTGCATATAATTTTCAATGTCTGTGCTTTACTAAGTGTAAAGTTGTAGTTTGTTTTTTAATTTCAGATACAAATCAGGGACACTATTTGTCACTTGAGGTGTAAAATGACCCATTAGTGACTTCATCAAATCTGTTTTATTAATTACGACACAGAAAACGTGCTTTTTGGCTGCTGGGTTTCGCTGCAAACATAAGAAGCGATTGCGACAGTCAAAGTCTCCAGAAGAACTTCTGCAAGATGCTCAGTAACACTTACAGCTCATTTCCTTATAAAACTGCACAAATTGTACCTGAGACTACTTTTTTTTTTTTAAAAGCGAAGGATCATCACACCAAATATTGACTTTGTTTCATTTATTACTGCTCTTTGTAGTATTTTTTTAAATGTAGAAACATTTAATTTCATTATTTTTGAAGGCATCTTTGCTCTACAGCATTTCTTTGCATGTGCCTAAGACTTTTGCACAGTACTGTGTATAAATAAACTGTGTATATATATATATATATATATATATATATATATATATATATATATATATATATATATGCTGACTGTGAAATGCTGAGCATGAGAATTATTTTTAATGAAGATAGCAATGAAGAAGGCGCGCCCCCTGCTGGCGCGTGCGTGTGGTAGCACGTGTGCGCGCACTACACCCGCCCCCACCAAAAGCCGTGAAGGCACCGGTTCCCATTAAACAGGTAGCCGCGGAGTGCGCACGCGCGTCGTCTTGATCATCATCATCATCATCATCGCGTCAAAGCTTTGCGGTTTCATACGGGACACGACGCAGCAGAGAGAGAGAGAGAAAGAGAGAAAGAGAGAGAGCTATTGAGAGGTAGAGGAGGGATCTGGAGAGCTCACGAGAGGCGGACTCGCGGGAAAAGGAAGGCTTTTACGCGGCGTACAGAGCGGCGCTTTAGACGCGGTGCAGACGAGCAGGGATGAAGGCGGCGGGCTTGTGTGCGGCGGCGCTCGCGCTGCTGCTGGTGCTGGTGCTCTCGGCGTCGGGCGCGCGCGCGGCGGCGCCGCTGACGGACGGCGGGGACATCTCGTTCGAGTATCACCGCTACGAGGAGATGCGCAAAGCTCTGGTGTCCGTGTGGCTGCAGTGTCCGTCCATCGCGCGCATCTACACGGTCGGAGAAAGCGTCGAGGGCCGCGAGCTGCTCGTGCTGGAGATGAGCGACAACCCGGGCATCCACGAGCCTGGTCAGTGTCTGTAGTGAACATAGCCATTGCATTATAACACCATGCACCAGTGTTATGACATCATAAAATCTGATTCATTAAACATTAATAACTAAGGCGTGGTGATGAAACGGTGTTTATGCTTCACGTGCATAAACATCATTTTAGCATGAGATGCAACCTGATTTATTTTATGACAGTAAAAAAAAAAAAAATCAGAGTTTGTGTATATATATATTTTATACAGATCATAAGTAATGACACTCACTGATTATGTCTTTACATTTGCTCATTGCTTGTTAATGCATTCATTATTCAACTGAAACTGACCCTATGGCGTGAAAAGAGTGGAGCAGGTGCGCACCAGGTCATATGCCAGTGTCTTATCATCCGTGGCCTATATACAGAGAGCTGTCCTATATTCCTCCAGTCATCCTCTAGTCCACCAACAGTCAGTGCAGTGCGGTCAGGGACGCACGGAGATGCACAAGACGCCATTTTGCAAGCTGGGACAAGGATAAGCTCTTAATTGAGCATGGAAAATACAATCCTGGCTATAAGGGTTCTGCATTGAGCAAATGCCTGTGTGTGCATATTTAGCTCAAACTCCTGAAAAGTGATGTTCAGAAGTGCATGTTTTAGTCAGCAGAGGTTATTATGCCTTAGATGTTGTGATGTGTTTAAAACCCTAACATAGACAGCATAAACACTTCATCATGATGCTCTGAAAGAAGTGCATTCAGTGTCTCACAGCATTGTTATTATTATTATTATTATTTTTATTATTATTTGGCAAATCATATTCAAATATTAGGCCATTTTGTAGGCTGTATGGTTCTATCTGGATTAAGAATGAATTGGAGATTATTATATAGTACTAATATATACAAACCCATACACTAAGTGTTATATATTATATTATATTATATTATATTATATTATACTTATTATATAACACATAAAATGTTTATGTGCTGATTTTTTTCACCTGAAATCAAGTTCATGGTTTGTTACAGAGTCAACAAATGGCTTCAGTAGGGCCTGTTATTATTATTATTATTATTATTATTATTATTATTATTATTATTATTTTAGGCTTATTATTTTGTTAGTACTGCTCTTTATTAAGGTCATTGACATGACTGTATTTATAGCCTGCACTGAATCAAGGTGTGTGTGTGTGTGTGTGAGTGTGTGTGTGTGTGTGTGTGTGTGTGAAGAAGGAGAGACTTTCACCCTAATGAGTGACTGTTTCCTAAATAGCACTATCATTAGTTCTCCTGTGTGTGTGTGTGTGTGTGTGTGTGAGTCACTGAGGCTTTTTATTGCTACCAGATGAGTTTCCACTTGCCGCCGCCCCCGCCCCGTTGCCATGGGCAACCCGCGGCTCCCCCAGCAGCGGCGCACGCGCACTCCAACCTCAGGCGAAATCTCTTCTTACTCCATAATGCGCGAAAAGCGTGAAATAACTCAGTGTACCGTCGTGGTGCACGCGAGAGCGTCTGGATTTAAATATCCGCCGTTAAGGGGAAGCAGAAATAGCCGTTCGTTGCCGTGGAGCTTGATCGCCTTAAGGTGATGAGCCGTGCGCGCTCCCGTGCCGTGAGATGCAGAGCGAAGGGGCATTAGCGCGTGCGCGCGCGCGCGCGAGAGAGAGAGACATTCCGCATCCCCCCCACCACGCGCGCTCACTCACTCACGCGCGCGCACGCGCCATCTGGTCCTCCTTTTCAGATCCCACGCACGCGGCCTGGGCTTACTGCCCAACCCAGTGTCATACAGTGACCTTGCCAAAATAAATAAATAAATAAATAAATAAATAAATAAATAAAAGTCCTGCATGGTACACATGTCACATGTTACTGGTTAAAAGTTAATTAACTGTCACTGCTCTTTTAGTTACACTTCCAGAATTAACCATATAGCTCAGATGCACAGGATCTGAACTCGCCTTTAATATTTTATGACAGTTCCAGATGTTTATTCGTGGGCTGTAATGCAGCACACATGCAGTGCAGATGTGTTAAATCACACTGTTTTACACAGTAATCGTGATCATAAAATGGTCAAAAAGTCATCATTAGTTAACATTCCTCCATATTTAACAAACGAATCCAACACGTCACATACTTTATTTAATCGCGTTTTATTGGCTACCAGCAACGCCCGCTGTGCATACTGCCTGGGCGCAGGACAAACCCTTCAAAAGTGCATGCACAAACACACACACACACATATACACACACACTTCACAAAATGTAAATGGCTGTAACATACAGTATAATCAAAATATAACTCATTCTGTTGAAATATTCAATATTGCATATGCAAATAGTCAGTCATCAGCTTACTAGCCAAGAATATGAGGTTAATACGCTCCTACCTTCTTGTTGTTGTATTATTTACTTTGCCTTTAAGAGCTTTAAAGTCAGGTTTCTGGGCCAGAGCAACACCCAACTGTTAAGCCGTTCTTGGCACATGGTAGAGCTTAAAGATTTTTTTTATCAGCTTCACTTACAAGAGCCAGTCACCAATGCGCAACTGTGATATCTAGCTAACTAATTGCCTCACTTTTCTCTTCCACATGTGAAAAGAACGCATCATTCATGTCTTCGCCTTTTCAAAAAGTAACAGATTATGGCCAGAGACGGTACAGGCTATGAGACTGTATATGAGAAAAGGTCTGTAAGTAGCCACAAAGGGTTCAATGGAAGCTCTTACCTCAAAAATGCAGCAGACCAAACCATTTTACAAAATAGGGGAAATTTTCACTTATCTGATGAGTTGGTACGAACGATGCCATGATCTACATTCTGACCATCTTGGTTTGATCAAATAGAGAAACAGGATTAATCAGGACCGTGCATTTTCTCATTTCTGTTAGAAAGCTAGCTGTGAGCGTAGAGATATCTAAGTATCAGGTGATAAAGTATTGAAGATTTAATTGCAGGAAGAGGAATAAGTAGGGTAGATCTGGTTTTATGAGAGAAAAAGTCATTTCCTCATATTACTAGAATGTTTATTTTAATCATTTTCCCTGGAACTGTGATAAAGGTACAGTATTGTATTTCCTCTGCGTTTTAACATCATTAGTGGCTGGAGATCTCTGAATGCTCAGTGCTGTTCTGATCATACAGTCATCCATCCTAAGAACTCGATTTGACCTGGTTTTGTCATTTAGTTCATCCTTCTTCACTGTACACATGGCTGTTTCACAGGAAAGCAGCGTTTTCGAACTGGATTAGTATCTGTATTAGTGTGGCCGTACACACTCCACGTCTTTGGGGGTAAATATTTATGAGAATTATGAATAATTAAGCAATGCAGTCCAAACTTTCAGTCACGTCACTTCAAGGGTTCCATTATATGGATTATCAGGGTGCAAGGCTTATCATGCGGTGGTATAATTGTAATATTCCTGCCTCAGAATTATTGGCACCCTTAGGAAACCTTTAACTGAAGTAAATTCACGCAAAGAAAAAACAAAACAAAAGCATGTCACAATTATTGTCACCCCTAGAAATTCATTTCTGAACAAAATGCAACTGAAGCACATTCCTATTTAAGTGGTTATCCATGACTTCCTGTTCCACTGGAGTGTAAATACGAGACAGATGACACACAGGCCCCTAGTCATTCCTCAGCATGGGGAAGATGAAGAGAATGCACAAATGAAATGAGACAAAAGTGTGTTGTGGCTATAAATATAGAGAGCTTCATGCCTGAAAATGCCCATATCCACTGTTAGGGCAATGATTAAGAAGTTAGAAGCAGAGCTGTAATGAACCTGTCTGCGAGAGTGTATTTTGCCCCCGCATGCACAGTGAGGAGTCTATAATCAGACACCACGTCCATGCCAAGAACAAAACAGAAAGCCTTTTCTTTCATCTAACCACAAATGTAAATGCCTGGACTTCGCTAGACTCTACTGGAACAGCAACCGGGTTCTGTGGTCCGAGGAGACATAAATAGAGCTGTTGGGCCACAAACACTCAAAACGTGTTCGGTGTAAAGAAGAAGGATGGTTATGCAGAACCACTGTTGAGTAATGGCCAAGGACTGCGCCAACAGCTATGCGTGTCAGTTAGTCAGGTTGTTTACTTAAATGCTTGAATGGCCTATTTTAAAACGAATTGAGGAGAAGAAACTTGTAGTGTGTGTGTGTGAGAGAGAGAGAAAGAGTAAGAGAAAGCGAGAGAACGAGAACCGGGGGAGTGAGATGTCTTCCTGTCAGCGTACACTCATTAATAATAAATCAAACAGATTTGCCACATCTGCTCTTCCGCTAAAGATGTGTGTGTGTATGGGTTTTAACCTCCTGGTTGGGACCAAATGTCCCCACAAGAAAAAAAAGATCGTTTTAACAAAAAATGAAGACTTTATTTTAAAACAAAGAGCCGAAAAGGTCTCCTTATGGTTACTGAGGTTACGGTTAGGGTTAGATTTAGATGTAGGCACAGCATTCATTAGCTACACTAATAAATGTTAATGGAAGGTCCTCACAAGGATAGTATACAAACGTGTGTGTGTGTGTGTGTGTGTGTGTGTGTGTGTGTGTGTGTGGAAAAGAGCCTAGAAAAATGTTTGATTCCTGCCTTTTTTCCTTCTCTCAACGTGACTTATTACCGATGATTATTTTGATGAAAATTCCTAAATGTCCTTCCTAAAAGGACTACACTTCACACTTTACCTTTAGTTTCACTCAAACAAATGTGTCCAATATCAACAACAATCTCCTTACTTTCCGAGTTCTAATAGTGAACTGTAGAAATCCATTTGAAAACCTTACTAATCTTTTAATCAAGGTGAAACAAGGGCTATGAATATTTTGGCAGAATTTTTTCGTCATGTTTAAAAGGGAGAACATTTCTACAGGACTCTCCTTTGTTATTATTACACATTTTTTTCTGATTCACTGAAAATAAATCTGATTCGCTAGCTGACAAGGTAAAAATAAGTCAAATTATTGAGTCTTTACAGTGATTTGAGTGATTTGTTTGTTAAAGTCTTAAATTTGTTAAATGATTCGTTCAGATTCGTTCACCAGTTCACTTCCATGATTTGCTCGGACGTGCAGCCTGATCACGTAGCCGTCTAAAGCATGCAAATTATTAGCTTCATCAGACCAAATAGCTAATAACTGTTGCTTTTTTTGTGTTATTTTGATAATGTGCTTGTATGTCCATAATTTGAAGAATTGTTTTCACACCCAGTCTAATACGTCTAATATTGCATGCACTGAAATGCTTGAAATCTCCAGCTGGGACTGAAAGAGCTTGAGCAGCACGGATCAGGTTCTGCATATACGCAGTTGCAAATATCATTCACGAGTGTTTAAACACTGAAAGATAAACATATAATGTAAATCCATGTAAATAAAATCCAATTATGTTTGACAGTCATGAAGTCGGTGATGGATGTGTGGAAATGAAGTGCTTTGGCTTCTGTGTTTGGAGCTGAATGAATAGGAAAGACTCAGTGAGTGAGAGAAAAAAAACAATTGTTTCTAGTAAGAAGATAATAGTGGATAAAAGAGATTACTGTAATAGGAGTTCAGCTTCTACTAAAGTACTTTTTATAAATTTTTTATTCCTCCTTTATTGTTTTGCTCTCCCTGCTGAAAAAACCCAATAGAAACCATCGCAGAAATTAATGGTTTTCACTCTAAATACTATTACAAACCATCACCTAACCATTAAACCCATGACCATTACCATTATTGGTCCTTAATGGTATCCACTAGACATAACATGCCACCAGTAGAAGACCACAAATTACCAATAGAGACCCACAGGGACCATAGTTTCCATTAAAACCAATACAATTCCCATTATAACCATTAAAACCATTACAAATTCTGTGAGGGATTCTGTTGTTTTTTCAGCAGGGCTGATTGTTTTTAATATAGACTTTTGAATATTTACCCAATTTACTGTAAGAAAACATTAATTCAGTAAAGGCTGTGGTGCCAGTTGAGGCAATGAAAGCTATAGCAGTATTGCTACATTCAAACAGGGATGATTTCAAATGAATGTTCCACTTCTATTGTATTAATGAAACTAATGAATTGAAATTGTCTTAGTTCTAAGTTCACGAGATGCGACACAGTATTAATGTTTAATTAGCAATCAGTGCTAGACATAATTGTACCACGTCTTTTCTTAGTAATTTAGGGAAATGTTGATATTCGCAACAGTTTTGTCCTGTTTCCGCTGTGACTAGACATTCACATTGCCCATATAAAGCCTACCTAATGGCTGAGCGCTAGCTAGATAAGTAGTTTAGCCTTAGCTTATCCTTAGCATACTTCCCAGTTGGTTAGCAACAGTGTTCGCTCACTGAACATCACTGAACATCTTTCTATGGTGAAAGCACAATTTCACGAGATCCGTTTAAATGCATCTGTAACTAAGCTTGTTGAGCTAATGATGGCTAAAGGTGCTAACTGAGTAAGCTGACGTAATAATCTGGTTCAAAATCTGGTTCAAAACATTTAATATGTTCAGTAATTTGTTCAAATGTCTCATTTCCAATTTTTTTTGTTTATATCTCAGTTTTTATGTTTCAATTCCAGCATTCTGAGAAATCTTACATGCTAAACTCATGCTAGCTTTCTCACATAATTTGCCTCAGTGAATCCTCAGAGAGCGTTTTTGCTGCCGGGGCAAAAGATGGCTTGCTAACCCAACAAAGCTAATCTCTTTAGACTGTCATGCTAACTGGCAGATGTTAACCTCAAGTTTGTGTGGATTTTTATTCCTCCTCAACGACATAGGAGCACCTAGCTCTGACTACCACCTCACTGTCGACTATATTTGACACTGAACAAACAAAAACACTAATTGTTCTCACTACTGTTTTTAGAGCTAGCTATACAATTAGCAAAAGGATGCTGTCAGTGTTTGCGAACTTTTTCACCTTTCCAGTTTATCATTTTGCAAGGAGGTTAATGGAAATGAACTGAAATGGGGATAAACGTGGAATTATACATACACAATATCAATTAAATATACATCTAGCTAGTCATCATCAATGCTAACATCAGTTAAGGTTATCTTAGCCTGATAGCTGTGAATGAATTCTTCCCCATTGAATGTATATCCTTTATTCAGCTTTGTTGCTGAGTGTTCTTCAACAAAAAACGTTTAGTTTCAGCTACGTTGACAAAAATGAGGTGAAAAATCTTTACACTGTGAGTGAAGGTGATAAAACCAAGGCCCATTACACGATGTAGTGACTGACGGCTAAAGCAAATGGCACTAATGGCACATTGTAGAGTCAATATCTTGGTCCATTTCCATAATGACTCAGCACTTGTGTGTGTTTCCAGTGCGTTCTTATCTTGAGGTAAATGCCACCTTTTGTCACAATATCCATAGAAACCAGGTCACCACTGACGTCTCTTCGCATGTCTGTGCAAATTCTGACATATGTTGACTTAGGCATGGAGAAGCAAGTGACAGAGGCTTTACTGTTTATTTAATGAATGAATGGTTGGATGGATAGAAGCCTGGATAAATGAACAGGTGGAAAGATTGATGTTTGTTAGAAACCGCAAGCACCAGCTGTATCATTTCAGAGATTGATATCATCCTCCATCTGGTTTCTGTCTTCTCTCAAGCTCCAGATCAATAAAAGTCGGAGTCCAAATGTCAGAGAATGGAGGAGTGCAAGGAGCAATGGCCAAAGGAGAGATATTTTCCACATTATATAACGAGATTCTTCTCTCTCTCTCTCTCTCTCACACACACACACACACACACACACACATGTTCAGGCTAAGAACAGATTAATCCGCCTCCCTGTTCCATCTCTCTCTCCAGCTTTCCTTACAGTCTCTGTTAGTTTAAGATCAGTCCATATATCATCTTTTGTTCCACAGTGCGTTTCTATGAGTTAGGGAGTGAGTGTCATGTGTTTTTAATCATAAAATCTTTAAGCGAATGAATAGAGTTGACAGGGATCATGGCCAGAAATGGGGAAACGGAGCCAGAAGGAGTGCAAAGCCTACACACTGGTGCTGCTTATTTCATAGTGGAAAGAAGAATAGTAATAAGAATTTAGAAAGCAGCTTTAGACTTGAGCACGATTCCCATAACACAAATACTCATACGTATGTTAAACACAAATCCCAGTGTTGTTTTTCTCATAATACATTCGTACAAAGGTTTAGTGTTGATGCTTTTGATGAAACGGTGCAGCAGAAACGAGCTCCCAAAGGCTTCCGCAAGACACAACACTGCCTCCAGTTTGGGATTTATGATGCGTGCGTAAAACAGTTCATGCTATTGTTTATACGCCGAAGTTCACATGCAGAACCGCAGTGGAAAGCGATGACGTATACAAATGCATCATTACACACAAAACTGAAACGGGATAATAAAACAGTCCCAGATGCTACGAGAGAGGATAATTGGTACATGTGGCTGTAAAGGTGTGTGTGTGTGCATGTGTGCGTGTGTGTGTGTGTCTGTGGTGAAGAGTGCTTTCAGAGCTCTGTTAATGAGTTTGGCAGATGTTGGATATCAGTCCAGCTTGCTCCTCTGAGGTTTATTTTCTTTCAGAGTGAGAGTATCACCTACCCTCGTGCGTGTGTGTGTGTGTGTGTGTGTGAGGGAGAAAGAGCAAGATTTGCCTGTGTGGCTTTAATTCGATCATTAACATTAACAATCTATGTATATACGCTTAAATGTGTGTGTTAAGTAAGGTATAAAACACTTGGGGGAGTGTTGTTATAGGAAAATAATCAACGACAAACTGGTGTGATGTCGTTACCACCCTAAAGTTAATTATTCTTTTTTTGTAACACCATGTCTCAAAGTGTTTTATTCCTCTTTTAACACAGCAATTTGCCAACCATATTTTTTAAAATTGAGTAATGAAGAACATTTTGTAGTTTTTATCCACTTAGAGTTACATTTAATGTTATGGAACGTCTGTGAGATTTACTTCTGACTGTTACCGCCGTTTTTCTTTGATAAATTTTTTTTTTTTTAAATTACAAGTCCCGTGAATGAGCTGCTACTATAGAAACGATAACATATTTGAACCTGCGTGTTAATATAAACTTGTGATTTTTGCTTGTTCTCTCTCTCAGCACAGATTCTAAGAAGTTTATATGTAATGTTATAAAAATAACATTCCTACAATGTTCTGAAAACATCTGATGCATTAATTGTTTGCTTCATGTTGCTCACGCAATGTTCCTAGCTAGAAACTAACATTATAGAAAATTTAGTATGTGTGTTCCTACAAATGAAATCCTGACCTTCTTATGCTGCGTTCATGAAAACTGGGAATTCGGAATTTTCCAACTCGGAATCTCGTACTTCCCACAATAGAGCTTTCACCCAAACTTAGCCGTGTGACGTCGGAAATGAAATGAATACTCACTGTATGCTGTCTACAGAAACTGGAATTAAATAATTATTTTTATTTTTAAAGTCGATGTGATTTTTAGAGCTGAAAATGACCTGAAAGAGCAGTTTGATCAAAAAAATCTTACAGAAAGCCAATTAACATTTCAATTATCAAAGTATCCCCCAGTATTTAGTGATTTCAGATGGAAACAGAAACTCAAAGAAGCTGCTTAAAAACCTTAAATCACATTGTTTCTTGTTCTTACTTTTCACGGAATTGCAGCTTTAAGAAGTCGGAGCTCTCGAAAAACTGGAGAGCCGTTCGAATGCATCTTTCCAACTGGGAAATCAGAAATTTCCCAGTTCCCATTTGGTCAAGAACGCAGCATAAGAAATGAAAGATCGTAGACCTGTAATATTACAAAGTTCTACTAACCTAAAGTTATTCACTGAGATTGGTGTTGAGCAATATGGCAAAAATATAATGTAGTATTTAATAACATTTTAATATTTAATATGTTATATGTAACACATTTTCTAAACAGCAGTGACACATTTGGAAATCCTGTGGGTTGAATGATACAATGCCTATGGAATGCCTTGAGAAATGAATTGTTTAACTGGGAAGAGAAGGAAAAATGAAACACTATCCAATTTGTGAGCAGCAGTCAGTCGTTGTTTAGTAACGACTGACATTTTCTCCCAGAAAAGTGAACTGTAACATAATTTATCGCACTACCGACACCACTACCGATACCGTCTTGACACGTCTGTGATAAGTGTCATTTGGCCAAATAAAAATACATTACGCCCAATTTATATAATGCTGGATACAAATATTATTATGTTTTAAAAGCACCAAATCTTCCAAGTAGAAAAAAACGATAGAATCTTATAAAACGCCATGAATCGTGAGGCGCATAGAGATTTCCACTCCTTGTAAAAACATGCGAAAAACACACACATGTCCCTCTTTCCACATATATGCATGTGTGTGTCACAGTCACACACACTCGCAGAGATGTTTCCTGTGAAGCTCTGGGAAATGCTTTGACTTGACCATCTGCTAAAGAGGTTTAAATTTAAATTTATTTTTAGAGGACTTCAAAGACTGATTTTTTTTTTTTAATGTGACAGGAACCTACTATTACTTAGAGACACACACCTGCACACACGCACACACACACATGCACGCACCACGAATTTATGTACGGCATGTGGGTTTTTTATGTTAAGGGCAGGCAACGGTATAAAACGGTTATAAAAATGCCGAATAGAGAGTTACCCCTGCTGCTGCAGCTCAATTAAACAGCTTCCTGTCCATCTGTTTCCAATATGTGTGTATATGTGAGTGTGTGTGTATCGGTGTCCCTGTTTATTCGCAGCTATTTTGATGCAAACTATGTAAGTTCTTTTACGACCCACAGAATCAGGGCTGGTGTTTAACATTTGGGACTTCAGGTGAAATCATTTTATAATGCGGGTCTCAGAAAAAAAAGGTCATATTCGCAGCATACAGCAAATTTCCTTGTGATTTGATGGACTTTAAAAAGCAGCACAGGAACACCAGAAAACATCACTACATTTAAAAAAAAAAAAAACTACAGAAACATACATGTTAGGGCAAGCCATGGAGAGAAATTCAAGCTTTCTTAAGCAGACATATTCTTAATACTTACTCAGTAATTCTACACACAGCATGCTGAAATTCAACTGAAATAGATATGGACAGAAAATATTTTCTTATCTGTTATATAAGGAATAAATCAGGACAGGGCATGCTGTTATAGGAAAACTAATCAGTGGCAGGGTGGTGTGATACAGCTTGTCCTGAATTGCTTTATTCGTCTTATACCACACCCATTTGCTAATAATTACAATTTTCTTATTTTTTTTAAAGAACAACACGTAATAATTGTAATCTATTTATTCAAATCCTATTTACAATGTGTTTTGTCATTTTAAATACAATATAATTGTCTAGGAAAGATCCCAGTGCTGACTGTATTGCCATGAAATTCATTCATATGACATTGATATATGTATATAAATATATATATACATATATACATATATATATCAAATATATATAACTCTACATATGTTGTGTGTGCATTGTAGGTGAGCCAGAATTTAAGTACATTGGGAACATGCATGGCAATGAAGCGGTTGGCAGGGAGCTGTTGATCTATCTGGCTCAGTATCTGTGTAATGAGTATCAACAGGGCAACGACACCATCATCAACCTGATCCACTCCACCCGCATCCACATCATGCCCTCCATGAACCCTGATGGCTTTGAGAAAGCCGCCTCGCAGGTAAGAGCTCATACAAAGTGCATGAACACACAGATACACCTACATACAGTGTGATCTGTGCCATGCAATAAGCCTTACATTCATACCATGTAGGGATATTTAAATGTACAAATATCTGAGGCCGCAACAACTAAAGCTCAGTTGGTGTGATATTTGTTTTTTCTAGTGCATTTAATCGTTAACACACTTTTGATCTATTAGTGAAAAATGGCGGAAACTTTTCAGAGAAATATAACACAAATTGTATAGGGGATACACAGTGGAATTTGACAGTGTGTGTGTGTGTGTGTATATGTGTGTTTAGTCTGGTGAGATGAAGGACTGGTTCGTGGGACGCAGCAACGCTCAGGGTATCGATCTGAACCGGAACTTTCCGGACTTGGACCGTATCGTCTACATGAATGAGAGAGACGGAGGAGCGAACAACCACCTGCTGAAAAATATGAAGAAGGCCGTAGATGAAAATACTAAGGTGAGAGAGAACGAGAAAGCAAGTGAGGTGTTTATTCGTGCAGTCAGCTCCAGAATTATTAACACTCTTCAGGAAGGTGGGGAAAAAAATACAAAGGTAGTGAAAAAATGTGTCTGGCTAATTAGCTTAAGCTCAGCCTGAACATTTGGGAGAAGTCTAAGCCTTACTTGACATATATTATTTTAAGAAATTTAAAAACATTATTGGCAAGGGTGCCAATTTTTCTGGAGCTGTCTCTATAGTGAAGTGCTTACAGGTAATAGACAACCCAGAATCCTAATGCATACTATGATATTTTCAATAATATCAATTCCTCATATTCTTGCTTTTATTCATGTGAAGTTTATAAAGCGTTCGAATCCCGACAATGCCACAGCCATCTGTGGCCGGGAGTCTAAAGGGCAAAATTGACTGTGCTGTCTGGTTAGGAAGGATGGCATACTCTCTCTCCTCTGTCAAACACAGCAACCAATCGTGGGCATCTGTGAGCTCATGTATGTAGAAGAGGGCAGATAGCGCTTTCCTCTAGGTGGGTTACGCTGCCCTGAGACACAGCAGATGTGCTTGTTTGGCTTGAAGGAAGCACGTGTTAGCCTTGACCCCCCCCTGTGTGTTAGCTGTTGTATGAAAGGGGAGAGCTGATTGGTGGGTGGGAGTTGCAAGTGAGCAAACTGGGGAGGGGGAAACAATCATGTGCTGTAATACTCTTATAAAAATGGTAACCTCCATGCCTTTGTGTGCTTTGCAGCTCGCTCCTGAGACGAAGGCAGTAATTCACTGGATTATGGACATCCCATTTGTCCTGTCGGCCAACCTCCATGGAGGAGATGTGGTGGCCAATTACCCATATGACGAAACCCGAAGTGGTGCGAGAACAGACACGCACACACACACACACACACATTTTGACCCCAAACTCAGAGCTTCCACAGTGAAGGTTGTTTGTATTGAGGTCTAAAACTCTTATGTTCAGTAGAACCCCTGCTGAAAAATCCAGCTTAGTCTGACCAGCTGCCAAAACACACGCTGAGCTGGACTAACTTGTAGACCATCTTTAAGATAATCTGTGGTAAGTGCTGGAGGGAAGGAAACAGTTTCTATATTACTGCAATGATATTACATCATAGATAGGTTAAGAAAATAGCACGACATTAAGGCAGGTAGAAAAAACGAAACATTGAGCTAGAAGCTGGAAAAACATTACCATAATAAGCATGTCAGACCAAGCTGGATTCCTCAGTAAGAACTGGAAAGAAAATGCTTAAGTGATTGTGTAAAAAGTTTACATTAATGCTTTACATTATTAAAATCTATGTTGATTAATAAACTTTAATATTTTATAATACCAAAGAAGCTACTTAAATGGTCTAGGAACATCTCTATACCATAACTCTCAATAAAGAATACCAGGATCCATAAATACAGATCATCCCAACTAGCCAAAAAGCACTAACACTAGTCGACGTAGCTAGCTGGCTAGCTAATTTTTAATATACTACCCCAAATTTGTCATGACACGAGTAGGATATCAGTAGCCAAAGTACAGTAGCCAATTAGGGATAAGGATAGAAGTTAGCTAGATGGCTAACTGTTAGTAAACTAGATTGTAGTTGCCATAGGGTATTTTACTTTACTCACTATTTGCTTGATTTTCAAAATAAACTATCACTAATATCTGCTAGTTTAGCTACGTTAACTAGCTTAGCACACAGATTTTGTGGCTAAAAGTATCCATTTTGTCCATTTTTCCCATATCGATTATGATGTGAATGCATTGATATGTTAAAAAAGTTGCCCTAATACCGGTCTGCATAATCAGAATAAGCCATCCAAGAGGAAGTAACTATTTAAAAATCATTTTTGAGTTTCAGAAGATGACAGCAGGGATGTAAGGGGCGGCTGAGTCAAATCTCCGTGAGAGAAAGACAGTTTCAGACTCTTCCCCTCCGCCTTCAGCAAGATAAACACACATGTGGCTTTCTTAAGTGTTTCCTTTCCAAGCTCCACAAAACAGCACCTGTTTAACAGTCATGTTTATGGGCCTCAGTAAAAAAAAATAAACACAGTTGTTAAACACGAGATCAGAAAGACCAGCTAAACTTGGAGGGAGGACTGAAATGAGTAGCAGATGAGGCAGCAGGTGGAGTGTGTGGATGTTTGCAGTGCATAATATTTCTCTCATTCTCTCATCTCTCCACCTCTTTCTGCTTCTCAGGATCTACTCACGAGTACAGCGCCAGCCCTGATGACTTGGTGTTTAAGAGCTTGGCGAAGGCGTACTCCAGTTACAACCCGGTGATGTCAGACCCTAATCGAGCACCGTGCCGCAAAAATGATGATGACTCCAGTTTCAAAGAAGGCATCACTAATGGAGGGGCCTGGTACAGTGTGCCTGGAGGTACATGACTACAAATCATAGCTTTTAGCTTTTAGCTTTCAACATATATGTGGCATGTTGTATTAGCTGACTCTGCCCAAAGTAAGGTGCAGTCTAGTGGTGTGCATGAGACTGTTTAAATTAAATCCAACTTCTGACAGTTCCCAAAGGAATTCTGACAAATTCCAGCTACTCCTACAGAACATTATCAATCCCACCAAACTCCCAGCAGAAAGTTTGACCTATCCCACCCATTCCTTCAGAAAGTTCCTCACCTACTCTTGCAGACAGTGAGACAAATCCAACCCACTCCTGCAGACAGTTAGCCCAATCCCACCCACTTCTTCAGATAGTTAGACCAATCCCACCCACTCCTGCAGACAGTGAGACCAATCCCACCCACTTCTTCAGACAGTTAGACCAATCCCACCCACTCCTGCAGACAGTGAGACCAATCCCACCCACTGCTTCAGACAGTTAGACCAATCCCACCCACTCCTGTAGACAGTGAGACCAATCCCACCCACTCCTGGAGACAGTGAGACCAGTCCAACCCACTCTTGCAGACAGTTAGGCCAATCCCACCCACTCCTGCAGGTATTTAGACTAATCCCACCCAATTCCACAGAAGGTTTGACAAATCCCACCCATTCCCACAGAAAGTTAGACCAATCCCACCTGCTACTGAAGAACGTTAGACCAATCCCACCCACTGCCACAGACAGTTAAACCAATCCTACTCATTCTTGCAGAAGGTTAGTCCATTCCCACTCACTTCCACCGAAAGTTAGAACAGTCCTAGCAACTCCCACAAACAGTGTGACCAATCCCACCCACTCCTATAGACCATTAGACCAATCTCACCAACTACCACAGAACATTAGGCCAATCCCACCCAATCCCACAGAACATTAGACCAATCCAACCCTTTCCCACAGAAACCAATCCCACCCATTCCAGACCACTCATTCTCCAATCAATCAGACAAATCATACTCGCTTGCACAGACAGTTCAGACAGACCAATTTCACCCACTTGTGCAGAAACCACTGAGACTAAAAAAAAACAAAACAGCATTATATTGCAAGACTTATGGTATTAGACTATCAGTATAGGGATTTTACAGGAATAAGAAGTAGAGAAGCCATCTTTCTGCATGTAACAAGGTCCTGAACTTTGAGTCAGAATGCACTACAGACCAATTTTCAGAAGAACTGTAGTGTATTAAATTTACATAAATAATAAATGCTTGTTACCTTTCCAACATATTTCCATCTTAACACCCAGCACTAGTGAATTGTTTGTATTTCTTAATTTGTAAGACTCAAATACATCACCATATCTACCAAATATATCATTAATTTACTTGTGTTTTGATGCTCCCCCACCTCCCAAATATTATAACTTGCCTCTTTCAGACTATAATGACTTCATCATAGTACACCTAATGTCATTCTTGGTTGAAATATTACACTTTTATTTTCAGAATACACCATCAGACATATTGGTAATGCCACCACTGTTGGGAAAGCTATGGGGCACGACGGCTTAGTGGTTAGTACGTTTGCCATGCATCTCAGGAGTTGGGGGGTCGATCCTTGCCTCTGCCCTGTGTGCGCGGAGTTTGCATGTTCTCCCCATGCTTCAGGGTTTCCTCCCCCAGACCAAAGGCATGCGTTGTAGGCTGATTGGCATTTCCAAATTGTCTGGAGTATGCGTGTGTGATTGTGCCCTATGGTGGGTTGGCATCCCATCCAGGGTGTCCCCTGCCTTGTGCCCCAAGTTCCCCAGGATAGGCTCCAGGCTCCCCCATGACCCTGTGTAGG
Source organism: Pangasianodon gigas (assembly GCA_022758105.1). NCBI lineage: Eukaryota > Metazoa > Chordata > Actinopteri > Siluriformes > Pangasiidae > Pangasianodon > Pangasianodon gigas. The sequence continues at coordinate 12,145,479 of CM040481.1, forward strand.
ATAAGCGTTACAGAAAATGGATGGTTGGATATTGGGAAAGCTGCTGCACAAGCTTCTCATGATTTAAAATAGCTAAGCTACAGCTAAACTAGGTTTTTTGATAAAGTAGCTACACTACAAGCTACAAAGAAAATTGAGCTAACTACATTGAAGCTTCTTTGTCAAACTAAAGAAAATCAACTGAGAGTTGTTAATTGTATTGTGCAGTTGTTTTATTTCCACAAAACTTGTATTTTAAAATGTTAAAATCTGCATGTAACTGTAAAATAACAGTTATAAACAAAAAGCAGCAGATACAGAGGGGGCTCACTCCTTTCAAATCACATGACCTTTCTTTTTCTTTCTCGCTCAGGCATGCAGGACTTTAACTATCTGAGCAGCAACTGTTTTGAGATCACGCTGGAGTTGAGCTGTGACAAGTTTCCACTCGAAAACACACTCAAAATGTACTGGGATCAGAACCGGAACGCCCTCATCAACTATATTGCACAGGTGTGTGTTTGTGTTTGTATGTGATGATATGGGCATGTATATGCAGATTCCTGTGCCTGTATTGAAACCTTTCATAGCTCTAACCGGTTTCTTTGCACATTCTGGCTGCTTTGAATAAAACATCTGCTCAGATGAGGCTCTGCGATACCCCAGGCCTGAAAACAGGTGAAAAACCAAATGACGTAGACCAACACCCAATAAGACCCCGGAGACACGTCTGCATGTTACGTAGCAATTCAGAAAGCTCGCTCTCTTGCCCTAGCCACTAAGGAAGGAAGCTGTTATATTTAAAAACAGCTAGCGTCAGCTCATGTCTACCAAAATCGCTGACTGTACCTTAAATAATCCTGTATAGCTTACAATGACTTTTTGTGTGTTTCACTTTTCGTGTCCTTCCTCAGGTTCATCGTGGAGTGAAGGGTTTTGTGCATGATCTTCAGGGAAATCCCATCTCCAACGCCTCCGTTTCTGTGGAGGGCATTGACCATGACATTACCTCAGGTGGACGCACACACTCTTACTGACACTGTATCATACTGGCGCTAATCAGAACGAAGTGACAGCAGGAAACTAATAAACGTCACTTAAAGTATTGGGACAGCTGTTAAGATGGCAACAGGATCAACATGATGCCAAGACTGCCATCTAGTGGCAACATGGTGTAGTGTGCTTAAAACCATTAGCTGAGTATTACTTCATTTTTCTGGCAATATAAATTCAGCAGAAATATTATATTAATTGCAAAAATACAGAGCCGTTGCGGTGACGTAGTGGTTATTTTTTAATAAGGTGTGTCCACAAATAAGTATATTAAGGCCATGTTTCTCAAGATCTACCTTGTGGCCTTGAAATACTTACTTTATGGCAGCTATTGTATTTTAAAATGAGTCCGAAATTAGAGAAATCAGTTGAATTAGATCATTACGGCACCTAAGCAGGAACCGAATCATGGATGATTGATAATATTGATAATATTACACTTTACTTCATCTTGGAATGACGCATATTGACATATTGGAGTTATTGGTATTGTGTTATGCATATACCGTTAGCCGGCGTTATCTAACGTGAGTTTTGACAGAGTTTTGACTGTAGGCCACGTGTTAAATACAGTAAGAGATAAGTACAGGAAGTACACAACTTCCTCAACTTATACAATTCGTGGCCACCAATGAATTATTTGTAGGGAAAAATGCTGACCATGACTTTAGTATCTCACGCCCATGAGATATTTAGTTTGTGGCTTCCAAATATTAACCTGTGGCCTCAATATATTAATTCATTCATAGCACTCCATGTTAAAAAAACAACCATCATGTCCCCACAGAACAATTCCTAATGAGTTAGTGTCATTATTGCTATTATAATTAATTATATATCATTCTAATTGATAACATATTAATTACATAATAACATATAATTAATAACATATTATTCTAAATGACATTTTTCTGTTTTCTATCTAACACACATCTCTACGTTTCTCTAGCTAAGGACGGTGATTATTGGCGCTTATTGGCTCCTGGTAACTACAAAGTTTCAGCCTCAGCTCCTGGATATCTTACAGTGACCAAGAAAGTGGCTGTACCACACAGCCCTGCTATTCGGGTAAATGCACAGACACACACAAACACACACACAGCATAAAATAACAGCAACCATGTTCAAATAGGAGCTTTAATTACTATGCAAAGGCATTCGCATATCTACACAGCGTAGACATCATCACAGGCCATCAATGCATGAGATGAAATTATCGCTTTAGCACCTTTGGAGACAAGATACTTGTCTCTGTCTTTAGATCAGAAAAGATTATTGACGTGCAATTTTCAACCAAAAAAAAATCTCAAATAATTAATTACCCCAGTAAAGAGTCTTGAGAGCTGAATTATCAAATTCCATCCAGCGAGTCAGAAATATATAACATAAAAACATAGATTGTGTACATTAGGCAACTGAAATGTTGTACTCATGTGCCAGTGCCCAATTAGAAAAAAAAATTAACCAGGGACTTTTGAATGGCAGAGGTGGCACATAATCTTAGACTAATAATAAATGTATTTAAAAAACATATTTTTTAACACAGAAAAATGCATAATGATTGATGTTTATGGAAGGAGTCTCCATTGTCAGCATTTTGTTACAGTCAGTAAGTTTTCCGCCACAGAAACTTCTGGAGAGATGTTTCTCTGTAACGGAACAAGCTGTTTTTCTTTTTTTTTTTGTCTTATTAACTTCAGGAGAGAAAGAAAGACTGTTTATAGCTGCTATAATATAGGTTATAGCAGGAAGTAACTATAAAGAGATAAAAAGTACATGTTCTCATTTAATTAATGAAAAGCATTAAAGACGTGTCGTTGTAAGAAAGTATTGATTCTGACTCTCTGTGTCTGTGTGTCGCAGCTCGATTTTGAGTTGGAGTCCTTGGAGGAACGGAAGGAGGAAGAGAAGGAGGAGCTTATGGATTGGTGGAAGATGATGTCAGAGACCCTGAACTTCTAAATTGTGATTGCTGATTTGACTGAGCATCCTGGGTGTAAAATATTAAATCGATGTTGTACGTGTGCTCATTTACATTCTAGTAGCTTTTTCAGGGGCGCTACATGTGGACTAAATGTCGATACAAACACAGAACGCTGGGTTCTTCTGTAGAAGAATGTGTATCAGTATAAGAGGAGGATGAAAACAGGCATTTAATACAGTTTCACTAATCGAAAGTCCTAATGTCATGCTCTGCGATTCATGTATTGATGGTTTCTTTTTTGCAAATATTAATGGGCATTTAGCTTATAGGTGTTGTTTGCAATAATATGTTAATTGTCAACTGCCTGTGTGTGTGTGTCCACACATATATATGTGTATATATATATATATATATATATATATATATACACACACACACAGAGGTAGTAAATAATGCAAATAGTGTACTCTATCTTTCCTTTTCAACATTGTTCTTGTGAGATACCTTTATCACCAACCAACCAGGAAGCACTGTGTTGTGAATGAATGTATATGTCAAAATATGAATTATATTGATCACTATTAATTACGACGATGACTAATTAAGACTGACGCCACCGTAGACGACTCTACATCCTATTTATGCTTTCCATCTCTTCTGTTGAAACATTGTTCTGTGAATGTTTTTTTGTTGTTGTTGTTGTTGTTGTTGCTATTTTAAAAGGAGTTGCATCAGTAAACCTGTCTAGTTTTATGATATTAAATATTTAAATGAATTTTGGGGAATGCTCAAGAGGTTCTTAGTGAACTCTTTTATTATTAGATCTATATAAGAAATAATTCTATTAGAGCTATTAACTGTATGATGTATATTCCTACACTAAAGGTACACTTTGAATTTAACGTAACTGACAGTGATGGCACAAATGTGACGATTTTGTAAACGATACCAAAATGCACAAGTGTGAGACGGATAACTATCCACGGTCTTTATTTAATAAACACTGTAACTCTGTGTTTGCTCTTCCTCAGTCTGTATATTTACAATGACACTAGTCTCCAGGGGTAAATTAACAACTTTCTGGTCTCGTATGCACACTTTGACTTCAGGTTGTTCACCTAACACTGTGTCGCAGCACTACACACACAAATTCACACATTCGGTAATGTGAAATTGTTTAATTGACTGCACCCACACTTTTAATTCATCCATACACTTGCGTCTTAATGATAAATATCGGATTGAAACCTGAAAGGTCTATTTCACTTTCCAAACTGATTTGTTAAGTCTTGTATATGAATGTGCTATTGATCAGAATGAATCCAAACAAATTAAACTTCCCTTTTAGTTGCCAGGCTTTTCTCTCTCGTCCATTTTCTACCTCTTACACTCTTTACACACTTTTAGTATTATTACACCACAGCGCTGTTGAATTCTCAATTCTGATTGGTCAGCAGGTGTTGATTAATTTTCAATAACAGCAGTTCATAGTTTTATATTAAGATGCTCCTTCTAATATGTCATCGTTTCTATAGTAACAGCTTACACAGGTTGAGGGAATAAATGTACATAGCTGCTATAACGTAGCGTAAGTGATAACACGAACTAGCGTCATGGACTTTCAACAACATTAAATGTAAGTATAAAAAGTATGATGTGTATAACACCACATCACATCACCACATCACATCACATGTAGTTGATTTTGCCCCTGTAACAGCACGCCATTGTGCCATGTTTTATTTCTTGCAATGGAGTTCAAATGAAACCTTACTCATGCTTTTTCAGATTATTATTTTTTAGCACTGAACAAATACAACAAATACACTGAACATGGTTAGGACATTCTAATGATTTAATTAAATGTAAAAATTTACTTTCAGTCTATAATTTGGGTAACTGTTTTGTACTTTCAGGGTGACCTCATATGTCGAAATCACAATATCATTTAAAAAAAAAAAAAAAGGAATGAGAGAACTTACTTTTCTTCTTCCCAAGATCTTCAGAAATTCCACATGATGCAATTTCCTGTTGAACATATGAGTTGTGGAATATTCCAAATTTTTCATAGGGGTGAACAGGATTGAGTGAATGTTGTGGAAATAAAATATATATGTTTTTCATAGAATATAATTAATGATAACTCATGGAAAAAGATGCTTCAAGCATGCGCTGTTCAGTGGACTTAGACGTTAATGCAAAAATGGCATTTGTGAAGAATTTTAATGATTATCTTTCAAAGGAAAGTGTAGTTATAGTAGATACAGAGATACAGTACAGAGTAGTACAATATATATATATATATATATATGGATAGATATAGATATATATAAACTCAATGGCTTCAAATTGACAGAATATTATTGTACAGATGTGAATGATGAGCCAGATGTTTAAATAGTTGAATCATGGCCACAAAATGCTTGAGGGGGTCCGTAGGATTTCCTGCTATGGAAACACGAACAAACATAACATGCAAAGATAAACTACTGAAAGCTAATAAGTATGAAATCTACTGTATAATATACCAAAATATTGAGCTTTGTAGTTATCTTTCTGTGAGTTTTTCACACTGTGCCTCCCCAACTTAATACACAGAATACTAAAACTTATTAAAAATCTATATTTCCTTTGAATAAGCACCCAAACCAATAAAGCCACTCAAAAGGACTCAAGTTTCAGGCTGTAAGTAAAGTTACAGTTATAAACTTCTCCTGTCAATTTCTATTACAGCACTTATTTACTTAGTTCCATAGGTACATATAGGTTTCTTGTCAGGAGGCATGGTCAAATGCTGGCAAAGCAGATCTAAACAACCGTCCTCATTATTCTTCTCTTGCCTATCAGGGTGGCTTGGATCAATAATATTGATTAGGATGGAGACAATGCTGTAGTGCAGCTCGGCTGTCGGCCTAGAGGGATTTACAGAATCCCTAAAGTAAGCAATATGTTCGGCTCATTACAGTAAGCACACCATGGTAAGAATAGCACTGAATCGTGTTTAATTAAAGCTAAAAATAAACCCAGGCCACCATCTCCCTTGAGTCATAACCTCCATAGCTAATGAAATGAATTATACAACAGTGCATAGTTTTTACCGGGCAATTATTTTTGGACTTCAGAAACTTTTTTTTTTGCACTTGGGGCTTGCTTTGTGACTCTCTCTCTCTCTCTCTCTCTCTCTCTCTCTCTCTCTCTCTGTATCTCTCCATATATTTAACATCTCATGCTTGAAACATCCTTTTCCATGAGTCATCTGTTATAGCTTATGAAAAACGTCCATTGGAGTCCCAAAACATTCACTCAACCCTGTTACCTGGACACGTTCACACGTTCACACCTATGAAATATTTGGAATATTCAAGTCAAGTCAAAGTCACATATTCAACAGGAAGTTGTATCATCTGAAGCAAGGGAAGAAGAAGTCCTGTTTTTCTCAATTTTCAATGATATTGACCGATGAGGTCACTTTTAAAGTATAACCCTGTTACACGGATTAAAAGCAAATGATTAAGTGAAAAAATATATATAAAGTAAGTTGTTCTCATTCCATTATCAAGGATACTAGTTAACCGAGTTTTATTTTTATATGGGCTAAATACCTCAGTTATGAAAATCAGCCATTTAATGCTTCACTTTCTGCAGCATCAGTGAAAAATTGTTGTGTTTCTCTTTGCATGTTTCTTTAGGTTGGTTTGATTTGTTAATAATTAATACTGAAATGTATTACATTGCTCCTCACAACAGATGGCACTCTTGAGGACACTTTCCATTCCATAACAAACCTTTTCATGGTCCAGAGCTGCAGAAAATCAAGTGAGATGATTCAACACTAAACATACATGCATACACATCACAAAGAACAGACTAATTCATTTTTAATTAACTATATTAATTATTAAAAAATTAAAGTACAGTCAGGTCCATAAATATTGGGACAGTGACACAGTTTTGGTAATTTTGCCTCTGTACACCACCACAGTGGATTTGAAATGAAGCAGTCAAGACGTGACTGAAGCGTAGACTTTCAGCTTTAATTCAAGGGGTTTAACAAAAATATTGCATTAACCGTTTAGGAATTACAGCCATTTTTTACAGAGTTCCTCCATTTTCACAGGCTCAAAAGTAATGGGACAAACTAATATAATCATAAATATTAGGATTATTTTTATTACTTGGAGGTAAATCCTTTGCAGTCAATGACTAC